>JAZKLR010000104.1:0-738572 GCA_037103525.1 Ganaspis brasiliensis | reverse complement strand
ATTGAAAAACAGGTGTAAAAAAATTTTAAAGTTCATGACAATAAAAAAAAATTGAATAAAATGATTGCAATTTGTAAAATATAATTCTAAAAAGGAAAAAAATAACAAAAATATGATAAAAAATAATTGGAAAATGACAAAAAACTAATTGATTATAATGACAAAAGTAATTATTGGAATTTGAAGAAAAATGATTAAAAAAATAACGAAAGTGAAATTGTACTTGTATAGGAAAATTCAGATATTCATGACAATAATTTGAAGATTGAAGAACGTAATTGTAATTTAGAAAAATTAATTGAAAAGTTTAAAAAATAATCGAAATTACAAGAAGATAATTGGAGAAAAAACAGAAGAATAATTAATAACTGGTGCGTAAAATTAAAAAATTTATAGACAGTTCTTGAAAAAATTGACCGAGCAATTGAAATTTTAAGAAACTGATTGAATAAGGACATAAATAATTGAAAGTTGGAGTATAAATAAAAAAATGTATAGAGAAGAATTATAGTTTGAAGATAATGATTAAAATTTGTTAAAAATTAATTTTAAAAAAAATGTACAAATTTAATAAACTCATGACAATAATAAAAAATAATAAAAAAAAAGATGATTGAAAATTTATAGAAAATAATTGAAAACTAATATAATTATTTTAAAAATTCATGTCAATAAAAAACATTGAATTTATTTATTTATTTATTTACGGGAAAAAAGCCCATTACAATATAAAACTTAAAAAATTTATTTTCAAGTAACAATAAACTTAAAATTTGATATAAAATAATAATTGCTATATTAAATATTAATATTTAAATATTAATATTCCTGGCAATAATTTAAAGATAGAAAAAAATAATTGAAATATTGAGAAAATAATGGAAAAAATGACAAAAGTAAATAAAAAACTTGTGTAATAAATTTAAATATTCATAACAATAATTTAAAGACTTAAGAGAATAATTAATATTTGAAAAAAATTAAATTTAGAATCGCAAAAAATACTTCAAAATTTACAATAATTTGACAAAAGTACTTTAAAAAATGACAAAAATAATTGAAGAAAGGTGTAAAAAATTAAGTATTTGTAAAATTGTAATTAAAAAAATTGACTATATAATTGAAATATAAAACAAAACTAATTGATTTATAAAGTTATATTTTTTAATCAGGCAATTATTAATATTAGAACCCCCCCCCCCCCCCCCCCCAAAGTTGGAATCGACATTTTACTGAAAAATGTGAGAAAAGTGAGTTTTTTCTTAAAAAAGTGAGTAAGTATAGTGAGCAATTTTTCAAAAAAGTCAGTAACTTGATGAAAAGTTTCGGAACTTCAAAAAATGGTTAAAAATGTTTACAGAACAATTTAAACTGTATTTAATTTTTTTCCAATAAAGTAAAAATAACTTCATTTGAATTTTTAATAAATTCGACTATTCGACACTTTTAAATTGATTTAAATTATTATTAAAATTCATATAAGTGTGTAATATTTTAAATTATTGTTAGTCATAATCAATATCTCGTCATTAAGGCTCCCTCATCTGTATATTTTGTCTATAAACTAAAACAATTTTAAAATTTCCTGATAAAGAGAAATCAAAATTAATGAAAAAAAAAAGGCAGCGACTATCTTCACTTTGGAGTTTAAAAACGTGGGACAGAAAAAAAATGAAGAAAATATAAATATTAAACTAACTTCAGGAGTTTTACGGAGATTATTATTATTTAACTAGCAAAATAAAACGCGCGCCAGCGCGCGTATAGTTTTTTCATACCTTTTAGAAATTATAAAATACAATAAAAAAATATAAACAAATCGGTCAATAATATTTTATCTAATACGAAAAAAATAAATATTTTAAATATAATATTTAAAAATCAATAATTATAAATAAAATAAAATATTTATTTAGGACAAAATTTATAATATTTTAGAATTAAAAAAAATTGCAAAAAAATAATTGAAATTAAACAAAATAATTGCAAATGAATTGAAAAACAAAAATGAAAAACAATTAAAAATTGGGGAAAGTAATTTAAACAATCATAAAAAATGTTTTTAAACATAAAGAAAATAATTTTAAATTTGAGAAAAATACTTGAGAATCTTAAAAGTAAATTAAAACAAAAATTGAATAATGAAAAAATTAGAGAAAATAATTGAAAAATTGAAAAAAACATGGTTTAAAAAATTGAGATAAATAAATTAAAAACTAAAAGAAATAATTAAAATTTAGGAAAATAATTAAACAAATTACATAAAAATATTTTAAATAAAGGAAAGTTAAGCAAAAATTTGAGAAAAATACTTAAAAACTTTCAGAAGTTCATTGAAATAAAAGAAAATAATTAAAAATTAGAGAAAATAAATGAAAAAAGATAAACATAATTTAAGATTGAACAGAAACAAATTTTAATTAAAGAGAAAATAAGTAAAAACTTTTTGGCAAATATGGCAAAGAACGAGAAAAAGAACGAAAGTAATTGAAAATTGAAAAAAAATAATAAAAATAATGAAATAATTGGAAAGTCAGATAAATAGTTTAAAAATATTTTTAATTATGAAAACAAATTTAAAGAATTGAAATTTGAAGGAAATAAATTTTGGAAAATAATAGAAAAAATATTTTTAAATTTTATAACTTGCCGAAAAATAATTAAAATATGATTTCATTTAAATTATTTAAATAAATAAGAAAAAAATAATTGAAATTTGAAAAAAAAATACATGAAGATCTTAGAATTCAATGAAAAAAAAAAAAGAAAATAACTAAAAAATTGGAGAAAAGAATGGAAGAACTAAGCTAAAAGTAATTGGAATTTAAGATAATTAATAAACAAATTTTGAAATTATGAAAAACAGAGAAAAAATAATTAAAAAATTAAAGAAAAACAATTGAAATTTTAGAAAAATTCTTAAAAAATCTTAGAAAATGAGAATAACTAAAAAATTGGAGAAAGGACTGGAAGAATGCTAAAAATAATTGAAATTTACAATAATTAGTAAATTTTTTTTAGAAGTTATGAAAACAAAGAAAAAATAATTAAAAAATTGAAGAAAATAATAGAAATTTGAGAAAAATACTTAAAAAAAGTTTAAAAAATTTATTTTATAAAATGAGGGAAAACTAAAAATTGGAGGAAAAGTCTGGAAGAAAGCTAAAAAATAAATTGAAAATTTATGATAATTAATAAAAAAATTTGAAATTCTGATAACAAATGAAAAATAATTAGAAATTGAAGAAAAATGTTTGAATTTTCGGAAAAAATACTTAAAAATCTTAGAAAAATAATTTTAGAAAATGAGTATAATAATTAAAAATCGAAAAAAAATTATTAAAAAACGATAAAATTTTATTAAAAAATTGACAAAAATAATTGAAATATGCTGAAAATAATTTTAAGATTGAGAAAGAAAAATTGAATTATGATGAAAAATAATTTAAATAATATTAAAAACTTGAAAACATTTAATAATATTTGAGAAACATTACTGAAAAATAGAATATATGTTAAAAAAAAAAATAATTATTGTAAAAAATTACTAAAAAAAAATTGGATTAAAGAGAATAATTAAAAAATAGCAGAAATAATCGAAAATTGATGAGAATAATTGCAATATCGGATAAATAATTGAAAATTTTAAAAGTAATGCCAAAATAATGAATATAATTATAAATTGATGAAAATCAAGAAAAATTGCAGAATTTATTTTTAAGCAAAAGACAATAATTAAAAAATTGTTATATAATGGAAAATTGATGACAATAATCTAAATTTGAGATAACTGAAAATTTAGGAAATTAATTGCATGTGTTTATGTATATGTTAAACTTCTTCAAAAACCATAATAAATTTTTAAAACATTTTTCGAAACTGTTTTTTTACACAAATGACAATTAAAAACCAGTAAAACACGACACTAACGGAAAAGGTTACCTTATTCTTTCAATTCAAATTTCAAAATATTTCCTGATAAAGAGAGTCAAAATCAATGAAATAACAGGGAGTAAGACTAACTTCACTTCAGTTTTTAAAACATGGACAGAAAAAGATGAATAAACATTAATACTAACTAACTTCACTTCAGACTTTAAAACGTGGACAGAAAAAATGAATAAATATAAAAAGTAACTAACTTCAGGAGTTTATGGAGATTATTATTATTTAATTAATTTTTAAATAAAAGGTACAAATATCATTATTAAATTCTAAAAAGAAAAAACAGAAATTTGTGGTTTTTGTGTTACAGATAGAATTAGTCATAGTGCAATAACGATTTGTTTAATTAGTTAGATCATATTAAGTAACAAATTCATTAGTCAAATACTTATAAATACTAATTAAATTCGTCAAAATTTGACTACCGTCAACTGGGGCTATTTTGTGCACAAATCCGCTCTTTTTTCACTCTATGCTTTGTTAAAATTCAGAATTTGAAAAAATAAAGAATTGAACTTTTCAGTTATGTTGTAGACATCCTTCTGAAGGTGTCCTATGAGTTAGCCGACAAGAAAAAATTTTTTGTCTGAGTTATAGAAACTCAAAGTTGTGCACTTTGAGCCCCACGGATGGGGCTATTTTGTGCATCAAAGTTTGTTTATTTATAAAGAGGGGTAAAAAATTTTTTTTACTGTTTTTACTGTATGAAGTATTTTTTCTAGATATCCTAGAGTGTAATAAATAAAAACAAAGTTAAAAATATTTTTTTTTTGTAGTAATTGTTTAACTAATTTTGAAAGTAAAACTTTGAAATTTTACAAAAATGGAGATTTACAAAAAAAGTTATTTTTTCAAGTAAATCTTACTTAATAAAACTTCGACTACATTTCTTGAGTTATTTTAAAAAAAAAGTTACAAAATTAACTTGAAAAGCATGTAATTATTAAAGTTACATTTTTGAGGTTTTTAAGGCACCGTGTGTAAATTTTAAATTTTATGCTTATTTCTCGGTTTTTATAACAAAAATAAAACAAATATGTTCTAAAACTAAATTATAAAGTATTTTTTATTAACTACAAAACCAATTTTTGAAAAATAATTGATTTTAAAGGATGCACTGTAAAAACAAGTGTCTTATTTTAAGACATTTTTGTCCTCACTTTTAAGACGTTTTATGGTGTCTTAATTTTAAACCAATGAGAAAGCATCTTTCAAAATTATTAACCAATGAAATAGCTTGAAATAACCGTAAGACGCTTTCTTAATGTCTTGTGTCTTAAAATAAGACACTTGGAAGACAGCAGTTTTTGCAGTGTGCACAAAATAACCCACCAAATTCTGATTTTTTAGTTTTTTACACTTTTTTCTTAAAATATGCAATAAAAAGTTAGCGCATCATGTATACACCATCACAACTAAATTGTCAACAAGTGTTATTAATAGTTTTAAAAACACTTTTAAACTTCCGGAGATCTAAACAGAATTTTGAGACCTTTGAAAATTTTCAGCTCGATTTTCACGACTTTACGATTTTTTTTCTGATTTGTGATAAAGAATTAAGTAATTTCATTTAGTACTCTCTGTAGTCTATATATCAGAAAATATTTATACCAAATAGCAAACTTAAACAACTATATATAAAGATTTTATTCATTAAAAACCTCGCGTGCACAAAATAGCCCCATGGCGCACAAAATAGCCCCACTTGACGGTAATTCAAAATTAGAGAGTAATGACGAATTAAATTTGTGAACTTTTAAATTTTCTTGAGAAAGACGGACACTTTGATGATATTGAACGAAGGGCGAATTTTTCTTGTTTTCTCATATATAGAAATTGTGAATAGGTTAATTTTTACTGTTTGTGAAATGCGACAGGTGGATTGGCTATCGTTAATTCATGTCAAGAGGTAGTAAAGAGGCGATCTGCCAATTATTTCGTATTCCTTATACACTGAGTATGTGGATATAGGATATAGCCACTTATATGGTTCTGTGCCAGTACTTTGGGAAGTCGTTATTTGCCATCAAAGTTTAACGTGGTCGTATCCGCGCCACAACCAATCCGCTTCTGGTTGCTAATACAAGCGTTAGGTGATAAAGGACAAGATGCATTTCAATTTTCCGTCTTTCATGTTCCAGATTAAATTCTATGTCCCCTCGACACTTTACGCGCTTAAAAGAAAATTTATTCACTTCGACGCAATAACAATAATCAAGTTTTACATTTTCTACTTTATATTCTGAAATAGCTTTTTGCCTCTCTTGTTTGATTTGTTTTATTGTTAATATAATTTTGTATTGCGTATTAAAAATTAAATACATATTTAATTTAATATAGTAAATATTGTTTTATTGTAATGTTGGTAATCTTTTAGACATTGAAACAGTTTCAAATGCTTTAATTAAATACAATTGAGAAATTGTGAATAAACGTAAATGGCAATATGCATTTTTGTCTTGGGGTATGTTTAATGTTGACATTTCGAGAAGGGATGAAAGTAGTCGATTAAGGGAAAGATTTCGGTGTGATTTTAGCGAAGAGTAAACATTTGAGTGGCTTTCTTTCGTGTTCAGTAAACCTAGAATATGACCTTTTTTTCCATCACGTATGCTTTGATGTTGCCACTTGGTGGCCAGCAGAGGATCAGCCCTATAAATTATATTATATATCACCCTCCCACACGAATTTTCTTCCCCTGCAAATAATTCTGGTTCGTGAGAAAATCTCGCGACAGGGTAAACACATGAATTTGTGATCCCCAACAGAGACTTAAATCTCATAACTGCATCATACTAAAAAAGATACTGTCAACAAAGTATATCATGAATATAGTTTGATGTCTCAATGCATACAAGGATTCTTTATTTCTCTTTTATTTTCGTAATTTATTCTTTTCCCATATATATTTGTGTATATCATTATGCAACTAGATATTTAAAATATATTAATTTATTTATACATAGTTTATCATTATATTTGATTTATATATGTGTAAACTTATGCAAAAATTAAAATAAAATTTTCTTAGGAAATAAGCAAGATGAGATTCTCAAAAAACCAAAAATAGATAAGCTTGCTCGTTGAGTAAATAAGCATTAATGAAAGGCAGTGTCAACGTTGCAATTAGTGAGTGTGTACTCGGCTTGTTAATGCTTTGAGATATAATTTATGTTTCCGCTGGACTTCCCCGCCTTTGATCGGCAAATTAAGGATTCTCATTGGTCTCTTGCGATTTCCGTTTTTATACTTTTCCCACTTTTTCCAAGTTCAGGGTGTCCAGAGATTTTTGAAAAATAATTCAAGATCTTTTCCAGGTTTTCAAGATCGAAAATAAATTATGCCCAAGTCCAGTTTTTAATGATTGAGACAATAGTTGCATACATTTTTTAACTGGAAAAAATAACTAGAAAGTTTTAAGAAAATACATACATATAAGTAGAGATTTACAGAAAATAATTATTTTTACTTTTTTTAATTTGAAGAAAAGAGTTGAAAAGTGCGAGATGTAAATAAAAATTTAAGAAAGAAGTGAAAAAATTGAAAATATAGTAGAAATTTGAAAAAAAATCGGAAAAAACTAGCAAATAACTAAAATTAATTAAAATAATTATTAATGGATAAAGGTAGGATATTTTCAGAATACAACTATGAAAATTAAAAAAAATCATTGATAAAATTGAAGAATACAACTCAGATTTCAAAAAAGGAAAAAGAATTTATTGGAATAATTTAAAAAATGTATATTGAAACATATGATTGAACTTTGCAAAAATCAGTTTAAAATTGAAGTAATTATTGAAGAAAGAGGAAAATAAATAAAAAATAACACAGATAATTAAAAGATAATAAAAATTCACTTGAAGAAATTAATTGAAAAATTAAAGAATATAATTGTAATTTAAAGAAAAAAGTTTTAAATTTAAAAAAAGAATTGGAAAATGACTACAAAATTTAAGAAATAATAAAATAATAATAATAATAATAATAATTGAATACCTAATTGAAAGTTGAAGAAAATAATTGAAATTTGAGGAAAATAGTTTTTACACAATTAAAGAATGCATTTTTGAAAAAGAAGAAAATAATTGAAAATTGAAGAACATCATTATAAAAAAAATGTAAAAATACAATTGATATTTTATGAAAATTTGAGGAAAACAATTAAAAGCTAAAGAAATTAATAATACTAATTAAGAATTGAAAATTGAAATTAAAATTTGAAGAAAACAAAATATACTATGCCTGTAATCATTAAAATAAAAAAAAAACAAATAAAACAATACAATTCTAAAATCAGAGCTAAGAAAAATAATCGAGCATGAAATAGGCAATAAATAATTTAATATATTTCAATTGATAATGGAAATTTGATTTATTTATTTATTTATTTATAAGTAGATTTACAGAAATTTTAATTATTAGTTAGAAATTCAGTAAGTTATTTGAAAGAAGAAGAAACTTGAACAATGAAGACACTAATTAAAAAAAATTAATAATAATTAAGTATTAATACAATTCATTGAAAAAATTAAAGAAAACCATTTTTAATGTGAAGAAAATAATTGGAAAATGACGAAAAAATAGAAAATTGAAAACGATAAATTAAAAAAATAAATTTAAAAAAAAAAATAATAATTTAAAAATTTGAGGGATATAAATAAAATTTAAAAATAAAACTGAAAATTGAGAGATCAATTTTAACTTAAGAAAATGCGATTGAACATCGTCAAAAATAATTAAAAATTTATTTTTTTCAGGAATATATGGGCTACAATAAAATCCCCTTCTTTTAAGTTAAAAAAAAGTGCAATATCAATTTAACAAAAATAATCGCGCAAGAGAATTTTATCCTAATATTCAGTGCAGGACAATTATAAGATAAAGTTGCGTGCAATATTTAATAATATTATGTGAAGTAGAGTGCAAAATAATTTTATAAAAAACTTCAATGCAAGACAGTTTTAACTTTTAATTTAATGTAAAACAATTATTATCTAAATCCAAAAAAAAAATTAAAAATTTTTTAATCAACAGCGATTATGTCTAAAATCAATCAGAAAAATTTTATTAATATTAAAATTATGAGCCCATTTATGTCACATTATTTTAGTAATAAATTTTTAACCTTATATATTTCAATTTTTTGAATATTAGGTACATATTGAATGCTTTACTTAAGTTTTAATTAAGTTTTAAAATAGTATAAGTATTATTAAAAATTAAAATTATTTAATTAATTATTAAATAATTAATTGAATTATTATTTATTCTTTTACTTATTAATTAATTTAATATTGCGTATCTGCATATATTATTTTCAAATTATTAATTAATTATTTATTTATGAATCGAACTAATTAATGATAATTTTTTTTTAAACCCAAAAACGAATTTTTGTGTTAAGAAACACATTTATTCTATTTATTTTATAAATAAATGTAACAACACGAAAGCGAATTATAGCTTTTAGTTCGATAATTTTCATATATTTTTACAAATTTTATATAATTGAGTTTGATAATTGGTTATTGAAAGATAGTTTAATAAAAAATTAGATTACAAAGGTAATAAATGAAAGATTACTATTTTTCCTTTCTTTATAGTTACATTCATAAATAAATAATCAATGAATTATTTTAATTAAGAATATGTATATTCTTATGCATATTTATGTAGAATTAATTAGTAAATAGTAGTTTAATAAACAGTAATAATATCTACTACTATTTTAATTACGTTTTTAATATGACATATATATTGTTTTAAAAGATAATTAAAACTATAAGTCAAGCATTCAATATGCAATATTTTAACAAATTGAAATATATGAGATTAAAAATTCATTACTAAAATAATGTGACATAAATGGGCTCATAATTTTAATATGAATCAAATTTTTCTAATTGATATAAACATTATAACCACTATTGATAAAAAATCGTTGGATTTTTGTTTTTAGATTTAGATAATAATTGTTTTACGTTGAGTTAAAAGTTAAAATTGTCTTGCATTGAAGTTTTTTTATAAAATTATTTTGCACCCTGCTTCACATATACCTAATATTATTAAATTGCATGCAACTTTATCTTATAATTGTCTTGCACTGAATATTAGGATAAAATTCTTTTGCACGATTGTTTTTGTTAAATTGATATTGCACTTTTTTTTAACTTAAAATTATTTCGCATTGATGATAATGTTATAGTTTTATGAACGGGAGGCGTCGATTTTATAAACTAGAAAACTAAATAAATTTAATATAAAAACAGTTTTTAGATTGCTTCATTATTTTTATGTTAAAAAAATTCACAATTTAATAGCTAAAAGTATACTCTTCAATGGTGTTACTTCCTCTTAAGTATAAATATAATGCGTCAAAGAATATCTACTTAATGCACTTGCAATTGTTTCAGATTACATAATTACAATCATTTAAAAGAAACAATTATTTAGAGTGGAATTTAAGTGCTAAAATGACTGTTAATTAAATAGATATTGCGCTTTATATAATTTCAGTACAATTATTCTTTGAGTATAAATACTCGAATCATTAAGTTGAGCTTTAATCAGTAAATTGCATTTTATTGAAAAGGAGTTAATAATATTAAATACGTATTTCATAAAAAAATATGTCAATATTGACTTTTTTAACGTTATTCTTTGCGCTAATAGCGTATACTGCTGCTTGTGATTGGAGTAAGTAAAAAAATAAAATGTTTAATATTGCTTATGAATTTTGGAGAGAATAAATTGATAAAAGAAAAATAAGGAAAAAAATGTAACAGGCTTGACTGAGTTTCAAAAAGAATTATAAAAATATGCACTCTAGCTTTTAAATTCGTTTAAATAACCACAATTCGTCTCAATAACCACAATATACGTCATCATGTTGGCTCAAAAGTACTTCTACTAGGATTTTTTGTATTTTTGTAATTATTCTTACTAATTTATTAACATGTATATATTATATAAATATGTATGTATGTATTTGTAATAGTGTGCCAGCTTGCATACACTTTTGGTCTTGGCGCTATCGGCGGTAAAAAGAAAAGATTCGCTGCTTTCGAAAATATGAAAATGAAGAACTAACTGTCCATCGGGGTAAGAATAAAATGGTGCTTATTTACATAATAGAGTATTTTAATGTGACGTCATTTACCTGTCAGATGTTAATTTTCGCGGATGTGATGATTTTATCAACGTACGCATATAATATATGTGACGCTCCACGAGAAAAGGGACCTAACGTGGAAAAAGCAAACTTTAAAGAACGGACGGTCAAAGAGGAGAGAGAAAAATCGAAACGCTTAACATGCTCATGTTTGAAGCTTCAGAACAAGAAAATTAATTACAGGAATCAAATTTCTATTTTTGGAACTCAAAAAGCAAATCAAAAACTATTAATTACCATAAAAAAATGAAATTAATAAATGTCAATTTTACGGGACGGTCGTTCAAAGAAAATCCAAAAAATGCGATACACTTAGAATGCCTAGGTTTGAAGCATTATAACAAAAAGTGGAATTTAAAAAAAAAAATTTTGAAACATGGAAATGAAAGAACAACTCAAAAATTATGTTTTAGCATACAAAAATTAAAATTTATTTTTTCCGAGATAGGTCCCTTTTCTCGTGGAGCGTCACATATGTTCAAAAGTCAGTGTTTTTATTATTTCTCTATATGTGTACGTCAGCATTAAAAGGGCCCACTTTGGCACTATTATTAGACTTATTTATATGCCCATATTCCTTATTAAATTTCAAACATTTTGAGAAGTTTCTGACCCTTTTAGATGAAAAGTTCATAAAGTTACAAGCATTCAAAATTAGAAGTGTCAAAACCCTAGTTTTAAGAAACTACGAAAATCGTTGGTATCGCAGAATCAAGAATGAAATGTTTTTTTCCCTTTAATTTCACTTTTAAATTGAAAAACACTGTGGGTAACTGCGATTACGGTCAGTTTTCAAACTTACGGTAAATTTCGTAAACTTTCAGTAATTTACAAACAAAGAATGTTCAGTCACTATAAGTCACTATTACCCATCGCTAAAAATACAACAAACAAATAATAAAATTATAAAAATCTTTGTCAATTTTTCGGGTTATTTACTATCCAAAATCGTAGATGGGCTACAATTTAGAAACCAGTTTTGAGTGATTTCCTGTGTGTGGATTGAAGTGACAATAAATCTATAAAAAGTAAACTGTATGATTTTAATCCAGTTTAATCTTTACCCTTCTTTATAAAGTTCTTGTACATACCATGTCCCCCGAGTAACAAGTTTCAAACGAATTCAAGGAATTTCAAGAAATTTGTCTGCCATATTGGATCCGCCATTTTGAATTTAGAAAATCGGATTTTAAATTCAGAATCAATCTAAAAACCTCCGAGTAACACGTTTCAAGCGATTTTAATCATTTTTTCCAAATTCGTCCGCCATATTGAATTTTGAAAATATTAAAAATCTGACTCCGGATTCTTAATGAGCGACCCCAAAAACCCCCTAAAGCGTACTTGATTGCTAAATTCCTCAAATAGAAAAAAGTATGCTTCAAAGGGTTGAGTAAAATTTTTAGAAAATTATAAATTCAGCCAGGCCTTGGATCGACTTTCAGGAAATTTAGGAAATAAGTCTGAAACACCAAATTTTTTAAAAATTGTATGAAGCCGGATTCATAAAACTCATTTTAATTCAGATGTGTAAAAAATTTTTAGAGTTAAAATTCAATCGGCAAGAACTTTCAGTTATTTTTAAAAGCAAATGTTTCAAAAAGATTTTCAAGTCAAATAATTCAACAAAAAAACGATTTTCAACTTAACATATTCTCAAGGATTTAACTATAATAAAATTTTTTAATAGGATTCTTAAAAACTGATAGTATTATCTGAAAGAAATTTTTTAAATCTTGATTTAAGGAAATTTATCAATTTCAAATACTTATAAAGAAATTTAATTACCTAATGTTAATTCTTTTAAAATTGTTGAAATAATTTAAAAACTTTCTAATTAAAAAGTGTTTTTAAGCTATTTACTGATAAAAATTAGAAAAAGAAGTCAGAAAATCATTTTTTTTTTTAATTAAGGAGAGTTATCCAAAAATCGATTTTCTACAGATTCTTATAAAATTTTAATGACATATTAAATGCATTATTTTACATGTAGGTTTACAATTTTATTGAAATGTACCGTTCTGTTTTTAAGATATAAATTTATAAATTTGGGACTTTTACATGGAAACAGTAACAAAACGCGCAAAATGAGTATATTTTGATTAATTAAAAAAAAAACTGCTCTAAAAATTTAAAAAAAAACTAATATACTTTAAACTATAATATAATACAACTTTTACAACAATATTTAATTAATTTACCGTACGGTTGTTAAGATAAAGTTATTCAAGGTTAGTAATTCGTCTCTTTTTTATTAATAATCAGGAAGAAGAAATTTTAATAGCTTGAAGTTCTTAACGGAAAAATTTTTTTTCAACAAAATTCGTTTGTGTAATGATTTTAACTATAAAATACTATTTAGAAACCAAATTATAAGAAGAAATGAAATTAAAAATTTAAAAAAAATTGTCATTACTTAGAACTTATCGATTTTATTAAAAATTTTAATAATATATCTTAAGATTTCAAATTAGCTAAAAGAAGGTTATATTCGCAAGTCTAAATTCAGGGTGTCTACTAACCGGGAAAACCGGGAAAACTGGGAAATAACCGGGAATTTAAATTGACCGGGAATTTTCTGTCTGGACTAATAAATTTGACTAATATATCAATTTGTTATATAAATAAAAATAATAAATTTATGCATTTTGAATCAATCTGATTATGCGTTTAAATTTTGTGTAGTTCTGCGACAATTATGCAATTAAAAAATGAAAAATATACATTAAAAATTAAAATATAATATATTCTCATGAAATTTAGATGTCTGTTTACTAATATTAAAATTATGAGCCCATTTATGTCACATTATTTTAGTAATAAATTTTTAATCTTATATATTTCAATTTTTTTGAATATTAGGTACATATTGAATGCTTTACTTAAGTTTTAATTAATTTTTAAAATAATATAAGTATTATTAAACGCTAACAATACGCAGAAACAATGAAAGACATTAAACATGAAAAAGTCAAATTATTATGAAAAAAATTTAGATAGAACTTTTCTCGGCTTTTTTCAATATTTTTTTTTCAATTATCGATTACGTTCTTGAAACTTCAATTCAATTCGTCAATTATTCAACTATTTTCAGAAATTCACCATTATTTTCTTCAATTGCCAATTATTCTTTTCAATTTTCAATTATTTTCTTCAACTCTCAATTATTTTCTTCAATTTCCAATTATTTTCTACAATTCTCAATTATTTTCTTCAATTTTAAATTATTTTCATTAATTTCAAATTATTTGTTCATTTCTCAATTATTTTCTTCGATTTTCAACTATTTTCTTCAATTGCCAATTATTTTCTTCAAATTTTAATTATTTTCTTCATTTTTCAATTATTTTCATCAATTTATAATTAATTTCTTTAATTCTGAAATATTTTCTACGATTTTCATTTTTTTCAATTATTTTAATCAATTTTTAAATATTTTCTTCAACTCTAAATTATTTTTTTCAATTGCCAATTATTTGATTCAATTTTCAATTATTTTCTTCAATTTCAAATATTTTCGTCAATTTTTAATTATTTTCTTCAGATCTCAATTATTTTCTTCAATTTTTAAATATGTAATTCAATATTCAATAATTCTCGAATTTTTTTAACTATTTTTTTCAATTATCATTCATTTATTTCTTATCTCAATAACTTCTCCAATTTTCAATTATTTTCTTCTATAATCAATAATTCTTGGCTTTTTTTTCAATATTTTTTTTCAATTATCAATTATGTTTTTTAAACTTCAATTTAATTCATCAATTATACTATTCAACAATTTTCATAAAATCACATTTTCTTCAATTTCAAATCATTTTCTACAATTTTTAATTAATTTCTTTAAATTACAATTACATTCTTCTTTTTTTATTGTTTTCTTCAAATTCTATATGTCCTGGGTTGTTCAGTTTCTTTTTTCTTCAATTATCACTTATTTTCTTTTACTTTCAATCCAATTGTTCAATTCTTGAATTATTTTCTTTAATTCTTCATTATGATTATCGACATTCAATTCAATTCTTCAATTTTCAATTGTTTTTTTTCAATATTCAATTACTTTAGGCTTTTTACAATGATTTTTTTTAAATTCTAAATTATTTTCTTCAATTTTCAATTTTTTTCTTAAATTTCAATTATTTTCTTCAATTTCCAAATTTTTTTTAATATTTCGTTCAATTCCTCAATTTTTTTCAATTTTCCATTTCTTCTCCATTTTCTTCAATATTTAACAATTCTCACCTTTTTTAAATGATTTTTTTCTTTCAATTTTTATTTAAATTCATAATTTTCAAATTATTTTCATCAATTCCCAATTATTTCCGTCGATTTATAAATTTTTCTGCTGTTTTCAAATATTGTCTTTAATTTTTAAGTACTTTCTTCAATTTTTAATTATTTTTTTTTAATTTTTAATTATTTTGTTCAATTTTCAATTGTTTGTTTCAATATTCAACAATCTCGACTTTTTTAAATTATTTTTTTTAAATTATCAGTTATTTATTTCATGTTTCAAAACCTCTTTTAATTTTCAATAATTTTCTTTTATTTTCAATTTAATTGTTCAATTGTTCAATTATTTTTTTTCAATTTTTAATTAATTTCTTTAAATAACAATTCTATTCTTTAATTTTTAAAGTTTTCTTCAATATTAAATAATTCCTGGCATTCTCCATTTTTTTTAATTATAAATTATTTTCTTCTTTTTTCAATCCAATGGTTCAATGATTTTCTTTAATTCTCAATTATTGTATTCGAATTTCAATTTTATTTCTCAATTTTCAATTGTTTTTTTTAGTATTCAATAATTCCGTGTTCTTCTGATTTCAATTTCATTATTTAATTTTCATTTTATTTCTTCCATTTTGAATTATTAACTTAAGTTTAAAATTTTTTTTTTTGGTTTTCTATCCAGTTGACCAATTTTCAATTATATTCTTTCAATTTAATAACCATTGTTCAATTTTTTCAATTATTGTTCAATTGTCGATTAATATTTCCTTTTTTTTTTTAAATTTTGTTTCTAATTGTCAAATATCTTTGATATTGTTTAATTATTTCTTTCCATTATTAATTATTCTTTTCATTATTAATTGTTTCTTTTAATTCTTAATTATTATTTTTTGTGAAGTTTAATATTTTATTCTTCAATTCTCAATTATTTTCTTTAAATTTCAATTATTTTCTTCAATTATCAACTGTTATCTTCAATTTTGTTTAGCCATTTGTAGGTCTATTTATACTTAAAATAAATTTTAAGTTAACAAAATAAAAAACCGGGAAAAATAGGAACAAAAACCGGGAATTTTGTGGGGCGAAATTAGTAGACACCCTGAAATTAAGATTTTGCCGTAAGATGTCGCAATATGTAAAAGCTACACATGTATTACCAACTTAGAAATCTAAAAATCTTAAATTGCAGTATAACCTAGATGAACCTGACCCTTTATATTGTCCAGGATCATTTTGAGTAATTTTAAGTTTTGTCATTACTCAATTTGAAACTCCTCTCAAAATTAGTTGCAACAAATATGAGTTTAGGTCATTTTCAATGAGGAAATTGAAAAATTTTGATTCGGGATTGAAGAAAAAAAAATGAGAAATGGAGGAAAAGTAAATTTATTGGTAAGTAATGAATGCCGGTAAGTTTTATGTCCACGGGGAATGACAACAATAACAATGATAATACTTCATGCAAATCCTCTAATATTAGTTGATGAAGCAAGGAGTTCCCCTTTGTCGGGTTCACGACTCCCTCAGGAACGTTAGACACTCTCCCTCTTCTCATGTCCATGGACAAGTCGACCCATCCCGTTTTGTCGATTCAGTGCAGTTGACACGAAATGAATGACGCACTTCATTATTATAATATCGTAGAAATTGCGCCTGTACGTGTGCACACTTGCGCAAGCCAATGTCCTGCATTTACACTACAATCCGTTTCGTTTTATTCATGCACACGCTCCAAGACCATTTATTCCAGACGCCAAACTAGAAGAGTGCCTTTCGAAAAGTGTGGGCGTTGTACTTCTCGCTTATTAATGATCTCCAGTTCTGTCATCCTCAATACTGTCATGTCTAATCGTCATTATTTCAAGCTAAGCACTGTCTTTAACCCCTTTGGAAATAAAGTTTAATGTACTGTAAGGAAAAATTTGTGTTTTAGATGTGTATATTGTTCTGTTTATGAAATGAAGGATGTAATTTTAAAGGTGAAAAATTACTGTTTAGATTACTGTATTTTCAGGATAAACAATTTTATTTTGAGAAAAACGATATTTTTGGATAAGAAATGGTTTTTGAAAAAAATAGATTCTTTTTTCTAAATACCCTTGTGTTGGAATTTAAGTTTTTGTGAGTTTAATAAGTGTGTGAAATTTTATTAAAATCCGTTTAAAAGATCTCGAGATATCCTGGAGACAAAAATTTATTGCACACACACAGATGCATATACATATATGTGCACTACCGGAATTAATTGAGTGGACACCTCGCGGAGGGCAATTAAAAATACGACTGACTTTAAACTGTGATAAATCCGCGAAAAATAATGATAGAAAAATTTCCAAAACTGATTCAGAAAGCTTATACAATTTCTAAAAAGATGATTGGTATTTGAAAGCAACAGTTTAAATAGTTCTTTAATTATCACGAGAAAAATATTAAGTAATTTTTTAATTTTTGAAAATTTCTAACTTCAGACAACTCTTTCCCTAAGCCAAAAAAGTTGAAACTTTAAACGCAAAATCAATTTCTTCTTCCCTTTAACGTTATCAAGAGAGGGACCTAAGAAGCAAAACATTTTAGGTTAAGAGAGGATCAACTCTCAGTAAAAACCATTGTTGTCTTCATTTCGTCCAAAATATTCAATAAAAACTGATGTTGATTCGAAATAATTAAAAACGAACTTTTAATCAAATCACTGGACATAACCTTACATTTATAGCTTCTTAAGTCCCTTCGTAACGCGCGTCAGATTTTTTTAACAATGAAAATTTTAGATGAATACGAGTAGATTGAACCTATTTTTGGAAAATCAAAAATCTTCAAAATCACACAGCTCCCTTTAAGAGGAAGAAAAAATGTATAAAATAATGTTTATATTACGTTGTAGTAAATTATATTATACTTTTTTATAATTAAAACAATAGCCGACTACTTTTAAGCTGGAGAAAATATTTAGAAGCATTAAATAATATAATAAAATTTGAAGAAACAAATTGAAAAAATGTAAGATATAAATGAAAATTGAAGAATCAATTGAAAATAGAAAAATCAATTGAAAAAAATTGAATGTATAATTGAAATTTGAAGAAAATAATTGAGCAATTAAGCAAATGATTGCAAATTAAGAGAATAGTTGCAAAAATAGAAGAAGCCAAAATATCATTTTGATGAAAATCTCGAAGAAAATAATTGAAAATTAAAGAAAATTAATAGATAACTAAAAAACTTGAAAGGTACTAAAATTGAGAAAAATAACTGAAAATACAAAAAAGAGCTTTATTTGAAGAGAACGATTCAATTTACAAAAAATAATTTAAACTGAAGAACTTAATAGAAAATTACAGAAATAAGTGAAAATATTAAAAATTTTAATTCAAAAAATTAAAGAATTTATTTAAAATCCGTAAAAGAATTAATTGAAAATCGAAGAAAATCATGCATAAAATTATCATAACGAAAAAAAAAATTATTAAAATAATATATTGAAACAAAAACACACTGCAAGTTTAAATCTGTAAAATAAAGAAATAATTGAATAGGAAAGACAATAATTGAAAATATTGAAGTTGATAATCAAAGTTTGCATTAATAATTAAAAAATGAGAAAATTAATTGCAAAAAGAAGAAAATAATTAAAAAATGCTAAGAGTAATAAAGAGTTGATAAAATTAATTAAAAGAAATGAAGAATATAAACATGTATTTTAAAAAAATGCAGAAATGACAACAACAACAAAAATAAAAGATAATGATTGATAAACGAGAAAAATTTAATATTGAAGAAGATAATTTAAAAAGTGTGTGGGTATAAAAGAAAATATGAAATTTAAAAAAAATAAATGAAAATACTCCTTCTATGAGGAAGCAATATAATTAAAGTTTAAGAAATCAATTTAAAATTTAAGAATACAATTGAATATTAACGAATATAATTGAAAGGTTGAACAACATTATTGAAAATTGAAAAAAAATAATTGTAAAGTGAATAAAGTAATTGGCAAAATAAAACAACATAATTGATAATTGAAAAACATAATTAAAAATTAAATAATAATTGGAATTTTAGGAAACAAAATTTTCAAAATTTAATAATATAATTTTGAATTTTATTTAGAATTGAAAAATTAAAAAAGAAGAATATTTATTTAACATTAAATAATGACTTTTAAAAATACGTGAAATACAGGTAAGAGCACAGGAAACTAATTTTCATTACGACTTAAGTAACTAATTCTGAATATCTGAATGAACCTACTTAATTTAAGAATATTGGTATTTTAATAAAAGGAGGAACCTACATACAAGAGTACAGCAAAATTGCTTGAGTGTACTTTATCAGGAATCCATTAGTAAATAAGTAAATGCAATTAAACGCTTTAATGAAATATTAATACAATTAAGTGATGCTAGAAAATGTTATTAGAGGGAAACTAAAGTATGAATGCTCGAGTAATGTAAAGTAACTGAAAAGGATATTTAATCAAATGAATGATGGAAACTAAAAATGAATTATTAAAAGGAAAATAATGCACTTTAAATTAAAATAAAAATAATTAAATAACATTAAGATGGTTTATTCACAAAGTAAATGAATTTTCATTGTTTGTATTTGTAAATCAATATAAAAAAGCGTTGTACATACATACACAAAGTTGAGTGCATTTTTCGTTTGTTTCTTTTAATTCTACATTAAAAAATTATTTTTAATTTTGTTTTTAATTGTATTAATTTAGTTTATATAGTGCCGCGCAATAAAAAAAGTTTTTTTTTGGGTAAATTTCAAATTGATACAATTTTTGAAGCAATTGTCACATTTTAATCTTAAAAATGGCATTCGAAAGCCTATTTTGTCACATTTTTAATGATTTTGAAATTTGTTCTATGATCACTTTTAAGGAAGATATGTGATCATTTGTTTAAAAAAGCCATTTTTCGATTGTTGATAACTAAGAAACAATTGACTTTTGGAAAAATTATTCCGAGAAAAAATGTTACTTCTTATGTGTAGAATTAGAAAAAAAATATTTAAGAATTAAAAAGAATTTTTGTTTTTATACATTTTGGACATTTTATACTTAGGGCAAAATTTCTCAAGTGGCCATTGTCAAAATTAAAAGTTGTTGGAACAAATGAGACAAAACAGATTCCTATAAAAAGTTAACTTATTCTAATTTAATTAATATTTTAATAAATAATAAACATTTTTTACTTAAAAATGCTTCAGTTTTTTGTGAGTAAAAATTCTATTTGTATATAAAACAGTTATTAAACAAAATTCGTTTGTTAAATTTTTTTGTAACTTCAGCTTTAATTTTTTTTTAATTTTTCAATTTAGCAATTTCAACAAAACTTTTTAAGCTGAACAAACATATTGTTGGTTTATAGACATAAAAAATTATAACCAAACAAGAGAACTTTTTTTTTTGATTGACGGTTTGTTTTAATTAAAGTCAATCTATCATAATTAGGGGATTTAAAGGTGTTGGTAATTTTTTCTATAACAAAATTAAATTTATAAATCGTCTTGGCTAATTTCAGATATATTTAAATTGAAAATTATTTGTTTATAAAATTTTTTCTTATATCGATTTCGAGGTTAGGTTATAGACATTTGTTTGTTTTTGCGTTTTTATGAATAAGATTAATAACTGTTTTATACATGTAGCTTTTATTTACGCAACTGAAGCATTTTTCCGTAAAAAATGTTTGTTATTTGCTTCAAATATTAATTAAATTAGAAAAAATTAATTTTTTACAAGAATCTGTTTTGTGTCATTTGCTCAAAAATTTTTATTTAATATCAATACGATTTATTATTCAACTTTCACAGTTTTAAAATATCCTTATTTAACATATTTTATTATACAACTTTTTTTATAAACTTTGGCACTGCCAACAAAACATTTTAATAAATAAAATTAAAGATTAAAATTACTCTATAAAACTGTTTTGTTTAAATAAGTTGCAACACAAAGGGATTTAGATAACTAGTTGCTCATTTTGTTCATACTTAGGTTTCAAATTTCGCGCGCTTTTAAACTCAAACGTTAGGTTAGGTATATAGCAGAAAGGCCAAATGATCTCAGTTGACAAAAGGTGTCAAATGAATGTCAAGTAGAATAATAATTTGTTTAAATATTATAGATTAAAGTGCGTTTTCCTAACGAATTGATTATATATGTGAACAAATGCCATTACGGGTAAATACTTGTTTCACAGCTTATATATATTAAATTAAAAGCGATTATCTATATACTGTTGGAAGGACGCTTTCAAAGCCGTATATATTGACTGTGAAGTAAAAACACTAAAAAGGAATAAGTAACCGATTTTATGGTGAGTTTGACTCTTGCATTGCTTAATAGAAAATATTAACTTTATTTTAGTAATCAAAATTTTATTAAAGAGGTTCTATCGTAAATTACCATTTTAATCAAATTTGATCCACTCGTAGATAATAGTTTTCCATTGATGCAGTTAAATTTTTTACTTGTGAAAAAAGTTTTTGTTTTTAACATTTTAAGTTGAGTCTTCACTGAAAAAATAATCCTCTAGCCAATTTTTAGGTTAAGAGATTCTGAACAAAAACACACAAGACACTGGCGATCACAACCAAACTTCAACGTTAACAGTAGCATTTAATCTGCTAATAATAAACAAAGAGCTTTGCAGGTGCTATATCAACAACCTCTCTCTGCTAAATTTAATCAAAAATTGGTTATAATTAGTCAATTTATTTTCTCAGTGTTAAAGGATGACCTTCAAATAGTCATTTTGGGGCTGTTCATAAACTACGTCACACGATTTTTACGATTATTTCCGCCTCCCCCGCTTTACATCACAGATCGTCACATAATGCCATAACCCCCCTTGTGTGACGTCACTTTAGGAATTACCCCCCCCCCCCCCACAGATAATTTTTTTTATAATTATTGGAGTAAATTACTTTAAGTCGATCGCAATCACGATTTATTTTTGTTTAAAATGAACCCATGACTTACAAACTTCTGTTAACACATTTTTGAAATATAAATAACGGTAATAAATATATACATTAAGTTAGTCCAAAATCGAAAAGTTTGAAATGTTATGCTGTCACTCACTAGGACTGTTCTTTACCGAAAAAATAACCTATTTTTTTAATTTGAAAAATACTTGGAGGTCGCTTAAAATCAAAAATTGCTAAAAGTATCCCATGTGAAATTAGTGGTTTTGTACTAATGAATTACCGAGAAATTGGTTATTATTAAATAGTGAAAAATATCACTATTTTTACTAAAAAACTACTAATTGATAGTAGAATAATACTTATTTTAAAGTGAAATATTTATTTTATTTTTAATAGTGAAAGTTTACTTTTTCAATTAGTAGATATTTCACTTTCAAATTAGTAGTTTTCTACTAAATAATAGTGATAATTTTCACTATTTAATAATAACCAATTTCTCGCTCATTCATTAGTTAAAAATCACTTATTCAAATTTAGAGAGTATTTTTTATGGGTCCTCCGAGAACTCCGAAAAAAGAAAAAATACAAAAAAGCGTTTAAAAATATTTCTTATTATTTCCTTGACTATTTTTTACACAATTTTTAGTAAATAGCATAAATCTAGACTTAATAATTGTTGCGTGCAATTGATAATTTATTTAAACAAATTATTATTACTTATTTACAACTATTTATTAGTTAATTGCTACAGAGTTGTAACTTTTTCTTAATTTTGCTTCTTTTTAAGCTTAATGGTCGCAAATTACCAACAACAATTTTACAAGTTGTTTAAGCAAATTATTATTGTGCAATTTCTATTTTTTATCAAATGAAACTACAGACAACTTTTTCTACATTTTGTAACTTTTCAAGCTTAATGGTATAAATTACTAACAATAAGAACTAAAAATAACAATTCTACCAATTGTTTAAGCAAATTATTAATGTTCAATTTAAACTTTTTATTAATTTTTAAACAAATTATTACTGCATAATTACAACATTTTATCAAATTAAGCTACAGAGTTAATTTTTTAAAAACTTTTTCTCAAATTTTAAAATTTCCAAGCTGAATGATATTAATTACTAACAACAAACTAATAATAACTATTCTACAAATTGTTTAAACTGATTATTATAATTTAATTTCAACTTTTTATTAAATTAGGCTACAGAGTTGCAACATTTTTTCAATTAAGCATTTTTTTATATTTGAAGAAGTAAAATTGACTAATAAACCTAATTATTGAGAAAATATTTTTAACAAAAGTTGTCAGAAGTAATAATTATAATAAACAAATTTTATCAATTTACAATTATCAATTTACAAATAATAATGTAAAAATAAAAACTTGTGTTGAACATTTGATAATAATAAATTGTTGAAAGTTTAAACTCGATGATTACGTCTTATACAGTCAGTCTTATCACTCCAAAAATAAAAACATGTTTAATTGAGAAAATATTGCAACTCTGTAACTTGAAGGGATGAAAAATTGAAATTAAACAATAATAATTTGTTTAAAAAATTAATACAATTGTTATTTTTAGTTTGTTGTTAGTAAATAGTATATTTTCAGTATGAAAGTTGCTAAATTGAGAAAAAATTACAACTCTATAACTTAATTTGATAAAAAACTAAAATTAAAAAATCATAATTTGTTTAAAGAATTAATACAATTGTTATTTTTAGTTTGTTGTTAGTAACTGGTTACACTCGTCTTGAAAAGTATCAAAATTGACAAAAAGTTCCAACTGTCTAGCCTAATTTTACAGATAATTGTAAATAACCAATAATTATTTATTTAAACAAATTAGCAATTACATGAAATAATTGTTAAAAGGCTGCATTTATGCTATTTATTGAAAATTGTACAAAAAATTGTCAAAAAAATAGTGACTTTTTTTTATTTTTACATTTTCTTTGCATATACTAGGAGGAGGAGGGTTGGAGAGAATAACATTTCCAACTCTTTATTCCATATATTTTTGGACCATTCTAATATATCTTTTTTATGTAGAAGCCATGCAGAAGTTAATTTCTTAAATGTGACGTCACATTTTTTTTACACCCCTCCCCCCCTAACGTCACAAATCATCACAAATCTCTAATTCCACCCCTTCCCCTTTTGTGTGACGTAGTTTATGAACGGCCCCTTTTCACTATTTTAGATTTAGAGGGTTTTGCCTCAATAAGGCAAAACTTATTGAGTGGCACTGTATAATTTAGTATATAATTATTACATAATTTATATATATATAAATACAAAATATAATGCAATAAATGTAGGTAAAATGACAGAAAGAGAATTTTGAAAAATTCAAAGCTGTTTTTAACTGTCCGTCATGAAAAGCAGGATATATATTCATACTCGACTCTTTTCCAATTTGACAGAAAGGCTTTGTTGGTTATTTTCCTAGGTTGAAAATGTGGCTGGAAAATGAACTCAGTTCTGAATAATAGCAGAGCGAAACGTAGGTCGCTATATATTACTAGTGGTGCAATTAATTAAACCGATGTTCAGTCGTGTCAACGACCACGCCGTGGGGGTGGTTTGGGGGTAGGTACAGGGGGTGGAACTGGCTGGGATTTGCCACGAGGGCGAGACTAAGCTACTGTACACTAGTCTACTAGATGTAATACCTGAATATACTCGTTTCAATGTGTATACATATAGAGTAGACACACTGATAATTCACAGCAACCCTTTCGCCATTATTAAGTTATGTTAACCTTGTTCGTCTTTCGATTAAGCAACGGCTTAGACCCTCTCTATTGTGCATTCAATTCATAATTTGTTTCTATTAAATCATCAAGTGTCTCGCAATTTACAATTTCATTCATTTTCAGTGTGTTATTACTTGTGGATATAGTCAATTTAAAATCGAGCTTAAAATAGTTAATGAAAATTAGCACACAGGACATCAAATTTTTTTGTTTTTGTTTCAAGAAACAGGATCATGAATTCCTGAAGCATTTTTTGGTTGATGAATTTAAATCCGGTGAGCATTTGTCTCCAATATGTCAGGATTTTGAAGGTATATATTGGACAGTTATAAAAGTGGAAAAATATTTAAAATTATTTTATCGTGTAATAAAGTCAAAACCACAGTTAACAACTACCCCAAGTGCAGTAATATACACATATCTATTAGTTTGTAAATTTAAAGAGTCTTAAAAATAAATAACAAGAATAGAATCGGATATACTTTACTTTATATTACTAAACTCACCCCCAAAAAGCACCAAGTACTTCTTGAATATAAATATATTGAAAAACCATCCCTTACAATAAACCCCTATGTAGGACAATGAATCTTTAAAGCAAGTATAAACATCAAAATTTTCTCGCAGGAAATAGTACCGGATTTGAATATAGCGACCAAAAATGCTTTTGGAATTCATAGTCCGGTTTCTTGAAACAAAAAACCATGTTTTTGGTCCTGTGTAGTCAATGCAAAATAGTTAATGAAAAATAGTTAATACAAAATGTACATACAGTAAATAATGTACACAATTATACATTCACAAATATTTCAGACATTTATTTTTTACCGGAAAGAAGAATTTACTAATAAATGTAGAAATTAGATGTAATGAATTGTTGATACAGTTGAAATGAAGTGTTTGAAATACCAGCAGTTTAAATTAGACATTGAATATTAAGAGTTAATAATACGCGTTTAATTTAAAATTCCTGAAAAATTGTCCCGCAATGTGGAATCGGCAAAATGGAAGAAGGCAAATTCTCGTTACCGTTATCTGTGGTAGCATTAAATTCAACTCGTGAACGTGAGGGTTAAAGTGAGAGAACCTCGAGGGGAAAAAAAGAAGGACTCTCGTAAAGCTTAAATAAAGATAACCAAGGCTTAGGGTTGATATCATGCTGAGGGGGCGTTACGGCTACGAAATCAATTTATTCTCCCTGCCATATAATAAACACACTTCCACTCTAACGTGACTAGAAGAAACTAGTAGCTGGAGAAAAAAAGTTGCTTGATTAGAAGAATTAATTGCTATTCACTCCAAACACGAAACTAATTTTATTGCTAAAATTTTTTCAGATAAACCCAATCCATATCATCAGCATAAAAGATAAGCTGGTATTAGCATTTTTTCATTAGTAAATTGAGTTTACTCTGATCCAGCAACCTTTCACAATTTACACAAATTTATTGCTCTTTTATCAAAAGTATAATAATGTGAGAAAAGTCTGTTGACTTTTTATTTCCTGTCAAAAAATTATTTTTTTATGGAGAAGATAATCCAGGGGAGAAATTTGGAAAAAAGTTGTCAGGGTCTGACCGGATGTTTCGAGTTGGTAATCCTAGTGATGAAAAAATTGGAAGTCGAATATGTTGTGAGATCCCTTTCAGCAATATGAAATCGACACATTTTTCGTAAAGCCGCAAGGATCCTTTGGTTTATTCTGCTCTCGGCTGTTTCGTTGTAGCTGGAAATGTTTTATGGAAATTGATTGCATAATAAATCCTATAAAACGCGATGATCAACTGTCAGCGTAGCATATTCATTTCAATAAATAAATTAAAACGATCAGGTGTTGAATGAATTATTTAAATTGAAATTAATCTTTGGGGATTTAACAGAATAATTATCATCGACCACATAAAACAGCTCGACTTAAGGATGATATTTTTATAATCAGAGAGGAAAAACTGGTTATTTGTGAAGAACGTGTATTATTAATAAATTCCTTCCATTTCACTTTTCTTACGAAAGACAAAGATATTTCCGAGTGACATCATTGTTTCAATTATCATTGGTTAAAAATAAAATTACTGCATATCAAATTCGATATCTCAGACTATTATATCAGTCTAGTTCCAGACCCAGACAGTATGGAAGCTCGTGTTCTATTATTGAAGCTCGAAGTGGAAACTGGTGTAAGACATTCTGTCCGACCGGACATTTCAAAGCTTAGTAAACCCTTTCAATTCTGCATCTTCAAATCACCTTTGGATTTTGGACTTAACTTTTTCTCTTATTCGTTTTTAGTTTAGAAACATTTATGGAAACTAACATTTGGGCTTTGTTTTAAATAAAGACAGTTTTACTTGTTAATATTTTATTACTGACATAAACTCTAAAGAAGAAGTAAATTGCAATATATTAAACATTCTGATTTTAAGGAATATAAATTAGGTTCAACTGCAGTTTAGGAACGTAATCCTTGAAGTTGGCTGTAAGTAGATCAGCTGTTTTCAGGATTGCAACCTAACAAGCGCGCGAAATTCAAAATATGTTTTTTTTTCTGAAAAATATAAGTTGGACGAAATACAGGGGGCTTATCTTAGTTTCTTTTACCCCCCTGTATTTCGTTCAATTTATATTATTATTATAATTGGAAAAGTTTATTTTGGAGCTTCTTATACCTTACATGATTAGTTTTTTTCAATCAATTTTATTATTTTATCTTAAAATTACAATTGGCCTTTCTCAGGGCCACAAATTTACTAACGCAGGAATTTCTTTCAAACACAAAAAAAACTTAAGGAACAATTTAAAAATTTTCAATTAGTTTGAATTTACCGCCAACTATTGTTGTCATTCTGCTCCACAGATTACGAAGACAACTTCAAGGCTTACGTTCCTAAACTGCAGTTTAACCATAAATTATAGTGATATAAAAAATAAAATGATTATTCTTACACATACCTGTCATAAACTCTAGGAAAAATTACCACCTGATAAAAACAAACATCTTAACCTTGAATACTATATATTTAAATACAATAATTATATTTGGAAATAATAAATCAAATAATATTATTTACACTTCTTTATTGTCGCACATTTATTTTATACTCTTAAATAAATTACAATTGTTTTAACTGCAGTTTAGTAACCTCATCTTGAAGTTAGCTGCAAATCTCGTCAGCTGTTCTCAGGATGCCAACTTAAAATTCGATACACTTCTGAAGTTGGTTGAAATCACGCTGAATCAAGGTTAAGGCTAATTTTCATGTATTTATAATCATAATCAAAATTATTATAATCTCATTTGCAAAGACAATAAAAAGTCAAAAAGTAAATTTAAAGTTATTATTTTATTTTAAAATCGTTTAATGTAAAGTAGAAAAAATAGAAAAAATAGAAAATATCCAAAGATAGAAAATTGAAACGGAAAACTTTCAATAACAAATATCGACATGAATTAACTAATGAGAGACTTGGAATAAATCAAATAATTATATTTGAAAATAATAAATAAAATATTATTATCCAAACTTCTTTATCGTGGCACATTTATTTTATACTATTAAGTAAATTAAAATTCGTTAAACTGCAGTTCAGTGACCGCTTCTTGAAGTTAGCTGCAAATCTTGTCAGATGTTCTCAGGATGCCAACTGAAAAATTGCTACACCTCTGAAGTTGGTTGAAATCCCCCCATCATAGCTGAATCAAGGTTAAGGCTAATTTTAATGTATTTCTAATCATAATTACTGATTAAATAAATAAATAATTAAAATTATTATAATCTCAAATTATAAAAAGAATAACAAGTAATAAAATGAATTTAAAGTTAAAATTTTATATTAAAATCGTTTAATATAAAATTGAAAAAAAATATCCAAAAATAGAAAATCGAAACTAAAAACTATCAATAACAAATATTAATATGAATTAACCAATGGGGGACTCAACAAAAGGTTCTACAAGTATAAAGTTAACCTCAAAATTCGTTTTTTTTTTGGGTAGGATATTAAGGTGTGTTTCCTCGAAAGGTTGACTCTTTCAGAGACGCATTTATTATCCTTTGAATGAGGAGCTATTATTTATTCCATTCTTATTTTTTGCCTGGTTTCCCGTTGTGTAGTAAATGGATATAAGTCAGCGCAGAGAGCAGTGGCTATGTCATTTTTATCGCTTCGCTGAAATTAAGAAGGTGGAACCGCGAAGTCTTCCTCTTTTCATTTCTTTCCGTTTCCTCTCACCTCAGATCCTCCCTCTTCTACCAGCATGCACAAACTGTTGGATTAAATCATGCAGGGTGTCACACTTCCGGTTCTTATTCACCATAATGGCCTAAAGTGGGCGCTCCTTGCAGCTTTGACAACCTGAATATTTTTTATTAATTAATTTTCCCTAATTGGTAAATAAGTCTCTTGCTTTATTTATTTATTCTTCATTAATAATTATTTACAAAATACGTACTTTAAAAATTTCGTTGATTAGCTTCTCGTTACAATCGGAAAGTGTTGGAATTAAAAGAATTGGACATTGTTTTTCCAATATTTCAATTATATGAATTTTTTTTATTATTAATAATTTTTTAATTTATTATTTGATAATTTTCGTTAAAAATATTATTTATTGTTTATTTTGATATAATATTTCAAAATAAAGCTTTGTTGATTTTGTAAGTTTTCAAATTTAGCGCTACTTCGACAGTGGCGCCGATTTTCGGATTATGAGGTTGGTAGCCCGTCTTCCTTAGACGCACGTGTTTATAACCTAGAAATATGTGTCACGCGCTATTACACCAATTATCGCTCTTTAAAATAAATAATTATTGGGACTATTGACTGGAGTAAATTTCACATGGTTGACATAATTGAATTATGAATTGATGTAAGTACAAAAAAACTGTTTATATTGAATTGATTATAATGAATTTTGCAAAATTCCATATTCTGTTTCTAAAGAAAAAAAATAAAAAAATTGTAAATTTATGTTACACATTCATTTATTACAAAATACATCTAAAAACTGATCAACCTCTTATTTAAATATTTATTTTCTGTATCATCGACCTTAGTTCCCTTTTCATCCCCATTTAAAACGTTGTTGCCAGTCCCAAAAGTAAACATCCCATGCATGTCATGTAGTTCCTTTTGTAGAAAAAGTTCTTTCACATGTTACAACATAGAAGAGGAAAATCAAAAATGCAGAAATCCTCGACATAACCGGATTATTTCATCTTTATAGAGAAATTCCAATAAGTGCTTTTTTTAGGGGAACATATGGAATGTCACTGGGGTAAGTATTTAATCCGACGGGGTTAACAATAAAAGTTCCCCTCCTCAGAATTCGGACAGCCACAGGAGCAACGTAAACTTATATGAGTTTCATGGTTTGAAGCGTGATCCCTTTTCCCGAGCTGGTTTATAACTGTAAGGAGAGGTAGCCTCTCCTTCGACTGGTACAATACTAGAACGCTAGGGTATTGTATGGACCCTCGGCTAATCGGATTAACGCATGCTTTAAAAAGAGCAAACGCCCAAATCGCATTTATATTAGCTTCGTGAATGAGTCGTAAATATTTATGTTGCAGAAACTCACCCCCTCTCAGAAATCTCATCCCTTCCCGTTGTATCCAAACGAACTGAAAGTGGCTCGCTAATCGGTTCAGGCACAATCGGATCTCACTTCTCTTCCTCTTCTGACCACGACAATTTTTCATCGCCTCATTCAACAAGAATGACACTGACGAGAATATAATGTTCGTCTTTGGATTTCGTTGCAGGTGATCTCTGGTAATTATTGAGAAGTGTCTTTTTATCATCGTGATGATGATTCGAGTGTCAAATAAAGGTAATGGTTTGGTTTCTTCTTTTTTTTAATAAATACATATATTAATGTTTGAATATCTTTACAATGCAGCTATTAGTATTACGTATTATATTTTTTAAATATTCATTGTAAGTTACTGTATTTTATACTATTTGTAAATTATACAAACAAAGAAAAGTAATAGCAATCGAGCGAAAGAGAGAAACTAATAAACGACAAACGAGGGAGAAACAGGGGGGAAACATAGTAATCGAGTGAAAAGGAGAAACTAAAAAACTACAAAACGAGGGAGAATAGGGAGAAGTTCAAAAATCAATGTACATATCTACTTCTGGAGAAAACAAGGGGAAGCTGCGTAATGTACAATTTTGAGGAGTGAAAATTGAGGGAATAGTATAAATAGTGGGTGTGGACCACCACGTTCCAAAGAGTAGTCATATAATAGTAGAGCAGCAGTATAGTATAACCCAATTCCAGTTCTAGTAGTTCTTCCAAAATCATCAGCTTCGAAGATCCAGTTGTTCTAAAAAATCATAAGACGCATAGGCTCCCGGATATAATTTAAGTTCTCCAAATCAACATTGTTACAACTCTTCCCAGTATCTCAGACCAACCTCTGACCTGTCCTGCTATCTTTGTTACAAGACATCTAGAACTATTTACACGAGTGGTTGCTAGCATATCTAGCTGGACGAAAGAAGGACGCATTGGGGATTTATCTGGTTTCAGACCTACCTCGCTACAAACGTTATCGGATAAATCTCGGCTGGATTTCACACAAAAATAAACCAAAGTAAGAATCGTTTAATTAATATCTCTATTTGTAACCATCCTCATACCTAGAACTAACCAGTCTTCATTGTTTCAGTGACGGATCAAGTCTGCAATCCAGGACCCCTTTTTCCTTACAAGACATATGCTGATGGTCTAAAATTGTATCACCTAATATGCAGTTTGAACTATTATAAGTCACAAAATCTTGGTCACTCTTTTTTGGACATATGCTGTTGATCTAAAAGTGTATCACCTAATACGAAGTTTTGAAAAATCTGTTACAGAATCTCAGTCTTCTCTTAGACATATCCTGATGGTCTGAAAATGTGTCTCTCATTACAAAGTTTGGACATGATTTAAATAATTTTTACATTCGGTTTCGAATTTTCCTAATCTTTCCAAAAACAGCTATCACTGATAAAGGAACCTGTTGTCAATACACCCTCTGAGGTCTTTTTTTGCAAAAATCTCCATGTGCAAAATGGAGCTAGATAAAAAGTCTGGTTCTCTATCTGATATTCACTGGAGAACAACCTGTACGAACGGTAATACGAGGGAAGTGAAAAAAAGCCAGGTATAAAGTCGAGAAAGACAAGTAAGACTACGAGAGAAGGAAAAAGCAGAAGAAGCATAAAAGACTCGACACTCCGTTATAATAAAGTCCGCCCTTGGAAGCCTTCCGTCCGCCTTCTGCCCCTTTCTACCACCACTTGTGGGGCGCGGGAAGGGAGCCATGGCATTACCGCCACCCAACTTACTTTGTTCCTGAACTTTATTAATTTTTCCTTGGGTCTTGGGGGAGCCAACGCTGTAGCTGCTGCCGGCTTGGATCTCTCGGGGTTAAGGGTTGGGTTGAGTTGCCAAGGAATGAATGGGGTGGGTTTTCTTCCTTGTGACGGGAAATTTTAAAATCTGTCTACGCGTTGTCGAACTACCGAGGAAACTTTATTATTAGCGGCAGCGGGGTTTGGGGAGACTTTTGCTGTCAGCTTTTTTTTTCTGTTGATCTTTAAGATATTTGTTTTTTGACTTTTTATACGAACCAGTAAATTGATCTTTTTCCACTTTAAAACTTGCAGTTAAAATAAAAGCTTTATTCTTTGCAAAATGGGAGCCATGAAACAATTGAAATTCATTTTAACGGAGGAATTACTCGTCCAAGCGAATAAGCTCGTCGTGGTGGAATAAATAATTCGCGAGTGCTCGCCGACGTATTTCATTGCAGGCGGACGCATCACACACTATCCCTCTACACGTTTCGTTTCTTTGTCCTTTTCTCACCGATGAATTTTTTCATTATTTGCCTCTTTGTCAGCCTCGACTGGCGCCCTACCCCAATGCAATATTCAGCGCAGAAAATGAACAAAAAAAAAAAAGAGAGAACCACGTGACCAAAGCGTCCATCAACACCGGTGCGCAAATCTGTCAGCCATTTTCCAGAAAAAAATGTACCTTGCCTGTTGTGCTATCGAACTTGAAAAATTAGATAGAAATTAACTTTAGATATTTTTAGATGTGGGAAAAAAATGTTGTTTTTAAATATTGACGGTTTAAGTAATAATTTTAGGGTTATTTAGAAGTTTAATTTTTTTTAATGTTGTATTATTACGAACTTAAATTTTATAACTTTGTCTTAAAGCTATTAACAAAATTTTTTTTATTAATGGAAAGAGTGTTATATTCCAATAATACTCGCTGAGGTCAAGAGGAGAATTAAATAAATTATTGTACAGTAACATGATTTGAAAGAGGAATAATATTTTTACGAACTGCATAAAGAATTGAAAAATTGATAAATCACTGCTACTAGGCACAATCGTTGCTCAATTGACAATAAGCTGATATTGACTATTATTAATTCACAATCACTTCACTTGGATCTACATGCTGATAAAGTTAATTAATTTTTCACTCTAATAGTAAAATAATTAACTTGTCAATTGTTTTCACAGCATGAATTATGGTATTCAAAATTTATGTAGTGCCATTCTGGATTAAAGATGTCAAAGTTAATTGTCCATGTTTCATAACGATAATATAATCCAGTGACAGAATTTAAGAATGAACTTTTAAAATGTTCTTTATTTAAGAACTAGCTGTTGTTTTAGCTACTTTATAGCTTTCTAGCTTTTATATTTTATCGTTATGATTATGGATGAACTCTTCTTGGATTATTATGACTATATTATTATAAAATGGTTTTTATCAACTTGAAAAACTTTTGCCTATCCGAGACGAGAGTATCAATTGAAGGCTCCAAAAAGTTACCTGGGACCGAGACAATCAGGAAATTATAAAACATTCAGGAATCAGTCGCTGGTACGCTGCGCCAGAGTCATGAAGAAACTTATGGTCTCTGATACTATAAAATGATCGAGAGACATATATGTGGAGCATGTTTCGGGCATCAAACAATACAGTTGAGAATGTTTTTATTTACTTAACTTAATCAAATCTAAAAAATCTTGACTAAATTCTCAACCTATGATGGTTTAATTAAAATTATGTTTATACTTTTATAATACTCCGGACCCCTATAGTACCAACTCAAGCTTTGTAAAAATTATCTAACAATTATTAAGATACGAATTGTAAAATTATTTTTGTTATTATTATTAGTCCTCATATATTAGTTTATTTATAGTCCACGTATCGTTAGATTGACATGAATTTGAGTGGCTGCTAAATGTCTCAATTTGAAACTTCTACAAGTTTGGCGTGACATTATTCCGGGAAATAATAGTTGTTTGAAGTGTGGGGTATAATTGAATTGGTCCTGGGTACGAATAAGTTTAGTTTAGTATCAAAACATGGCCAGTCTAATCACAACTCTGTGCAGGCACGTGCGGAGCACTACGCTACTCGCATTCTGAGTTTTCCAACTTTGGCAGGACACGTCTGGAATATAGTCGAGAATTATATCTTTCACTTATTGTCACTTTGAAACTAATAATTAAAAATTACCCTTAATTGACGCTGATCTTCAATTCTTGAGTAAAAGCAAAGTGTCAAATTACTGATGGAAATTAATTTAAGAAGATAAATTTTATTACAGTTTCTTACCTAATTTAAAATTTTTATTAGAGCAAAATGACTTTTCATTACACTTGATTATCAAGCGGATATTACCAATCAATTGACCAACCATTGTCTACGAAGAACAATTTCTAAATTCTATTCTATAAGCGTGGTGAAAATAATTAATCAAGATTTAATTAGTCTGCCTTATCAGATTATCGATAATGAGATAAAGAAGTTAATTTCTATAGTTAAGTAGTTCTTACTTAGATATTGAATTTAGTCACTGTTCCCTCTAATCGTGAATGTTGATAAGGAAATAATTAACTAATGATGGAAAAAGTGCTCGATCTCAATAATCACACTACTTTGCCATCTAATTTATTTTATTACTGGTGACTAGGCCAGCTTTGATTCTCCAACGCCGTTTTCGTTGGTTCGGTAATTGAGATGGGATGGGGACCATTAAGGGTCGTTGGGGTGTTTGCCCTCTAAATTCTTTAATGAATTGGGTCTATTTGCCATTATGAGTTTGACTCATTCTTTACACCAATTATTGGTGTATACTTTCCAAACTTTACTATTTTTTAATACTGCATGTCATAATTATTTTCTTGCCATACTTATTTTTATTACATTTAATAACTATCTCTTAAAATATTTGAATTTAAAAAATTATTTGTTTATTTAAAGCAATAAATTTATCAGCTTTAATAATCGCAAACTATTGAACTAGAGCTAATGTAACATTTTAAATTTAATAACAATACCAAAAAAAGAAATTAGTTACCTTAGATAATAATAAACCTTGATTTTACCGACAATGAAAATTACTGCGACGGGTAGTAAGGCGCCACTTGTTTCAAAACAAATATGGCCGACATAAGAGTGTTCTTTCAAACAGTGCAATGTTTAAAGTTTATGTTTACAATAAATTATTATTTTTCAAGCTTTATAAATTAAAAGCATTTTATTCTTAAGCTTAAGTGTAGCTTAAGCAGTTCGTTTTCTACTCCGTCATCTACACCTTAGGTTATCAATAATTGTAAATATTTTAAATATAATATTTAAAAAAATAATGAAAATGATTAAAATTGTCAAAATTAATTTAAAAAATCATAGAAATGTTTTAAAAATAAAGAAAATATTTAAAATTTGGGAAAATAGTTCAAAATCTTAGAAATAAATTGAAAAAAAATAGAATAATGAAAAATTTGAGAAAATAATTGAAAAAATTACATATCATATTTTAAATAATGGAAAATTGAAGAAAATTTCCGAAAAATACTTAAAACTTTTAGAAGTTCATTGCAAAAAAAAAAAAAAAAGAATTAAAAGTTAGAAAGAATAAATGGAAAAAAATAAATATAATTGAAAATTGAAAATAACATTTTTTAATTTAAGAGAAATAATTGCAAAAATACTGAATATAAGTACACAAAATACAAGAAAATCGTAAATATAATTGAAAATTGAATAAAAAATTTCAGATAAATAATTAAAAACTTTTTGGAAATTAGGGGCCGTTCAAAAAATACGTAACACTTTTTTAAATCTATTTTGACACCCCCCCCCTCCCCCCTTCATAATGGGATGTTACATACAAAAGTTCATTTTTTCTGACCCCCCTCCCACTCCCCACAATTACGTATTTTTTTAACGGCCCCTTATGGAAAAGAGCGTAAGTAATTGAAAATTGAATAAAACAATTGAAATATCAGATAAATAGTTTAAAATTGGGAAATTATGAAAAGAATTGAAAATGATTAAAAATGGAAGAAAATAATTGAAATTGGAGAAAAATACTTGAAAATCTTAGAAAATATTTTTTTCCAAAAAAAGAAGAATTAAAAATTGAGGCAAGTAATTGAAAAATGATTTTAAATTTTGAAACTTGAAGAAATCACTTAAAATATGATAAAAACAATTATAAGTAGAAAAAAATTAATAAAATTTGAAATAAAAAATTGAAAAAATTACATAATTTTTTCCAAAAATTTTAAAAGATCTGTTTGTTGGTATCAACGCTCAAATTTATGATGCGTGTAACATAATTATTAAAATGTTATAAAATGGATTAAAAAAAAAATAGAAAAAAATTGAAATTTGAGAAAAATACTTGCAAATCTGAGAAATTAATTGGAGAAAATGAGAATAATTAAAAATTGAAGAAAAAAATTAAAGAAGGCTAACAATTTAAACTCAAGATAATTTATTTATTTTATTTATTAATAAAAATATTTGTAAATTATAAAAACAAATGAAAATAATTAAAAATTGAAGAAAATAATTGTAATTTGAGAAAAATATTTAAATATCTTTAACAATAATTTTACAAAATGGGAATATTATTAAGAATTTGGGGAAATATTTTAAGAAATATAAAAAATAATTAAAATTTTTTAGAAATAAATAAAATATAATGAAAAAATATTAAATTTTATAAAATAATTGAAATATGATGGAAATGATTAAACTTTCAGATAAATATTTGAAATTTTTGAAAAATATGCAAAAATAATGAAAATAATAAGAACTTTAAGAAAATAATATAAAAATTACAGAATTTATTTTCAAGCAAAAGAAAATAATTAAAAAATCGTTCACAAAGTTGAAAATTGAAGACAATAATCCACTTATATTTGAGATAATAACTGAAAATTTAAGAAAATTTATTAAAAAAGAATTAAAATAATTGTTAGATGAAAAATAAATGCAAAATGATATAAAAAAAATTAACAATTAACAAAATAATTGAAAAATGAGATATATATTTGAAATTTCAGGATATTAATTTAAAAATAATGAAAATTATTAAAAAATGAAGATAATAATTGCCAAATGAAAACAATAATGGTGAATTAAAAACATTAATTTTATTTTTCGATAAATAATATGAACATTTGCTTTCAAATAATGAAATTGTTTTATTGTCGAAGAAAAAATAATCAGAATTAAAAAATTGAGTGGAAACATTTTAAAAAATAATTGAAATTTGCGGAAGGTAGATTTAAGATTTAGGGAAAGAGTGGAAAACAATGAAAATAATTTAAAATTGTAGAAAGTAATTGGAAAATGATAAAAGTTGTTGAAAAATATTGTTTAAGTAAATGAAATCATAAGAGAAAAGAATTATTGAAAATTTCAGAAATTTTTAAATCTCTTCAAATTTATTATATTGAAACCGTTGATTAATTAAACTTTTAATCAATGCAAATTCAAATTAACAGAAATTTGAAGAAATTAAAATTGCTAGGTATAAATTTAAAATTTGAGAAAATTTTGAAAACGTGAAATATAATATAACAATTTAATAAAAAAAAAACTTTTAGTGCACGGAAAAAAATTGATCACAAAACTTGAAATTTCTTAATTGCAGAAAATTAAAAATATATCTAAATTAAGCATTATAATCAAACTTTTTATAATATGTTATGCTTTATTTTGCAAAACTTTATAAATTAGAAATTGACATTTTTATGGAATCTCTAAATTAGATATATGTTCATTTGACAATAAAAAGGTTATGCTAAAACGTATTTTTTTATTATTAGGAAATATAATATTTTGAAATATTCATTTTGCGTGCTTTAACGATTGGACTAAATTTAAATCGATTTTGCTTCATTAATAAATTTGTTTTCAAAAAATAATTATTTTTGGCGACTACTTTTAAACAAAACGTTTTACCATTTTTTAAAATTTCAAAATACATACATTCTAATTAATTCATTTGCTCTATAAATTTTTTTTAAATAATATAAATACAAATTTGATTTACGATGGACTATTATAAAATGACAAATAATACAAGGTATAACATTTATATATTATTTATTTTTCTAATAATATTGAAAGTTTTCATCAAAGAATTGAAAAAATAGATAATCGTATACTTAAACTCAAAGTGAACGTTCAAATAAACAAAATTATTGTTTTGACATTTTTTAAATTTAAATTTGATCAAAAGTAATGTTTTAAATACCAATTAATTAATTGGAATATTTTAAGAATCGAATTTTTTTTATATTTTGTGTAGCAAAAGTTATTTTTGAAAATAATATTTCCCCGGAAATATTGACTGAGAAAATTTGACTTAGTTTGATAAATGAATAAAAAACCTAAACTCTGATAAATTCTCGATTAGAATTTTTGTCGGTTATATTCTCGTTCTAATTGCCGTTCTCCAGGTAATATTACTTTTTCGCAACTCTACTCTGATGTCACTTTAATGTCGGCTATATTTGATAATTCTTAGAGTAACCGATAGGGGCGTTTTGTCCAATAAGTTTTTTGTCCCTCAGGCATAATTTAGCCCTAATATTACAATTTTTTATTTCTGAAATATACATCCAATACAAAATGTGTCAATTGTTTGAGAAATTTGAAAAAAATCTTTGTTACAAAATAATGGAAATGTAAAAAACTCCGAAATCCCAATGTCCTATTTCTTAAAAATTGTAGTGAATCACACATCCGACTGTCCAATTCTTCCGGAAATGAAATCGTCAACCGAGAGTATAGAGAAGTTGTCTTTGAATAGAGGTTGGTGTTTATAAATTTATACAGAGACCATTTGAAAGCTGGCAGATAATAATAAGGCACACACAGCAAGCTTTAGAGGGTTTCTTCGCAGACATAAGCCTATTATGAGCTTTTTAGTGTTTACATCCACATGTACATTCCACACGCCTTTTAAGCATTTATAACCGAGCAGAGATGAACGACATCCGTCTCATTTGTTCCTTGAACTCGCCATCGAGTGACGAATTTTCTTCCCAGAATGAGGAGAAGATTTCTCCTTCTTATTTTAAAAATCAGTATTTCTTCTTTAGGAGCTAAGGATGCGAGATTGTAGTAGCTTGCAGAATGTGAGGTCACTGGAAAACTACCTGTTCACATTAGTCTGCTCTTCTCGTTTTTAGTTCTCAAAGTCATCAGTCACTCCAGGACACTTTCTTTGAGCGGGAATTGGATCCATTCGCACAGGGGGAGACCCATTATTCGTCATTACATGGTCACTCGTGAAAACATGCTACCACCCACAGACATGATCTAAAATCTGGGAATAACTACGAATTTTGGGGAGAGAGTGAGAGAGAGAGAGAGAGTCTTTGCCATGAGAATTTCATGCTCTTTGTGGTCAATCGATTGTGTTCCAGGACGTGTGTCAATATTTGGAGCTGTTGGACTCCCAAAAGTAAGCCACGCATCCATCATTGCCAATATTTTCTAGATAGACTTTTATTACCAGAACTGGTAGAGAATAGTACCATATGGTACTTAATATTTGACAGGATAAATGTATCAACAAAAGGATAAAGCTCTTTCCGATTAGATTTTAAAACACATTTTTTTATCTTCATGATCGTTTCGAAAGATTACAATTGAAACGGTACCAAATCGAGATTCAATGGAAGAGGGAAAAGAGACAATAGTAGTGGAAGTAACTCTTGTAACAATATATAGTAATAATTGTAACAATAGAAGCAATATAATTTAATTATTGTTTAGCAATTTTTACAATGCCTTTTTTTTAATATAAGCATGTACAATATAGAGTTGCAAAATTCTCGGTAATTTAAAATCTGGTTACATTCTTGAGAATATAACCGAGAATATTCTCCTTCCGAAGAATTGATGGGAATTTTCTATGTTTTAATAAACCCTACTATTTTGAAACACAATCAATTTATTAACAAAAGAATGGATAAATAACAAAATAATTATCATTACAAATTAACTATAAGTCAATGAAGTGTAAAAATTATTATTAAATATAACAATTATAAACAATTTTAAAATAAAGGAAATTAATTTAAATTTAAGAAAAATACTTTAAAATTTTAGAAATAAATTGAAAAAAACTAGGGTAATGAAAAATTGGAGAAAATAATTGAACATTGAAAAAAATGATTTAAATTAAGATAAATAATTAAAACTTTAGAAAATTAATTAAGAAAATGATGAAAATGGTTAAAAATTTAAGAAAATTATGAAGAAATAATGTAAATAATTAAAAATTGAAGAAAATAATTGAAAAAATTGCATAATATATTCTAAATAAAGGAAATTAAAAGAAAAATTCAGAAAAATACTTGAAAACTTAAGAACTTAATTGCAAAAAACAAAAAAATAATTAAATTCGGAACATTTTTTGGAATTATTTTAACCCTTAAGTGATAAATTTCTGGTTTTGTGTTGTTTTGGCTTAAGGGTTTGGAAGAAATAAAGAAAAAACTTTGTTTCGTTTTTTACATTAAGTCAAACGTTTCGAAAATTAGAGAAAATAAATGGAAAAAGATAAACTTAATTTAAAATTAAAAAAAAAGAATTTTTAATTTAAGAGAAATAATTGCAAAACATACAGAATATAGGTACATGAAAACATAAAATACAAGAAAATCGTAGATATAATTGAAAATTGAATATAAAAATCAAAATTTCAGATAAATAATTAAAAACTTTTTGTAAATTATAAAAAAGAACGTAAGTAATTAAAAATAATAAAGAAATAAATAATTGAAAATTGAACTAAATAATTGAAAATGATTAAAAATTTTAAAGAAAACAATGGGAAATTTGAGAAAAATATTTAAAAACTTTTGAAAATAAATTTAAAATAAATCAGAATAATTAAAACTTGTAGAAAATAATTGCAAAATGATTTTAAAATTTGAAACTTGAAGACAATAATTATAATGTGATAAAAACAATGATAAGTTGAAAAAATTTTTGTTATTTTGCTTTCAATTATCAACTTTTTTTTTAAATTTTAATTAAAACTTTAATCTTCCATTTATTTATTTAATTTTCAATTATGTTCTTCAATTTTCAATTGCATTCTACGTTTTTCAATTACTTTATTCAAAATTTAATAATTCTCGCATTTTCTCAATTATCAAATATTTTCTCGAAATTTCAATACAATTCTTCAACTTCCAAATGATTTCTTTAATTTTCATTTATTTTTTACAATTGTTTCCATTATTTTCATCAGTTTTCAATTGACGATTTATTTTTCTCCTTCAATTTTATGATTATTCATTAATTTAAAAAAAAATTTTCGAATGCCGATTATTCTCACCATTTTTTGAATTGTTTTTTCAATTGTTAATTATTCTTTTTAATAGTTAATTATTTTCGTCATATTATAATTTTTCTTTTAATTATCAATTGTTTTCTTGAAATTTCCATTCAATTATTTAATTTGCAATTATTTATTTTTTCAATTTTTAATTATTTTCTTCAATTCTCAAAAATTTTCTTTAAATTTCAATTAATTTGATTGATTTTCAATTAATTCCTTAATATAAATTAATTCCACCATTTTCTCAATTATCAATTATTTTATTTCAATATAATTCTTGAATTTCCAATTGATTTCTTTAATTTTCATCTATTTTTTACAAATTTTTTTCATAATTTTTATCAGTTTTCAATTAACAATTTATTATTCTCCTTCAATTTTATGAATATTCATTAATTATAAAAATTTTTTTCTACGAATGATGATTATTCTCACCACTTGTCGAATTTTTTTTCAATTGTTAATTATTCTTTTTATTAACTAATTATTTTTGTCAATATTTAATTATTCTCGTCGTATTGTAATTATTCTTTTCAATTATCAATTATTTTCTTAAAAATTCCATTTAATTCTTTAATTTACAATTTCTTTTTAAATTTTCAATTATTTTCTTAAATTCCCAAATATTCTCTTGAAGTTTCAATTATTTTTATCGATTTTCAAATTATTCCTCAATATTCAATAGTTCTCGGATTTTATAAATTATTTTTTCCAAATTTATTTATTTATTTATTCAATAATTTATCCCGCGGTCAAAAATAGACCATTACGGGAACCGTAAAAAATACAATAAGTATAATAATAATTTTTCATGCATATGTCTAAGATTCACTTATACTCTTAACAAACTTTAACAGATCATTCATGAATTCCACTTGAGAACACGCAAAAATATCCAGTCCAAATTGTTTAGTATATTCTTAAACTTTTAATTGCATTTTTCAATTTTTAATTATGTTTTTCAATTCTAATAATTTTTTTGTTTTTCAATCCAGTTGTTAAATGTACAATTATTTCCAACAATTACTTCTATTATTTTCTTAATTTTTCAATTTACAATTATGTATATTCTTCAATTTTTCATTATTTTCTTCAATATTCAAATTTTTGTTTAATCTTCAATTATTTTTATCGATTTTCAATTAATTCCTCCATATTCAATAATTCTCTTATTTTTACATTTATTTTTTCACTCATAGAAATTGTTTTAAAATTTCAATATAAGAACTAATCTCTTCAACTCTTAGTTATTTTCTTTAAATTTAAATTTCACTTTTAAATTTTCAATTTTTTTCTTTAATATTAAAAACTTATCGCCTTATTTCTATTATATTTTTCAATTATCATTAAGTTTCTTTAATTGTAAATTCAATTGTTCAATTATTTTCTTTAATTTTTAATTCCATTCTTAATTTTTTATTTTCATTCTTCAGTTTTCAATTGTTTTCTTCTATATTCATTACTTCTCGGCTTTTTTAAATTAACTTTTTTTATTTTTAAGTATATTCCTTAAATTTTAATTCACTTCATCAATTTTTTATTGATTTCTTCAATTTTAATTTTTTTTTTTCGATTTTCGATCCAGTTTCGATCCATTTCCAATTATTTTCTTTTAACTTAATATTTCTTGTTTAATTTTTACAATTATTTTTTTTAGTTTTCTATTAATCTAGTCATTTTTTGAATTTTGTTTTCAATTGACAATAAATTTTGTAATTTTTCACATATTTTCTTCAATTTTTCAACTATTTCCTTCAATTATTAATTATTTTCACATATTTTCAATTATTTCCTATAATTTTTTCTATTTTTAATTATTATCTTAAAATGGTATAATTATTCTTTGATTTTTTATATTATTTTGTTTGACTGTGTATTAATCTAGCTATTTTTTGATTTTTGTTTTTAATTGTCAATTATTTTTGTCATTTTGTAATTTTTTTCGAAATTTTAATTATTTTTTTTTTATTTTTAATCCAGTTGTTTAATTTGCAATTATTTGCAACTGTTATTCCTATAATTTTTCAACTATTTTTTTTAAATTTAAAATATTTATTGTTTATTTTTTTAAACTATTTTTTTCAATAATTGTGTAATTATGTAGCCATTTTTCGAATTTTTTTTTCAACAGTCAATTATTTTCGTCATTTTTTTTAGATATATTCTTCAATTTCGTAATTTTCATTATTTGAATTTGCAAAAATTTATAGTTTTAAATGACCAACAACAATGCAAACTTTGTCTTTAATGTTTGCTATATAGTTTTTCGAAACTATATTCTAGTTTAATTATCTATATTTCTATGTTATCTAAATAGTTTTAGAGATTCTATTTTCGTACATTGATTGAGAAAATTTGACTGAATTTGATAAATAAATCAGAAAACCTAAATTCTCATAAATTCTTGATTAAAATTTTGGTCGGTTATATTCCCGGTTATATTCTCCTTCTCATTACCGTTCTCCAGGTAATATTGCTTCTTCGCAACACTAGTACAATATTCACAAAAAATCAATTTTTAATTCATTTATTCATTTGACAATATGCACTGAGAAAAAGGAATTGTTGGATTTACAAATCAGATTTGTTGTTTTAGCATTGTTTTTGTTATATTAACAATTTGGGATTGTTGCAGTAACAAAAATTTTGTCAACTAACAAAACTGTCTGCTATTAACAACCTAAATTTTCTTTAGTACAGAATTTTACTCTATAAAATTCTTTCTTTCTTTAAATATGCTATTTAGCTTTAAAAATCTGAGAAGAGAGTGTAAAAAATGATTAACTTCTGCGATGATTGTTTCTCTCGATTTTTGTGTTTCTGTTGCTGCTGGCAAGTGGATTTCTTCATCACTTTTAATTGGCTAGTTGTATGGAATTGGACCAACAATAGAAATGAGACAGCTTAGCGGTTATGAGACAAAAGTTGCTGGTGTTTGTGCGAAACAGATGAGAAACAAAAGCTGCGATAATTAATCCTCCGAGAGTGTGAAGCAGCACGAAAATCTACGAATGACTCGATTCAACTTTCATTACGATCGCATAAGCCTTATTGATATTTACTTGGATGTGCCGATCCGACAATACGTCACTTGGTCACGTGCCTTTCTCGTTACCACTAATCTCAGTAATCATCTATCCTAAAGTAGGTAATATTACCAAAATACATCTCATTGTGTCCTAGACATGTCTTGAATACCTCAATTATTATTTATTTCAACAATCCTAAAGACCCAACTACATTTCAAATTCTGAAACACGCACTCAAACATTTATCATCGAAATGCACACAAAAGTATTTCTGTACCATTAAAAGCACATTTGAGCGTTCTCCAAATTGAATGTAAGTAAAATATGATTAAGGACCGCGACTAAAATTAAATCGTTAAATCTCAACTGACAATTATGGAGCTGGACAAAATGGATTTAATGAAAAGATCCAAACAACGATTTGTTGCCACACACAGTCTTTTTCAGACAGTTCTGAAACGAGATACATAGACACCTGCTGAAAAGTTTTTTGTGTTGTACTCTCAGTATAGTCGTATGATGCTAATGTTCCAAAATCACAATGTCGAGCGTCGATCAAACTGAGATTATAGCGTTCGTGTCGTCTAGGACTTATAATGGAAATCCAGCAAAAGGGACCTGAGTTGTAAACAAATCGTAAAAAGAATAAAAGACTGCTTTTTCGTTCGCCTTTCGTTTCGTTCATCGTTTTACCATTCAGAAGTCGACGACCAGGAGAGGGTATACCTTTTTTTATACTATACGACGTATAAAACCGTTCTTCGTTTACAGTGACATTGACTTTTAAGCATCCCACACAATCTCTGCTTAACATTCTGACTGATCGTTATGCCCACCATAAAGCTAAGTTATTTTAAATGGAAAAATCAGCTTCACTCATTCTGGATACATATTGAAAAAGTATAATAAAGTGTATAAAACATTTTATAAAATAGACAAAATGTTATTAAACATTTCATGTTTAGGATATAATCACTTTCATTTAAATAGATAAAATTATTAACATTTTCAATTCATACGATCAACATGTATACTTTTGAAACTGAACAGAATAAAAAAATTAGTTTCCTTGAACTAATTAACGACAATAAGAAATTAATCACAGATTGGTATTAAAATTGTTGCTTTCCATTTGTTTTAAAAAGCTAAACTTGATAAAATTGGGGTAATTATTTATGACTTTTAGTGGCAATTATGAAAACCATGGTACTTTATCCTCTAAGCGAAATTGTAGAGAACTTGGTGTAACTGCGTTTGTTGAAATAACAAGGCGTGTGTGAGAAAGAATAATGGGACAAAAGGGATTCGTATAGTACATAGAATATAGCAGTTGGAACATCAGGGTGGCCACACCACCGTGACCGTCATCGTATGTATCTACTCTTGGTTTACCTACATTATGTATTACATTGGTTTTGAATGCTAGGGGAAAGAAATAATAACCCTGAGACTCGGAGTCTATGCCATTAAAACTTTTCTCCCCGAGCAATGATGACACTTCTTTTATAATTTCACAATATCTTCCCCAAGTCTTTAAAAGAAATCATACTCATTTTCAAAAGAACTACAATATTTTATAAATTAGGAGAAAATTCTCTTTTTCTTCTATTGGCCTGAACGGCTTCTTCCAGAAATAAAATAGTCAATATATAATATTTGTTTTTTATTGACGCGACTCGATGCAATATATTACACCCTCATCAGAAGTAAATTCATAATATTTATAAATCATTTCAGATATTAAAAATGTATATTTTAAAAGTACTAGCAAAATATAACGCGCACGATTAGTTTTCCATACATTTTAGAAATTAAACTATAATAATAAATAAAACAAATCGATGAATAATATTTAACAAATAAGGAGGGCTGCCAGTGGACTTGCAGATTGAAACTAGTGAAAAAAAAGACTTTTTAATTTAAAAAAGTGAGTAAATAATGAGTTTTTAAGTGAAAAAAGTGAGTACATACAGAGTTTGTAAATAAAAAAAGTGATTAAATAGTAAGTTTTTAAATAAAAAAGTGAATAAGCAATATAGAGTTTGATATCACTGATATTGAATTGGAGGGCGCCAGCAGGAAAAGACATTCAAATTTGAAAAAAAAAAATTCGAAAATCGTAAAAATAATTGAAATATGTAGAAAATAATTCAATAATGACAAAAATAATTCAATTTGAAAAAAAAGTTGTAAATGACAAAACTAATTGGAAAATTGATTAAAAATAAAAAAATAATGCCAAAATTTGAAACGAAATAATTGAAATTTGAAGTGAATAATTGAAAAGTTTCAAAAATAATGGAAGTTACAAAAAAATCATTAAAGAATGACAAAAATAATTTAAATTTGAAACAAAAGTTTGAGACTGGTGTAAAAAATTTAAGTTTTCGCACAATAATTGAGATATTGAAAAAATAAGTAAAATGTAAAGAAACTTATTGAATAATGACATAAATAATTATAAAAGCTGGTGTAAAAATTATACTTTTTAGACAAAAGTTGAAAAATTGATAAAAATAATAGAATTTTCAAGAAAATAATCAATATTTGAAAAAAAAAAATTAAAAAACATCAAAAAAATGTGGTTGTAGAAAAAATTGAATAATGACAAAAATAACTGAAATTTAGAAAAAAAATTAATGAAAAAAGAGAAATTCAAAAATGAAGTAAAAAAATAACAAATTTAATAAATTAATTGAAAAATTGTATAAAATAATTGAAAAATTAACGATATAATTAAAATGTGAAGACATTAATTGAATAATGACAAAAATAATTGAAAACTGATCTTCAAAAGTTAATAAATTCATGACAATAATAAAAAGATTGAAGAAAATGACATTTAAAGAAAATAATTCTAAAATGTCAAAAATATTTGAATATTGACAAAAATAGTTGTAATTTGAAAAAATAATTGAGCAATGACAAAAAATAATTGATAACTTTAAACAAATTAAAAAATTTGAAGAAAATACTTGAAAACTTGACAAAACAATTTAAATAGTGAAATAAATAATTCAAAACTGGTGTAAAAATTAAAAAATTATAGACAATAATTGTAAAGTTAAAAAAAATATTATAAGTTTGAGGAAAATAATTGAAAGTTGAAGAAATTATTTGAAGTTAGAAGACAATAATTGAAATTTGAAGAGAAAAATTTAAACATGGCAAAAAATTCAAATGTGAAAAAAATAATTAATTTTTGAATAAAATAATTGAAAAAGATGTAAAAAATTAATAAATTCGTGACAATAATAAAAATAATTATGAAAATAATTGAAAATAGGTGTAAGAAATTTAATAGTTCATGACAATAAAAAAAATTGAATAAAATAATTGCAATTTGTAAAAAATAATTCTAAAATGGCAAAAATATCAAAAATAAGAAAAAAATAATTGGAAAATGACAAAAGTAATTGAAATTGGAAGAAAATACATGAAAAATAACGAAAGTAAATTGAACTTGTGTAGAAAATTTGGATATTCCTGACAATAGATTTAAGAATAAAGAACATAATTGAAATTTAAAAAAAATAATTGAAATTGCAAGAAAATAATTGAACAATAACAAAAATAATTGTAATTTGAAAAAAATAATTGATAACTGGTGAATAAAATTAAAAATTAAAAGAGACAGTACTTGAAAAACCAAACAATTGAAATTTTAAAAGACGGATTTAATAATGACATAAATAATTGAAAGCTGGTGTATAGATAAAAAATGTATAGAGAATAATTGAAGTTTGAAAAAATAATTGAAATTTGTTGAAATTAATTGAAAAAAAATTTACAAATTTAATAAACTCATGACAATAATAAACTACCCAGTGGGCAAAAAAAAACAAAAGACGTCCTTAAGACGTCTTTTGGACATAAAAGCCGACATAGGGACGTCTTTTGGACATGTGTGCCCACTGGGTAGGTGAGAATTATGTCCGTTTCATGGACATTTCGCTTCCAAGTAAGCAAAATAATTTTTTTCAAGAAATTATTAGTATATGAGTTAATTGGGGAAGTTATTAATAAAAGAAGAATTTTAAATGCAAAAAATGTAAAAACATGAATTATTTTGCGAATTCTTGATCAATTATAAACTTTATGTAGGTCAATGAATTCGTTTTGAGATAAGGAATATGATTTTTCTATTGATAAGGTTGTATTTTTAGCATGAAAAAAATTTTTGGCAAAAAACGATTTTTTTCGATGAAAAAAGGTGCTCAAAAAAATTTGGTTGGGTTTTTTTTTCAAAAATCCCTGTGTCCAAATTTAGATATTCATGAGCTTAATAAGTAATCCAAATTTTATTGGAATCCGTTTAAGCGTTCTCAAGATATCCTGTACACAAAAAACGCTATACACACACACACGTATACATCTGGAGATTTGCTAAGGAATGAAAATTTACGCTTTTTAGATGAAAATAAGTCGCTTTACACTATTTTTCGAAAATCGAAAATCTTAACGATCACAAAGCTTCCTCTATGAAGAAGCAAAATGATTTTAAATTTGGAAACTTGAAAAAAAAATTTAAAACTATTATAATAAATTTAAAAATTCATGTCAATAAAGAACATTAAATTTATTTATTTACGGGCAAAACCCAATTACAATAGGTATAAAATTTAAAAATTTATTTCAAGTAACAATAAAATTAAAATTTGATATAACAATAATAATTACTGTATTAAATATTAATAGGTCGGATTCAATAATAATTTGAGTAAAATAATAATGAAAATTTGTAGCAAATAATTCTAAAATTGCAAAGATAATAGAAATGACAAAAGTAATTGAAATTTGAAGAAAATTATTGAAAATTAACAAAAGTAGAATAGAAACTGGTGTTGAAAATTTAAATATTCATGACAATAATTTAAAGACTGAAGAGAATAATTGATATTTGAATAAATTAAATTCAGAATCGCAAAAATACTTGAAATATGATGTTTTACTTCACATATGATTTTTTTATAGTTCACTATTCACGCGTTTTTAACATTTTAAAAAATCATATGTTAAGTAATACATCATATCTTCGGTAAAAATCATAGTAGAACAATTTTTAAAAAAGGGTTTTAAAGGCCATAAATCAAGCTTTCTATTGGCTCTAGGCATGTATTAAAGTTAAGTCGGGTTCAGATTCTAATGAACAAAAAATTTTATTTTATTGATTTTAAGGTTAGGTCCAAAATCAGACCCCCTGGACCTATTCTGATGGCAGATTCAGATTCAGCGCATCAAAATACATAGAAAAATATAGGTCTCATAGCCAGGCTAGGGAACTTTATTTTTTTTGTGTGGCTGTTTTATTATTAAAATTCTTATAAGTGTGTAATATGTAAATTATTGTTAGTCATAATCAATATCTCGTTATTAAGGCTACTCATCTGCAAATATTTTGTTTTTTCTGCACGGAAAGACTTTCGATTTTAATACTTAATATTATAGTATTTATTTTTACAAAATTTCGATAGGAAACCAGGATATATCGTTATATTTTCAGAATTTACTATTTCTATTTAATATTTACTATTTTCGATAGGAAATGTTAAAAGAAACGTGTATCGACATTTTGTTGGGAAAATTGCTATTGAGTTTTGGAATTAGTAAAATCGAGATTAATAAGTAATTCCTATAAAAAGGCAAATAAACCGATCTTCATGATTATTATATTATTATAGGTTACCTGTGGTAATTGACATTCCATATATTTTTAACACTTTTATATACATATAAACACAATCACCGTCACAAACGAAATCCTAACATAACCTAAACACTAACGATAATACGCACGCACATATATATGCTTAACGAATCGCACAATACATATAATGTTTGAAGGGAAAAGTTTTCTTATATACTAATCGACATAATACATTACCACTTTTGAGAAAAATCCACAAAAATCACTAGTTTCCATCTGTGAACAATAGTTGAAGTTTGACATCCGCCAAATTCAAACTTCACTTAAAAGTTTTTACATGATATAACCGGTTTATATTGAATAAAACTATCACGTAGAAAGTATTTATTGTGTTATTTTTCACCCACTTTACGACAACGTTAATGATTTAATCGTTTCTTTTAAGAGAGAAATTATATAATCCGAATAAGCAAATCAACAGTGACAAGACGCGCACAACGGTTAAACTGTCATGGCCGACAATTTTCCAATAGTTAATGGAATTTCAACAAAGCATTATTTTGAAATATAATCTTTTTAATAGTAAGATGTTCAAGATGAACTTATTTTATTGTTGCTTCCTATTGAATATAGTAATATTTTTAAGCTATTTTTGTAAATATTTTTATAAAAATTATTATTTAATAAAAATTAAATAATTTTAATTATTTTTTTTAGATTACACTTTTTCCTAATTTCATTTTCCTTTTAAAGAAGCAATCTTTCCAGTTTTAAATAGTAAATTTTAATTTCAAAATATATAAATATTATCTGTCGAAAAAGTATATTCTTCTAGTCCTGTAGTATAAAATACCATTTTACAGTTATATCCTGATTTACAATCGAAATTTTGTAAAAATACATATTATAATATTAACTATTAAAACCAAAAGTTCTTCCGTGTGTAAACTAAAACAATTTTAAAATTTCTTGATAAAGGGAATCGAAATTAATGAAAAAAAGGCAGGGACTAACTTCCCTTGGAATTTTGAAACGTGGACAGAAAAAGATGAATAAATATAAAAACTGACCAATTTCACTTCAAGTTTTAAAACGTGGACAGAAAAAAATTAATAAATATAAATATATATAGTAACTAACTTCAGGAGTTTACGGAGATTACATTATAAAAGAATGTTTGATTTAACACAGTTTTATTTGTTCTAGACGTAACCCTAGATTTTTCTAGTAGTATAATAGGTATCAGAAACCAAAAACCAAAAATGTCTTAAAAGTGTCTTTTGTAGGGAGAAAATGTCGGGAATATTTAAGAACAGCAATTTTTAACTTTAAAAATAATGGAAAAACTGGTGTTTTAAAGCTAAACAATTAAGTGTTTCGTAATGATTGAAACAGGGATCTATCTTGAACGTTTCAAAAGTGAGGATAAAATTTTAATAAAATTTACAATTAATTTTCTTTCAATATAATAAGTATTTGATGTTCTAAAACAAGTAAAACGTATGCAAATAAGTTACTGAATAGTAAAAATTGCTTGTTATCAAAATAGTTAATTATTTTACGTAAATAAAAAAAAAATGTTGGATGAGCAAACAGTGCTTGTAGTGTATATATAGCAACATGGTAGTTTTATGATTCGCACCTCGTTACCTGTCCTAGTAGGTACGAGAGGAGCTTATCTTGTCTAAAGGTGGTTGTATGCTGAACAGCTGAGAGAATACTTATCTTGTTAAGCAGTGCGCTTAAGATTGTCGCTCGCTTACTATACGCAGCATTGTCTTGGGTCACTTCGAACAGGTTTGCGTGGGCGAACAAGCCGGTTTTACAGGTGACCGTCGGTCATTCCGATGGCAGCACTGCTTAGACTTTACTGACAAATAAACCTTTATTTTCCTTCCTTTACGTAGTCATTAATCCTTCTGTCAATTCCAAAATGCTATTATCGTTAATTCCAACTTTCCACAACACAAATTCATCAATTTGAAATACCCAGTTTCTACCTCGGAAACAACAAACTTTTAAACACGCATACATGTTTCATTCATTAGGTTTCCTATACAAGAATATTCACTTTTAATCCATTCAATTGTTAGCTTTTAAATTACATTACATTTCTTGATACACTGTAATTCAAATCACACGATTAATATGGTTTTAATCATACGATTGATATGATTCAAATCATACGCTTGACTTAATTAATCATTAATGTAAAACATTCACGCTAAGGATTTTTAATCTCATCGGGAGATCATCTTACTTGGTTTATAATAGCAAAGTGTCCCTGCTCGTGAAAAGTATCCAAATATCCTGACAAAAATATCGAGTGTCACGGGTCGGATCGTCTAACCGAGAAAATCTAAAGATTGAAACGTAAGTCTAGCCTCGTGTTTCCTTACAGAGGTTTAGGAATAGCCGTCGCGACAGATAGGCGACGGATTGACATAAAAAGTGGCCACCAGTAAAAATGGCTACATCGGTATTAAAAGTGTCGCGTTGTTTCTTTCCCTTCAGGTCAACTAAAAGCAACAGTATAGCTAAATGGCTGCACAATCAGACCTAGAGAACCCCCACTGGCAAAAGCTTTTAACCATTTTTACCAGTTTTCCTGACAACGCCCGATGTAATCTGCCACCTAACATCACTCATCTTGTTTCCCGCATGTCCACAGTCTACTAAATCTAAAACTACGAGTGCAGCAACAAATTGCTCACCGTGTCCATATAACGTTTTTTAAGAACGGAATTACACCAATCTAATGTTTCACAAGGCAGATGGATTACAATTTTTAAAAACTGTGCAATATTTTTAAAACCATGTTATAAGTGCACTGAAAAAACTGAGCTCATATCACATTTCAGGCAACTTATTTTGAGTGGGGTTTTAAATTGAGTAATGATAAACTTCAAGTTACTCAAAATGATCCTAATAACCCGGAAATAAAAATCTATTCACTTATTCTGAATCGGACCTGAGCTCGAGTAAATCCGTATTTATAAAAGGAAAATTCTGATTGACTCCAATTCGAATCATTTTAATTTTCCAAGTGTTTTTTACTTTTTAGTAAGAGGCTTAAGAAAAATTGTATATTACTTGTTCAATTTGAAAAAAAAAATTTCGTATAAATTTTCGTTTAATTTATGAGTGTAGCTCAAAAACTTAAAATTGTCTAATTTTTGTCTAAAATATGTCAATCTAACCTCAAAATTTCCAAACTGATTCAGTAAATTTCAAAAGGTATTTTGTTATTAAAGACAATTCCTATTTAATAAACATTTCAAAAGTAATAATATTTTAAAACACAAAATTGCAAAAGTTGAGAGTACCTTAAACAAACTTAATTTTTGAATCTATCCCCGTTGCTTTAGTTATAAACCGGGAATATAACCGACCAAAAAAAAAAAAATGGCTACATAATTACACAATTATTGAAAATAATAGTTCAAAAAAATAAACAATAAATATATTAAATTTTAACAAAATAGTTAAAAAAATTAAAGGAATAACAGTTGCAAATAATTGCAAATTAAAAACTGGATTAAGGACGCTTATACCCTCAAGCGGTTTTCATTCTATCGGTCCATGATAGTCAATATTATTTTAATTTCATTTCTTCTTATAATATGGTTTCGAAATAGTACTTTGTATTTAAAATCATTACACAAACAAATTTTATTGAAAAAAATATTTTTCCGTTGAAAATTTCAAGCTATTAAAATTTTTTCTTCCCGATTGTTTCAAAAAAGTGAAGAATTACTACCCTTGAATAATATTTTCTTAACAACGGTAAGGTAAATTAATTAAATGTTGTTGTAAAAGTTGTATTATATTACAGTTTAAAATATATTAGGTTTTTTAAAAAAAATCGTAGAACCGGATTTTTTTAATTAATTAAAATATAGTCATTTTATGCGTTTTGTTACTGTTTCCATGTAAAAGTCCCAACTTTATAAATTTATATCTTTAAAACAGAACGGTAAAACTAAATAAAATTGTAACAGTACATGTAAAATAATGCATTTAATATGTCATTAAAATTTTATAAGAATCTGTAGAAATTGGTTTTTTGGATAAACCTCCTTAAAAATCGAAAAAAATAATTGAAATTGAAGAAAATAATAAAAAATTGAGAAAATAAAAGAAAAATTTAAAAATTAAATTGAAACTTGAAAAAATTACAAAATGACGAAAATAATAGAAAATTATTGAAAACAAAATTTAAAAAATGGGTAGATTAATTCACAACCGAACAAAAGAATTTAAAGAAACAAAGAATAACTATAATACTTTAAGATAATTATTGAAAATTGAAAAAATTGTAGAAAACACTTGAAAAGTGCGGAAAATAATTATCAATTGAAGGGAATAGTTGAAAAAAGACGAAAATAATTAAAAAATTACGAAAATTATTGTGAATTGAAACAAAATTCAAAAAATGACTAGATTAGATGTAAATGCAAATTTAAAAATTAAGAAAATTATAGGAATAATTGTTGGAAATAATTGCACATTTAACAACTGGATTGAAAATTGAAAAAAAAATAATTAAAATTGAAAAAACCAATAAAAAATTGAAAAACCGAATGAAAATTTATGGAATATACTTAAAAATTGAAAAAAATAAATTAAAAAAACCGAGAATTAATGAATATAGAAGAAAACAATTGAAAACTGAAGAATGGAAATAAAAATTGAAGAATAGAATTAAAAATTAAAGAAAATAATTGCACAATTGAATTTAAAATAAATAAATTTAATGATAATAAAAAAAAAAAAAATAGAAAAAAGGTCATAATTTTTTAGTATTAAAGAAAACAATTAAAATTTTAAAAGTGAAATTTAAATTTGAAAAAAAATACTGGAAATTCAATCAAAATAAAAGAAAATTTTTGAAAACTGAAGAAAATAATTAAAAATTGAAGAAATAAAGTGGAAATCAAAGAATTAAATGTAAATTTTAATAAAATAATCGATAATTGAAAGAAAAATTACAATATGACGAAAACAATTAAATATTGACGAAAATAATCAACTATTAACCCTAGAAGGACTAACTGGGGTCCTTTTGTACCCCACGCGAAGTTTGAAGCAGGCTCCTGAGCCATATACAGTGTCAATTTCGGTTGGTGATCCTAAATGAAAGATTTAAGAATTAAATTGAAGATTTAAATTATTCTTATTTTTTAAAATTATTTTCTTAAATTTTTAAGTAATTTTCTCAAATTTCTCATTATTTTTTTAATTTTTAATCATTTTCAATTTTTGAATTCAATTTTTAACTAATTATATTATTTGTTTATTATTTTTAATTACTGACGTTCTTTTTCATAATTTCCAAAAAAATTTTCATTATTTATCTGAAATTTTCATTTTTCTATTCAATTTTCAATTATATCTACGATTTTTTTGTATTTTATGTACCTACATTCTGTATGTTTTGCAATTATTTCTCTTAAATTAAAAATTGTTTTTCTCAATTTTAAATTATGTTTATCTTTTTTCATTTATTTTCTCTAATTTTTAATTATTTTATTTTTTTGCAATTATCTTCTAAAAGTTTTAAGTATTTGTTTGAAAATTACTTTAAATTCCCTTTATTTAAAATATATTATGCAATTTTTTCAATTTTTTTTTAAATTTCAATTATTTTCTTCAATTTTAAATTATTTTTATTATTTCTGCATAATTTTCTGATATTTTTAATCTTTCTTATTATTGTCTGAATTATTTTTCTAAATTTGTAATTATTTATCTCAATTTGAATCATTTATTTTCAGTTTTCAATTATTTTTTCCAATTTTGTATAACTCTAATTTTTTTAAATTTATTTTTATTATTTTGAAGTATTTTTCTCAAATTCAAATTACTTTCTTTCATTTAAAATTTTTACACTTTATTGACTTATAGCTAATTTGTAATGATAATTATTTTGTTATTTATCCATTTCTTTTTTTAAATAAATTGTTTGTGTTTTAAAACAGTGGGGCTCATTCAAACATAGAGAATTCTCATGAATTCTCCGGAATGAGAATATTATTAGTTATATTCTCGAGAATGTAACCGGATTTTAAATTACCGAGAATTTTGCAACTCTACATATTTCAGCAGGGTTGCCAGTATTGGCAATTTTGCCTCAAACTGATGATTTTTTTTTTTGAAATAGCGACTGATTTCTCGGCTTAGTGCGTGGTGCTTTTTTTGTCGATCTTGAAATTATAAATATTAAAAATATTTTTCAACAATAAACTGAGTTGAAAAATAATCCCCTGTATTCCTACATCCTGTTTTTTTTGTGTAAATATTTTGATTCACCTGCTTTAAATAATCGTAATTATATTCGAATAAAAGATGAATAATATTCATTTTCTATCAATATTATTAAATTATTGGACATCAAGATAAAAATGTATAATTTTGAATTTCCCGCATTTGGCGATTTTTATTCGACAGATGGCGCCGAACTATCGAGGTTTGCTGGCAACCCTGTATTTCAGATCCCTATCAAAACTCATGTTGTTTATAACCTCAAAATACGTGCCAATCTAATACACGACTACAAGCAACTCTTTTTAAAATTGAACAAAGTATTCTTATATGTTATTCACATCAAGTAATTCTCATCTTTTTTCAGTACAGTGAATAAATAAAATTATAAAAATACACAAAGGTGCCTTGTTTAAATTCTTGAAGAAGCATAAAGTCCAGAGATCGACAAGACTAATTCAGCTAGTTATCTCGAAACGATAAATCATTGCCTAATGGAAAATAGTTGTCTTCTAAAGTTGTTTGGATACGGAAATCGATTTGGAATATCGGCTACTGTGCGGGATGAAAAATCGTTTTCTGAAGAGGAGCTATGGGGGAGGTTTGGTAGTGGACACGGAAGACCAAGTCGGCTCGTTAGAGCCCAAAACAGTCTAAGGGTACTACTAATTCAGGCTGACATAATTGGGGGTGTTTGTTACCTGGACACCATCCCCTGGTACATGAGCGTCTCGTACAAGATGGTATAACGAAGAGAAGAACATGGAAAACCTCTTCGGGCGATCCTAGGGTCCGATAGTCGATGCTATCGCCATCAGACAGCTTGTAGCCCAGCATGGTTCTTCCTCAGCTTCCTTCTTTTTTTTTTTCTTCTTCCTCACCTCCTCTTCCCCCCGACCTCTAACTCACAATAAGCCTGATCTCGTCGCTCTTTCCTCCCTTTTGGTTCAGGATCTTCGTGTAAACTTTCCTCACCCTTTACTCCTTCCTTCTTCTAGCCTGTCCACCCTTGTTATCCAAAATGTAATTTTAGAAAAAAAAATACAAAAGGTGTACATTTTTTGTGCCCGGGCTCCTCTAAAAGGATAGAAAACATATGCAAAGGCGTAGTAAAAAATTGACTTGAAACATAACCTTAAAAAACACTTGTAATTGTGTGACGAATAATCGTTTTGAATTTCCCGACAAATTGCTCGATTTTCCGGATTGTAAATTACAATTTTCCCGGATTTGTTCGCTTAATTTAAAAATTTTAAAACATCCGAAATAGTAGAAAAAGAAATCAACGGAAGAATGAAGAAATAATAAAGAAATTATAGAAAAAGTAAAAAATGCTGAATAAATAAAAAAAAGTGAGAACATTTTTTAATGAACAATGAAAAAATAAAAAGCTTAAAGATATTTAAGAAATTATAAACAAACGAGAAAGTGACAAAAATTATTTAAAACATTATTATAAACGCAAAAGCAAGAAAGTTGTGAATATTCTACTTTTAAATGGGAAAATTAAAAACATAAGATTATTGAAAAGCCTACAAAAATTAATAAGTTTTTTAAAAATGAAAAAGTTAAGAAAATTATTAAAACAGGCGGAAAATTTACAAATATGGTAATATTTTTACTCGGAAAAAAAGTTTATTGGTAAATTTTATTATATTTTTAATAAACCTCGGATTAAAGTCACAAATTCAGAATTATACTCAAGATTTTAGAAAATTATTCCCATTTGTAGAGCAATGTTGAGCGAAATTACGAGAAGTATAAAAATAATTTCCTAATTTTCTGGATTTGTGACTTTAATTCAAGGTCTGTCATAAATGTGTTAAACTTTAATCAAAACATTTTTTTTCGTGTAATTTAAAACAAAGCGCGATAGTATACAAAAAATAGTAAATTTTGAACAATCAGGAATTAAAACTACAAAAAAAAAATGAAAGAAAATTCATTCAAAAATCAAAAATATTTACGAATATGTTTTTTGTCAAATTAAAAAAATAAATAAGAAAATTCATGCGAGAAAACGTTTAGTTTTAATAATGAGAAAGAACTTTGTAAAAAGTGGTTTAGAACCTACGGGAAAAAACAAGAAATAAATCTCTTTTAAAAGTGAAAAATTAAGTAAAAAGATAATCTTTTTTGAAAAAAGGAAAAATATTTTTAAGAAGTAGAAAAATAAAGACTAAATGAGAAATTACAAGAACAAAGTTTTAGAAAATGGAAAAAAAGGACTTTAAAAAATTATAAAAATTTATAAATTGAACCCACCGCGATCAAAAGGGCTTACGCGTGACTTTCGTTGGCCTCTCGTACAGCGAGTCTACGGCTGCGCCAGGGGACCTGCGCCAGGGGACCTGCGCACTCGTTCACAAGCCCTTTTGATCGCGGACGGTTCAATTATAAAAAAAAATAAAAACAAAAAAAAAAGATAATCAGTTTTGAGAAAAGAAAAATATTTTTAAGAAATAGAAAAATAAAGATAAAATGAGTAATTATAAGAACAAATTTTTAAAAAATAGAAAAGAAAGAAGAGCCTTTAAAAAATTTAAAAAATAATTAATAAATTATAAACAAAAATACAGAAAAATTGTCAAAATAAATATTTTGAAAAAATTAGAAATTAGAAAATATTTAACGAAATTATTAAAAGTTCAAAAAGCATTTAACAAAATTATAGAAGAAGGAATAAAGTAAAGGAAAATTAAAGAAGTTTAAGGCGAAGTCAAAAAGATTTAAGAAGTAGAAGAAACCTTGGAAAAACTAAAAAACATCAAATAAAAAAGAATAAAGCAATATTTTGAAAACTAGTTGAAAATTATATCCATTTTCGGACATTTCGCTTCCACATAAGTAAAAAAATTTGCCTTCTTATAGAGAAAGCAATAAATTAATAATATAACAATTAAATGGAGAAGTTATTAAAAAAATAGAATTTTAAATGAAAAAAAAATGAAAAAACATTAATTATAAATTAATTGTAAAGGGCTTTTTGCCCGTTCAAGTTCTCAAATAAATAAAAAAAAATAAATAAATTATCTTACGAATTGTTGATTTTTAACTTTATATAGGACAATCAGTTCATTTTGAGATAAGGAATATGATTTTTTTATTTATTAAGTTTTATTTTTAGTATGGAAAATAAATTTGGCAAAAAACAATTTTTTCGATGAAAAAAGGTGCTCTAAACAATTTGATTAGGTATTTTTAAAAATCCCTGTGTCCAAATTTAGATATTTATAGGCTTAATAAATCATCCAAATTTTATTAAAATCCGTTGACGCGTTCTCGAGATATCTTGGCGACAAAAAAAGCTACACACATACAAATACAAAAAAAAAGTTAATAGTCTAGAAAAAAAATTTCTTTAAAAAAATTCTTTCTTACAAAAAACAAATGAATAAAGAAAAATTCATAAAATTGAAGAAAAAATTGTATTTTCCACCAAAGTATGAAAATAAATGAATTTTCCTACATGTTTAAACGACAAAATTGTATAAAATAAAATGAAATAATTTCCGTAAAAAGAAAGAAATTAAAAAAAATATATAACTCAAAAAAAAAAGTTTTGAAAGAAGCAAAAAATTAATGATTAAGTTCGAAACTTAGAAAAAGCAGTAAATATTTGAAGAAGAATAAAATGAAATGAATTAATTTTGAAATAAAATTAATTGAAAAAAATAAATAAATGAATCAAATGAATGAATAATTTTAATAAATTAATTTTAGACTATTGGAATTTAACTTAATTAAAATTTAAAAGTTTGATGAAATTAAAGTTTGATTTAGTTGGCGTTTACTTATTACTTTAATTAGACATTTAATACAATAGGGGAGACCGAGGACGAAAGTAACAAAAATCAGTTTTTTGATGCTAGCATTAAAACTATTTGTCGGATAAGTTCTGTAAACATATTAATCGAAAGCTTGTACTTTCACCTATTAAATAAAATTGGAATTAAACATTAATAATAATTTGATAGTTCACTGCAGGACTTTTTAATCAGCTGTTTATTTGTTACTTTCCTCCTCACCCCTGAGGTGGAAAGTAACACTTTAAAATTAAGGCTAGCATTTCAAAAATAAAACTGCTATTAATTTAAATTATTTTTATTATGAACATATAAAAAGACAAGGTGATATTAACCACATTTTGTACATAATTGGCAGATATTTTTGCACTTTTTTAAAATCAAGTTTTTTTAATCTATTTAGTATTCGTTGAATAGCAATGACATTAAAAAAGCATCGTTTCTTAAAAATTCAAATCAAAATAAGTCCAATATTTAATCTTTAAAATATAAAATAAACATATAAAATCATATAGTTATAAAAAAGGAGGAGGTTTATAAAAATAAAGCATTAGATGAGGAGGAAAGTAACAACGTGTTACTTTCCACCTCACCCCTCTTTTCCTTGAATTTCAAAAAACAAGTTTAAATTACACAAAATTATTTCGTATTTTTTAATTATGCACTAGCACAGCTTAAAGATAATTAAAAAAGCTTCAAAAAAACGAAAAGCATATTTAAAATATCTACAAAATCAAAAAAATTTGATATTTTGAAAATTTAGGCAAAAACTTACTTTTGTCGTAATTTTTGCACAAAATGTCAGTATCAGATAAATAGCTTCCGGTAGACCCCTAACATAATTTGGGGGAGGTAGAGAGGTCAAAACTGACTAAAAATCATGTAAGGCCTATGTCTGTCCGCTCATTGGTTTAGAAGTTATAAGCGTTGTTACTTTCCACCTCTGTTACTTTCCTCCTCGGTCTCCCCTACACTTTAATTAGAATGACCTGGAATTATTAAAAATTTAATATTATTTTTGTCTTTCTTCCTGTCCGAAATTTTTAGATCGTATTTTGACGATTTCAAATTTAATGTTTAAAGTTATTGAGGAATGCAAGGTTCAGAATTTTAGAATTTATCTACGAAATCTCGGAATTTTGCTTCCTCATGGATAATGCTTTGTATTCGTTCAAATTTACAAATTTTTTTTTTTAAGAATTCTAATAAAATTTGGTACGGTTATTTTTACTGCTAAAATCTGGAATCAGACACATGGGTTTTTAAAAATAACAATTAAAAATTTTTATTAAATTTTCATATTTTGCAAATTTTGCTTATTTGAAAAAAAAAAAAAATTGAACCCATAAATTCAATTTAATATAAAAAAAACCGTATTCCTTGCTTCAAAACAAATCGATTGACCTATATATAAAATTTATATTTTGTTAAAATTTAAAAAAAACAACCCAATTTTCAAATTTTTAGAAAATCAAAATTTTCAATTTTTAAAAAATGATCTTATTGTTTCCTCCACGAGGAAGCAAATATTTTTGCTGACGTGGAAGCAAAATGTTTATGAAATGAACATAAATTCTTTGACTTATTTTAAAAATTGACGGATTGTTTTAAGAATTCCCGGATCTTTTAACAAATTCCCGGTTTTTTATGATATATTAAATTCCGTCATTTTCCCGGGTTTTCCGGATCGTTAGACACCTAGTAATTATACAAACTCCGATTCCAAGGATAACTTTTTTTGATTTAATGCTTTCGTAGTTATACTTTTCGGCGAACACGCATTTTTTGATGTTTTAATTGGCAATTAAATATTTATAATTTGCCCTCTTTGTTTTGCCGAAATTGTAGTCTAAGGAAGGCAGGTAGATAGAAAATAGAGATAATTAGTTCCATTTTCCACTTCCTGTAATAAATCCTATTATCACGAGACAAACTGATCTGTCCTTCTTGATCTACACACATATCCATCTAGAATAAGATAACCGTTAGATGTATTCGTGAACCGGAAACTATTCCAAGTCAATCTCTTGACTCATTAAGAAATTTGTGCGTGACTATGTCGGTGGACTTGAAAGAATTTTAATGTCAAGTATCTCCAAGGCTGAATATTAAAATTCAAATGACACAGGCTGTTTAATTTGATGGATCCAAGATGAAACAGATCATTAACACGTTTATTAGATTAAGTGAATCAGTTCTGTTGATATGAAAACAGGATAACAGTTTTTTTTGTTAAAAGGTAAAAATTTTGCGCCTGCAGCAAAGTTGCAAAAAGCGTCAATTTAAAAAAGCAGTCAATTAAAAAAATTATCAGTGCAAAATATAAATCAATTGAAGAAATAACGATAAATTTTAAATGGAAAATTTATTTTGCAACGTTATACAAAAACTGATTGTTTTTTTAGGAATATATGTATACCTGTTTCTTTAAACATTCGAAACCGTGTTTTTCACAGCTGAAAGTTACACATCCGACAGAAAAGTCGGTAAAAGTCAAACGTCATGTGTAAACAGGTAAATACCAGGATCCATTAATAAACACCAACTCGCACGTATTTTCCAAGGATATTAATATGTATACCTTCGATCCTTTTCAAAAGTCGAAAATCTGAGTCAACTTGTCAGAACAGCGAAAACTCACGTCGTTTTTGAACCACCGCTTTTCAAATTTCAGTCTCCAGTGTCAAAACAGCACACCTTGAAAAATATTTTCTTCCAGATAAAGTTATGCAAAATAGATTTACTCAAGTTTCTCTATTTGAAGATAAGCATACTTTTGAAAAAATATGTACAAAATAGGCTTTAAAAGTTAATTTTTCTAAAATATTTCTTTTTTTTTTAAATTGGTTAATTTTACCTAATCTATTATTATTGTTTCACATTGCAACGCTTGACATAAAAAGGTCATTTTTTTTCGATAATTCCAAGAAAAAAAATTGAAGAGCGTTCTCGAGTGTGACTTTAAGGAAAAGTTATGGTCGGAATGACATAAAACTGCGGCCCTGAGGCACTTCTCATCCAGCTTGTTTACAGGCCGATCTGCATGTTTCGCCTTCAGAAAGCTTAATGGCCATATTTCGAATCAAGAGCCGTAAATGTGACAAAAAACGGAAACATTTTGTGTGCTCATGTCACTCAGCAACTCTCTTGAGGCGTGGCAACGATGGTTATTAAGATACACTTCTCAAAAAAATCACTTCGTTCTGTGATCTGTATGCATGTTGTTCTAATGTCAAATATAAAAAAACCATATAAGCTCCACGTGCTGAGCGCCACTTGAAATTCTTAATAAAACCTTTTGATCTTTACTGAATGTTTATTAAAGTGTTTTTCATTTTTTCGTGTTTTATTAGCTACATTTTATTTCACTTTTATCATTTTATTTTGTTTTTATCATTAATTTATTTCTGTATTTTTATCATTTATTTAGCAGCATTATTTATACAATTACATTGTTAAAATATAAATATTAAAAAAATTTTATGATATGAAATTGTAAATATTCGTTTTTTAATCCTCATATTTAATTTAAGAAATGAAACAATTTTGGAGATATTATTTCTTGGAGATAATTGATACATCTTTGCAGAATACAATGGAAAAGTACAAAACGAACTCGAAACCGGGAATAACTGCGTAACGATATTTATAAGCAACAAATGACAAAGGTGACAAGGCGAGAAAACTGTGTGTACTTAAATTTATGTTTCGCCGTCAAACGAATAGCGCGCGTACTTCTTGAAAGCACCGAGGATGTCTCAAAATACTTGAGTAGCATGAACCAATGTTGAGGCTCGTGAGTTTATTCTCGTTTACACGGATCATCGGCTCGGCAATCTTTACCCGAAAAGCATCTGAATTCGCAAATACCGTGCAGAAATGGTAAAAATCGTTTTTGAGTACTCAAAACACAAAATTAACCTTAAATTGAGGTTATGTTTTGATATCTTTTTTTTGTTTTCAAAAACTTTTTAATTTAGTTTAAATACTTCTATATAGACTAACTAGTACAAATTCTATATGAATAACAAAATTTAGAAAACATCTATATTGAAAAAGACCGCTGAACAGTAGATAGTGAAAAATTCTAACACGTCAAATTAATACGTCAATTAATATATTCAATTAAGCAATGCATTAGTCAAACTTACCACAAAATTGGATATTTTTCAATTTTTAATGTTTTTACAACGCAGTCAAAACATACAGCATTGACAACATCCTTTTAACAGTAGATAATCGCTTTTAATTTATTATATATATATACGCTATAAAACAAATAATTGCCCATTATTACATTCGTTTACAAGTATTCTTGCAAATATAATCGATTCGTTAACAAAACGCACTTTAATCTATATATTTAAACAAAATATTATTCGAATTTAGTTTCATTCGAGGATTTATTTGACATTTCTTGTCGACTGAGAATCTCTGGACTTTATGCTTCTTCAAGAATTTAAACAGATACCTTTGTGTATTTTTAAAATTTTATTTATTCATTGTACTGAAAAAAGATGAGAATTACTTGATGTGAATAACATATATAAATACTTTGTTCAATTTTAAAAACAGTTGAATGTAGTGGAGTATTAGATTGACACGCATTTTGAGGTTATAAACAACATGAGTTTTAATAAGGATCTGAAATACAGGGTTGCCAGCAATCCTCGATAGTTCGGCGCCATCTGTTGAAAAAAATCGCCAAATGCGGGAAATTCAAAATTATAAATTTTTATCTTGTTACCTAATAATTTAATAATATTGATAGAAAATGAATATTATTCATCTTTTATTAAAATATAATTACGACTATTTAAAGCAGGTCAATCAAAATATTTACAAAAAAAAAAGGATATAGGAATACAGGAAATTATTTTTCAACTCAGTTTATTATTGAAAAATATTTTTAATATTTAAAATTTTTAAGATCGCCAAAAAAAGCGCCACACGTCAAGCCGAAAAATCAGTCGCTATTTACAAAAAAAAATCTCCAGTTTGGCGCAAAATTGCCAATACTGGCAACCTTGCCGAAATACTTAGAGTTGCAAAATTCTCTGTAATTTAAAATCCGGTTACATTCTCGAGAATATAACCAAGAATATTCTCCTTCCGGAGAATTTATGAGAATTTTCTATGTTTGAATGAGCCCCACTGTTTTAAAACACAAACAATTTATTTAAAAAAGAAATGGATAAATAACAAAATGATTATCATTACAAATTAACTATATGTCAATGAAGTGTAAAAATAATTATTAAATATAAAAGTTATGTACAATTTTAAAATAAAAGAAAGTAATTTAAATTTGAGAAAAATACTTCAAAATCTTGGAAATAAATTGAAAAAATTAGGGTAATGAAAAATTGGAGAAAATAATTGAAAACTGAAAAAAAAATTATTCAAATTGAGATAAATAATTAAAAATTTAGAAAATTAATTCATAAAATGATGATAATGATTAAAAATTAAAGAAAATTATAAGGAAATAATACAAATAATTCAAAATTGAAGAAAATAATTAAAATTTAAAAAAATAATTTAAAAAGTTGCATAATATATTTTAAATAAAAAAAATTCAAAGAAAATTTTAGAAAAATACTTAAAACTTAAAATTGCAAAAAAAAAAGAAAATAATTAAAAATTAGAGAAAAGAAATGAAAAAAGATAAATATAATTTAAAATTAGGAAAAGCAATTTTTAATTCAAGAGAAATAATTGCAAAACATACAGAATATAGGTACATAAAATACAAGAAAATTGTAGATATAATCGAAAATTAAATAGAAAAATGAAAATTTCAGATAAATAATTAAAAACTTTTTGGAAATTATGTAAAAGAACGTAAATAATTGAAATTAATAAACAAATAATATAAATAATTAAAAATGATTAAAAATTAAAGCAAATAATGGGAAATTTGAGAAATATATTTAAAAATTTTAGAAAATAATTTTAAAAAATAAGAATAATTAAAACTCGAGGAAAATAATTGGAAAATGATTTTAAAATTTAAAAATTGAAGACAATAATAGAAATATGATGAAAACAATGTTAATTTTCAAGTAATTTCTTCAATTTTTAATTGCATTCTATGTTTTATAATTACTTAATTTAAAATTTAATGATTCTCACATTTTCTCAATTGTCAAATATTTTCTTGATATTTCAATACAATTCTTCAACTTCCAAATGATTTCTTTAATTTTAAAAATTAAATTTTAAATTTTTTAAATTTATAATCATTTACTAATTTAAAAAAAATTTGTTCAAATGCCGATTATTCTCACCATTTGTCGATTTTTTTTCAATTGTTAATTATTTCTTTTAATATTAATAAATGAATTTAATATTAATAAATTTTTTAATATTCAATTATTTTCGTCATATTGCAATTTTTCTTTTAATTATAACAATTATTTTCTTCAAATATTCAAATATTTTCTTTAATCTTCAATTTTTTTATCGATTTTCAATCATTCCTCAATATTCAATAATTCTCTTATTTTTTCAATTATTTTTTTCACTCATAAAAATTGTTTTAAAACTTTAATTCAATTCTAGAACTATTCTCTTCAATTCTTGATTTCAAATACCATTGTTCAGTTATTTTCTTTAATTTTTAATTCTATTCTTCAATTTTTAATTCCATTCTTCAGTTTTCAATTGTTTTCTTCTATATTTATTAATTCTCGGCTTTTTTTAAATATTTTTTTTCAGTTTTTAAGTATATTCTATAAATTTTAATTCAATTCTTCAATTGTTTATTGCTTTCTCCAACTTTTGATTATTTTTTTCCAATTTTAATTATATTTTTCGATTTTCAATCCAGTTGTTAAATGTGCAATTATTTCCAACTATTATTCCTATAATTTTCTTAATTTTTAAATTTGCAATTATTTTCTTTAAACTTAATATTTCTTGTTTAATTTTTACAATTATTTTTTTCAGTTGTCTACTTATCTAGTCATTTTTTAAATTTTGTTATCAATTGACAATAATTTTCGTAATTTTTCACTTATTTTCTTCAATTTTTCAACTATTTCCTTCAATTATTAATTATTTTCCGTAATTTTCAATTATTTCCTACACTTTTTTCAATTTTTTATTATTATCTTAAAATTTTATAATTATTCTTTGATTATTTAAATTATTTTGTTCGATTGTGTATTAATCTAGCCTATTTTTGAATTTTGTTTTCAATTGTCAATTATTTTCGTCATTTTTGTAATTTTTTTTTTCAATTATCAATTATTTTTTCAAATTTTAATTTTATTTCCCAAATTTTTTTATTTTCTTCAATTTCAATGATTTTTTTCGATTGTCTATCCAGTTGTTTAACTTGCAATTATTTGCAACTGTTATTCCTATAACGTTTCAACTATTTTGTTTGGATTTAATATATTTATTGTTTATTTTTTTAAAGTATTCTTTTCACTAATTGTGTAATTGTGTAGCCATTTTTTGCATTTTGATTTCAACATTCAATTATTATATATAGTTATCATATATAATTCTTACTATTAACATTAAAATTAAAATCATTACTAATAAGAATGACACTAGAGATTCTATTTTCATACATTGATTGAGAAAATTTAACTTAATTTGATAAATAAATAAAAAACTTAAATTTTCATAAATTCTCGATTAGAATTTTGGTCAGTTATATTCCCGGTTATATTTTGGTTCTTATTACCGTTCTCCAGGTAATATTACTTTTTCGAAACTCTAAATTGGCAGTTTTTCCTTCTGCTATATACCTAACCTAACGTATGAGCTTAAAAGAGCGCGAAATTTAAAATCTAAATATAAACAAAATGAGCAATTAGTCACCTAAATCCTTTTGTGTTATATAAAGCCAATTTTTTTCGATTCTGTAAATCAGTTTTTTTATTTTTAAATGTTCATAATTATTCTGTCAATAAAATACGTTTAGGTTACTTTAAATAATCCTAAAAAGTAATAATTAAGCAGAAATAAAAATGTCATTAACATTTCAGAAAATTAAAATTATCTATTGTATACCATTATCTACAGTTTGATGGTCTCCCCTAGATAAATAAGATTGATGCACAATAAATATAAGACTGTTTTTGATTTTTTATTTTCTTCGTTTCAAAATTCCCGCTATCTTAGCTCCTAGGTTTGGTTAGGCGTGTATCAAAAGTGACAAGGTTTCTCATATTTTTAAAATTTCATTTAATTATTAATTAATAATAAACAACTTTTGTGCTAAAAAAAATAAAAATTTATTTTATTTTGAAGAACACTTTTCAAGAAATTGTTTTACGGGAAGAAAATTGTCCCACTATTTATATTCTTTAAATTTGTCTACTGCTGGCAAGAAGTAATTTTTGAGTAAATTTTTATCGTATCATAAAAATACTTATAATAAAATAAGTAGTTAATGTTAGGCTCATTTTGCTGCTTGTATTAATTAATTGAATAGATTAACTTCGTTTTAGTATTACTTTTTTTTTAATTACTTTAACCTGAAATAATTACACCTGGTGGAAATTTTTACTATCTACTGTTGGGTGATCTCCCCTATTTATATTTATATTTTATTCAACTTATTGCGAAACCACTGTTATTTCCTTCTTTTGAAATTATGAGACGAATCCAGCGCTGAAGATATTTACGTATTAATTATTAAATATTGAAGAATATATTTGTACATTTAATAATGAAATGAAGTTTGATAATGAAATTATCAAATGAATTTGAAATCTATAGCCTATAAATCTAATTTACGATTAATTCTTATTACAAATCTAAAAATTCACTGCTCAGAAAAATTTTCGAGTGCAGAAACAAAAGGTGAATTGCAGATCATGAGATGCAATATTGTATGATAAATGGTGAGTGGTGTAAGGACATCAATGCATTATACCGAAGAGCAACACGCGATAACACCTATACTCGCGTAGATACGCAGAACGTATGTAGGTATAGACTGTGAAACGTATTTATCGGTAGCTAGTCTCCCAATAATTTACGAGAAGTGGAATATATTCGAATTATCGGTGCTGCAATCGACGGACGATTATCAGCAATTGGACCTTAGTTCGTAAATTACTCTAAAATCAAGATACCGTTTGATACATTTTAACACGTTCTTTGTACTGACTTTAAATATAACGTAGAAATCGACTGTTGGAAAAATTATTAAAAGACCTGTCAAGTACAAAAATAAAATTATCCTTCTCATGTATTCACATTCCATGTCGTTATATATTAATACATCGTTTTTATCCTTCTTTTTTTGTACATTGATTTTTATTCTTGTCTTGATCTCCAATTAGAATTTTAAAAAGCAAGCTCGACAATCTGTAAAGTAAATTAGCTCTACTTGTTTTTTTAAAATACACGTGTTTTTAAAAGTGCTAATTAACATCGAATAATTGAATAGTTTGTAGGATAATTTGAAATGACTTTGTAATATGGTAAATGTATTGAAACCAATTTCTACTGACCTGTGAACCTTGTTTGAGTTTTTCTACATTAACATGTATTTTGGTCAATCATTAAATCGTTGAAAGGTTAATGAATATCGTAAGATACAAATCGAGTCTTATTGAAAAACACGAAAAAATCTGTTTTACGGAAAGTGCTAATATGTTGACACTTTAAATAAAAGGCAAAATGGGTGCTTCTTCTGAAAGATATTTTTTTAGATTTTTCAAATTTCTTTCTGCAGGATTACTTATAATATTTAAAAACTTTGTACATTGGTTTACAAATTTAATTTCTAAGAATTACAGTTTAAATGATATTTACTGAAAAAGCGCAAAAGCAAAAAAAAAAACAATATTTCAGGTATTAACTAAAAATATTGACAATAATTATATCTGAAGTTTTTTTAAAATTAATCGGTACATACGAAAGGTCGGAAGAATCATACAGCAGTAATACAATATGATAAAACAATGAAGGTTTTATTCGTGAAATTTCATGCAGGTTTATTGGAATATAAAAATGTGTGTGTTTCTATGTATGTGTTTATGTAATACATATGTAAACATATATTTTTAATATTACATATACATAAACACAAAGACATCTTAGTTAATTTTGCGATGTTTCATTTAATCACAGTATAAAATTATTTTTTGAAAGGCTTACAAATTTTATGAAAATAGTAATATACTGCTCTTTGGCATTAATGCTCTTGACATTAATAGCAAATAAGCAAGGAGTAGCACACTAACCCATTGTATTAGAAGTTGTAAACTTTCTATTACTTACGTAAATAAGAAATTTATATCCCAAAGGTTTATACGAGCCAAAAAGAATGATACTTGTTGTATAAAATTTATAATATCATTACAATTATGTACTAAGGTGCCACGCCTTTAGATTCGTAAAATGTCTTAAGAACTTTATAAATTATATAATTCAAACTAAAGTATATCATGCGCTTTTTCCTTTCAAGTGACAACAATTTAAAAATTTTTCCGCACTTAAAATATAGGACAGAATATAATAATCTATTTTTATAGGTTTGTGTTACATATTTTTAAAAATTGCTTTTCGACACGAGTGAATGACTTAATGAGAGTTTTTAAAGTTATCGATAGATAGAAGATGATAATGATGAGGGAAAAAGTGAAAAATAATATTCCCGCATGTCTTGGAATAAATTGAGAAGAGCGACTTTTGATAACTCTTAAGAGGGAGTCGATAGGACCAACAGAATCGGGTAAAGTTTGTCGACGACATTAAGTCACTTGTGACGTTATTTATGGTAGAGGTTTGGTTGAACTTGCAACCCTTACTGCACAGTTTGTCGTTCTGTGAGTCGCGCAGGGCGTGTCGCTGACAAGGCTTTAATGAAAACTCACCCTTGACTTTTTCTACAAAACCGCCAAGATCAGATATATATAATTCTCTTCACTAGCACAAAAAGATTTACAAAAATCTCCAGGATTTGAAAAGTGTCTGTCTACTTCGGCAAAAATAAAAATAGAGTTCTTTAATTTTCTTCTCTCTAAATCTGATTCAGCGAAATCTAACTGATTGTCAGCATATAATCGCTGATTGAAATAACTATACACTACCATGACTGACTTAAAATGTCAATAACTTTGTCAGATATTAGCGAATTAAAATTTTTCGTAAACCATTGGAAAGCTTATAAAATTTTCCGTTAAATGATCCTATATTGAAGCTTTTTTGATTAATAGAAACTGAGATTCAACATCATAAAACCATCTCAATTTTTCGCTTTTTTAAAATTTATATTGTTCAAGTTTGGTAGGCTGCATTTTCTAGAAAAGTAACTAGAAAATTTTGAAAGTAAGCTTACTTAAACCTTGAACTATTAGCTTTAAAATAAGCCAAAGAAAATTAAAATATCTTGACTGGTTCAAAAGTTATATGTAAATATGTGTCATAGTCCAAAAAACGCCCAAAGGACGTCCTTTGGACTTAAAAGCCGACATAGGGATTTAAAGTGTAACTTTCTAAACATCAATCAGCGCAAATTTTACCGATTTTCGAAACAATGAGTTTCTGATTTCAATCAGCCTTTCTGACGAAACAGTTTAAATTATAGTCTAACTTCGAGTTGCGAAGAAGTAATATTACCTGGAGAACGGTAATGAGAACGAGAATATAACCGGGAATATAACCGACCAAAATTCTAATCGAGAATTTATAAGAATTTAAGTTTTTTATTTATTTATCAAATTAAGTCAAATTTTCTCAATCCATGTTAAATTAAAATTTAAAAAAATAAAAGATAATTGAAAAAAAAAAAAATTACAAAATGGCAAAAATAATTGACAATTGAAAACAAAATTCAAAAAATAACTAGATTAATACACAACCCAACAAAAAAATTTTAAAAAATCAAAGAATAATTATAAAATTTTAAGATAATAATTAAAAATTGAAGAAAACATGTGAAAAATTACGAAAATTATTGCCAATTGAAAACAAAATTCAAAAAATGACTAGATTAATAGACAATTTAAAAAGAAATTGTAAAAATTAAACAAGAAATATTAAGTTTAAGGAAAATAATTGCAAATTGAAAAATTAAGAAAATTATAGGAATAATTGTTGAAAATAATTGAACATTTAACAACTGCATTGAAAATCGAAAAAAATAATTAAAATTGAAAAAAATAATTGAATATTGAAGAATTTAATTGAAATTTATGGAATATATACTCAAAATTAAAAAAAAAAGATTTTAAAAAAATCGAAAAAAATAATAAAATAAAAGCGATAATGTTTTAATATTAAAGAAAATAATTAAAAATTTAAAAATGAAATTTAAATTTAAAGAAAATAACTGAGAATTAAAGAGAATAGTTAGTTCTAGAATTGAATAATTGGATTAAAATTTTAAAAGAATTTTCATCAGTGAAAAAATTAATTGAAAAAATAAGAGAATTGTTGAATATTGAGGAATTAATTAAGAATCGATAAAAAAATTGAAGATTAAAGAAAATATTTAAAAATTGAAGAAAATAATTAAAAATTTATTTATTTATTTATTTATTCAATAATATATCCCGCGTTCAAAAATTGGAATTTCCAAAAAATTGGAAATTAAAGAATTAAATGTAAATTTCAAGAAAATAATTGATAGTCAAAAGAAAAATTACAATATGACGAAAATAATAATTTAATTAACAATTGAAAAAAAATTCGACAAATGGTGAGAATAATCGTCATTCGTACAAAAAAATTGTAATTAACGAATATTCATAAAATTGAAGGTGAATAATAAATTGCAATTTGAAAACTTATGAAAATTATGGGAAAAAATTGCTGAAAATAAATGAAAATTAAAGAAACCAATTAAAAATTCAAGAATTGTATTGAAAGAAAATAATTGATAATCTGAAAAAATGCTGGAATTTATTAATATTAAGGAATTAATTGAAAATCGATTAAAATAATTGAAACTTAAAGAAACTTTTTGAGAATTGAAGAAAATAATTAAAAATTGAAGAAATAAATTGGAAATTAAAAAATTAAATGTAAATTTCAAGAAAATAATTGATAATTGAAAAAAAATTACATTATGAGAAAGATAATAAAATATTGACGAAAATAATTAACTAAAAAAAAAATAATAATAATTAACAATCGAAAAAAAAATTCGAAAAATGGTGAGAATAATCGGCATTCGAAAATAAAAATTTTAAATTAATGAATAATCATAAAATTCAAAGAGAAAATAAATTGTCAATTGAAAACTGATGAAAATAATGGAAACAATTTTAAAAAATAAATGAAAATTAAAAAAATTATTTGGAAGAAAATAATTGAAAATTAAAGAAATAAATCGAAGATTAAAGAATTAAATTGAAGATTAAAGATTTTAATTGAAATTTAAAAAAAATTGTTGATAATTGGAGGAAAAATAACAAAATTGTTTTCAACTTATCATTGTTTTTATCATATTTCAATTATTGTCTTCAAGTTTAAAATTTTAAAATCATTTTCCAATTATTTTCCACAAGTTTTAATAATTCTTATTTTTTTAAAATTATTTCCTAAAATTTTAAAATATTTTTCTCAAATTTCCCATTATTTTCTTAAATTTGTAATCATTATTAATTATTTAATTTAATTTTCAATTATTTACTATTCTGTATGTTTTGCAATTATTTTTCTTAAATTAATAAATGTTTTTCTGAATTTTAAATTATGTTTATCTGTTTTCATTTATTTTTTCTACTTTTAATTATTTTCTTTTTTTTTTTGCAATTAACTTTTAAAAGTTCCAAGTATTCTTCTGTATTAATTTTCTAAATTTTTAATTATTTATCTCAATTTGAATAATTTTTTTCAATTTTCAATTGTTTTCTCTAATTTTTCATTGCCCTTATTTTTTCAATTTATTTCCTAGATTTTTAATTTTTTTCTGAAATTTAAATTACTTTCTTTTATTTTAAAATTGTTATATTTAATAATAATTTTTACACATTATTGACTTACAGTTAATTTGTAATGATAATTATTTTGTTATATTTACATTTTTTTTATAATAAATTGTTTGTGCTTCAAAATAGTGGGGCTCATTAAACATAGAAAATTCTCATAAATTCTCCGGAAGGAGAATATTCTCGGTTATATTCTCGAGAATGTAACCGGATTTTAAATTACCGAGAATTTTGCAACTCTAGTCTAACTTCAAATCAGCTGCACACTTATCGCTGATTTAAATTTCGAGAAACGATGATAATTATTTGAATTTTGTATTGTGTCTTTATAGAAGAAGATGTAATTCCTCGTCCCCATTACGGATAAATTTCTCGGTGATATGTTCACAAGTGGAAGAAGATCGCCAGATGCTGCCGTTCACAAGCGCATACGTCGACACGAAGACAATAACCATAAAATTCCACGATAACGATATAGCAAGAGAGTCTCAGAAGAAGAGAAAAGACTTAACATCGAAATGTCCTCCCCATAGAAAAAAGTTGAATTCTTATCGAAAAACAGGATTTTATTGACAACTAAATACAAAGTCCCTCTTCAAATTTAAAATTCGACTATAAATCCGTCTGCTCAAAGTTATACCCTTATCTTAACTGAAGACATTAAAATCCAGTCTTTATAATTTTTCTCGTGCTCGTTATACAAAAATGCAGGAAAATGACTCGGTTAAATATTTCCCCGTACTGAATTATAAAAACAATATATTATGCACAAAGCAAGAATAAGTCTCCAATTAATATAGGAGCGGATGAAATAAAGATTATGAAAAAAATATAATTAAAGAATAGATGATCTTTGTTGATCGACTCCACTTGATGGCGAAGTTGTGAATGAATCTCGTGATCCGGATTAGAATGAATGGAGACCCTTTTTTGCACTCCCCTCTTCCGGTTATATTAATTACGAATACCATATAAAGCATCGGCACTGGCTGATATCTCGCCTCTTTCGAAAGTGATATAAGCAGACACTTTCATGCTCTCTTGTCTATATGGTTCTAAAAGGTTGAAATTGAAATTTATTGGACTATTTGCGCTCTCAGACACGATTACACTTGCGTAAGATTACTTACACTTTTGCCAGGGGTACAGACATTAATAGCCGACGAGAATCAGTTTGTTGACATATAAGAGCGCATAATTATCAAACCACCACTTATGAGTCTTATGATTTGCTACATGTCACATATGCAAAAAACACTGATAAATTGTTGCGTTGTACTGAGATCTGGTAATTATTATTTTTATCTCTGAGAGGCTATTAGAGACGGGAAGTCGTGTTATTTGATTATAGTGTGCGCTTTTAATATGAACTGATATCACCATTAACATATATTAACAATTTAATACTGAATATCAACATTATATATTGATATTGTTTATTAATATTATATTTAAATAGTATATATTGAGGTTATGTACTCACCGGAGAAGGACCAAAACTGGTCGAAATATGCAGTTTATGATAATTAAGGGCATGTGATGGATTATGACGTCACTGGTATAGACAAAATTTGTCCGCAACTTTTCTCTTTAAATACTGAATATTCTTTTATGAAACTTGGTAGAATTAGTCTAAATGTCATTAGGAAGGTCTCTCAGACCCGAGTTTGATTGAATTTTGTCTCAAAATTAATTTTTAAAAAAGTTTGCAATTTTTTGAAAAATTCCGAAAATTTATTTTGGGCCAAAATTTAAACAAATTCGTGTCTGAGAGATCTTTCTAATAACATTCAGACTAATTCTACCAAGTTTCATAAAGAAATATTCAATATATTTTAAGAGAAAAGTTACGGACAAATTTTGCCTATACCAGTGACGTTATAATCTATCACATGCCCTTAACATCTTTTTAATTATGAAAATGAAACCGATGAAAGGTGGTAAAAAATGCTCAGTATTATGTATTGTACAACGTTTTTGGATTTTATAATCTATATACAATAATTGATAGAGAAGTTAAACTTTCAGAATCAAAATATAATAGAAAAAATACTGAACTGATTTTCAGTACTCTGCAAAAAAAATGGTTATTTAACAAATTTTCTAAATAAATATATAAATAAGAGAATTGAGAAATGCAAAAAAAGTTAAAATGAACCAATAAAATTTCGATATTTCAAAAATATTTAGTGTTTCATATATTGAAGATTTTACATCGACATTCACTAATATTTAAAAAAATATGATATTATAATAGTGTTTGAAACATTTAATAAATTAAATAAATGTTTATTTGTTTGACAAAGGATAAAGTTTTAAAGTTTGACGAAACTCTTTGTAAACATCAGTAAACATTCAATAGATTATAATTACAAATTTAATTTTTCATTAAATGCAGTCTCAATATCGAACTCAGAAAGCAATCTTGAAAAACGTATAAAATTCTGGAAATATATTATATTTTATTATAAAAAATGAAAAGTTTGTTGATTTCAGAACTGATGTTCAAAACCTGCCATTTATTTATATCTAATAAAATCTTATTCTTTTAGTTGTTTTTAAAACAATATAATTTAAGTTTTTAAAAATTGACACAAAATAGCATTAGAGTTGCGCAAAAGATTATGAGAATATATAACCTTAGTACCTGACCTATCACTTTCCAACATGTTACAATTAAAATTAAAAACTTATTACTATTAAACATCCTGTAAAAACAGGATAAAAAACAACCATAAAATTTTAATTAAATCTTTAAAAATATTTTTTGATCTTAAAAACAAATTTCTTTTTAAATTAATAACTTTATTAAATAAATCTAAAACATTTTAAATTTTAAGGCAAAATATTTCCAGAGCAAAATTTAGGTTAAGAATTTAAATAATAGTTTCTTATTAAAAAGGAACATTTATAAATAATTAATTATCTTTTTATTTATTGTTAGATTTTGCTAAATAACATTCTGTTCAAAAAATACGTAAAGAACAATTTTTATTTGTTTATTAACTTTTAAACGAAATATAATTTAATAAAACCCAACAAATAAACTTGTAGAAAAGGTTTCAACGAGAAAAATGAGCTATTATTTCTCAAAATTGGATGAAAACTACAGATTTTAACTAGATTTAAAGAAAAAACAAAATTTTAAGTAACACAGCGCCACAAAAAAACCGGATTTGGGTATGAGACCAATATTTTCCTATGTGTTTTGATGCGCTAAATCCGAATCCACCATCCAAATTCGTCCAGCGGGTCTGATTTTGGACTTAACCTCAAAATCAATAAACTGGTACTTTTTGTTCGATAGCTTCTGAACCCGACCTAAAATGTATACAAGTCTAAGATCAATAGAAAGCTTGATTTATTACCTTTAAAACACTTTTTTAAAAATTGTTCTACGATGATTTTTAACAAAGTTATGATGTTTTACTTAAAATATGACTTTTTTCCAAATGTTAAAAACACATAAATTGTGAGTTATGGAAAAAAATGATTTTAAGTAAAACATCATAACTTCGTTAGAAATCATCGTAGAACAATTTTTAAAAAAGTGTTCTAATGGTAATAAATTAAGCTTTCTATTGATCCTAGACTTATATAAATTTTAAGTTTGGTTCAGACTCTATCGAACAAAAAAGTACCATTTTATTGATTTTGAGGTTAGGTCCAAAATCAGACCCGCTGGATCAATTTTAGTGGTGGATTCGGATTCAGCGCATCAAAATACACAGGAAAATATTGGTCTCATACCCAGATCCGGAAACTTTATTTTTTTTGTGGGGCTGTGTAATTATTATTTCACAACAAATTTTAGCTAAACCTAATTTTTTATGGCAAATGTGCAACTGAATCTTTTAAAATTTGATGAAAATAATTTTAATAATGAATTTATTTGATGGAAAAAGTTATTTTTTTAGGTTATGTCAAAGGACATAACCTAAAAATAAAAAAATATCTCCTTAAAATATCAAAAATCTCTCTCAGTTACTTTTAATAAAAAATTAGTTATATTTAGTCACCTTATTTTCTGTTAGACAATTATTGCAGTATGTCCTTCTAGATTTGTTGCCCGAACTATTAAAATTGTGTTATTCCATGTTATTTATTAGAATAATACCTTATCCCAATCAATTTGTAGCTGCCGCATTCACTGAGAAAAAATTCTGGGAAAAATCACTATAAAGCGTCATAATTGACAGTCACCTAAATTTTACCATGCTGTTCTACAATTTTTACCAAACTAGCTAGTAAAAATTGTAAGAAATCCGGTTGAAATTCTAAAACAGAACGATAAAATTTAAGTGACTGTCAGTTATGACGCTTTTATAGTTTTATAGCACAGGAATTTTTACCAAATTTTTTTGAAGTCGTTTTCAAGAATTGTAAATTTGCAAAATGTGATAATACTTTATCCTGATGAATTTCTTTTATGTCCCACTTAATTTGTAGTTTACCATGCTCTTTGAAACTGTACCCTACCCTGTTAAAATTATATCTTGTCCAAATCAATTTATAATTTACCACATAAAGAATTGTATATTCACAAGATAGGATTATATCTTAAGAGTGTTGAAATTGTACTCTACCGTCCCACTACAATTAATTAATTACATATATATTATTTGACATGTGACCATTTGTGTAACTTTCTATAAGGTAAAAAAAATTTTCCATGCAAAGATTACTTCTGCTTAATTATTATTTATAAAGAACTTAATTATAAAAAACTATTTTTTTTATGAGGACGTTAAACCACAGCCGTCGGAACATAATTTGTTTTCAAACTGTAATTTGTGTTTAAAAAATATTTTTTATTAACTTTCCTATAATCGAACAATATGGTTTTATTGAATTAATTACACAATTATACTCTCAACACTTTCACTAATTTCAATTCCACGCACGTTTCTCGTATCAAGAATGAGCCCAAAGAATCGGTCCCAGTCCTGACGCCATTTCTATTAAATCATCATCAACCGATTGAGTAAATCGTTTCCACGGATACGGACGTTTATGAGAGTTTCGTGCGCCATTCACTGGTGGGAATACGCACTCCAAAACTCTGGTCGTTGTCGTAAACCTTGCCAGCAGCAATGGCAGACGTTAATTAAGTTTCGTTAAGAGTTTGTGGAGCCTCTTTCTCCTGAAATTTAGTCGTCTCACTTGCACCTTCTCGCATTTGCCGTCCCTCTCTTTTAGCCACCCCTTCTTTATTTTTCCTTTTCCCTCTAGTCCTCAGCTCAGGTCTCGTGGAGTGGGTGCTCGGCTCAACCCTGCTACTTCGCGGTGCGGCGGATTGTTACGAAAGGATTTGCGGTAATCCTCGATCTAATTTGCATGCTGATGGTAATGGATGTGTATCTTCCCTTATTCGCTGGATTTTGTCGACGGTGTATAACCCGACTCGATTGCCCACTATGTTAACGTACCAGTATAACGATTCTTCTCAAAAAACGATACACCTGCTACCAAAATATCCTGCTACCAAAATATCAGACACCACTTACCAAACAGAAATTTCTCTGCACCTGTCTTGACTAGTCATTACTCTCGCTAGCCATCCATGTGTCTATCTGTGTCAAGGAAAGTATCCGATGGTCATTAGTTCCTTTCAGGTAAGAATCTACCAATTAAGATAACTAGTTACGGTCATTTTTACGGTCTGTCCATACTAGGCAGAAAATAATTGTACGATATATAAATTATCTGGTTCTAATTCTAATGGATAAATGAAAGAAAAATGTTCGTTTATAGTGGTATGAGAAAACTGCAAAATATTACAAATTGATGGTAACATAATTTAGATACTTTTGATAAAAGTTTTCGTAATTTGATCTCTGAGCAGTTAGCATTTTATTGGTGACAAAATTGAGGAATGTATTGCACTATAACGGAAGAATTGAGGTAACCAACATTGTCACTTAGGTTGATTTGTGGATGTTGGCACTATTGGGATTACGACCTAAGCGCCTAAGCGACAATGTTCTTCCATTGCATGGCAGTATAAAAGTTTTTTTAATTTGGTCTCTGAGCACTTAGCATTTTGTTACGATGATAACATAACGAAAGGAACAGTAGTGTTACGTTCTGACATAAACCTTTTTGTAATTTGATCTCTGATCACTTATAATTTTGTTACAATGATGACATAACGCAAGTAACAAATGTTATGTTTTGTCATAAATGTTTTTGTAATTTGGTCCCTGAGCACTGAGCATTCTTTGATGTTGCCCTGATAGCAGCGGATATCCGCCGGATATCCAAAAAATATCATTTGATATACCTAGGAGAATATCCTGAAGATATATTAGGAGTATCCTAAGGATATCTTTGGAACCTCTTTAGGATATCTACAAGATATCTTTATGATGATGTTGAAATGGATATCCTCAGGATAAGTTTAGGATATAAGTTTCGAATTTCAAATATTCATCGGATATTCTGAGGATGTCCAAGGACATTTAAGAATATCCTACTAAATTGTTCAATATTTATCGGATGTCCGACGGACATCTTTTTGTTATGAGAGTGGTAGCATAAAAGGTTTCGTAATTTGGTCTCTGAGTACTTAGCAATCTATTATATTAGTGGTATATTAGAGGAAACCTATGTCACATTCTACTAAAATTTTTTTTGTAATTTAGTCTCTGAGCCTTTAGCTACCTGTTATATTACAACAACAACAAACAAGGTTTCAAACTCTTTTCCCTTTGTGGAGGCGACATATCTAACAAGCCAGACTCCCCTTCATTTTCAATTGCCGTATTCCATGCACCCCTAGAGGCTTGAACACATCAAAGATATTTTCACCAGGAAGGGTTAACTTCCCGGAAACAATTTATCAACGACATTTCAGTAACCACTACCCAAAAAGATTGTTAATCATAAAAACAATTTGTTAATAGTATTAGATATAAAAACCCAAGACAAAAAAGTTAATTAAGCCCGACGGGAGTTAATGATCAAGGTTAACAATTTTAAGTACTTGACAAATGAAAAAACTATTCAACATAGGTACGAATGGAAGGAGGAAAAAAGAAGAATGGAAGATCATCAAGTGCAGCGAACTGAGAAGCAAGGAAGGAGCGACAGACTCGAAGCCGAGCGTACCAATGTATTGTGACCTTGGGAACCTTGTCGGCGGTGATTCTTGGTAAGTGGTTTCGATTAAGGACCTAATGACACGTTCGCGTGTTTGAGAAACGTAGAAGAGCAGGATCGAGGCGGAGCGAGTGAGTGGACAAAATAGGAATAAAGGACGCCCACCAGGGGAACCAGTAGGCCTATCAGCGTCGACGTCGATGGGAAAAAACTCGACTGTTAACAAGATGGTGCTCACTCGGCACTTCGAGGTGGTTTCGCTGGTGCCTCTTCGTGACGCGACCAAGCGGCGCCTGCTGTATATATCCACCCTTTCATCATGGCTGCCTTAACCTCCTTCCCTCGACCTCACCAGCTTCAGGTGACACCCTATATCCCCCTGGGTTTTCAGGTTACTGTGTGTAACTTGCGAGCCTTGCCCAACCCTCGACACTTTGTCCGGACATTATCGGCTACACGCGGCGTGATAGTCTTTACAAACAGCTTCCGTTCTTACCGCGATACCACTCGGCACATAAAATCCGATGATAGCCTGGGTAGCCAAAGGACCTTCAACCATCTAGACGTATCACACTTGCTTCCCCGTATCATCCAAACGTGGGTTCAAATCGCTCTTGTGCAGAATCCCCAGGCGCCTGATAATCCAATCTGTACAACCTGGGTGATCAGGATTAGCAGGATCCTCTCAACCGTATGGCTCCCATTTCAGTTTCTGAAATCGAGAAAAGGATCCTGGGATGGTGCAATTATCTCTCCTCTTCAATGATCAGCCTTGTAAAACACAAGACCGAGAAGAATTGTCGAGATTATAACATTTCGTTATATTTTTCATTTTTGATCTTGAACTTTATTTATGAAAATTGTGATAAAAGTAAAAATGAAAAGACATGAACTCACTTCACAGTGGTTATAAAAATTTAATATGTAACTTTGAGTTAGAAGTAACTCCTACAACTCTTACGTATATAACGTTAGATACCGCGCAACGTATCCAGCCCTGACAATATTATATGGAAGGGCGAAGAGCGATCGAGCTCTGGCATAAGATGACTACATGTCATAACACATTGTAAATCATAACGACAATTGCAATTTATTTATTTAAGAAAGTACACGTGTAACTAAGACCCATTAAAGCAGTGCAATATACAATAATAGAATCAAAATATTAGGCCGCATTATTACAAGATAAAATGAGCCAGTATCATTTTGACACATGACTTAATTTTAGATTGTTATATTGTACAGAATGGAAATGTTATTTTGTACAACTGCTAAATGTTATTTTGTACAGTTTTGAAAAGTGAATTTGTTATTTTGTACAATTTTTTAAAAAAGCAATAAAACATTGGAAGTACAATATTTTAGCTTTTTTAAAGAATTGTACAAAATAACAAATTCATTTTTCAAAATTGTACAAAATATCATTTAGCAGTTGTACAAAATAACATTTCCATTCTGTACAATATAACAATCTAAAATTAAGTCATGTGTCAAAATGATACTGGCTCGATAAAATGTACAAACAAACATTAAGCAAATATGATTTATATTTTAACTAAGTGACTAACAATATGTAAAAATTTCTTATTTATTTATTTAATGTTATATGTGAGTAAAATTATTTATTATGTTGTTTGATATATTTATGTATGCATACGAAAGATTCTGTGATAAAAATTCAAAGATATTAATTTACAGTAAATACTGAAGAGGTTCACCATATAGTGAACGAAACATGTTTATTATAAAAAAATGACGATATCTATTTTAAAAATAAATTACTGTTGAAAAGAAACCTGACGATCAATATCTTTGTAAAGATATAAATTAGTGACAAAAAACGAGTGCCAACAATAATTCAATAAAAAAATTATATCGCCAAGAAATTCATTATTGAGAAACAACAAAATACACGAGTAATAAAAAAAATGCCAAACTTTTTATCGACATTAAAAGTTGTTTTGCAGAATATATTGAATCTGTTAAACGTGTATATATGCATACATACACTGTAAAAAATTTCGGAATTTTCTCCGATGAATTAGTAGGAAATTATTCCGAAACTGGTAGGTAACACATGTTTCCGAATATTTTGTAGGAAAAATTTCCGAAAAGAGGAGGAAAAATACTTTATCCACAGAAAACCGGAAATTATTCCACAAACATCGGAAAAATTTCCAATCAAAACGGATTTTTAGCCTATAGTAGTAGGAAATATTTCCGGATAGAGTCGGAAAAATACTTTTTTCCTATACAACCGGAAATTATTCCACAAACTTTGGAAAAATTTCCAAGCAAAACGGATTTTTAACCTACAGTAGTAGGAAATATTTCCGAATGGAATGGGAAAAATACATTTTCCACAAAAAACCGGAATTTATTCCTTATACTTCGGGAAAATTTCCAATAAAATGGGATTTTTATCCTATGGTAGTAGGAAATATTTCCGAATGGAGTCGGAATAATACTTTTCTCACATAAAACCGGAAATTATTCCACAAACTTCGGAAAAATTTCTAAACAAAACGGATTTTTAACCTATAGTAAAAGGAAATATTTCCGAATGCAGTCGGAAAAATACATTTTCCACAAAAAACCGGAAATTATTCCTCAAACTTCGGAAAAATTTCCAAACAAAACGGGTTTTTAACCTATAGTAAAAGGAAATATTTCCTAATGCAGTCGGAAAAATACATTTTCCACAAAAAACCGGAAATTATTCCTCAAACTTCGGAAAAATTTCCAAACAAAACGGATTTTTAACCTATAGTAAAAGGAAATATTTCCGAATGCAGTCGGAAAAATACATTTTCCACAAAAAACTGGAAATTATTTCTCAAACTTCAGAAAAATTTCCAAACTAAACGGATTTTTAACTTGTGCATATTATATTGCTCAATCTAAGAAAATTTTATTTTGTACTCCTACTAAAAGAAACTCCTAGGTTTATTTTTTTAAAAATAAAAATCACTTAATTAGTTTCTCATAATTATTTTATTTATTATAGTTATGAAAAATTTATTTATGTGAAGAACAAATGTTATTTTGTACTCCTACTAAAAGGAACTCCTAGTTTCATTTTTTAAAAAATACAAATGACTTAATTAGTTTCTTCTAATTATTTTATTTATTATAATTATGAAAAATTTATTTATGTGAAGAACAAAAATTTTACTAAAAGATTGTTGATACAGAACTAATAGATCTAACATGTTTTTGTTATAAAAATTTTGTTTTACATATTTATTACTATTATATTTTAATATTTAATTCTTCTGTTTAATTTATAAAAAAAAAATTGTTTTGGGCAATGTTTGCATTTTAAAAATATTACTTTTATTAATATAAATAAATGAAATTGTTTAAAACGTTAATCAATTTATTTGTATTCATTTTATTGAAGTTAATCAATTTGTTTGTATTCATTTTATTGATAATCTGTATCCGAGCCTGTATTCTTTTATCATTTTTAAATATCGATTAATTATTGTTCTCAATTATTTTTCCTAATACATATAATTTAATTTTAAACTATTTTGTTTACACCAGTTAATATTGTTAAGAATGTTTACTTATTTAATTTATTGGTAATTTAGTAACGATAAATAATTTTTTTACCAAATAAATTTAATCTTATGTTAATTTCAATCAGAAAAAAAGTAAACATTGTTAGTAATGATTGTAATAAAATTTTAAATTTTAATATTAGAAATGTTTTCTATCTTTGAATGTTTCTTAATAATATAAACAGATATACAGATTATACAAAAAATGAAAATTTCTCCGAATATAAATTATCTTATTTCAAATAAATATTTTTAAATTTTATTTGGATAAGATTCTTAAAAATCTTCTCCAAAAAAATGTCTTAATCTTTAAAATAATGGATTCACAAAAAATTTGTCGAAAGGAATTTATTGCCATTCTCCTTTTGGTGAAAATATGTGTGAGTGTCACATGCCAGTAATGCTAACTAAACCATAGGACCAAAATTTATGAGAGTCTATTGTTGACGGGCGATGCCATTGCGGGGGTTCATCTGCACGTGGCGACCAAACGAAACTTGAGATCACCAAGTTCTTTGAAAAGAGAATTTCATAGCCAAGATGGCTCAATGGTTAGGTGCTCGTATCGTAATATGCGTATTTGCGTTTAGCGTTAGGGTTAGTGCGTTCGAATCTCAGTGTCGCTAGGATTTTTCAAAAATTTCGTATGTATGCGTTTAGTTGCGTTTAAGGTATAAATAAAATGTTAATTAATAATCAAATGTAATTTCAGCACAACACAACAATTGAATTAAATAAGTATGTAAAAACAAACCCAAATCCCATACTGTAAAATATAAATTTCCTTAATGTTTTAAATCTGTTGATTTGATTTTTATTATTGAATAATCAATGGGATTTTTTTTATCAGGATAAACATATTTCTTTATTACAACTGTACATGTAATGTTTCATATATGAGTTGGGTCAGGCCATATAATAGTCAACCACCCACTTTGGTTAGAAACGAATTTTCGTTTGTTTATTAAACCCAACCCTTTTTTTTCCGTGTACAAAATTTGAATAATTTCCGGTAATTTTGGAAAAAATTCCAACTTAATGTCAGGACAAATATCCGACGTATTCGGAAAAATGTCCAACTTCATATGCGGAAAAATTTCCGATAATTTCGGAAAAAATTCCTCTTCATCAGTAGGAAAAGTTTCCGAAAAAGTTGGAAATAAAACCAATTTTTTTTTCGGAAAAATTTCCACCGTCTGGGGTTCCGTGCTGTCCGAATTTTTTCGGAAAAATTTCCGAAAAATTTTTTACAGTGTATGTGAAAAGCCTCTGTAGAATCTTGAAGAGTTTGAGGATTATATATGTACCAATACAGGCTGTATACTGTTTTTTCCAGGAGTTTATTTTCCTCGGGGTCTAGAGATGGGGGATGCGAGACATGTAAATTGCTTCATACTGAGAAGACTAGCTCACGAATACGAGAAGGAGGCTCTTTAAAGTTTGTAAGGTGGAAGAGAGGACGAAAGCCCTTTGTTTTACGACCGCGATATGACCGTACCGCAGACTTTATATTACTTTGCGCTTTTCGGCTCAAAGTCGACTCGATCAATGCAGATATTAGAGTATCCTCTCAACTCGTCTCACTTTTAATGGCTTTTTGTCCATTCCGGTCAATATTCATTTGCCTTCAATTTTTACAATTTTCTCGTCTTTTTTTTAGATTAAATTGTATCATTATTGAATAGTATGGATTTAATTTAATATTAATTAAATTATGATCTTTGTAGATTAGAAAGATTGAAATTAATTCTTTAGCGACTAATTTCGATGCTATTGATATTAATAATAATAATAATAATCCAACATGAACACGTATGTAGAAGCACTTTTCCTCTCTCATTTTGTTTTGTAAAGAATAATAGTAATAATAATAATAATAGTAATAATAACAATGATAATAATAAGATAAACGTACCAATAATCATCACCTGATGCTATAGTAAACGGTAGGTGTTTGATCTTAATCTTTAATATATTTATTTCATTATAAACAATTTTTTAATGAATTTCTAACTAAAGATTGTTTTTCGACTAGCAATACCATGTAAAAAATAGTTTTTAAAGAATATTTTACGAAATTTTTTTAAAAAGTGACGATAACTAGTGCATTTAATTTAATAATAAGATTAATAATGATAATGATAAAATTAGTCATTAATCTATTTTTTGCTCTAAAATAAAATTCGAGATATAAACAATCTAAAATTGAGGTAAAATAGTTACGACCATTGTAATTTGAGAAAATTTGTTCAGTAGCTAATTTATATTATTAAAAACAAATCCGGTTTCAAAAATAGTAAATTTACTGCAAAAATTGATAAAAATTACTGATTTATTGATGAAAGTCGTATAATTTTTTTAAATTTGAGCAGAAGGATATATGAAAAAAATTTAGTCATATGTGAAATTATATATCTTATTGTTTTTTTGTTAACAATTTCGTTTTTGTAATTTATTTATTTATTTACACAGAACTCCCGCAGTCCATATGGACAATGCATGGGTAACTAAATTCTAATAATTAATCTAAAAAATTAAATTTAATTGGTGAACCCTAATTGTAATTAATATTTTTCGAATTTTTATTATTATTGTTATCTTAAACTTTTAAAATAATCTAATTAAATAAAAAGTTCCCGAACTTTAATAATCTTGGTTTTTTCGCGTTTTTACAGGGAAGCCGATGCTCATAAACTTTAATAATCTTGGATTTTTCTGCTTTTACAGGGAAACAGTAAAAACTTTTTCCAAAATATGTTTTTTGCCGGAGAAATATTTTAATCACAGTTTTTGAATCTAATCCTGAGATTACCCTTCCAAAAAAAAAAAAAAAAAAAAATTCCGCGAGAATCTTCAGGAGGAAATCATTTAGAATTTTGTTTGTTCTTTGATGAGATTTTATTCGACAATTTTGACTAAATTTTATATCACAAAAAATTTTAGGTCCGAAATCCTCGTATGAATTTTCGAGGGAATTTTGATCTAGGAACGAAAAAAATCCAAGTTTAAAATTTTTGAGGATTTGTCCCCAATAGAAACAAAAATTTACTCGCAGATTTCTTTGTAACGTTACATTTAAATTAGAAACAAAATTCTCACGTTCTAAAAATACTGTTAAAAATTTATAAAAATCGTGATAAAACGTCATTTGATTCGATATTTTATGTTTATTGACAAAACAATAAAATAAATAATAAGTTTTAGGTCATTATTTCCACATTTATATATTCTTTTTTAAGTTACGTATATTTATTAAAACAATAAATTATAAAAAAAATAAAAGTGGGAATTTCAAAATGAAAATTACTATAATAGTAGCAATAAAAAGTCCCATAAAAGAGTTTTGATGTTATAAGAAAAAGGTTAAAATTAGCATAATTTTTCGTGTGTAGAAAACATAACCTACAAAACTGTGGGTACAGCTTTTTCACCAGAACACTTACCACAAACTTTGTAATATTATACGAGTGATCTAAAAATATTGTTTTATGTTTACATTTATTAGAAACATTCATATATGTGAGATTAATAATTCTGTGCACGATTCTCAAACACATTTTCATTTTATTGGCAGCTTCTGAAACTTACCACGAGAATTAATTTTCTGCCAATTCGTTTACATTTAAATTATCAACAACCTCCTTACAATTTGAAAGAATATATGAAAAAAATTAATGTAGAAACGTGAGATATTTCTTTTAGAAGATAATAATTAAGAAATCTAGAAACGTTTTGACATTTTTGACAATAACGCTTGGCCGCTATAGCAGAAGACGACCACATTTATGGCGCATTCGGAACAGCGCAGCGCATGAGCGTTAAATCCTCTCTGTTAAAATTCGGCGGTAAATTCAAACACGCATATTGGAAAAATAATTACATTTATATAAAAAAACCAATAATTTATTATTAAATATAAAATAACAAAACGACTAATCTACCAGCAACTTGTAAAATTTCTACCAACTAATATTTAAACACTACTTTAATAATACAAAAATAAATAATCGAATCTGTCAAAGTATCTCTTAAACACATTTGTAGTTAGTTGCTAAAAGCAAAATGACTATTAGCAGATTGCCGTGTCAGCAAAAACTTGATGCTTTTCATCTTCTTATCCATAGGATTCTGTCCCCATATTTTACTTGTTTAATCAAAAAATCTAAGCCTTGAGTGGTGTTTCCAATTGAATGATCGACATGCAACGTCGGCGATCCTCTTTGAGCTCTTAGGCTCTGCTGGCGCTAAAGAAACGATGAGTCAAGGGTATGGGGAGATCTCACGATTTATTCTAGAGGCCGTTGAGAACTTATATAAAATGTAAACGAAAATAGCGTAGCGTGTACGGGAAACAAGTCCCATCTAAAAGGGCGCCTATATCCTTCTGTATTTGGCGGTCGATCTGGGACAGGGTGGCGATCGGATTTAAAGGGGGCCGCTGATCGACCAACAAGTGGTAGCGGCTGCTTCAAAGAGTCACCTCTTCTTCTCTCCTCTTCTTCCTCCTGCACACACACTCTCTCCCTTCCTCTCTTCTCTTCAGTGACAATCGCTCGTATCCTCTCCTAAAATGCTCCTAAAATGCTAAAAAGAAACTGACAAAGAAATGTGTGAGAGAAAAAGGAGAAACTCAGAGAGAGAAAGATCAAGAGAGAGGAGGAAAAAACAGTCGAGTTGAGAAGAAGAGGAAAGAAGAAGAACAAGAACAAGGAGAAGAACAAGAAGGAGAAAAAAAGCAACTCGATCCAGTTAATGATGTGCCGCGGCGCTAGCGAGAGATTTCAGAGCATCAGTCTCCTGCTTTACCTCGAAACGCTTTTTACCTACCCGCATTAATCGATGGTCCACGTTCCTCGTACAGAGTCACTTGCTACCAGAACGCTCTAAAGCTTAAAGTACTGTCACGAGGAAAGCCATCCTGAACTATGTACACCTTGATCGTTATCGGGACGTTTTACAATTTATTAGAACTCTCGAGAGCCCAAGAAGAAAACGACGCTATTTACTGCATTTCCTGACACGAAACTATTGCCAATATCCCATGGTAATCGCAGTCTCCAATTTACTTTCTCTACTTTGTCGGGAAGAAAATTGATGTATAGATCTTTGCGTGATTTATCATCAACTTGCTAAATTGATCCTCAAAGATATTCAGAGAACAACTCCTACCACAAGATCCAACAGGTGTTATATATTCTCAGCTGATTTCATTTTATACAGGTGTCAGCTCCGGGTATTTATTTTCCTCGAATAATTATCTAGACACAGTATCTGTATGGGAATGCTTATCATTAATGTCGATTACTAGCAGTATTTTTACATGTGGTTTAAAAAAAAAACAGGAAAAAATGAAAATTGTAAAAATCATGGGAACAAAAGGATTATAAATTGAAAGCTGAATGTGAACTGAAAGCGTCAGCTATTTGAGCCATGTAAGTGGCGTTAGTAGGCATAAACCCGTAAATTATTCGCTGCCATTAGCAGTGCGTTTCGCGATAACGCTGGGGGTGCATAAAAGGTGTATATATATATGTGTACAACACTGCAATCCTGTATCTATAAGAGAGAACGTTTGGAGAATTTGGAAGAGAAAGAGAAACAGGACCAGACTCGCGTCTGTTGGCACCATAATCGTTTGGGCAAGCTGATGTCCTCGACACCATAGCGCATATAACCAACTTGTATGCAAATTATATTCATGCAATGGGATCTCGTACGATTAGGTTGGCCGTACTGGCGCGAGTTTACAGCGCCAACACGCGTATAAACCTCCGCCGGATAGATAGCCGTGTTTTGGTATGAGTGTAAGTATCCACGCATACATTTGTAGCATCCTAATAGCATCTAGGCATAGAGCTGCTTCTGGATGTGTGTGAGTGTGTATGTGTGTGTGTGTAGAGACTGTAGAGGTAGACTAAGTACGAACTGGTATAACCCAACCAATTACGCGCGCGTACTACCGCTTACCAGTAATTTCTGGCGTAAATTAGCTCTACCGATCGTCTTTGAAATAAGTTTTGTACTACACGGGTTATTATTGCTACTTTAGAAATCTGAATTGGAAAGAATTTTTTACTGATTCAAGTTGGTGCACACCTGTCTTGAATAAAAAAAAAAAAAAATTCACCGGTTCCCTTATATGTATTTTGAATCTTTTCGATTTAAAGGAACACAATTTTAAAGGTACAAAATCATATCCGATCCTCCTGACTGCACTGAAAGAAAATTAATTATAAATTTCATTAAAATGTTTTATAATTTAGGGGAAAAGTGCCAGGAAGCGAAATTTTCATACAAGGAATTTTAAGCTTTAGAGAAACCATTTGAATCATTACACTGAGAGAAATGGATATTCAAACTTACTATCTTGGATATTAAAAAATGTTAATTTTAATATCTGGATATTAAATTTGAATAGGGTAAGTCCGGGGGAGATGGCCATACGGGAGAGATGGCCAATTCAAATATTTTACTGAACTTGTTATTAAATATCAGTTATTATTGGTTATTTTGCTTCATTTGTGTGCGTGAAAGCAAACAACAACAAAAACTTGAAAATTAAAAATGAAAAAGTACTTGAAATCCTGGTGTATTTTTTTGACTAGTGCTCGAAAACATCAATGGGTTGACTTTACTGATTGTTAAAGTGTTCTTTTTTTTTAGAATAATGCTTATTTTCGTATTTTTTGGAACTATAAATGAGGCAAGCTTTGTAATAACGTCAGAATTATACATGAAAAATTTTTATTTATTTAAATATTAGGGGAAATCTGGGGGGATGTCATAAGGGATAGGTGGCCAATTCAAATATTTTTACAGAAATTGACTCAAAATGTCACTTATTCTAAACTAAATTTCTTCGTTTTGCATTTAAACATAAAGAAAAGCAAAATTTTGGCGAAAAATAATAAAAAATTAAATATAATACTTCCTTTTAATTTTGTCTATTACTCCAGTACTGAAAAATTTCAACTTGTTTAAATATCTATTTATTGTGGTGATATTTAATTATAACTTTAATTATAGTCAGTAGCAAGTTTAATATAATTTTTCTAAAGTTTAAAATCATCAATCTGAAATTGTCTCTTTTTGATCCTTTTTCCCTAAATTGTAAAACACTTTTATAAAATTTATAATTAATTTTCTTTCCGTGTGTTTTTCATTCACTGAAAAAAGAATTTGGAATGCAAAACCAAAGTTTTGTTGGCTCAACCAAATTTTTTTATACGAGCAACAAAATAATTATGTTGTGACAACAAAATTCTTCCTCCTAATGGAGGTAAGGAATTTGTATCATTGTCAACTTTATATGTTTTATAATTTCATAATTTCATAATTCATCTTTTGCAGATTTCTATTTGTTTTATATTGGAACATCTTTTAATATTAATTTTTATTGACCTGAAGAGGACATGAATATGTTGAAACATGTAGTCAAATCAATTAAATAAATAAACTAATAAGAACTTTAATTGAGGTATAAATTCGATATAAGGCCTCGTAAAAATTTCATACCAACAAAATTCTTTTGTTGAATTTTTGTTACTTCAACAAAAAAATTTAGTAGTCCCAACAAAGCTTTTTTAAGATGAACAAACATTTTGTTGGACGTAGATATATAGACTGTAAAAACAGGTGTCTTAAATTGTTCATAAGTGTCTTAAATTAAGACATTCTTCATGTCTCAATGACGACTAAGACACGAAATTTGTCTTAATTTAAGACATTTTTACTCAATTTAAGATACCTGTTTTTATAGTGTAAAGAACAATAAATGAAGAAAAGAGTTAAATATAGATTATGTAAATAACATTTTTATCTCTATCACATTTCTCACAAAACCACTATATAGTAAATTTTAAGATAGGAAAATTTTAATGAGTTATTTTTAAAACAATGTTTGTTAAATTTCAGACGATTTGTTTTTAATTAAAGTCTATCTATCATAACTACGGGATTTAAAGGTTTTTATAATTTTTTAAAGTAAACAAAATTAAATTTATAAATCGTTTTGGTTAAGTCGAGATATTTTAAATAGAAAATTCTTAGGTGATCAACAGTATAAAATCATTTCGAGGTTAGGTTATACATTTTTGTTTAATATTGCTTTTCTATAAATAAGTTTAATAACTATTTTACAAATATAGCTTTTACTCGCAAAACTGAAGTATTTTTAAGCAAAAAATATTTGTTATTTGCTTAAACTATTAAGTAAATTAAAATTAATTACCGTTTATAAGAATCTGTTTATAGTGTCTTCTGCTCAAAAAATTTTATTCAATACGCTTAATATGATTTATTATTGAACTTTTACAATTTTAAAATGTCCGTATTTTACATATTTTATTATAAAAATTTTCTTATAGACAGAAAAAACACGCATCATATTTATGACATTATCGACAGACGAGTTTTGTTCAAAATTGTACTGACAGCGCATGCTCTATACATATTTGGTACTGCCAACAAAACATTTTAATAAACTCAAATGAAATTAAAGATAAATTTCTCAACAAAACTATTTTTTTATGATTACATTATTACTTTTTTCGGTGAAATTTTTGATGTTCATTTAGTGCAGTATTGAAAAACTTCTTTTTGAATAAGTCCAAGAGGATATATAAATAACTATTAATATGGACAAAGAAATAATAATTTAAAAATTAATCATTTATAAATTCGAATTAATTGTTCAAACACGATGTTCAAAACACGATAATGTCATGATCACAAATAAAATATGCCTTTGCTAAATAAAGTGCATTATTATAGAACAAAAAACAAGAGAAAAAAGATCATATTAAAAACATGCTTTACATATAAAAAATCAAAACCAAAAAGTTTTTCATTATAATGCACTAAATGTACATTAGAATCATGAAAAAAAGCCAGGAGGATCAAATACGATTTTGTATCCTTGAAAATTGGTTATTTAAGTCAAAAGGTTTTAAAATACACAATTGGAAATTTTGTGTATATTTGTGCAAAAAACATAACCTCCAATTTCATAGTAATAACACTGTAATTTACATTTCTTTTTCTGTTATAAAACATAAATTTCATATTAAAAAAGTTATTATGCACTGTTTAAGAGTGTACAATTAATTCAAATCAATTGAAAAAATTATTTAAACCCTTACTCGATACAATTGTCAAGAAAGATGTACATTTCAGTAATTAATAATTGAATTATTTAAGTTTAAATTACAACTTACCGCAGTAATTGGAAAATGCATGTGTTTCTATTATTCCTGACGCAGAAGCAACCTAACCTCCAAACACACTTTATTCACACCGCAGTAATTGAGGCACAGTAATTCATACAGGCCACTAGTAATACCAACACAGAGTATTTTTTTATAGAAATCTCTAGTAATTTCCAACAAAATATAATTATTTTCAGTTTTTTTTATAATTGGGATATTTTTACTTTTCAATTATATTTTTTCCACTTTTTGTTATTTTTCACATTTTAATTTCCTTGTTTTTTTTATTTTGGTATTTTTTGTATTCATAGTAATATTTTTATATTAGCTACTATAAGTCTAGTAAAGTTTATTTTTTGATCATATTTTTACAATTATTATAGTTATTTTCCATCTTCTGTTGGTAACTCTTCTTTATATAGCTTAAGTTTTTCTTTTTTTTTCAATTTTTCATTTTTTTTACTTCATAGTTACTTTTCTTCAACTTTGAGTTAATATTTTACTATCTAGTATTTTTTCTTCTTTTCCTGGTTATTTCTAAATCCATTCTAGTAATTTTCATCAATAGATGTGTAGACATATTTGCACTTTGTTTTTCTTCCTTTTCTAGGTACTTTTAAACAATTTCTAGTTACTATTATACATTTTAGTAATTTTTTTTAACTTTCTAGTTATTTTTTAATACTTGCTTCTTGAAACTCTGGTATACTTTCTTTATTTATTTTGTTCTTTTCTAGTAATTTTCCTTATTTTCTAGTTCTTTCCTTCATTTTTTTAATTCCTTGATTTATCTTTAGTATTTTTTTTACTTTCTAGTAATTTTTCTTTACTATTCAGGTATCATTTTTTTCTGTCCAGATTTCTTTTACTATTTATTCTTTTTTTTCCTAATATTTTATAGTTATTTTTCAAAAAATTCTAGTCGTTGTCATCATTTTATAGTTATTTTATTAACTCTTTAGTTATTCTTTTTTTTTAGTTGTTTTTATTTATTTCTCATTTTTATGTTATTTAAAAAAAATTATAAGCATTTTGTAGTTATTTTTCTGTTTCCTCCAGTAATTTTCATTAATATTCTGTTATTATTTAACGCTCTAGTAATTTAATTTTTTTCATCTAGTTTCTGGTTATTTTGAATAATAGCTAGTGATTTTCATAAATTTATAACCATTATTTACAATATTTTTATTTTGTACTTTTTTAGTCATTTTACTTATTTTCTGGTGATTTTAATCATTTCATTTTTATCTGTTTTCTTTTTATTAATTTTTCTCTGCTTTTTAGTCGTTCTTTTTTACTTTCCGTTTTCTTATACATTAAATTAATAATTTTTTCATATTTTATCATTATTTCATTTTTTATAATTCTTATTCATAAATTTCAAGTTATTTTTGTCATTTTCTAGTTATATTTTTTAGTACATTTTAGTTATCTTTGTCAAAATATACTTATTTTTTAACTCCCTAGTACTTTAACTGTGTTTTCTAATTTTTCTTCTTTTCCTAGTTATTTTTAATCAAATTCTACTTATTATTTTATTTCCTAGACATTTTCCTCCGTTTTCCAGTTATCTTATTTAATGTCATAATATTTTTTCGTGTCTATTTATTTTTCTTTAATTCTAGTTGTTTTTCTGAAATTTCTAGTTGTTTTTTTTAAATTTTCTAGTTATTATTTTTTTTTCATTTTCGAGTTATTTTTCAATATATTTTTATTTAATTAATTTAATTTCATTAATATATAGTTACTCTTGTGAATTTCAGGTTATCCTATAATTTTCTAGTAACATTTCTCTATTCTTTGTCAATCAATTTACTCTTCTTCTTTTCTTAGTATTTTTCACTTAATTTCTCATACTTCTTTTATTTTCCATCAACTAGAGCCCAATTTAGCAGGAAATCTTTTTGGGCAACATTAAAATAAACATTTTTCATTCCCCGTTACAAAATTGAAACGTATTTATTAAAAATATAGTTTCCCAACTCTTTTTTTTTCATTATATTCAACAAGAAATGATCTAAGGCTTTTCTCGGATTCGCCTTCAGTACCTTGTTAACTCAACAAGAATTATCTAAATGGATTACCGCTTGGAACTCGTCTTTTCGAGTTCAAAGTTTTCCGGAATCTGCTGTGATCCGCTCTTAAAATTTAGATAGATTATAAGACGAAGAGCAGCAGAAACCGTCGTGGATTGGCAACGAGGGTAAAAGACAGGGTGGAGAAAGTGTTGGAGCGATGGTGATGAAGCTGGGACTTTATACTTATTATACTTAAGAAGAAGACGTCTTTTTAAGGGGACTAACAATGAGGGATGGTGGACCAAGAAAATGTTTAATGCTGCGGAAAGTGAGGCTCGGGTAATTAATATCCATTATCCTGAACGCTAGCGACCTGCGTCTAATTAGACTAGCGTAGATTTTGTGACTCTGAAAACAAAGACGCATTATCCATTTTTGCCACCCACTCACCACCCCATTCCCTAAACAAAAAAAACTTTTATTAAATCAATCCGCAAAATTCTTTCTATTTCTTCTTCTTTCTATATTTAAAAAAAAAGGAGAATTTAATAAACTGAGAAACTTTTGATTTTAATGTATGCTTCATTGCTTATTATTATGTACCATAAAATTTAAGAATTTAGGGATAGTGATTATATTGCCTCTAAAGAATTTTAGAGAGAAGAAAATGAAGAATTGCAAATATTATAAAACGTGTGTTAGAAACTTGGGGTGCGCGCGCAGCAAAAAGAAAGATGGCAGTATTTGTTTGACAGATCAGAAATACTGACTAGAAAAAGTTTAATGTGATTTGAAAAGTGATTGTTTTATTAAATTGAAGTGAAAATGATAATACTAATTTACGTCTATGTTCAGTATTCCGGATGATACGAAATGTTACTAATAGAGGACAATTTTTTTCAATTATATTTTTGAATAAATATTGTGAAGTGGTAAAATACCTGCTCGAAAAAATGTCGTAGAAATATTCTAATAAAGTTTTAGACATGCCATAACAAATAATATCAAAATGTGTTAAAAATGAATATCGCTTTTTCACATTTACTCTTTCCTAACCTCAAATTATACTAATTCTAAATATATGAATTTTTTGTCCCACGAAATTACAATAATAGAAAACATTAAAAGAAAAAAGTTTAAAAGAAATATTATGATTGTACCTCGATTATCCTTAAATTCTTACGTTTTATTATATAGAAATTCAAAAAAGCAAAAATGTAAACAACTAAAAAAGTTAAAAGAAAGTCAAAAAGAGAGTTTAAACATAATTTAGCAATTACGATTTTACATAATTTTCATCATATTCCACTTGATGTATAAATTACCACAGACGATATATATTTTGTTTTGAATATTTCCTTCTGAAAACTTATCTAAAATAGTCAGTCGGAGACCTCTCGTAACTAGGATACGTAATGACGATAATTACAAATAGGAAAATATAGATCAAAGTGCGAATTAATAAGCAAATCTGGGCCATTAATAATTTAATTTATCTACAAAGTTGGAGTCTAATTTTCGTTTTTCCTAGTAAAGTGCCTCGCGCTGTATAGAAATTGTGTGTTTAACAGGTGACGTTTCTCGATTAGATGCAGTCTACACCTGCAGATACATGCTAATCGTAAGTTGGTCGACTCGTTAGCTCGTTACCAGCTAATTTGCACAGTAAATTCTCATTATTTCCGCGATTCGTGTTGCTATTCACTTGCACTTGCTGGTTAAGCACTTGTCGCTAGCGTTTAATCAGTAAATCCGAGTGAAGAGTACTTCGAGCGAAGAACCGTGTATTTATAATTTAGCTATACCACTTCTCAAATCCATGTATACTTATCAATAATCTCATCAATAATTTCCGAGACACTCAAAGTGAAACTGATTTCTTTCCCATTCTTGCTAATTTCTCTTAATGTAACCGCAAACATTTATTAATATTCGTGATCTTGTTGACTTTCTTGTTGTTATATTAATTTTTATTAATGAATTGTTATAGAGTTATTTTGTAGTTATATTATTCCGTAGTTGTATCTATATTTATTCAGGTGTAAAAAATTTTTAATTTAACGTTTTGAAAATAATTTCTTACCGACTTCTCTCTATTTTAATTTAGGCCGTGACTATTTTTAATGAAAATTCAAAATTTTTTTGGCTATGAATAAACATAATAAAATTGTTTGACAAAATATTGGGGGTTGTCATGCGAGGCGCATGAATATTCCCTAAAAACCATTTAGCCTAAATCCCATTTAATCTAAAACCATTTAACCTAAAATGCTTTTAGCCTAAAGAGCATTTAGCCTAAACTACATTCAACCTAAATCCCATTTAACCTAAATTCTATTTTACCTAAATCTCATTTAACCTAAAATGCATTTAATCTAAAATAAATTTAGCCTAAATTTCATTTAACCTAAAATGTATTTAACCTAAATTCCATTTAAACTAAATCCCATTTAACCTAATTCCATTCTGCATAAAATGCATTTAGCCTACATTTTATTTCACCTAAATTCCATTTAACCTAAAAGCAATTTAACCTAAATTCCTTTTAACCTAAATCCTATTTAACCTAAACATCATTTAACAAAAATCCCATTTTATCTAAAATGTATTCAGCCGAAATTCCATTTAACCTAAATCCCATTTAACCTAAAATACTTTTAGCCTAAATTTAATTTAATCTAAATATCATTTAAGCTAAATCCCATTTTACCTAAAATGCATACAGCCTAAATTCCATTTAACCTAAATCCCATTTAACCTAAAATGCTTTCAGCCTAAATTTCATTTAATCTAAATATCATTTAAGCTAAATCCCATTTTACCTAAAATGCATACAGCCTAAATTCCATTTAACCTAAAATGCATTTAGCCCAAATTTCATTTAACCTAAATTGAATTTAGCCTAAAAACACTTATCCTAAATCCCATTTTACCTAAAATACTTTCAGCCTAAATTTAATTTAATCTAAATATCATTTAAGCTAAATCCCATTTTACCTAAAATGCATACAGCATAAATTCCATTTAACCTAAATCCCATTTAACCTGAAATGCTTTCAGCCTAAATTTCATTTAATCTAAATATCATTTAAGCTAAATCCCATTTTACCTAAAATGCATACAGCCTAAATTCCATTTAACCTAAATCTCATTTAACCTAAAATGCATTTAGTCTAAATCTCATTTAACCTAAATTGTATTTAGCCTAAAACCACTTATCCTAAATCCCATTTTACCTAAAATATAATGTAAATTTTAGGTTAAATGGGCTTTAGGCTAAATGCTTTTTTGGTAAAATGGGATTTCTGTTAAATGGAATTTATGTTAAATGAAATTTAGGCTGAATGCATTTTATTTAGGTCAAATGGAATTTAGGCTGACTGCATTTTAGGTAAAATGGGATTTAGGTTAAATGATATTTAGGTTAAATGAAATTTAGGCTGAATGCATTTTAGGTTAAATGGGATTTAGTTTAAATGGAATTTAGGCTGAATGCATTTTAGGTAAAATGGGATTTAGGTTAAATGATATTTAGGTTAAAAGGGCTTTAGGCTGAATGCATTTTAGGTATAATGGGATTTAGGTTTAATGGAATTTAGGTTAAATGTGATTTAGTTTGAATGCAGTTTAGGCTAAATGCGTTCTAGGCTAAATGCATTTTAGGTTAAATGGTTTTAGGTTCAATGGGATTTAGGCTAAATGGGTATTAGGGAATATTCATGCGCTTCTGTCGTGCAACATTTTTTTCGCCAGGATATCTCGAAAAAGCCTTAACGGAATTTAATAAAATTTAGATGGCCAGTTGAGCTCATAAATATCTAAACTTGGACACAAGGATTTTTGAAAACACTCAACCAAATTTTTTAAGCACCATTTTTCACCAAAAAATATCGTTTATATGCCAAAAAAAATTTTTACACTAAAAATATAACTTAACAAACAAAAAAAATCATATTCTTAGTCCCAAAACGAATCGATTGATCTATATAAAGTTTATAATTGACCAAAAATTCGCATGAAAATTGAGGAGCACTTTTTCAAAAGTTGATAAATCCATTTTCCAAAAAAGTAGAGATAATTACAAATTTAACACATTAGGAACCTTACAAATCGATCTGTCATTGTTAAATTTAAAAAAAAAATTATTAGCAAAGAATTTCCGAAAAAAAATGGGGAGTTGACCAAGATTATTTAAAATTTTAATTTTTTTCCTTGATAAAATTACAAAAACCTTAAAATTCGCTAATTATTATAAACTTTAATTAAAAATTAGTCGTCTTAAGTACAAAAAACATTCTTATATAAAGAATTTCGTATAATTTTTATACTTTATAATTAACTCTAGGGGTTAGGTGCGAACTGCATTTGTTTAATTTTATCGAAATAACTAAATGTGGATTTATCAACTCTTGAAAAAGTGCTCTTCAATTCATGATTTTTCATATTTTTTTGACATTTAAAATTCATTTTTTTTTATTACTTCTCCAATTTTTATTTTACAATCATATAGGTTCTTTGGATGAAATATTCTATGTAAAAAAATGAATCATTTTAATAACATAAAGTATTCATTTTATCCTAAATTTATAGAAATAATAAGGATTCTTAATTTCTATTGGAATTTTAATTTTGATTTCTTTAATAAAACTTCTCCAATTGTCATTTTTAAGTAATTATTCCTGCATAAAAAATGTTTTACAATGAAAACAAACAGTGCAAGGAGAGTATAGGAGAGCAAGGGCTCTGGGGCAAAACAAAAAGAAAAATGGGGCCCCAATTATAAATAATAATTTACAAGTTTAATTTAATCATTCATTCTGTCCACACTTGAAATTTGTCACTATAGATGTTTTTTTCTTTTAAAGTTTTAAATCATATTTCACCTTTTTAAAAAATGTTCTTAAATTTTAAATTTATAGCAATTTTAATTTCATGAAATTTCAGTTTATGTGAACTTGCATTGATTAAAAGTTAAAAATCCAATAATTCAACGTTTCGAAAATACTAAATCGAAGCGATTTTCAAATTTCTTTAATTTTTAATAATTCTTTTCTATTATAGTTTCAATTACTTACAATATAATTTTGTACTATTTTTATCATTTGTCAACTATTTTCTACAATTCTTAATTAGTTTAATTGTTTTTAAATTGTATTCCTATATCTTAAATTTACCTTCCTCAAATTTCAATTATTTTGTTTAGTTATGTCAATCACTTTTCAATTTTAATTATTTTTGCCTTGTCATTAAATCAGTTTAATTATTTATTCTTAAATTTTATATTATTCATCGCAAATTTATATTAATTTTTTTAATTTACCATTATTTTTGTCATTTTGCAATTATTATTTTTAATTTTTAATAATTTTCATAATATCTGAATTAATTTACTGAACTTTCAAATATATATCTTAATTTTCAATTATTTTGTTTAATTTTCATTTCCTTTAAATAATTTTGCAATTATTATCTCCATCTTTTAATATTTCCATTATTTTTTAAATTAATTTCTTAAATTTTCACTTATTATCTCAAATTTAGATTATTGTCTTCAATTTTTAATTTTTTTAAAGATTTTTCAATTATTTTCTTTCGCTTAAAATCAAATTCTGTAATTTTATAGTATTTTCTCTGATTTTAAATTATTTTCATTCTTTTGACATAATTTTCAAAAACATCACTTATTTATCTGAAATTTCAATAATTCTTTTCATTAATTTTTTATTGTTTCTGCGATTTTTTAATTATTCTCTTTTATTACAATTTTTAAATTATTTTGTCATTATTTTCCTTTTTTAAACATATAGGTATTCTATGATTTTTTCAATTATTTCTCTCAAATTTTATTTACTGTTTTGAATCTTTCATTTTTAGATTATTTTCATCATATTTCAATTATTTATCTCAATCTTAAATTATTGTCAGCATATTCCAATTATTTTTTTCAATTTTGAAATAATTTTATCATTTTTCGTTTATTTTCCTTAATTGTTAATTATTTTTCTCATATTCTAAAATTTGTAAGTATTTTTCTAAAATTTCAATTATTTTCTTCAGTTTTTAAATATTTTCATTGGTTTTCATAATTTCCAAATTTTTTTTATTAATTATCATAAATTTAATTTATATTTAGCTTTCCTCAATTGTTTTCTTCAATTCTTAGTTATTTTAATTTTTTTCAATTGGTTTCTAAGATCTTCATGCATTTTTCTCAAATTTCAATTAATTTTTTTTTTTATTTAATACAAAATTCTGTAATTTTTTTACTTATTTCACTCAAATGTGGTTTATTTTTTAAAACTTATAATGGTTTGTATCATATTTTAATTATTTTCTTCAAATTTCAAATTGTAAAATCGTTTTTCAATTATTTTGTAAAATTTACATCCTTTAATTTTTAGTTTTTTTTATTTCATTTATAATTTTCAAAATTTTAAACTATTTCGGTTTCTGAGATTTAAATTATTTCATTAAATTTTCAATTATTTATATGATGTTCTATATTGTTTTCTTCAATTTTCAATTACTTTCGTTCTTTCTCGTAATTTTCAAAAGGTTTTAAATTTTTCTGTTTGATTGAAAATTATTCTCTTCAATTTTAAATTATGTTTATCTTGTTTTATTTATTTCCTGTAATTGTTAATTATTTTCTTTTTTTTTTAATGAACTTCTAAAAGTTTTAAGTATTTTTCTGAAATTTTCTTTAACTTTTCTTTATTTAAAATATAGTATGTGATTTTTTAAAATTATTTTCTCAAATTTTAATTATTTTTCTCATTTTCTAAAATTTTTAAGTATTTTTCTAAAATTTCAATTATTTTCTTCAATTTTTATTTCAATCTTTCATATTTAAATTATTTTCATCATATTTCAATTATTTTTCTTAATCTTAAGTTATTTTCAGCATATTTCAATTAGGTTTTTCAATTTTGAAATAATTTTATCATTTTTCATTTATTTTTTTCAATTGTTAATTATTTTTTTCATTTTCTAAAATTTTTTAAGTATTTTTCAAAAACTTCAATTATTTTCTTCAATTTTTAAATATTTTCATTAGTTTTCATAATTTCAAATTTTGTTTATTAATTATCGTAGATTTCATTTATTTTTAGCTTTCCTCAATTGTTTTCTCCAATTTTTAGTTATTTTCATTTTTTTCAATTGATTGCTAAAATCTTCATGTATTTTTCTCAAATTTCAATAATTTTTTTTTATTTAGTACAAAATTCTGTAATTTTTTCAATTAATTCACTCAAATGTGGTTTTTTTTTTACAACTTATCATTGTTTGTATCATATTTTAATTATTTTATTCAATTTTCAATTATTTATATGATGTTTTATAATATTTTCTTCAATTTTCAATTACTTCCTTTCTTTTTCGTAATTTTTAAAAGGTTTTAAATTATTTCTGTTTAATTAAAAATTATTCTCTTTAATTTTAAATTATGTTTATCTTGTTTCATTTATTTTCTCTAATTGTTAATTATTTTCTTTTTTTCAATGGACTTCCGAAAGTTTTAAGTACTTTTCTGAAATTTTCTTTAACTTTTCTTTATATTTAAAAAATATTATGTTGTTTTTTTCAATTATTTTCTCAAATTTTAATTACATTTTTCAATTTTATATTTTTTATATCAATTTTCACTTATTTTCCCTAATTTTTCATTATTTAATTTTTTTCAATTTATTTTTAAGATTTTTAAGTAATTTTCTTAAATTTAAATTATTTTCCTTATTTTTAAAACATTTCTATGATTTTTTAAATTACTTTCCCCATTTTTTAGTTGAATTAATTTTTTTTCAATTAATTTGTAAAGTCTGCAATTATTTTGTGTAATTTTAATTATTTTTTGCAATTTTTTAATTATAAATTTTTATAAATTTTTCCTACAAAAAAAAAGGTTTATTAGGGTGGACTGTGGTCCCCCTGAGCTAAAGGGCCCCGGGGCACTGCCCCACTTTACCCCTTAATAGTTACGCCACTGAAAACGAAATGATTGATATTTATATATTATATATTTCTCCATAAATTAATATAATTTATAAAAATATTTCTTGTTTTAAGAAATTTAAATTTAATTCCTAGTTTTATTGCTTCATTTCTTCTATAAAGATCCTATATGACCTTTTATTGTATTTTGCGCTAGAAATACATCTTAATGAACAAAAAAATTATATTTCTTTTCTGAAAAGAAATAAATAGAATTATTGAAGATTCTTTTTTTAACGAAATTGAAACTTATTAAAATGTACTCACGACTTAGCTTCCTTTATGAGGAATCAAATAGTTTGCTTACATAAAAGCAAAGAGTTTTAACAAGGAAATATTTTTGTCAAAACACGATTTTTTTTTTAACTTCTCCAACTTTTTTTTATTTATTAACTGTAGGTCATTTTAAACAAATTTTATAGATGGAAAATCGAAATTATTTATATCAATTAATAATTATTTAGCTTCCTCTATGAGAAAGTTAATAATTTTTCTTAAGTGGAAGCAAAATGTTCATAAAATGAACATAATTTTCATCTAGTCTTTATTACGTAAGTGCTATTTATTAAAACTTTATTAGTTAATCCTGAGATCATTTTCCACATTTTTCAGCTATAAATTTGTAGTTTAACACAAACGCAGCCAACATGTCCAAGTTGTAAACTGAAAGTTACAATTTTCTTTTGTAAAATCGTAAGAATTCTAATGATTGAGTTACCTGTCGGAGGAGCAATTAACATAAATAATTGGAACAGCTATGCGCTGAGCAATGGGCAATTAGACAATTTTGCCAAACTTGTGTCGCAAGGGACGATTAAATCTATTTTGGAAGTGGCTCAGCATTCTGCGAGCTTCATTCCGTTGCCTCTTTCGACGTTGGACGTTTTGCCAACACAATACGAAACACGTGTTTCGTTGCAAGCTCGACTGCTACCAATGTTACCAATGTGGCTGACTCCTCTCGTTCTTACACGTCGAAATAATGTCTCGCAACAGTATATTCTGCTCTGGCTCTAGGAGCATACACAGACGAATAGTTCATGTGGAGAAATGTTCTTACGCAGATCAAGCAAGCAACAAATCATCGACTCTCAACAAACACCAAGAAGGAGTGACGGATCCAAACGGTGTCTTTGTTAGATTCATGGCCATCTTAAAAGACGGGAATAGTCTTGTCGACGTGATGCGACGTCGACGACGGAATGCGACTTCCTCGGCTGTTAACCTTTGCTTCTTGCATAGGTTCCTTCTACTTTTTTTTTTCCTTTTTTTTTTTTCTTTCGATTTCTTAGATTTTTTATTTCCCTTGGTCGATTTTTCTCGACGACTTTGAATCCCTTGAACCAGAAACGTCGAGACCGAGTGAACTTTTGCGTCTCGACGGATTCCCTCTATTTTACGCAAGCCCCGGTCACTCGTCGCTACACAATTTCTCTTTTTTCGTTGCCTTAGGCGGCACTTTATACGCTTGACTAATTGGCCAGATACGCTGATTTAAAGTCGTTACGGGTCCTTTTAAGTTTACTGAGACAAAAGATGATGAATCCAAGCTAAATCAGAGCTTTTCGACTGACAAGAATTTCTCATTTAGGTCATAATTGAGACATTCAGTGTCACGGCTGTTAATAGCACGGCCCCACAAAAAATTTTTGTCCGAGATACTATACACTAGTATATTTTTATGTATTTTTCTTTTCTGAATCCAAATCCAAAGTCAAAATTGATAGATTGGTTTAACGTTTTAAGATAATCTAAAAAAAAATACAAATCAAAATCAAAAAGTTTTTCTTCTTTTTTACCGGGACACTGGGCTAGTGTATTCTAACGTATTTTTCTCCACTGAATCCGAATCCGGAGTCAGAATAACCAGATTAGTTAAACTTTTTGAGATAATCTCAAAAATTAGCTTAAAAACCAAAAAACGAATTTTTTTGTCCGGGACAATATGCTAGTCTATTTCTACGTATTTTTCTCCGCTGAATCCGAATCCAAAGTCAAAATTGATAGATTGGTTTAACGTTTTAAGACAATCTAAAAAAAAAAATACAAATTAAAATCAAAAAAATTTTCTTCCTTTTTACCGGGACACTGCGCTAGTGTATTCTAACGTATTTTCCTCCGCTGAATCCAAATCCGCAGAGTCAGAATAACCAGATTAGTTAAACTTTTTGAGATAATCTCAAAAATTAGCTCAAAAACCCAAAAACAAATTTTTTTTGTCCGGGACAATATGCTAGTCTATTTCTATGTATTTTTCCTTGCTGAATCCGAATTCAAAGTCAAAACAATCAGATTAGCTAAAATTTTTGAAATAATCTCAAAAAAAGCGATTTTTTCGTGTTTAGATCAGCTTTTTGAGATTATCTCAAAAAGTTGAACCAATCTAGCAATTCTAACTTCGGATTTGAATTTAGCAGAAAAAAATACGTAGGAATACATTAGCATATTGTTCTGGACAAAAAAAAACTTTTTTTGGATTTTTTTAGCAGTTTTTTCGGATTATCACAAAAAGTTTAGCCAATTTGATTATTCTCACTTTGGATTCGGATTCAGGGGAGAGAAATACGTAAGAATACACAAGTGTAGTGTTTAGGACAAAAAAAAGTTTCTTTATTTTGATTTGTTTTAAAATTTTTTTTGAGGTTAGTTCAGAAGGTAGAACCAATCTAACAATGTAACAATTCTGCTTCGGATTCCGATTCAGCGAAAAAAATACGTGTAGTGTCTCGGATAAAAAATTCTTTTTTTCTGTGGGGTTGTGTAGTTTTTTTCTCCAATCTTTGCATGTGTAAGTATAGTTGGCAGCACCATGTTATTTTTTCAAGAAAACAAAATTTGTGTTGAATTGTGATAATATTGTGCTGTAAACATTTTTGGAAAAATTTAAAGTTTAGGGCCAAAATTTGATAGAATATTTTTAAGGCCCAAAAATGTCATTTTTAAATTTCTGTAAAACAAAAATTGTGCTAAAAATTTACAAATACGTAGATTAAAATTAAATACGTCACAAAAAAAATAACATAAATTTAAAAAATGTTAAGAAAATTAAAAAAAAAAGTTTTTAAAATAAAAAGTGTTGTCTTAAACTTTCATAATAATGTGTACTGTCGACTATATCTTAAAAACCTCATAATTAGGTCCCAAAAATCGATTTTGAAATTTGGGCCTTACAAAACAATTTCGTCTTGAAATCGAAAAACACAAAAAATAAACTGAATAATAGTACTAGTCTAAGACAAATAGACAAGAAAGCTATTTTAAAACTTATCATCAACAACAATTTCTTTGGACATTAATCACTTTTTTTAGACTCTTTGACACATTTTACAACCATTCAAACATTTAAAAATTGAAAAAAAATTCAAAAAATTGAACTCCCATAAAACTTTTCACTAATGTCAATTGTGCATTCGTTTTTTGGGACTTAAGAAATTTTCAAAAATTTCAAACTTTTAAAAATTATTTCGCCAAAACTTTTGTTCTAGCGTCCCAAAAAAATGAAAAATGCTAAAAATATTAACATTAGTGAAAATTTTATAGGAGTTTAATTTTGTGCTAGGAGTATTAAAGTTAGTACAAAATTTTTGAAAGTTTGAAAATTTGGAAAATGTTTTTAGACCCAAAAAAGCGAATATTGCCCAAAATATTGACATTAGTAAAAACTTTTTTAGAAGTTTAATTTTGTGCAGGTGTATTTAAATTAGCATATATAATAAAATTTTATGTATAAAATTTGTTATGCCGAAATTGTGATTTTTGAAAGTTAGAATATTTGGAAATTTTATTAAGTCCCAAAAAAAACAAATAATTCTCAAAATATTAAAACTAATAAAAAGTTTTGTAGGGGTTTAATTTTGTGCTATAGGCGTATTTAAAGCAACAGAAAATTCGTTTTGACAAAATTTCAATTTTTGAATGTTTTAAAGTCATATCCGTTTAAAAACGGATAATGCCCAAAATATTGAAACTATTAAAAAGTTTTGTAGGGGCTTAATTTTGTTCTAGGTGTATTTAAACTGGCACATAAAATAAAATTTTATGTATAAAATTTGTTATGTTGAAATTGTAGTTTTTGAAATTCCAAAAATTTGAAAAATTTATTAACTCCTCAAAGAAAAACGAATAATTTTCAAAATAATGACATTAGTAAAAAGTTTTATAGGAATTTAATTTGTGCTAAGCGTATTTAGGCTAGCACAAAATTTGTTTGACAAAATTTCAATTTTTGAAAGTTTTAAAATTTGGAAAATGTTTTAAGCCCAAAAAAAGTGCGGATAATGGCCAAATTATTGAAATTATTAAAAAGTTTTGTGGGTGCTTAATTTTGTGCTAAGCGTATTTAAGCTAGCACAAAATTTGTTTTGACACAATTTTAATTTTTGAAAGTTTGAAAATTACGAAATGTTTTAAGACCCAAAAAAGTAGATAATGCCCAAAATATTGACATTAGTAAAAAGTTTTGTAGGCGGTTAATTTTGTGCTAGGCGTATTTAAGCTAGCCCAAAATTTTTTTTTTACCAAAATTCCATTTTTTGAAAGTTTGAATTATTATAAAGTGTGTCAAATAGTTTCAAGAAACAGTAATTAATGCCCAAAAAAATTGTTGTTAATAATAAGTTTTATAATAGTTTTTTTTACCTTAGTCTTGTATTATTCATTTTTTTTTATTTTTCGGTTTAAAGACCACATTATTTTGTAAATCCCAAAATTTTTTGGGACCTAATTATGTGGTATTTAAGATATAGTTGACGTCACAAATTGTTATTATGATTCATACGTTTAGCACAATATTATTTGATTTCAAAAATTTATTTTTTAAGTTTCTTACAATTTTTTAATCTTATGTTACTTCTTCTCATGTCATGAATAATCTGTGTATTTGTAAGTTTTTAGCACAATGTTTGTTTTACAAGAATTCAAAAATGGCACTTTTGAACCATAAAAATCTTTCTTTAAATTTTTGCTCTTAATTTTCAATTTTTCAAAAAAAATTTTGCGTTACAATATTTCCACAATATGGCACAATTTTCTTTTTTTGTTTTTGAAAAACAAACTTTTTGCACATAATCTTTGCTCATTGATCATCAATACTATAAAATTTTTTTCTAAGAAAGAAACTCGAGATAATTGCCTACTTAGATTCTGTTAATTCAGTAAAAATTTACATCACGAAAGAAATAAAAATTGGAAAAATATTGTCTGAATGTGTCAATTTGTATAGAAGCAGGTGAGTTATGATAGGGATGAACCGCAACGACGACCCGTGTCGTCGTAGCTTTAGTAGAATCCTTGGGTGATCGCTCACTCTCTGATTCTCCTCCTATCAACAGGAAATGTGTCCTGAATCCCGACCCGATTGGGTAAAAAAACTAAAACTTGAAAAATAATGAGCAGTCTAAAGAGGATCTTAAGAGTAGAAGCGCGAAAAGACCTCAATGTCTCTCCAGCAAATTAATTAAACTTTCGCGACCTTTCTTCCTCCTTTGTCTCGCTCTTCTTTCATTTTTCCTTTTTCTTATTTTCTCTCTTTTCTCTTTCTTCCATTCTTTAATTCTTTCCCTTCGCCCATTCCAATTTCTCTCTTTTTCTGCGCTATGAAATAAAACGTTGATGACACGCTGCCGACGACATGGTCTCCTCCTTAATGGGAAAAAGATAAACGAATTCTCACGCTGTTCGTGGCGGCGCACTGATAAAATAAAACAGGAATTCGTGGTAAAGAAGAGTAGAAAAAAGGAACGAGAAATAGAAAAAAGGATCTTGAAAGGAGAGATGAAAAATCCTCCTGATCCTTTCTCCAAATCTGCTCTTTTCAATTTTCTCTTTTTTAAAAACCTCTTCCCGATACAAGTTACGGCTTGATATTAATTAATTTATCACCCGACCTGATTTTATGAAAATATAACTTGGGTCATTTATGTCTTCAATGGAGGTTCATTATCGCCTGTTATACTAACCCTTCTATAATTATCGGTACAACGCACCGAGTAAATATGTTTTTCCCGGTCTAGGAGTATTTCCGGTTATTCAATAGCGTGCGCGCATTAAGTCATGCGGGAGTTCAAAGTGATGCATATTTATAGGATCGTTAGTAAGAAAAAAATTAAATTCTCCGCGACCTGTCGACGTCTCTGAACGGCTATCGAAAATGTAAAACAGTATTGCAAAATTCATGGAAATTCACGCTAATTATTCTTCCTTATTAGAGTCGACAAAATTTGTATCATCGGTTTTATATAAGAATTTATATTTTTCCTTATGACTTTCTTCTTTATTTATTCTTTTATTACTTTTTGCATTTTTCCTTTTCCCGTTTGTTATAATAATTAATAAATATTTATTTATAATTAGCTATAAATATGATTTCTTTGATTTAACGTGTTTGAATTTACCGCTAGAAATTGTGTCGCTACCTGCGCTGCGCTGTTTCGAATGCGCAGTGCACCATGAATGGAAGCGTCTGCTAGGATCACGTTGTCAGTCGAAATTTATTTTATTTCGTTTATTTTTTCCAAATGGCAGGAATTTGTCGAATTTATTGACAATTTAAATGTAAAAGAGTTGGCAGGAGAACCTAATCTTATGGTTAGATTTAAAAACTGCGGTAAAAATTAAATTGTAAATGTTTGTTTAGAATCGTGAGTAATTTATTATTCTATGGATGTGTTTTAATAACGGGAACGGTGAACAATTTTTTTAAATTAATCGTTTAACATTATAACATATCTTGTGAAAATGTTTGAGTTTTAATCTTTACGTTCAGTGTGACAGTTTTGAAGGTTATGATAACTTTTCGTCAAACGACGATATTTTAAACATCTAACAACTGCCAATCTGTTTTTATTTTATTTAAACTTGTATTCTACTACACTGTATTATAAATTTCAATGTCACTAACTTGTTTGTTTTTTTAATCAGCATATAAAACTCAACTAAATAAACAAACCGCAATAAATAATTATCCGACAGAATTTATAAATAAATATATTAATAAAAGAATAATAGAAATTAATAACAGAAATACACCCTTTGTTAACAAAAATGATGATCATAAAAAAGTTAAGAAAATAGTTTTTCCTTATTATGGAACTTTGGCTGAGAATGGTAAAAGGTTACTTAAATCTTTTAATATCAAAACTATGTTTAGTGTGAATTCTAAACTTGATGTTTTTATTAAATTGGGAAAGGATCCTCTTGAGAGACTGAATCAATATAATTGCATCTATAAATTTGAATGTAATTGTGGAAAAACATATGTAGGACAAACTTTACGTCCTTTTCATATTCATAGAAAAGAACACATAGATAATTTTGATTTGAATGAAAAATACCATAATGTCATGACTAAACACGTTAATAGTTCCGGTGATGACACTTCACATTTTATCAAATGGGATGATTTCAAATTATTACATTTTGAACCTCACCATAAAAAAGACCTATTGCTGAAATGTTTTTTATTAAAAAAGAAGGAAACAGTAGTTTAAATATAATCACGGATTTAAAGAATTTTGATAAATTGTATAAAATGATAATTTTATTTTCGATAATTTAAAACAGATAATATTTATATTGCTCATTTCTCTGTTTTCTCTTGTAATTGTTATTGTTTTTGTCCCTTATTCTGTTTAATTTATATTATTGCTTATGAGTTGAAAGTGTTTGGAGTTCAGTTTTTATGTCATTTACCACAGAACTATGAATTTTAATTGTGACTTCCATTAGTTTGTTTATTTATTAAATTTATTTATTATTTTAATTTTTATTCTGGTGATGTTTATTATTTTGTGTTTATTTATTTATTGTTGTTCAAAAAAATGGATTATACAATGTTTTCTTGGTGAGATTAAAACGTATTTAAAGAATTTTGATAAATCGTATATAAAATGATAATTTTATTTCCGATAATTTAAAATAGATAATATTTATATTGCTCATTTCTCTGTTTTCTCTTGTAATTGTTATTGTTTTTTTCCCTTATATTCTCTTTAATTTATATTATTGCTTATGAGTTGAAAGTGTTTGGAGTTCAGTTTTTTATGTCATTTACCACAGAACTATGAATTTTAATTGTGACTTCCATTAGTTTGTTTATTTATTAAATTTATTTATTATTTTAATTTTTATTCTGGTGATGTTTATTATTTTGTGTTTATTTATTTATTGTTGTTCAAAAAAATGGGTTATACAATGTTTTCTTGGTGTGTGTGTGCTTTTAATAATTTTTATTTTAATTAATTATACAAATATACATTTTTTTCTCTCTTCTTTTTTGAATTTAAAATGTCATTAATTATTTATTCTTAATTTCGTTTTAGTTTCTCTGATTCCAACCAATGTTAACCTCGATATTATGATCGTTTTTATTTATTGACCTACATATGCATGTAGAAGTTTTTTTGATGGATTTTTGACGAATGATATCTCAGTAAATGATAAAAAGAAGAGTTTTTATATTTTAACTTGGTATGAGAATTTTCATAATTTCTTTTAATCATCATTATTATTATGTATATTTTTGTCTCTCTTTAATCAAATAATTATAATTTTTAGTTTGTTAAATTGTCAGACTCCCTGAAGAGGAAATCATTTAGATTTCGAAACGTTGGAGAACAAATTTTAAACATTAAACAACTTTGTCCGAATGACTTCGTTTTTTCTTGCTCCTTTTTAACATATTCACCTATATCAAGATTTAAAAAACTTTTTTTACTTTAATTAATCAATTAAAATAGTAAAATTGTACATTTGGATTAGAATTCCATAGTGAACGTATCAAATGAAAATTTATCTTTATATACTTTTCGGTACTTTTGAGGTTAGGTCCAAACTCAGACCCTCTTGACCAATTCTAATGACGGATTCGGTTTCAGCAAATCAAAATACATATAGGAAATATTTGCCTCATACCCAGATCAAGGAACTTTATTTTTTTGTGTGTATCTGTGTTTTTTTCAATTACAAAAAAAAAATGGAAAAATATGTTCAAACCTCCATTTCACAATTTTTGTTCTTGGAAAAAATTAAAAAACTTGATATCCCACGACTTAGTCATCTACCTTATTTTTTCCCTTATCTCTCTTATTACCCAAGACGTATTGTCTTCAATTGAAGTCAATAAATTTCCCAATGTTAATTCATCTCCCCAATTCACTTCTTCTTCTTTTTTTTTAATGGTCCTTTCCTTATTTCCGAATTGTTTCTATTTGAATCACACACATCTCTAAAAGGGCTATTTCACGATTATAAATCTTTGCGAACGAAAAAGAGGGAATGTGAGTGAAACGGAGCCAGAAAAAGTGAAAGAGAAAGAAAAGCAGATAGAGAAAAAGAAAGAAGTGATTCTCACAAAGCGATTCCCTTATCCGAATCTTCTTCATGGAAACAGGACCCAGATGAAAGAAAGAGAAGGCAGTGGGGGGATGAGGGGGGAAGACAGGTCCTCTGCACGACGACCTCGGAATTCCTAATTCTTCGAAACCGTCGGAGAATTCTCGAAAGGTCCATTCAAGTCGCAGCTCTGCATATCATTAGAAGCTCGTTTCCAGTTACTCCAGTCGTTGCGTGAATGGTGTTTGTTTAGTGGCTTTTTACACTCTAGTTTTGTTTCCCTCTCTTTGTCCTTCTCTCTTTTTTATCCTTGCCACTTCTTCTTTCATCCTCTTTCCTCACATGTCTTCTTCTTTTTATCACTTTGTACACTTTATAATGTTCAAAAAAACGTCTTTTTTATTTTGTACATTATTCCACGAGTAAAAAAACTTGACCTTTTTTATTGTATACATTTTTAATGTTTGTTTTTAAAGAACATCTTTTTATTCATGCATTTTTCAATGTACAGAAAAAGGAACTGTTTATATTTTGATAGGTTCATCTCTAGGAAAATATTCAGTATTTGGTAAATTATTTAGTTAATTTAATCGACTGTATGTAAATGATGTTTCCTGTGTTGAAGGATATAATATAGGATTGTTATTCTTTTTAAATTGAAGATTAATAAAACATAGAGGTTTTTTTGCTGCAATTCTCATTAGGAACTAAAATTCATTATTTTGAATAAATTGCAAAATTATAAAAGACACGTGACAAATAAATTCATTAACAACCAATTAAATGTTAATTTGTGTGAAATCTTGATAAAACTCACTGACTCGGGTAACGGTTTTCACTAATTAAATATTTAATAGAAAAATTCAATTTTTATCACTTTGGAAATAGTACTTAACCAGACTCTTTTTCCGTTTTAATAGAAAACATAATTTTTTATCATCATGTTTATTAACCACTATTCTTATTATAATTGCAAAATTATTTCTTATACTTTTATTTTTCCTTTCGCTCTTTGTTTCCCTTTTTCTCAACCTGGCTCATTTATCTTGTAAATGCTTGTTTCGTGAAATTTTTCAGTTTTAAATAAAGATTGTCGGCGTGATCAGTTTAAGGTTTTCATTTATCACTTGTGAGATGGGAATAAGATAAATTTACCATACATTCTCTCACTACACGAGAGGGTAATGGGTTTTGTTAAAATTTTTTTTTATCTTCGTTACAAGGCCAGAGATTATCACCTTTTCTATATTCTATTTTTAAAGAAAACTTGTCAAAATTTTCAGAATTATCTCACGGAGGATATATTATCTTATTTGAATATTCGAGTGTACGAAAGAGATTAGACATCCTTTCGTATCATCATATATTTACTGATGCGCTTTCGCTCATATTTACTCTTTGTCCTTCCGATTCAAGATTAGAAGGATTCTTCAGATTTTCAACATTTGTAGATCTAAGGGATTTTGTCAAGAAGTAAAAACTTGAGAAATTGTGATTTGAGGAAACAAGATTTTAGGGAAAAATTTGACGAAATGGGATTTAGAAAAGACAGGAATATGATAAGATACAAGTAAAAAGATTGTGAGTAAAAATTGATTTGATCGTGGTAATATAATTTGGATTAGGAAAAATTTGTTTTTCTGTTTAAAAGATAATTGAAGGCGCACTTAATTAACGAGAAGGATGCAACAAAGTAGGGCTTATCTGTCTTTTATTCTAAAGAGTTCCAGGAGCTTGTTTACGGTCCTTTTTTTTCTGCTCGGTTCGCTTTATCGTTATCCCGGTGAATGAGTTGATATTGAACTCTACAGGTAAGAGTAGGTACCGACCTCCAGCTTCTCTGTTACAAACCTTCTTCGTTCTTTCGACCTTTAGGTTCCTTTCACACCAACCAAGATTAGATCAAGTCCAATAATACAAGCCAGAATGAATGGACTCTCTCCTCCTGCAGAATAAACAACTACCACACAACGATCTTCGTAATTCACTCTTACAATTCATTTCTTTAAACACTCGTTTATTTATGTATACTTTTTTAAAATAAACAATCGCAATTTTAATCTTTCTTTATTTAAAAATTGTAAAAAATGCCAATTAAAGGTCGAAAACATTTAGCAGACAGTATAAATTTATTTACTGGAATTTTTAAATAGTTTTATCTGTGTTTTCTTGAAGATTACAAAAGAAAATAGTTGTAATAGCAAAATTAAACATTAAAATCTTGCTAGTGTAGATATTTTCTTTTGGAATCTTTAAAATAACACAGGTAGGATTACTTTAGGGTTTGAGTCGTTGAATTCTGATCAGCTGCTTACGTTTTTCGATAACATTAAAAAAAAACTTCTTTATAGGTGTTGAGAAGAAGATATTGGTTTTTTATATATATTTTTTTCAATTGCAATCATGTAAACCGATAAATATTACATGATGAGTTGGAACTGAAATTATAATTGGGGATGAAATCCAGATGGCGATTATAGTAATGGAATGATAAACAGGTATTTCTGGCAACTGAAATTAGAGGAATTGAAAGCCTGATGTTCGGGGACAAAATTACGTAAGTACGTACATAATACGCATTTACTGTATAGGTTGGTTCGGTATCCTTTGAAACACCCCACAAGGGGCTCGTTTATCCAACAACCCCTTAACCTTCCTCGTTCCATGAGGTTATGCCCACTTCGTCATCGAAGCTATCCTCCCCTGCTTCACATCCTAAATTGTGAATAATGTTGATTATATAAAAAGGCTCTACGAGACATTATTACCTTCATTGTCTTCCCCGTGACGCTCATAACCTTTTCTTTCTCTTCTTTTAGAAGAGAATGTAGAATTTTCGAATGAAACCCACATGCTTGACAATCTTCACATCTTATCTTTTAATATTTTATTACGAGAAACGAAGAGTACCTAAATTTATATAAAAATTGTGTCGCCGAAATTTAAAATCCAGATTGACAATTTTTGGTAATTTTAAAATATTAATTTTGAACCCACATAACCTGTATCTATAGGTTTTTACTCGAATTAATTTATTAAACAATTTTTATTTTTGTAAATGTCATTTGTTATGTTTTCACTTTATTGGAATTATTAATCGACATAGGTTTGATAGATACTAATGACGTAACCTAAAAGTGCCAAAGAGACGTTAAATAAAATCGTCATCTGTCAGAATCTCCCAAAACAGAAAATTGTCCTTTCTCAAAATACCGATCTAAATCAAAATTATTGTAGAAAGGTTCAGAATTAACCAATCAAAAAACATCAGGCACATTCTGATTGGCTTATTTTTAATTTGTTTTTGGAAGGTTGGTATTAGATAAAAACAAACACCATAACCTTAAAAGCTACCGAACCGAAAGAACAAAAGAATCAATTTGAATTTTGTACAATTATAAATAATAATAAAACTTTAAAAAATTAATAAAGTGATGGAGGAAAAATGTTATTACTCGCGCCCATGACTAACTCTAATGACGATTTTCACGCGAATCACAATAAATATGAACAACCTAAAACCTTAAATGTTACTATTAAAATTATACAAGACTACCGATTTGGTTTTATAAAAATAACAATGATAGTAATTGAAAATAATTAAATTTACCATAGTCCTTAAATTTACAATTAAATAAAAATAAATTATAGTGAAAAATATTGTTGTTACTCAACTGTTACTAAATTTAACGATGACTACATTGTGAACTACAATCAAAACAAACACTTTTTATTACTAAGACTCTATTAAGGATTTTCAACCCATTTACATAACCTCAAACTGAAAAACGGGTTTTCACATAAAATAAAAATATTATTAAAATTGATTTCATCCAATTTTGAACAGCATAGTTGTACTTTTCTCAAAAGCAAGTAGGTTAATACAAATTTTGTTATGAAATACTAATTACTTAACATTTTGTGAAAGCTTGTAGAAAATTGTAATTTTCCTCCAATTTTGAAAAATAATAACTCATTTTATATATTGAAACATTCTCTACAAATGTGTTCGTTGGATTTTGGTAACAATATTTTGGTAAAAAATTATTAAACAAACAAAACTTATCTATTATATATTTTTTAAACAAAAATAAATTTAACGAAATCCACCAAACAAACTTGTAGAGAATATTTCAAAGATTAAAAGGAGCTATTATTTATCCAAATTGGATAAAAATTACAATTGTTCATAAACTTTAAAGAAAAAAAACACAAAATGTTAAATATTATTTTATAACAAATTTTGTATCATCCTAAGTTTTTTGAAAAATGTGCAACTGTGTCTTTCACAATTGGGTGAAATCAATTTTAATAATATTCTTATTTTATGTGAAAAACCACTTTTTATTTTGAGGTTATGTCAATGGGTTAAACATCTTTAAGTAATATTAACAATAAATTTATTTTATTAACTTCACTATTATTTTTTTTTAATTTTATAAAACTCGACAATTTGGTAAACTAAAATATCTGAAGTTTGTAGAAATACCTCTCGTATATGGGGATTTTTAGGTTAAAGCTATTTTTTATACAAATATCACCTAAATTAAATTTATTATAATTTCAGATTAGGAAAGTAATACAAATTAAAAAGTCGTATAAAATGAATTCAAAGTTACAATTTTATATTAAACTATAAAAATTCTTACGAAAATCAGAAAGTCGAAATCGAAAACATACATATCTTGAGCAATAAAAATCACAAAAGGATCAAAAAGGATTAGTAGACACCTGAAGTTAACCAGTGTTTGTTCTTTTTAGAAAAGAATGATTTTTAGGTTATGTGACTATACATATGAGATACATGTCAATTAAATTTAATTAATAAAGTAATAAAGTAAAAATATAAAAAAATAACACTCAAAGTAAGCGGAAGTTAGATAATAAATAAATTGGAGTAAATAGTTAAGAATTTAGATAGATTTATATAAGTTAAATCAATTTAATTTGAATTTATCACTCGTCAGTATTTAAAAATGCGTGGAGATGATAGTATCGATCTGTCTGACTCGGAGAAATCGATATTATCATCCTCGTTATATAAGTTAAAATTAAATTATGCAAAATAAACATTATATCGAATAGAGCTTTAAAAAAACAAATATTATATTGAATAAAAATTCTATGAGAAACAAATAATGGTAAAATGCTCAGTGGAGAAAACAAAGGTTATGATAGGAATTTATTGGAACGGTCTTTTTTTAATATTGTAAATTTTTTATTTTCGTGACCTTTTAACGGTTTTGATGTAAAATTTAATTTAATTTATGACGACATGTTTCGGCTTACAAATCCCTCTTCAGGTCTTACATATATACCTACTTTTTATATTACATCAACACCCACTATCGTGATATATAATAAAGTTTTTTTTTAAAATAGGTTTCTGAAATTACATAAAAATTTAATAATAATATAATTAAAGATTAATATTTTAAATAATAGTGATATTCCAGAAGATACTTACATGTGGTAATTTCTTTGTATAACTTTAAAAAAAACCATTTTGTCAAATTATTGTAATAATATTATTAGTGCATAGAAATAGTTTTTTTTTAAAGAACTACATAAACCATAACAGTTTTTTTAACAGGAAAAACTATACACAACCTGTAAATATAATATATCAAAAATCTCAAAGATATAAAAGCATTAAAGAAATACAATTTATTAAAATTAGTATTTTAATTTTTATATAAAACTTTTTTTTTTTAATTAAGAACTTACTTTTTTACTTTGTTGTGATTAAATTAAATAATAATTCCTAAAACACATATTGAACATGTGTTTTTTGATCTAAAAGGTACCACGGATCAAAAGAGAATTAATAAATTATATTTCAGGTATGATTAATAATGAAGGTATCTATACTAGCGGCAAAACGCAAAAAGAAAAATGCTCAAGATTTCATTTTATTCAATATTATATTATATTATATTATAATTGTGTTTTTTTTTAAATATATAGTATGATGATAATAAATGAATTGATATTATATAAAAAATTAATTAATTATTCTATTTCTAAATTTGTTACTCCTGAATTATAAATATAATTTAAATTATAAATCTTAAAATTTACGTATTTTGAAAGATTTTTTTTTAATATAAACCATTTTAATATGACTTCTTTTAAATTCATTAGGTTCTGTATTTAAGATTCGAAAATTTTTCATATTAAATTTATGTTTATATTTATTAGAATGTAAAGCTTTTGTATTATTTAATTTTTTATCTCTTGTATTTCTTTCATGCTCTCTTAATCTTTCTTTAAAGTGTCTTTTAATTTTATCTGCAGAGTCTTGTTCACAATCATTGCATGATATTTGATAAATAATATTGATTTGTTCATTTTTTGGAGTTACATTTTTAAAATATTTTGAAAAAATTTGATTTTAAACTATTGAAAAATTAGAATTTAAAAAACATTTGTTTAATTAAAAGTAACTATAGTTTCCTGCAACCTACGTGAAAAGTTTGGACAAAATTCACCAAAGGGAGTTCAATTATTTATTTATTAAACTATATATTACTTATACTGCGCTCGTAATTAATTTTATTCATTGCCATTGTTAATCAGTTTTTTAATTTACTCATTTAGCAATGGACTGTTAAACAATTTTACAAAAAGCTTGTATTGTATCTCAAGCTTACTGCTATTCCAGTATTTCTATCTTTCTTATCTCTCTATCTTAAGCTACCTAAAATCTTTGTCTTTCTATGCCGTAACGGACGAACAGCGTAACAGGCCTATAGCTGGCTGATTTCTTATATAGGATCATATCCTTAAATATATGGCAAAAATATATATCTTCTAGGTTCTTCATTATTATTTGAAACTACAGAATTATTTTTTTTATTTATAATTTTTTGATAACGTTCTTCTATTTTATTTGCTACTAATTCTTAAGGATAACCATTATTTCGAACAGTTTCTTTAACAATAAGTAGATTTTGTTTAGGATGTGAAAGAATAATGACTCTATTAACTAGAGTGTTGATAGGGGTTTTGTGAGCCGAAACATGTCGTCATAAATTAAATTAAATTCTACTTCAAAACCGTTAAAAGGTCACGAAAATAAAAAAATTACAAACAAATGTTATGTTGATTGAAAATTTTTAAATTACCGTAAATTGGCACACCGAATCTTAAATTTCGGCCACTTAAGATCTACATAATGTGAAATTTCTGAAAATTCCGTGTACGTATTTATTTAATGACAAACACAAAAAATTTCTTCTCATTTCTGATGCATACTCCATTTGACAATGCTAAAGGACATAGAATGTGGCACCACCTACAAGTTTCAAAATCAATCGCATATGCTACATATTTTGAGATCAGATTTTTTCTGTCCAGATACATTGTAACCGTCACAATCGTAATGACAATCTCTATTATCCGAATGATAATCGATTTCATTACAATAGCAATAATCATCATACTAGTATCGTAATCATTACCATTCCATAATGTAAATTAGGACAATTTTAACAACACTGAGAAAATAAGCCTTTAGCCAATTTCTAGGTTAAGAGACTCTGAACAAAACACACAAGATACCGGCAATCACAATCAAACTTCAAGATTAACAGTATAGCATTTAATCTGCTAATAATAAACAAAGAGCTTTGCAGGTGCTATATCAACAACCTCTCTCTGCTAAATTTAATCACAAAATTGTTATATTTAGTCAACTTATTTTCTCAGTGAAATTAAGTCTTTTATAATACTTAGAACAATCTATCTATTTTCAAACTCTGTATTCTGACAAGAATGGATCCTTATTTTTTTCTATGAATAGCGTTTTGAATGGAGAATTAAGTTAAAGCAATTATTGGCGCGTGATTGGCTGATTGCTTGGAGCTTTGGAAGCGAATGGCGATGCAGTGATACGGTTATCCCTAGTCTGCCTGAGTGCTGATACGGTCAGCTTCGGATAAAGTAGATATTAACACGAGATGATCCGTTAATGAAGCGTATGTTCTCTCACCCAGCGTTAACCTACCACCTATTACCCACAGCCTTTCCTGTTATCTTACCCGGACACCGCTTCTCTCGTCGTACTGTGCGCGAATTACTACTATATTAACCCCCGAACCCTTCCTCCTCACGGACATTTCCATTCCATGACCCCTAATTAGGTCGCCCACGAAGCAGACATTTTCTGATGTTTCATGTGCATGTTCAACTCTTGTTTGCATAAAGATAAAAAACAAGTTGGAGTTTTTCAATTAGTCCTCTTTCTTTGGATTTTTTGAAAATAGGGATAATTAAATAGAAAAGAAAATTTTTATTTTATAATGTGTTGTTGAAGTTTACAATACAATAAATTGGCAACATTTGACTGAATTAAAAATACCTATTGGTAATTCCACACGTTTATTTTAACGCGTGGGTCTATCCAAAACTTATATTTTTTTGGACCGAAAACTTTAAAGCGCGTTTCCTCGAGTTTTCATTTTCACAAGTGTTAGAAAACGGTGCCGGCGATAGCAAAAAGAATAAATGTCGGATCGAAAAAAATCAAAGTGATCTAGCTTCAGTATTAAATTATCGGGCCCGTATCATTTTGACACAAATTTTTTCGTCCAACTTGTTATATTGTACTCCTGAAGATGAATGTTATATTTTACTCCTACTAAAATCAAAGATTTTTAAGTTTTAATTATTCAATAATTAAACTTACTGAATAAATTAAATCTTTTAATATTAATTTAATGTATTAAAATCAATTATTTAATAAATAAGACTTAAAAAATCTTTGATTTAAGAAGGAGTAAAATATAACATTTATCTTCGGGAGTACAATATAACAAGTTGCCCGAAAAAATTTGTGTCAAAATGATACGGGCCCAAATTATCTTCTATTTGAACTAAAACAGTTGGAGAAAAGTATTATTTCAACTACTTTTTTTCAGCTTAAAGTGAATTTTTTTTTCTAAAAATTTGAATTTTTTTCAAACCGACTTACAACTGCAGACTTTAAGCGCTCCAGAAAAATCAAAGCAACTTCGAAAAATTGCAGTATTTTTTAATAGTAACTATTGTTTTTTAAACCTCAAATATAGTACATTATTGCCTAAAAATTTCATTTACTGCAATAATTTCCTTCCCTTTAAAAAAAATGCTAAAAAACTCTTTTATTCCGACTTCTAAAGAAGACTACTGCCTTAAAGCTTAGCGGGGAAGTTTCCTTGAGTGGAGGTGGAAGAGTCCGAATGTAAGACTTCTCCTCTAGGCGAGCAAATTACAATTTCTCACATACTTACCATTTTAGGCTGAGGACAGTTTATTGCTGAAGACAGATTTGAGAAATTATTTTTCGAAAATATGGTTGCTAGAGTCATAAATATCTTTAAAACAGCTAATTTGAGAAACATACTAAAAACTTGAAAGCGTTTTAAATTCTAAACAGTACACCATAATTCCACAAAAATTAAAATACTTAAATATAAATTGGTTTCATAAATACACATTTCGCAAAAAAGAAAAAAGAGACAATATTAACTAAGAAAAGTGTTAAGACACATTGATTAACTCTTGATTACTAATTGGTGTAGTGTGCAATATAATTTATTTAATCGAACCTAGTAATTTGTTTAGTAGAACCACTATTTAGTAAATTATACCACTAATTAGTAATTTTTGATTTAGAAACAGTAGTCCAATTAATTACTCACCCAACATCAAGACATTTCCCATTCTTGTGGCCTATGGAAATTTATTTTGGTTTGTTTAGCGTAATAATGAAATCTCATTCGAAACGGTGCTCGTATAAATTTCAACAGACCAATAGAACGAAATGTGTGGACGAGGTAGCATTAGAAGCAACCAAACGGCTAACAAGCCGTCAGCAATAAAGGTTTCTTGTTGACTACATTATTTCCAAGTGATGACGCATTCACAAAACTACGAACATGGGTATCTGCATGTATAATAAGTACCAGGTGATTCATCATTTTATTACTTATCCCAACAGATAAATAATATCCTTTTTTAATTTCCAGTGAATATTACAACAAGTCAACATTTTTAAGTATCCCAATCTGCAAATTACAATAAGTAAACAAACAAATCAATTGGTTTCTTCATATCTGTTAAACAACAAATAGAATTGTTTACAATTTTTGGAATGATTCAATGTTGTTTGTCAAATGTTGGTATCATTTCCAGTGAGCTTGGCTTCTATTATTTTGTTTTAATAAGACTTTGCAGAGAGATACTGACAATGAGTAGCATTCTGTTTAATTGATGTCTGTGAATATAGCGGCTGGTATACAATTTTTTGATTAATTTTGTTGTTCATTTTATAATTGTTAAGCACTATCAATATGGTAGCAGTAATTTAGGATTTAATCTTGTTAATCAATTACTAAGATATATATTTACTTGTATTGTGTATACAAATCATTTTTAATTTCTTTGTTTTTTTTCTCATTTCAGTACTTATGTACGAAAGGGCATTTTCTGTGTAAGCCCGTTTACATGCAAATAAATAAAAATGGAATGACTGAACAAATGCAGATTTTTAAATGATTCTTGTTGGAATACGCTGATAGTATTAATATTCTGTTATACATTGAGAAAAAATTTTGGTAAAAATTCCTATGCTGTTCACTATAAAAGCGTCATAATTCACAATCTCCTAAATTTTACCGTGCTGTCTTACAATTTTTACCGGAGTTCCCACAATTTTTACTAGAAAATTCGGTAAAAATTGTAAGACAGCACGGTAAAATTTAGGAAACAGTGAATTATGACACTTTTATAGTGAACAGCATAGGAATTTTTACCAAAATTTTTTCTCCATGTATAGTTTTGCTACGTTCTTATAGTTCCTGCACATCGCTCTAACAAATTTCAACGTTCATTCGTTATTAGAGGAACTCGTCTTTGGAACAAAATTCCAATGCCTGATTTTTGAAATTACTTATTGGTAAACTTGATCTTTAATTGCGTGTTTCTTTTTATATACTTTATATTTTTTTTATATACTCATTATATATTTTATGATTGTTCTGATAATCTCTTTAGTTTATTTTTTACGAATTTACAGTTTAATTTATTCACCGCTATTATTACCTTTTCTTCGGTCATGTACTTATAATTCTTTTCATGTACTAATGTGTTCTATGGAGGGTTTATTATCCCTAGGAACTTCTTATGAAATAAATAAATAATGTACCTAGAATTGTGGCGCCGGATACAACTTTACAATTGTAGAAAATCTTATCCTTTAGAAAGTTCGTACCATCACGCTTTGACAATAAATACATACAATTTTAAAAATAAAAAATATTCGGACACTGCACTGGAAGAAAACGATGGTTTGTCATCTCTTTAGCTGCATACAATGATTTTTATCTTTCTTAGAAATAAAAATGTCGAATCTTAGTCTCAACATCTGCAACTTGGGAAAAACCTAGTATTTATTTTTACATCTAAATTAAATTTACAACAAAAAACTAGAATTTGCTAATAACTATCATAAAAATTGATTTACTTTTTGATTTAAACGAGATTAAGCTAAATTAAACTGTTACAATGTAAGTAGAGATGCAAATTTGATCAATTTCTCCGAGTCAGAAGTAGAGAGATGGTTTAGTCAATAAACAAAGACATCTTTTGTTTTTAACGTTTCGACTAACTATGTAGTCCTCTTCAGAACGATAATATTAATTTATCAAAATTAATTTTCAGGTAATTCTAAACGATTATAATTAATATACAAAAAAGTTTTCTTTTTTTACATTATGTTAATGAAAGTACTTAAAAAACACACTTGATTATTTTTATTGTTTTCACAATTTACACTGTAAAAAGAAACATCTTAAAATGCATTGTAGTCACTTTTAAGACGTTTAAAGTATCTTATATTTCAGCTTCCATCTTAAAAAACTAATGCATTTTAAGATACTTTTGCTGACTTTTCGGAAACATCTTAAAAGTGACTACAAATGTATCTTAAATTAAGATACCTACTTTTTGCAGTGTAGTCATTTTTTTACATGTTTATTTCGTCATTTTAATAAAATAGATAAAAATAATTATAAATTATAAATTTTGTCACAAATTCTTATATTTTGGACTTAGTTGTATGAATGACCATATTTAACTGAAGGTTCAATTACAAGTTATTGTTTTTATTCACTAAGTGGTACAAGGAGAACGTAAATGACTTTAATTTCAATTAGTGAATTTACTATCTGTTAATTTTAAATTTCATTTGTCGAATTATAGAATCATATTGTTTGTTGAAAAATAAAATATCTTCTTTTCTGTTAATAGAATTTTTTTGTAATTTTATATGTACTATTTCAGAAACAATACCTTTTTTTCTTAGAAGGTTCCTTATCCAATATTGTTATGTTTCACCAATCAAATTCATGTTTCGATTTGTCGTTACTGTTTTTTCATTTTTTATGTTCTATTATGTTTAATTTTTTTTGTATTATGTTGTATTATGTTGTTGTAATTGTATTATGTGTTTTTGTATTATGTTCTGTTACAATGTAACCCGAGAAAGTAAAAATGTAGAGGGTAGAATAGAATCTTAATAAAAAATGCAAAAGGACGGATCTAAGTTGTTCGACATGCGTGCTGGTAGTCTGGAATATTGACTTGGTGACCGATGGACTCGGACACGGAATTCCCCGATAATGTTTGTCTTGGAAGCAAGTAACGAGAGTGGCATAAGTCCAGGAAGCGGAACGGGGTGGCGATGGCTGACCATAGTTCGTAGGTAGGGGTTGGTAGGTTCATCCAGTAGTCAGCTGCTGTCCAGTCAGCCAACCCATCGCCTTTCAAGGTCCGGGGTTGGATACAAGCTTTTCTACTTAGCGTAGGGCACCCCCGTGGGGGTTCAGGCAAGAGACCCACCCTAATTGCGTCCGAGAGATCGGACAAAGCGCGACTTGTGTATGTGTGTGCCAGCGGGAAGGTTATATCCGGAATCCAGAATTTGCAGCCGATTTTACCTCTTGTCCATTGGACTTGTGCCCTCTGGCGATGGACACGCTGTACTACAAAGTTTGGTGGACTGAATAAACTTCGCGGACCCCTTACAAGTCCTCCTCACTAATACCATTATAAGCCTTCTCCCCTTCTCATCAAAAGAATTCTATCATCAATTCTTTCACTCACTTTTACAAGTTTAGCCGACTTGTTATAACTTGTATCGAAATGGATATTTGCCTCGAGTTGGTATTTCTAATTAGTTCAACGGGAAATTGTTAGATAGTAATTGTTACTGTTTGTAAATGTCAGTTGAACTGTGTTTACATTTTTATAAGACTGATTGCTCCCTAGAGCGTTAGCATTTACGACTTGCTTATTAAATTTTATAACCTAAAATGGTTATTACTTTTTAATGATGAAATAAAGTAAACCGACGCCTCCCGTTCATATGATGCTTATTCAATTTTCAGTGCAAGATAATTCCTATTCAAAATTCCGTGCAAAATAATTCTTATTTGATATTCTACGCAAAATAATTTTTATTTAAAGGTTACAAACGGAAAATGATCCTGTTCTAAAAAAAAAACAGACGTTGTGGTTAACTTCAGACGTGTAACTCCATTTCCGAGTCTCCCATTGGTCAGTACATATCAAGCCTCACTATCGATAGTTTTGAGTTTCGATTTTTTGTTTTGCAGACAAATTAAAATCTTTCAATTAAATATTGTAACTTCAAGTTTATTTTATAAAATTTCTTATAATGTTAGCAATCTAAAATAACAAAAAATTTTATTATAATAGTTAATATATAGAAATTAGCTTTGACCTTGACTTCCCTATACGAGAACCCTTTCGACCAACTTCAGAGGTGTAACACGTTTTATCGGGCTTCTGATTGGCTAGCAGATTTTCGATATTTTTTGTCAACAATAACATCACAGTTTAGACGTTTATTTGGAGTATTTTTCAATTTATTTAAAATCTTCGTTTAATAAATAATTGCATTTTATTAAATAATAATCAATTAAAAATAAATTAAATTCTAATAATTAAGGAGTGATAGTTTAAGAAGTCATAGTGATTTTAGTGAAGTTGTTAAGGTTATAGTGTTTTGAGTGAAACAATGTTTTGTTTACATTGGAATTCGTTTCTGACAGGTGAGTAATGATAATAATATTAATAATCTTTCATTTCTTTTTATTTTATTTGTATCTTATTTATCTGTTTTTTAGTTCTATTATTAAATGTTTTTTTCCTAAAAGTATCATAATTATTTATTTCATTTAAGGTTTTGATATTTCTTTTTATTCTAATGAACGTGGTGATTGTCATCGGATTTCTTTTCGGTCACGTGGAAATTGTAAAACTGGTAAGTTATAATAATTTTTAGTTCTTTATTTTCTCTTATTCTATGTTTATAATTCATTAGCTTTTTAAGTTTCTGTAAAATAAAAACATTATACTTCCATGTTTAAGGTTATGTTTTTTGTTATCATTCTCCAGTTACGTAGTAATGGTTAGTGACAGGTAAGTAATAATAATAATTTTCAATTATTTTATTTTATTGTCAGCTTCTAATTTATTCATCTTTTTTCTTATTACATTAATTCAATAGATGTATTTTCTTCATTAAAGTATCATATTGATAAATGTCATTTGCGGGTAAGATGTTTGTTTCTATTGTAATTCAATAATTACATTATGTGATAATTATCATTGAAGTTTTTGACACGTAATTCATTTTATTAAGTTTTTTTAAAACATTAGTTTATTAAATAATTATTTTAAATTTATAAAATGAGTATAGTTATAATAAAGATAATCATAAAATAATTGCCAGTATAGTGAATGAGAATAACTTTTTTAAATTTCTTTTGTTTCTAAATTTCTAATTTATTTACATTTGTAACAATTGTGTTGTTTATTATTTAGGTGTTTTTTATTTATTAAATTAAAACTAATAACAATTCAATTACTTTTAATTAATATATTGAATTATTTATTATTGTATTGAAAATAATATTTTATAAATTCTTTTAAATTATTATTATATGAGTAATTTAAGGTTAGAATGTTTGTTTCTATTCTATTTCATGTGTTAATCGTTACTAACTTTCATTAAGAAAAAAATAACAAGCGCGCCGTGGCATGCAGGTCGATCTCGTTAAGTTATAAATTAACCTTGAACGCTATTTATATATTTAATTAATTTATATTTATTTTATTTAATTTATTTTAAATAGTCGTCAATTTAACCTTCATTTAATCTGACAAATGTGTAGAAAAACTATATTTTCCGACTGTAACCTTTAATTGAAGTCAATTCTCGGGACAAATGCTAAAATTAATCGAATTTTCCGTGTTAACCGATTTTCAATGGCAGTAAATGAAAATTAAGTAGTTGAAGTTTCAAAATAATAGCTGAAGGTTTGACTAGCACTTTACCTGCCCGATGGATAATTCAGTCTTAATGTACAAATGAACGTCACTTTGACATTCACAGGTTTGGCAACTAACTTATGCCCATTAGTTCATGGCACTTCTTGTCGATTGGAGCGACAAATCACTCTCAAGTCCGACATTCGTAAGGGTTGGTTCCGTTAATTCGCCAACGTCAATCGCTTTTCTTAATTATTGATCCTACACTTTCTGCTAGACCCACCTAATGTCTTTCTTTATCAGACGGTCAGTTTGGAGTAAAATAGACAAGTTCCTTGTCACTTACATACATTTTATTTTCTTTAATAAATTAGTTTCTGCTGAAACTCCAATCTTAATTATCAAAAAGGTCATCGAAAATTTTTATTTTAGGTTATGTAACGCCCAAGTGCGGATTTGTTGTTTCCGTCAATTTCCCATTTAATTAAGATTATACTCAAACCGTGGCGCCATCTATGGGCAATTATCTGCGATTATTGAAAAGTTTCACAATCACAAATAACAATGTTTAGAGAGAGGTTAGAAGACTATAAGTTTTGTACAAAATAACCATACATTTTTATGTTTAAAAGTGATCAAAGATCTTCTATTGTAAGGAGGTTTAATGTGTTTTATATAAATGAGTTGTATCTATACTGGTAAATGTGAGAATAGATAAAATTCCATTAGTTTTTCTAAAAGGGTAATTTATTTAGATGCTGTTTCCATAAAACGAAATTATTTTACTACTTTATATAATGTGTCTTATTTCCTCAAGATCGGATTATATAAGTCGAATTGGCAAATTTCATTTCCGCATTCTCATTATAGATGCACAAACTTGAAGCTCCTCCGATCGCTTTAATTGAGTTAAACTTTCTGAAACTACTAATTAACAACTTTGCTTCTGATAAGAACGTTTTTTTATTTTAATTACCGTACATCTTTGATTATAAAAACATATCGTCGAAGATTGGAAATATGGTATTAATCATACAGTATAATTGGTTTTCATAACAATTAAACAGTAATAAACTTTTTAATTCCAGACATTTGTTTCATTTTTAAAAATTTTCTAACTTGTACGTGCGATACGTTTAGAAAACTATGATTTTCAGCATATTAATAAATTTGGTATAGGAGATAAGAAAATTGCAATTTTCAGATCATGATTAAAAGTTTCATAAATTATCATATTAATACGAATGTGCAATTAATTAACATAACGTTTTCGGTTTCAGAAGCACATTTTACAAAACTCCGTCATCGTGGAGGAACAAATGCATGATTTGTAGGAACAAAGCGAATTGTGTTAAAGCGATGTGATATGTGCATTATACAGAAACGGTGCCAAAAATTACTTGGACATGCCGTGAGATATCTTGGTGGTAAAGAAGAGCATTCGGGGCGGAGTTCGTGGTGAGACCTCCCCATTCGCCCCTCCCATGAGTTTGAAAGCTGTCAGAGGGTCCTGTTCAGTTCTGCAAGCTCAAACAGAGCTAAGTGGCGCTTCCTAGTGAGAGAGGTATAAAGCATTTTAAAATTGCTTCATTACTATCCACGCAATCTGCCAAATCGGTGCAATTTTGTGTTTCACTTATTTATAAACTACTTTATTACAGATACTTTATTCTTTATGAAAGACTAATATCACTGGTCGACAAAATTGAACTTTTCAACTGTTACAAGATAAACTCTAGCTGATTCTTATAGGATTTTTTCCGTAGATTACGAATCCGGAATTGAAAAGTTTCTATCACGTCTCAATTTTGAGATAAATGGGGTCAAAGTCATGAAAAAACGCTATTTTGACACTTTTTGAACAACCATAAAAAATAAATGCGATGTGATAGAAGCCTCTAATATAGCTTAAATGAAAGCTTGAACCTTGAACTTTAAAGTTCAAAAGCAAAAATGTATGTAACATTGAGGGACAGTCGTGGGGAAACAATTTTTCCCGAGCGCGAGCGGGACGCTTCGTATACTACTCCCGTGTTTTGTTATCACAGAGTACACTTAAATATCCTTCCCAATTTAGATTCGAGTAGCTTGGAAGTTAGTTTCAATAAATTTTCAAGAAGACAAAATATGAACTTTACATGTAAATTGAAAAATCCAAAATGGCCGACCGAAAAAGGCGGACACTTTTTTAAAAAAAAGTTGATAGTATTTTCTTTAAACGCGTTACTCAAAGGCTTTTAAGGTTTCTGATCATGAATTTAACATCAAAATTTAACAAATTCAAAATAGCGTATTTAAAATGGCAGACTTTATTCATAAAATGATAGAATTTACTTGAAACAATTACTCAGGCTTTTAGGGTTCCTGATTGAGAATTTTATATCAAAATTAAAAATGTTGAAGGTGTAACCAACTCTCTAAATCTGAATTAGTAGTTTTCTACTATGAATTAGTAGTTTTCTACTATAAAATTTTTGGCTCACTTTTCTCTAATTCATATAGTAGAAAACTACTATCTTTTAGTAGAAAACTACTAATTAAAATAGTGAAACTTTACTATTAAAATAGGTAGATTTTCTAACTAATTTAATTAGTAGTTTCTACTACAAAATTAGTCGTTTTCTACTAAAAAATAGTAAAATTCTTACTATTTTAATAGTAGCTCACTTTTCTCTAATTCATTAGTAGAAAACCACTAATTCAGATTTAGAGAGAAAACTTACTAAGATTACTAAGCAATATTAAAATCTAACTTAAAAGTAAGTAGTAAAATTAAAATCTTTGTTGTTATAACGTTGTTTTTAAGGAAAATATTAATTTGATACCTTACTTGCTTACAGATGTTTCTAGAATTTTCTGGAATATTTGGCATCAGGCAAGTCCCGTCTCAGTGACCAACAGTAGTCAGCTAGCATGTTTGGACTTGATTTTCCTTTATATCTTTTCTCTATGCTTGCAATGTCTTGATGAAATCTTTCACCATGCTCATCACTTACTGTTCCCAAGTTCTGTGGAAAAAAGTCCAAATGGGAATGTAAAAAATGGATCTTGATCGACATGTTGCATCCTAAAGCTTTGTAAGCATTCAAAAGTTCAGAAATTAGTTCCACATAGTTTTCAGCCCTGTGATTCCCAAGAAAATTGTTCACCACACTTTTAAAACATTGCCAGGCTTTCTTCTCTAGAGAATTTAACTTTTCTTCAAAATTTTGATCTTTTATTAGTTCTCTTATTTGAGGACCCACAAAAATTCCAGCTGTAATTTTTGCGTCGCTTATTTTGGGAAATTTTGTTTTGAGGTATGCAAATCCTTCTCCATCTCGGTTCATTCCTTTCACAAAATTTTTCATCAACCCTAGTTTAATGTGCAAAGGAGGTAAAAAGATGTCTTCTGACTTTACCAAAGGTGGATGTAGAACATTTTTCACTCCTGGTGTAATAGATTTACGCTTTGGCCAATTTTTTTTTACGTAATGGTTTTTTTTATCTCGGCTGTCCCACTCGCACAAAAAACAAGAATATTTCGTGAACCCAAGCTGCAATCCGAGCAACAAAGCAATGACTTTTAAGTCACCACAAATTTTCCAAGAATATTTCTTGTACTCAATTTTTTCTAATAGTAGTTTCATACTATCATAAGTTTCTTTCATTTCTGTTGCATAAGCAATTGGCACAGAGGGTAATTCATTACCATTATGTAATAAAACAGCTTTTAAACCCGACTTTGAAGAGTCAATGAACAAACGCCAATCCATTGAATTGTACTGGTCAATCAGTTCGTTCATAAGGAAATTAACATCATTACAAAATATTAAACTTTTTTCTTGAGAAAATGTTGATTGTAAGTCTTCGTGTCGATTCCTGTACTTACATATTTTTGTATCACGGTGAAGTAACTTCCAATCTTTCAATCTGGATGCTAAACGTTCAGACTGTAGTTTTGACAGATTTAAAAAGCGTACTAAATCATTTAAATCTTCTTGAGTTATTAAATGTGGAGCATCAGAGATGTCATCTTCATCACTATACATATCTTGGTTATCGACGTTATTATCTTCTTCGCTTATGACACTAATTTCTTCATTAACTTCCATATCCTCTAAATATACTGGTACAGGAAACTCTTCACAGTGTGGAACAGGCTTTTCAATAGATGGTGGATTTGGATACACCATAGAATGCTTAGATTTTGTTGTAAATCCTTTAGTAACAGTCAAGCAAAAATAGCATTGTGAATGATCTATGGGTTCCCTCCAAATCATTGGCCTTGCAAAAGGCATATGTCGTGTTCCTTTTGCCCATCCTGTAAGAAGACTAACACAGTTAGCACAACAAATATGCGGTGCCCAAGTTTTATCTTGTTGGCCCACAGGAAAACCAAAGTATTCTTCGTAGTATTTTCTTACGAGCGGGGAAAAATTTCGTCTCTGTGTCTTAAAAGTATATTCTCCACACACATAACAAAAATAATCCGGATTATTTAAACATTTATTTGACATTTTAAACCGACTAAGTAAAATGACCGATTTCAAGAAATAACGAGAACACGATTGAAATGTTATTACTTATAAAAAAAAAAGAATAAAGACAAAAACAAGCAAATTTTTCGTCAGCGTAAAAAACAAAAAAACATCAAAACAACTAAAAAAACAAAATCGATGCGCTCTAAACAGCTATAAATTCATAAAATTTATTAGATTTTATTTTACTTCAAATGTTATATACATTTAATATTAATTAAGAACAATAAGTTTAGAAAACAATACGTTTATGAATATATCGGCGTATATATGGGGCAAAATTCCTGAACTGTCCAGGTAAAAAAAAAAAATTTATTCAAACTTTGGTAAAGTGTTTCCATTGTTAGTGGAAGTGTAAATACCAAATATTTTCAAAATCCATGAAATAGTTTTTGAGTTACACAGTTTTAAAATTTTGAATTTTTTTAAAATGTAGTTTTTTAAATTTATTATATTTCTAAGTAGATTGCATAAAAGTTAACATATATATAGTGATTTTAAAGCTCTTTTTACAGACTATTCGGTGATAATAAAGGTTTTTTTGTAAATAGAAAATTTGACCTTGAATTTCAAGGTCAAAGTGTTAATTTGATTGTATCTCAAAATCGGAGATTTTAAAAAAATGTTAACCTATCTCAATGGAAAGCTTGACTTTTTTCCTATAAGATATGTAAAAATCAGAGTGGAACTCTAAATACTTTTGTCAAAAATACATTTCAAATACCCGCGCGCGCTCGAGAAACTAGTGGTTACTCGCGCGAGGTCGCGATATTCGAGCGCGCGCGGATATTTGAAATTTATTTTTGACAAAAGTATTTAGAGTTCCACTCTGATTTTTACATATCTTATAGGAAAAAAGTCAAGCTTTCCATTGAGATAGGTTAACATTTTTTTAAAATCTCCGATTTTGAGATACAATCAAATTAACACTTTGACCTTGAAATTCAAGGTCAAATTTTCTATTTACAAAAAAACCTTTATTATCACCGAATAGTCTGTAAAAAGAGCTTTAAAATCACTATATATATGTTAACTTTTATGCAATCTACTTAGAAATATAATAAATTTAAAAAACTACATTTTAAAAAAATTCAAAATTTTAAAACTGTGTAACTCAAAAACTATTTCATGGATTTTGAAAATATTTGGTATTTACACTTCCACTAACAATGGAAACACTTTACCAAAGTTTGAATAAATTTTTTTTTTTGACCTGGACAGTTCAGGAATTTTGCCCCATATGTGTACAGAGATTCGCATATAAAGTTTAAAAATACGAAAATTCCGAGTAACATATTTCAAACAAATCCTACGAAGGGCGTGTGATGGAAAATGACGTCACTGGTATAGGCAAAAGTTATCCGTAAAATTTCTCTTAAAATATTAAATATTTAGACACAAAACTTTGTAAAATTATTTAAATTATCATTAAAAATGTATTTCTGACCCAAGTTTCTTTAATTTTTGCCTTAAAGTTAACTTTTTAAAAAATTAGCTGAATTTTCGGAGAATTCAAAAAAATAATTTTAAGGCAAAATTTAAACAGACTTGGGTCAGAGAGACCTTCTTAATGATATTTTAGGTAATTCCACAAAGTTTGGTGTCAAAATAATAAATATTTATTATTTTAAGAGAAAGTTTACGGAAAAATTTTGCTTATACTAGGACGTCATTCTCCATCACATGCCCTTAATTAGAAAATAAAAATGCCTGACATTTTAGAATTGTCAATTTTTATTTTGAAATCAAAAGTCAAATTCTTATTCAGGAACCCTAAAAGCCTGAGTAACTTGTTTCAAGTAAATTCTATCATTTTATGAACAAAGTCTGCCATTTTAAATACGCCATTTTGAATTTGTTAAATTTTGATGTTAAATTCATGATCAGAAACCTTAAAAACCTCTGAGTAACGCGTTTAAAGAAAATACTATCAACTTTTTTTTAAAAAGTGACCGCCTTTTTCGGTCGGCCATTTTGGATTTTTCAATTTACATGTAAAATTCATATTTAGTCTTCTTGAAAATTTATTAAAACTAACTTCCAAGCTATTTGAATCTAAATTGGGAAGGATATTTAAGTGTACTCTGTGATAACAAAACACGGGAGTAGTATACGAAGCGTCCCGCTCGCGCTCGGGAAAAATCGTTTCCCCACGACTGTCCCTCAATGTTACATACATTTTTGCTTTTGAACTTTAAAGTTCAAGGTTCAAGCTTTCATTTAAGCTATATTAGAGGCTTCTATCACATCGCATTTATTTTTTATGGTTGTTCAAAAAGTGTCAAAATAGCGTTTTTTCACGATTTTGACCCCATTTATCTCAAAATTGAGACGTGATAGAAACTTTTCAATTCCGGATTCGTAATCTACGGAAAAAATCCTATAAGAATCAGCTAGAGTTTATCTTGTAACAAAATTAGTGTTGACCAGTGTATTATATATTGTAATACATATTTTATTCTGCATTCTAATAAACTATTTAATACATATTGTAATACATATTTTATTCTACATTCTAATAAACTATTTAATACATATTGTAATACAAATTGTTATACATCTTGAAAAACTTTATCATAAATTTTGTAGTTTTAAAACACTTTTTAGAAAAGATGGAATCTTATAAAAAAGATCTTCCTTTCTATGCACGAATTTATTGGTGTAGGATTTTTAATGAATAACACTTTTTTCAATTTGATGTCAAAGTTTATAAACAAATATTTGGAACGTTGATGGTTTCCCCAATCAATTACAAATCGAAGATATGTTATTGATAATAACAACAACACTGATACAAAATCTCTAAATAAATAACGATCAATTCCTTATTATGGAAAAGTTCCTTAGACTACAAAAAGAATGCTTTCTAAATATTATAAAATAAAAACTATTTTTAAAGTAAATTCTAAATTTAATATCTAGATTTATAAAATCTGGTAAAAACCCTATTGATGTTTTAAAAAAAAGCAGGAGAGTAGTTTACAAAACATTTTGTAAATGTGGAAAATGTTTTGTTGGAGAAACAGGTAGACCTTTACGTGTAAAAAGGAAGAAACACATTTAAAAAAAAAACCTTAAACACGAAAAAGATCATAATGTAAGGACATGTTACCTAAAACAAGATGACCCTGATGTTACTTCAGGGCGTAAATTAAACAATGAAAAAAATTATGACTATTTTCTGTCGTTAAGAAATACTACATTTAGAGTGTCGTCTTTTTTATTAATTGAAAATTTTTGTAAATTAATATGAATCATTTCTGATATTAACCGCTTACTTTTATTATAGATTCCTTGTACGGCAAAGTGATTTTAATAAAAATTAAATCCTATGATTAATATTGTAAATATATAATAAATTGTTGCATGACTTACAAGCAGCTTATATAACACACTTTTTTTAAAAACAAAATTTATAATTTAGACTAGAGGAGTTGAAATTTGATTTCAGGAAGGTGAATAGCACATAAAAAACACAAATATTTTTTATGTCATTTGCTTTTTTATTTTTAAGCAACGTTTCGATGATCACTGTTTGTCATCCTCATCAGGCTAATCGTCAAATTTAACGTTACATAAACTCGTCGAACAGTTTTAAAAAGGTATGTCAGATGGTAACAAGGATCTTGTCATTTATAATTATATAATAAACTTTTCAGTTTGTGAAGAGGAAGGCTGTGAAACGTAAAAAAAATTGTTTTTAATTTTTTGACCTGACTCGAAATGATGGTTATAATCATCTTCAATATTAAATACAAGCGAGTAATAAATTCAAAATAAATTAATTTAAATAAATACTTTTCAATTAATTCAATTATCTTAATTTTCGAAAATTTACTTCAAGAAGTTTCTTCTAAATGTCGACGAAAGTATACTTGTTTAGGGAGAAGTCTATTTCGATTCGAGAGAAGGCAACTGAGCGTGTACTGAAACAGGTAACCTTTTAGTGAACCATTTTAGAGCCTTAGTAGTCAAGCGCGGAATGAAGATCAATAAAACAGGGAGAGAAAAAGGACGATTTGAGGGGTACCATGATGATAGGGATGGAAAACGAAGGGCGGAAGATGGAGGGTTGAGGGTATGGGCATGCGGATGGTCGGCGGCCGAGGCCAACACTTCATTCAATTTAAATTAAACTCGTATTAACGTTGTGAAATCAGCGAATTCAATTAGGCGAGCTTTTATTAATACAAAATGATTAATTAAAGAATGGACCCGATAGAATTTGTCGGATGGAGATTCCCGAGGTAAAAAGAAGAGTGAAAAGGGTTTCAAAGGATAGCAGATGTTTCTGGCATATCAAATGTATTATTAAATAAGTCACTGACCTAGACGCTTTCTCAGTTTTTTTCGCGCTTGAAACTTTTTACAGAGTAGAGTCAATATTATCAAGGAACTAACAAATATTGGATCGTGGATATTCGAAGATTGGAAAAAAAATTCTCATCATGAGAATGAGATATGTCGGATTTTGATGTAGCGTAATTATGATTAATTTAAATTAGTTGTGTAACTGTTTTCAATTCAATTGTTAATTTACAGGTTATTAAAATGTCAAGCTATATTGAAAATAAAAATTGAATGACAATGAAAGGAGTTGGATTTACACCTACAGACATCTTTCATCTCATATACGAACTATTAGTCAAACACTTGAATTTTCATATAAGAGCTGTCAGTCAAAAGGATTATTTATCTCTGACAAACAGCCCTCACAATATCCACTGCTTTTGATAATCGTATATACGTATACTGAAATCGATGGTAATTTAATGGTGGAAAATAAGTCACCAAGTTCTAATATATTCTGAAATTAAAAACAAAATAGACAAAGATAAATTTATATGATAAATATTATGGATTATTTAGATTATAGGTTATTAACTTTAGGTAAGTAATAATGCTAATATATATAGTTTGATATTAATATACCTGTATTTAATTATCGTGATAACATCTCATGTAATAAATGATCAACAACGGAAATTCTTAATTATTTCAAGTTCATTCCCAGTTTCAAAATTTAAAACCATATTCATGTGTAAATATTAACTATATACACTCACCTAATATAAAACTAAACACTTACCACATCACAAATATATTTCCACATTAGCATTGATCATGTATTACGATAAAGATTCAAATGTTTGTCAAAATTCAACAATGTCAGGAATTATATTTGTTATGATATACCCCCATTTTATATAGCAGGGTTTAGTCATTCAACAGGGTTGGGACGAGATGTACTTTGTCCTAGCGTATCTAACGTTACGTCACGTCCCAACCCTGTTAAAAACACACCGAAACGCAACGAGTGATTGAACCCTGCTATATAAGATGGCGGTATATCATAACAAACATATTTCCTGACATTGTTAAAATTATTTAGTTATAGCCACTATTTAAAGAAGTAAATAAAGAAGACATTATTAAATTTTGACAAACAATTGAATTTTTATCGTAATACATAGTGATAATGTGAAAATATGTTTGTGATGTGGTTAGTGTTTAAATTTATATTAGTCGAGTAGTTAATAGTTAAACGTGAGTATGTTTTTAATTTTTACAATTAGAAAGTTGAGATGATTTTAAGCATTTTAAATGTTGATCCTTTATATATAATAATTAATGTAATTGTTAAAAATGAATTTATCTCTCATTATTAATTACGGACAGGAAAATTACCGATCGTTCCAAGTCTATTAATGTAATTATTTTACAATATAATTGTTTTGTATAATTTGTTTTTTATAATTGTTTTGTGTATGAAACCTTTTAAAAACAGATTTATTAAAACAAGGTGTTATTTAATTAGAATTTTTTCAAATTCCGACCAAAAAAGTGCTTATTTTTTAATTGGAACAAAAGTGGCAATTAATCAGGTTGTATTTCTACAAAAAAAATGACAGAAAAACTTTTTTAAATTGTTAGTAAGTAAATTATGCAATATTTATTTATAACAATCACACTAGAAATAAGGTTTTTTTTTATTAAAAAAAAAAGTTTATTGATAAAACTGATATACGGAATTCTGAGGTGATGATAGACGCCACTAAATTATTTGTAACTCTACTTAAAATAAGTTAATAATAACATCTTAATAATAATTTAAATAATTATTTAGAATTCATGAATAAAATCACTGTTGATAACTAAATATTTCCAAAACTGCGCGATTTGATAAAGTTACAAAATCAATCACTGAAGTGATTTAATTGAGATGAACATAACCTCTGGTGTCGAAATCTAGTAGCGCTTATAATCACCACAAAATTTCGTTCGTCAGTTTTATCATTTTTATAAATAAATATTATTACGTAATTTTCTTATAGGCAATTTAAAGCAATTTTTGTGTAATATTTTGTAAAAATATAACCTAATTAAATGCCACTTTGGTTCAAATTTAAAAATAAGCACTTTTCAGTCAAAAATTGCCCTAGTTCTAAGTAAAAAAACAATCAATTTCTTCTTTATTCTTTTGTTTATATATTTCTAATAGAAAATATACGAAAATAAAAGAAAGAAACGAACACAATTGCAAATTAGGATAATTGTGCAGAATCACAACTTTAAAAGCCTGTGAAATTTTTAAATACAGTTACAAAATAAAACTTGATCCCGGCTGATGGAAAAGTCAAAGGTGTGCAAAGAGTCGAGTGTAAGTGGATTTGATGAAAGATCGCACCAGATGCGAGAATCGAGTGTTGGTTGTGGAACAGCTTAAAACCAGTTACTTGTTTACTTGGGTCGAAAGGTGTATCTAAGTGGAGCGGCTAGTCTCTTTGTTCATCTTAAGAACAGAAAACACGAGATTTCGTCAGAGCAGGTAAGCATAGGTGCCCGACAAAAGAAAATGAGGTGAGTGAATTCATCTGGAAAATCGATCATTCGATACGTCTCTTTCAACAAAGACATGAAAAGGTAACGACTTTTATAAATATTAGCGTACTTCTTCCCTCCTTTGTATTGGCGTCAAAATAATTGTATTACATAATATCTACAAATTATTTACAGAAAATTTACGAAAATTTAAAACAAATTAGATTATTTTGATTAATTATATTTAATTGGTGATACATATTTGATGTTAAAACTCAATATAAAAAATTCCAGAGCATTTTTAATAAAGTAGCACGTAAAGATTGAAAGGAGCTCTTTAACCTTTCGAAAACTAGATTGTGAATGAGCAATCACGGACAAATTGACAATAGAAATAATTTTCGTTGAGAGCTGGTAGTCAACACAAGTCAAGAAATACATAATACGTGTCAGAAGATGAAGATGCATTCAAATGACATGTTCTTATCAATCTCGTAATTGGTCCATCATTCTCAAAGCGTCAGGCCAGCTTGAAAAACTTGATTAAGGACACGTGGGCGTTAAGACATTCTGTGCTTTTCTGTGTATTTCTGACACGCCAGTCAGGTCAACATGGTTTGATGCTCGAGACTGGTCAGCATCTGTATTGTGCGAAACAGATCACAATGGACCATCGTGACGTGGCTCACGGGTAATTGAACGTCTCACGTTAATCAAAATCGCTTTTCAACCACTATGTTTTTCGAAGGCAGAATCATTCTTTCCTCATGAATTCTTTCTTATTTCTCCAGTCAGTTTATTAATTTGTAAAAGCAACATGAGATGAAATAAAAACAAAACATTCACATTTTAATTTGAATAACGGTAATAAAAGTGAAGAAAGAAACAAAGTTAAAAAAGAAGAAATGAAAAGGGAAAATTTAAGAGTGTTAAGATTCAAAAAGTACGAGCCAATTACAAGTAATTTAAAAGATTAGAAAATGATAAAAACAATAGAACAGTATAATAAAGCCAAAAAATATTTTGACAAGTCAAACTGGAAGAAAGAAAAATTTTAATTGGATGGAAACAGTATTTTTTGAGTGATGTTTGATTTGCCTTTGATTTGATGATGACTCGACAGTAACGCACACACACTTGACGATATTGGCAATCCAGCATCGCTTTAATTTCAGCAGCAGTGCACGCGGAAATAACAAACATTTTGATCAAACATTTGACAAACACTCGTCGCGGCGTTTGTTGAATCTGACCTAAACTTGTTTTGCTACTATCTATACTGTCGAGTTTGCTGGGTTGCATACCTTCTGGCGTCCAAACTACTCAACTATCACTTGCTCACTTACACGCTTCCAACTGTATTCAAACTCGGAAAAATGTACTCAGTTACCATTGTTATCAAAATCAACAACAATTTCCATTAGATATATTAAAACGACTTTTCTTCTCGCCATTCTTTTTTTGAACCACCCTTAGAGTTTTTTCCACTGACGTTTGAAGGATTAGATTCATTCAAGTGGATAAGATTCAATTTTGTGCTTGCAGAATTCGACAATGTTCACATACCAGCTCCTATACAAATGAAGGTATCATGACACGCGAATCGAATTTGTCAAAGGTCTTTGCCATTCCTTGTTCTCTTCTTCAAGTAACGCCTTCCCTTCAACAAGAGTAACAATGTCAGGAATAAAACATCTCAATTTTTTTCCCCAGTTTTTTTCAATCCAAACTTTTTTTCCAATCACAATTCTTCTCCCAATTGATAATCTTCAAATGAAAAATTACATCTGTCGAATCGATAATTTTTTTCAAAATGTACGTCCAATGATGCGGGTGCTAAAATTTTTTCTTCCAAAGCGTAAAAAAGATGGTGTAGATCTATGACAGTGCGGTATGTTTTTTTATTGTCCCCATGAAATAAAGTCTCATTTGCCCTTCACTCGAAATCATATATTTGTATGCACTTGCAGTGATGGTGAAAACGAGCTCTAAACGATGGGTAATTTGAGAGACTGGCGAGTACCCCACGCGCACCCTTGTGAATTTCCAACCGAAGAGTATTATACAGACTCTATACGATATAAAGGCCTAGCGGCTTGAGAGTAATATTAGGGGTTCTTGGCGACCCTTCCACCAAGGGCTGTATTCCAAGGGCATGAATTTGGTTGGCCGCTTTACATTGCATAAGTAACGCAGCGAAACTTCATCCCCCCACTTCTACAATGAACCCTCCTACTCTCTCAACTCTAAACTACGCTTATTTGCTTCTACTATACCAGAATATCAGACTATTTGTCGAGTCTCTCTGAGTACACGACTCTAAGTACCCAAATTCACTTGGAGAAAGATACAACATCCTCCTTACTGAATTAAGTGCTCCATTTCTCCATTTATTTATGTTCCGCATTTGTTCCTTCTATTCCTTCTCAAACTATGCTTTTGTATAAAGTGGTAAAAGTGATGACGGTAATAATTATAATGTACGGGAAAAAATTCTCATCATACAATTCATTGAAGGAAATATCGATATTTGAAAATTTGACTCTTGTTATTAGATTAAATATTAAGAAATTAAATAATGTCATTTATTTGATTAAACATTAATTTTAACGTGTTTCATCCCCATACGTTTGAGCTTGTCAGTAATTGTCACGTATGCAAGCCAAGAAAACATTTTAAGTACACTGTATTAATGTTAAAATAACCATGTAATAAAACACTGACGGCATATTAAACATATTATCACATTGTGTTTGATCATATTATTTAAAAATTTACATATTTGACCAAATTTACCAATGTCTGTGTTGTGACATGTGGGTATTTTATGTAGCACGGTTTAGTCACTTGTTTTGATGTATAGCTTTGCCAGGGTTGGGAGGCAACGTGCATTATCCTAGCGAGTCTAACGTTCTGTCGCGTCCCAACCCTGTTAAAACCATTTTGGGAACAAATGACTGAACCTTGTTATTGAAGATGCCCACATGTCATAGCATATACATGATGTCTGACATTGTTAAATTTTGTCAAACATTTTTAATAATATGACTAAACACAATGTGACGCTATGTTTGATATGTGCAATGTTTTTTTAAATGATTATTTTGACATTAATGAAATGTAGTTAAAACTTGTTGTTATCATGTGACAATTACTCAAGAGAATTGGCGAAAAATTCAACTGTTTGGAAAAATTTAACAGTGCCAGGCATCATATCTGTGTTATGACATGTGGACATCTTACTTAGCAAGGTTCAGTCACTTGTTTCAATAAATCTTTAACAGGATCGGAAAGTCATTTAACGTTAAAATCACTAGGATAAATGACTAGCGGACGTGACCTAGTAGGAAGTGACCTATATTATCCTAGCGTACCTAACGTCAAATGACTTCCTAACCCTGTTAAAGACTTATCGAAACAAGTGACTGAACCTTGCTAAGTAGGGTCCCCACATATCATAACACAGACATGTTGCCTGGCACTGTTAAATTTTTCCAAACAGTTGAATTTTTTGACAACACTTCCAAGTTGTCTTTGTAGTTATGTTGAAGGATACGTGTTGAAGTGTAAAACAATTTTATCTTTTTATTTTAGATCTTTTGAACAATGTCTAGATAAAAGAGTATGGTATGCTTGAAATTCGAGTATTTTTTGCGAAAAAAACCAAACCATTTATAATATTTACAATTTGTACGTGATTTTTGGTAAAGTCTGAGTATTTTGTATATTATAAAAAATCTTAACATCTGCTTATTTTATTACTTCGAAAAACTCATCTGTTAGTTACTATCGAATTTTCCGGCTATTAGGTTTATTACCACTTTACCTAAACGCGACGCCTTTCAGCGCCTCCATTTCTAATCCTGGTCAATCTCTGGTACTCCTACCTGAGCAAAATATTGTTTATTAGTGACATCCCCTCTCTTAATTTTTGTATTCGAAATGCCCCTGGAACAACCGATTGTCAATTTCTACAGTTAGTTCAAAACGAGAGTTTCAATGGAAAGAACGTAAATCGAATTCTCAAGACGATCACTCGCAAATCATGTATCATTTTATGCGAAATAAATGTATCGTGACTTAATTAGTTTTCTATTTTTATTTGAGATCCTTAATATTAATTTATTGAAGGAGAAATGACGCTTTTTATTTATTTGTCATCCGCAACGCATCAATACGCTTGTTACATTCGATCACATAAAAGTTTTCGTAATTTGATCTCTGAGCACTTTAGAATTCTGTTGCATTAGTAACAAAATGGGTAAAATGTCTATTACATTTTTCAGGAAAAATGTTCGTAATTTGGTCTCTGAGCACTTAGCACTCTTTTACGTTGACAACATGATGAAGAAAATTACCTTCTCTAACAAAAATGTTTCTAATTTGGTCTTTGCTTAGGGACCGAATTTCTCTGATTAGAGACTTGATTTTAATTTGGCCCTAACACAGACAAGATATCTGACAATTTTAAGTTTTACCAAATATTTTAAGTTCTTCATAACATGATCAAAGAGAATGTGGGAATGTGTTTGTTATGAGGTGAATATTTTATTTCGTGATATTTTTTAAAGCAATAAAATATAGTTAAAGTTAATGTAAGCATGTGCAGGCGACTTAATAAAGAAAACATCATATCATGTAAGTATTATATCGGCTGGTGGAATGCGTGAATTAAAAGACGAAAAGAGTGTCTAAGGTACTACAAGTGTACGATGAAATAATCCAGAATCTCATAAGCAGACATATACAAGCTGTAGAGCCTGTATAGTGAGCTAAAGTTGCCTAAGGGCAAGAGATTTGTAGTTTCATTAGCAGCCGGGTGCTCCTTATGACGCAGGGCCTGTTCTCTACAACCACTTAGTCACTTACATCGATACTTACTTGAAACACAGTTTCTCCACTTTAAAGAAATACTTTACTAAGTTAACAATTATGCTCTAAGAATTATAAGTTAACAATTATAAACTAGCAATTATGGATTAATAATTATAAGCTCACAATTATAAACTAACAATTACAAATTAACATAATTAAAAGTCAACAATTGCAAGTAAATAATAATAGATTGACAATATATTCTAGGAAAAAAATTTGTTATCACTCATAAACCTCGAGTATTGTCATAATAAAACATTTTTTTCTCTAAAAGCCTTGAATTATTGAAAGCGCGGAGTGCTGGAGCAAAAAATCGCTTGTCTTTTCAATGAATTCAAAATAGAGCATTTTGCCGAATAAAGGTAAAAAGCGAGATCCAGCCATAAATTCTTCGCTTTCGTTTCGATATCAACATAAATTTCCCGAGTGGATTTTTCGTCATAAGTATAATACACGTCATAAAATCATATTGAAATCGCAGAGTAGAAAATCTCTCCAAGTGAGAAGAAAGGAGATTTTCGTTATCGTTCGCCAATTGCAAAATGCGCCAAAAGTTGTATAAACCCACAAGTGCATGCGATGCAGGTCCCTTGCAAAACCGCTATTCCTCTTAGCATTATCCTCCGAGTTCCCATATCCCATTTTCTCTTACGAGAGCATCGACTTTTCTTTTGAAATTCGCCTAAAAAGTTTTGATGCTGCTGTCAGCATCTCGTATTCATACATTCGCAGGACCAATGCAAATAGCTTTCGCATAATGCAACTGGATGAATAGTACATATAAGTGCATATAGCCGCGAATTTTCATTGTGCTGAAACCCTCTATTTTTAAATCAGTGAGAGGGAGATCCGCTTTTTTTCCAACAATGAAAGTGGATTAGAATCAAATAAAAGAGAATAAAGAGAGCAGGATAAACACTAAAAAGAGTAGTTGTAGGCAGTCACTGTGGATAATGGAGAGGATTCTTGCAGCCTAAATGGAAACGTCACGAGCCGTGTAAGTGGCTTTTTGATTAACACGTCGAGACTGCAGTTTAGGGCTGGTTCGCATGATGCAAAACCATCCTGGCGACGGCTTGCGAGCGCGAAAGGTGGTTATTAGGTGGTATTGTATTGTCCACGTCAATCAAGAGGCCAAAACTGCTGTCAGTCAGTCTACTCGCTCTGCTGGCTCCAATCGATTTGTTAAAAACATGTTTACACGCTACCTCTGACCTCTACCTCATCCTCTTTTTTTCATCTTTTCTTTTTCTTGCCCACTCTGCAATTTACTCATCACTTCCTCCACTTTCATTCTCATTTAAGCCAAATCAATTATTTCGGTGCGCCAAGACATATTACTTAAAGATATTATTTCCAAATAATAGATAAACACTTGTGGTTGCGGGTTAGCTGTCACTGAAATAAAAGTAATATTGTATTTCAAATTGTATTTTTTGGCATGTTGGGGGATATCATTGTTACATTCTTAAAAAAAATGTTTTGTAATTTGGTCTCTGAGCAATATTTTGTTGGTAAGATATTAAAGAAAACGTCACTTACGTTGGTAAAGTGACGAAAAAAAATGTCTGTCACGTTGTGCCATAAAAGATTTTGTAATTTGATCTCTGAGCAATATTAAGTTGGTAAGGTATTGAAGAAAACCCCAATTACGTTCGTAAGGTGAAGAAGAAAATGTCTGTCATGTTGTGCAATAAAAATTTTTGTAATTTGGTCTCTGAACACCTATGTCAGGATTATTATGTTTTGTCGGAGACATAATGAAGAAGACGTTAGTTACATTCTGCAATAAAAATGTTTGTAATTCGGTTTCTGAGCACTTAGCAGTCTGTTATATTGGTGAAATAATAAAGAAAAGATTCGCTACATATAAATATTTTTATAATTTGATTTCTGATTCTGAGCACTTATGTTACTATTTTGTTATGTTGGTAAATAGTAACATATTGAAGAAAACATTAGTTACATTCTGCAATAAAAATTTGTATAATTCGATCTCTGAGCACTTACGTTATCATTCTGCTTTGTCAAAAACATAATAAAGAAGATGCCGGTTACATTCTGCAATAAAACTTTTTGTAATTTGGTCTCTGAGCACTTACGTTATTCTGTTCTGTCGAAAACATGATAAAGAAGATGCCGGTTACATTCTGCAATAAAGATTTTTCTAATTTGGTCTCTGAGCACCTATGTCAGGATTTTGCTATCGTAGTAACATTTTGAAGAAAACGTTCGTTACATTTTGCAATAAGCATTTTCGTATTTTGGTCTCTGAGCACCTACGTTATGATTATGTTTTGCCGGAAACATAATGAAGAAGACAACAGTTACATTCTGCAATAAAAATGTTTGTAATTTGTTATCTGAGCACTTACGTTATCATTATGTTTTGTTGGTATCATAATGAAGAAGATGCTGATTACATTCTGCAATAAAAATGTTTGTAATTTGATCTCTAAACACTTACGTTATCATTCTGTTTTGTCGGTAACATGTTAAAGAAAACATTTATTTTATTCTGTAATAAAAATTTTTATAATTTGGTCTCTGAGCACTTACGTTATTATATTTTGTCAGAAACGTAATGAAAAAGACGCTAATTACATTCTGCAATAAAAATGTTTGTAATTTGTTCTCTGAGCACTTAGCATTCTGCTCTTATTCCATTTTAAAAACCGTCAACATTATTTTGTCATCATAACATTATAACTTTTCCCAGTGAATTATTTTTTTAAAATAAAAATTATTTTATTATAATGACCTATACCGAAATGCCTATATATAAAATTGTTTTTGAAATTTTTATTTTCGAGGATTCGGATGAGGGACAATGATGAAGCAAAATTGAGATATTGGATGGTGTGGATAATCTGTAAAATGCATTCGTCGAATGGTTTTGGGAAATGATCGGGTGGTCAGAGGTTGGGGTATAAAATGAACACGGTGGTGGAACCAACTCTCGGGAATGGCGCAATTGGCAGAGAGCAGCAGCGGCAGCAGCAGCCAAGCGTTGTAAAACAATTATACGGTGTCGTCGTGCCGCCAATCGATATATCATCAATTCCATTGTCATTGCCGGCAATCCCGCGTGTCATGATTATTGTTCCACCAAGCCGCGTTGTACAATGAATTTCGCGGCGTAGGCGCTGATAAATGCCGCCCATTATCAAAAGCGTGGCTGCGATTTTCTCCTAGTTTTCATCTCGCCATTAATCGACCTCTCCCAATACCAAAACTGCATCCAATGCAGTTCTTGTTTCCTGATTAATTATGCCTCGTATATGATCAATAATTTATTTCATTTAACTTCAAACAATAGGTTGTTAATACCATAATACTTGTTTCTTTAACAAAAATTTAATAATATGGAAAATGTAAAAGGGTATAGAGAAAAATGTTTGAAATGAAAGTTGAATTCAATGGATGGTAAAAATGTGATGGTAATTATTGAATTTTTAATTCAAACAATGAGAATTTCTAAAGAACAAGAGAATGAAGGCAACAACATATCATGTTCTGGTAAAGTGATTAATTTGATAAATTCAGAACAAGCTTGCATGCTTGTTTGCCTGGGGCAATAAACTTTCAGCTAGCTGCGAAATAATAACTATTGCGAGTGTAGGGGTTGCAAAGAGAAAAGCTTTTCTCGTAATACGTATAAAGGACATATCCTCGACGTTGCTCGTAAAACTGAGACGACAGACCTTTACCCTCCTTCATTTCGTTCGGAAATAGCACATCCGATTCGATCTCGATGTACTTCCTTCCGTTAAAGACATCACCTATACTGTCTCTTATTTATCACCAAAACAAGAACTTTATTAATTTCATTAAACATTTCCCTTTCTCGAAAACAATTTCAAACTCTGCGGAAGAAATTGTTTGTATTCAACCGAAAATAATAACCAAACATTAGTTTAAAAACAGAGTGCTAAATAATTAAGAAATGAAATTCAACATTTTCTTAACAAAATGAAAACCATGTTCAGATTTTTAGAGCCAGGTTGTGCCCAGAGACTAATTTTCAAAATGGCATCTGCACTAGGGTGGTCCAAAAATGCATGGGAAAAAAGAAAAGTCAGAATTTTATGCTCTCATCCCCTAGGATTGTTCTATGTCGAAAAAATACCCCTGTTTTATTTTAAATCAAAAAATATTTAAAGGTCGCTCAAAGCGTTCAAAGTTGCCCATGTATTTTAAATGGGGAAAAAAACTTTTTTGTAGAATTTTTATTTTTATGGGTTTCCTAAAAACCACAAGAAATGCAAAAATACAAAAACAAGTGTTAAACAATATTTCTTACTTTTATTTTGATAATCTTTTGCGACATTTCAATAAATGGTATAAATATAGACTTTTAACAATTGTTTTATGTAATTGCTAATTTCTTTAAACAAATTATTATTTCTTAATTTTTTAACTTTTTATCAAATTAAGCTATAGAGTTGCAATTTTTTCGCAATTTTGCAACTTTTTAAGCTGTATGATACTAATTACTAACAATAAACTAAACATAACAATTCAAGCAATTGTTTAGACAAATTATTATTGTTTAAATTAGTATTTTTTTATTTCAATTTTTTACAAAATAAAGCTACAAAGTTGCAATTTAACATGCTTTTACTTTTAGGGAGGTAAGATTGATTTAATAATATGTCATCATTGATTAAAAATTTTTAACAATCTATTATTATCAAAATGTTTTATACACACTCGTATTTTTACTATAGTGTCAGAAGCTTATTTTTAAAATTCTTACTACGTTTCTTCAATTTCAACAATATGAGTTTATTTAAACAATAATTAGTGCAATTGTTAATTTTAGTTTGTTATTAGTAATTGGTAAAAATGTTGCAAAACTGAGAATAAGCGGAAACTCTGTAGCTTAATTTGATAAAAAATTGAATTTATTTATTCAATTAAATATAACTTTAACGTCCGATACAAATATTAAAGAAACAATACAAGAATTAGTCGTTAATTGTTTCTTTATTATTTATTTAAATAATAATTTGTTTAAACAATAGATACAATTGTTGTTCTTAGTTTGTTATAATTATAAACAATTATAATTTGTTTAACAATTGGTAGAATAGTTATTTTTAGTTTGTTGTTAGTGATTGATATTATTTAGAAAGAAAATAAGTTACAAAATTGAGAAAAAGTTCAACTCTGTGGTTTAATTTAATAAAAAGTTAAAAGTAAACAATAATGATTTGATTAAATATAAATAATTAATAGAATTGTGAATTTTAGTTTGTTGTTAGTAATTGGTTATAATCGTTTTGAAAATTTGCAAAAATAAAAAAATTGCAACTCTGTAGCTTAATTAGATAGAAAGTTAAAATTAAACAATAATATTTTGTTTAAACAATTGATACAGTTGTGATGTTTAATTTGTTGTTAGTAATTCGTTACGTTTGTCTTGAAAAGTTGCAAAATTGAGAAAAATTGGAACTCTGAAGCTTAATTTGTTAAATAGTTGTAAATAAATAATAATAATTTGTTTAAATAAATTAGCAATTACCTTAAACAATTTTTAAAAGTATTTATTCTATTTATTAAAAATGATGCAAAAAATTGTCAAAAAAATAGTAACAAATATTTTTAACGCTTGTTTTTGTATTTTTGTATTTTTTGGAGTTCTTCAGGGACCCATCTAAAATATGTAATTTTAAAAAATGGTCAAATAAACAATTTGACATAACTCTTTGAAGTTTGATGAAAAGAAACATAGTTTGGCGATTAAAAAATATTGATTTTCGAGGATTCTATACCATTTCTACGAAAAAGTTTTTTGCATATAAAATACATGCGAAACTTGGATCGTTTTGAGCGACTAATATTAAATATTCAAATATTTTTGGATAATTCGGACTTTACTTTTTTGGACCTCAATTGATGCATTTAAAAAGGTTATGAAAGCAATTTTTATAAAATATAAAATCGACGCTCCTTGTTTATATAATTCTTATAGGCTTCATGGGGCAATAAAATTCTTATTCATTTTTCAGTGCAATATAATTCTTATTCATAGTTGCGTGCAAAAAAATACTTTTTGAAGCTAGCGGTCAATATAATTCCTATTCAAAAATGTGTACAAAATAATTTTTAATATTCTGTACGAGATAAATTTTTTTCAAATTTAAGTTAAATTTAAAAATATAATAAAGGTAATAAATTAGTAATTAAGTTTTTGGTTTGGCGATCGAATGAATATAAATAATTATAATTTTAGAGTTAAATATATACGTTAGTAAGTATTTAAAATATCACAAGAATATACGATTCTTTATTATATTATTTTATCACTTACCGTAAAAACATGTTCCAATAAGGTTTACTGTTACTAATTTTTATTAAAGTAAGTTTATTTCAACTTTTTTAAAATTAAATAGCTTTTTATTAGTTTCAACAAAAATTAATGTAAAGCTTATAAAATATTTATCGTTGAAGAACATAGAATTTACCAGAAATATTTTTAAAATAATTTAATGTAAATCATAAAAATATATGCAATTCAGTTTTAATTTTAAATTTAACAATTCCAATTTATATGTTTTCTTTATGAAAAAAATTAAAGTAATATAAAGAATAACAATATACGCTTTTTATTATAATTAAGACAGAATACATTGTCTATTGAAACGAATATATTTAAACAGTTACAACATTATATTGGCCACTAGCTTCAGTAATTACAGAAGCTAGTACTAATTACTGTACCAATTACAATACTTAAGTATTGTTTTGCACGCAACTTTAAATAAGAATTATATTGCACTGAAAAACGAATAAGAATTTTATTGCCCCATGAAGTCAATAAGAATTATCTTGCATTTTTTTATCAATAAGAATTATATGAACAGGGAGCGTCGAAACGTAATCAGGCTCCACACAATCCTATTCTAAAAAGAATCCTATTCTAAAAAGAACTGACGTTGTGGTTAACTTCAGACATGTAACTTCATTTCCGAGTCTCCCATTGGTCAATAAATATCAATCCTCACTATCGATAGTCTTCAGTTTCGATTTTTTGTTTTGCAGACAAATTAAAATCTTTTAATTAAATGTTGTAACTTCAAGTTTATTTTATAAAATTTCTTATGTTGGCAATCTAAAATAACAAAAAATTTTATTAAAATAGTTAATACAAAGAAATTAGCTTTGACCTTGACTTCCCTATACGAGAACCCTTTCGACCAACTTCAGAGGTGTAACGCGTTTTATCAGGCTTCTGATTGGCTAGCAGATTTTCGATATTTTTTGTCAACAACAACATCACAGTTTAGACGTTTATTTATACTATTTTTCAAATTATTTAAAATCTTCGTTTATTGAATAATTGCATTTTATGAAATAATAATAAATAAATAAAAATTAAATTAAATTAATTAAGGAGTGATAGTTTAAGAAGAGACAGTGATTTTAGTGAAGTTGTTAAGGTTATAGTGTTTTGAGTGAAATAATGTTTTGTTTACATTGGCATTCGTTTCTGACAGGTGAGTAATGATAATAATATTAATAATCTTTTATTTATTTTTATTGTAACTTATTTATCTGTTTTTTAGTTCTATTATTTAAATGTTATTTTTATCTTAAAGTATCATAATTATTTATGTCATTTAAGGTTTTGATATTTCTTTTTATTGGAATGCACGTGGTGATTGTCATCGGATTTCTTTTCGGCCAAGTGTAAATGGTAAAACTGGTAAGTAATAATAATTTTTAGTTCTTTATTTTGTTTTATTGTATATTTATAATTCATTAACCTTTAAAGTTTCTGTAAAATAAAAATATACTTTCAAGTTTAAGGTTACGTTTTTTATTATTATTCTCTGGTTAGGTAGAACAGTAGGATAAAATGACAAAATTTGCTTCAAATTGATTTTTAGACCGCAATATTAAACCAAATTAATTTAATTAATTAATTAATTAATAAATTAAATTAAAACCAATTAAATTAATCGACTCTGTGAGAGTCGATTTTTTAATTATTGTTTTATAAATTTTTAATGTTAATGCATAAAGTATAAAAAAATGATTTTTTACAATTTTTTATTTCTTTTGCACAAAATTTTTTTTGCATACTTAATAATGTATGCATTTGATGTTTGAGGGTGTGTCAATAGTAAAAAAGAAGTTTTTGCACTTAAAAATTGTTATAAACAATTTATATAAATAATTGCACTTTATGAATTTTCTTAAATTATAAACATTCATTAAGAAAAAAATAACAAACGCGCCGATGCGCGCGGGTCGATCTCGTTATTGTATAATAGAATATTTCAAATTAAGTTCGTAACCATATTTACAATTTCTATCAGAGAATGAAAAAGAATCTGAGAGGCAAAGGTTTGAAAAGGGATCGAAAAAAATAGGATAATCTAGAATTTCCTCGTGGAAGGAGACACGTGCTTACACGTTAGGCAAGAATATCAGACTGTTTCGATAGTGTTGGTACATGTCACGCTGCTTGAATGTCGCGTCACGCTCTTTTCAAAGTGCATAATGATGTGACGTGGGATTATACTCTTCTTCTCTGTATCCCCTTAACGCTTCCTTTTTACGGCAAAGGAACGTGCCAAAGTGGTAGCCCTGCAGATTTGTTCGTGACGCAACCGCAACATGAAACATTCTCTCAAAAGATACTCGTAACACTCTACTCGTCCTGACAATAAAAAGTCATTCTTTTTTTCAATAAAAACGGCAAATAAAAAAACTATATTTTTCCGCCCTGTTGAAATAAAATTCGATTTCATTATTCATGTTGATGGCAACGGTCAAGCCATAAGAAATACAATTTAATAAATACACTTTATGGCAGGTATCTTTTTTTATGTTACAATCATCCGGAATTTCACGATGTGTAGAGGAATACAATTTTTTCAAATTTTTATGAAAATATGGTGGAAGTTTATAAAAACTTGTCGAGTTTTAAAATCGACATTTTAAAATCGATGAATTTGAATTTTGAGAAATGATTCTATTTAGCATTCTATTGGGAATTTTATGTTTAAAGTAATGGGAATAAAATCGAAAAGGCACAAGAAGGGCAACAAAGGAGATCACCACTGATCATTTCATAGATGATCACCCCGAGTAATCCGGCCAAGGGAGGTTCAGAAGGTCACGAAGTTACCCTTCGAAGCTTTTCCAAGTCATATGTCATAAGTGCTTCCACAGAAGATTTATCACCTTAGTGTATTTAGAGAATTTTTATACTGTCAAAAAGTGCTTTCTAACCACGTTACGAAATAGATACTCATCTACAAAAATACAAGTGCTTTTTGTAACAATGTATTTTTTATACAAGCGAAGGATGTAAACAATCTTAGGAAGGAAAAGAATGAAACTTCGAATTTTAATTTTATCCAAAAAATGCGACGTTTCGTCGGCCAAGATTTACCGACTTCATCAGGCTGAATTTATTTAAAAAAAAAAAAATTAGGTTCACACTATTTTAACACAAATTTTAACAGTACTATAAAAAAAAATATTTACCAACAGTGGCGTGACTATTAAGGGGCAAAGTGGGTCAGTGCCCCCTGAGCTCAGGAGCCCCTAAGTTAACCCTAATAAACCTTTTTTTAGGAGGAAATTTATAAAATTTTAGAATTCCAAAAAAATTGAAAAAAATAATTAAAATTAAACAAAATAATTGCAAATTTTGAAAATTAATTGAAAAAAATGATATCATTTAAAAATTTGGGGAAGTAATTTAAAAAATCATAGAAATGTTTTAAAAATAAAGAAAATAATTTAAATTTCAGAAAATTACTTGAAAACCTTAAAAATAAATTGAAAAAAATTGAATAATGAAAAATTAGGGAAAATAATTGAAAACTGAAAAAAAATGATTGAAAATTGAGATCAAAAATAGAAAATTGAGAAAAATAATTCAAATTTGAGAAAATAATTGAAAAAATCACATTATATATTTTAAATAAAAGTAAAGTTAAAGAAACTTTCAGAAAAATACTTTAAACTTTCAGATGATCATAAAAAAAAGAAAATAATTAAAAGTTAGAGAAAATAAATGAAACAAGATAAACATAATTTAAAATTGAAGAGAATGGTTTTTAATAAAACAGAAATAAATAAATACCTTCTAGAAATTACGAAAAAGAACGAAAGTTATTAAAAATTAAAGAAAATAATATAAAACTTCATATAAATCATTGAAAATTGAATAAAATAATTGAAATCACAGATAAATAGTTTAAAATTTTTGAAATTATAAAAAAAATGCAAAAAATGAAGGATATAAATTTTGGAAAATAAACGAAAAATGAATTTACAATTTGAAACTTGAATAAAAAAATTGAAATATGATACAAAATTATGATAAGTTGTAAAAAATAAATCACATTTGAGTGAAATAATTAAAAAAAATACAGAATTTTGTTTTAAATGAAAAAAAGTAATTGAAATTTCAGAAAAATACATGAAGATCTTAGAAATTAATTGAAAATAGGAGAATAACAAAAAAAAAAAGGAGAAAAGAATTGACAGAAACTAAAGATAAATGAAATTTACGAAATTTAATAAACAAAATTTGGAAATTATGAAAAGAAATGAAAATAATTAAACATTGAAGAAAATAATTGAAATTTTAGAAAAATACTTAAAAATCTTAGAAAATAAGAATAATAATTGAAAAAAAATTAAAATATGCTGTAAGTGAATATAAGATTGAAAAAAATAATTGAAACATGATGAAAATGATTTAAATATCAAAGATTGAAAACAGTAAATAAAATTTGAGAGAATTGAAAAAATCATAGAACTGAAGACAATAATCTAAATTTGAGATATTAACTGAAAATTTAGAAAATTAATTCAAAAACAATAGAAATATTAAAAGATGGAGAAAATAATTGAAAAATGATAAAAATAGTACAAAATTGTATTTTAAGTAATTGAAATCATAATTGAAAAGAATTATTAAAAATTGAAGAAATTTTTTAATCACTTCAAATTTAGTATTTTTGAAACGTGGATTAATTGGACTTTTAACTTTTAATCAATGCAATTTCACATTAACTGACATTTGAAGAAATCAAAATTACTATAAATTTAAAATTTGAGGAAATTTTAAAAAGGTGAAATATGTCTTAAAATTTTAAAAGAAAAAAATATCTAGTTACAAATTTCAGGTGTGGACAGAATAAGTGAATGAATTAATTAATTAAACTTGTAAATTATTATTTATAATTGGGACCCCATTTTACCTTTTGCCCCAGGGCCCTTGCTCTCCTAGTTACGCCACTGTTTACCAACGAATTGGTTAACACATAACGTAGTTAAGAAGTCAACGGTATAAAAACACATTTCTTGTTATTTTAAAATAAAAAATTAAAAGAAAAAGAACAAATTTATAATATTAATTACACTAGTTTACAGCCAAAATATACATTTAATGCCACTATTTTTTTTTATGTACCATGGTTCTCTAAACTTAAAAATGACATTAAGAAATTTTTCTATGGATAGGTTTTCGAAATATGAATTTTTTTAACTTTTTTACGTTTTTTTCGGAGGTGACTTCACGTTTTAGGCCGTATCTCGAGTTACAGAAGTCCGATTGACTTTTTCTAAGTGTCAAATTAAAGGTACTCAAATTCCAAACAATCGCTTTTAACATTATTTTTCAATCGGTTAAATATTTTAAGTGATATAGTCAAAAAATAAATAGAAAATTTGAGTTTTTGGCCCAAAATCTGAAAAACAAATTCATTCTACCGCCATGCAAAAATAGAAAACGTCAAATTATGTCCAGTTTTAAATTTTTTACATAATTATATGGCTCACTTTTAGGAAGAAAAAAATGTATGGATGAAAAAAATCTATGGGTAATTATTGAAGTTATAAGCCAGGGTACTGAAATTCTCGTTTTACGCCATTTCGGTATTTTACCTTCTTTTATAGTGATTATGTTGATTAATTTAATGAATACTATATCTAATTAAAACATAGACTTTTTTCACAGATTTCAAATAATTTTCAGTGCTTTACTAATTTAAATTTGACTGAAAAATTTTTTGGAGTTTTTGACAAAAATTTCTGAAAAGCATAAATTGTATTATATTACACAAAGTAGTTAAGAATATTTTTCTTTAATGGGAAATCAAAGAAAATTCATTCTTTTTTAATTTATAAGGAGAAAAACCATTGACTTTCGTCTGAGGGCTGCTGAGGACATATTTTTTTAAAAAAAATAATTAATTTCATATTTCTATATCTAATTTCAAACTTTTTCATCTATTAACGAACAAAATTCAACAAATCTGTTTCAACTTGTCAAAAAAGCCGATTTTAATCAATTTACGCCTCTTCAGAAATTTTCGTCAAAAACTCCAAAACATTTTTCAGTCAAATTTAAATTAGTAAAGCACTGAAAATTATTTGAAATCTGTGAAAAAAGTCCATTTTCTAATAAGATATTGTATTCATTAAATTAATCAACATAATCACTATAAAAGGAGGTAAAATACCGAAATGGCGTAAAACGAGAATTTCAGTACCCTGGCTTATAACTTCAATAATTACCCATAGATTTTTTTCATCCATACATTTTTTTCTTCCTAAAAGTGAGCCATATATGTCAAAAATTTAAAACTGGACATAATTTGACGTTTTCTATTTTTGCATGGCGTTAGAAAGTTAGAATGAATTTGTTTTTCAGATTTTGGGCCAAAAATTCAAATTTTCTATTTATTTTTTGACTATATCACTTAAAATATTTAACCGATTGAAAAATAATGTTAAAAGCGATTGTTTGGAATTTGAGTACCTTTAATTTGACACTTAGAAAAAGTCAATCGGACTTCTGTAACTCGAGATACGGCCTAAAACGTGAAGTCACCTCCGAAAAAAACGTAAAAAAGTTAAAAAAATTCATATTTCGAAAACCTATCCATAGAAAAATTTCTTAATGTCATTTTTAAGTAACGAGAAGCTTAGTACATAAGAAAAAAATAGTGATATTGAATGTACATAAAATTTTTTTTTTTTTTGTAAACTAGTGTTATTGGAAAGAATACTTTATTTAGTGAAAATATCCTCTTTTTTATTAATTGTGGGTTGATTCATTCTTAAATGAGTCATTTCGGAGGTAATTTTCTTTTTTTCATTCAATTCACAGTCTAAAATATTTGAAATTTTGTAGAAAAATATTATTAAATGGCAGTGAAACTTTGGGAACTTGTCTAAACAAAACAGCACGATGTGAATTGACATTGTTGTTGGATTTGGAATATTTAATTTTATTTAAACGAACTTTAATTTGTCTGTCAATAAAGTCTATTGGATAGTCATTAAATATTAAATTTTTTTTAACAATCATGAAATTTTCAAAATGGAAAGAATCATCTGTAAGCGATATAGCTCTATCTACCAAATTAAACACAATATTTTTCTTTTGTTGAACAGGATGACCAAAAAAATAATTGATTAATCTATTTGAAGATGTAGTCTTTCTAAAGCAATTAGTAATTATGTTCTTTCCCTTTTTATTAGAGTAATGTCTAAGAAATTTATTTTATGTCTGTTTCTAATTCATAGATGAATTTTAAATGTTTGATATAAGAGTTAATAACTTTTAAAATTAACTTTTTTGATGCAAAAAATAATGTCATCAACATATCTGAATAAAAAAAAGAGGGGTACAAAAAGGGGTTTTTTATACCGGTTTTTGAACTTTAATTTCCAAAATCCAATGTTTTTTCGGCAAGTTTCAAGACGTAGATTGTATTTTAGTAAGAAAAATATACTCAGGACTAAAGCTAATCTGGCGATGCCCTTTGGGGATGATTCGTTGTGGTACTGCCAGCTCAGATAAATAAATCAACTCATAAGCAGCCTACCATTAGGGGTCGAATGTTGTGCATGCAACTAGCATATCAAAATCCCTTTTATTCACACGATGTACTTATGTGTGTCTTAATGGAAGTTAACGCGAGCGCGACAAATTCTTAGTTCCACTCGTAAAAACTACATCTGTCAAAGTCCAAATAAAAAAAAAATAATACTAAAATTACAGTAAATTTGGTTTTCGAAATTGCATTCCTACATTTTTCCCAACAAGTTTATTTATCAAGAGGTTGATAAATGCTAAAATAAGACGTTAGGATTTGAGTTGCATGACGGAAAAATACACATATTTAGTGAATTTGTGTGCAATTTGAGAAACGGCTTATAAAGCCATAAATAATTTATAATCGCGTGTGATAAAGCGATTCTGAATTCGAGTTGAAAATTAAAGTTGGCGCATAAAATACAAACACATTGACGAAAGAATATGTATGAAAGCGTGTACAAGTCGCTGGAAAGCTCCATCGCATCAGAATCACGTTTCCCATAATCTGCGGTAATCTCATAAATAATGTGTAGGCTACGTGCCTCGCACATACGAAAAACTTGCACAGTCTTAAGTTTGACACTAACACTGGGGCAAATTTAGCCAATAAGTTCACACCGACGAATGAATAAGAACAAATGTTGAGGTGCCAGCAAACAAGAAAACCAATCCCTTCTGACTCGATTCATCTCCCTTTTCGATGAGACGAGTACGAATCGAGATTATTTGACACTGAGCAAACGAATCGAGGTCGATTATATGCAAGTGATTCCCTCTTTTATTCGATATCCAGACAGGATGAATTCAATCTACAAACATATTTAACACAATCTTAATACTCGTTAAAAATATTCAATTTAATAATTTACAATGTGTAGTATTACTTTGAGGATTTTAAGATGTCTATTTTTTAAAATAGGCAGTGGCGTAACTGTTAAGGTGCAAAGTGGGTCAGAGCCCCGGAGGCCTCGAGATCAGGAGGCCCTTGGTCAACCCATTTTTTAAAAAAAAATTCCAAAAACCTTACTAATTGTAGTGATTTAAAGTTTGACTAATTTGAACAACGCGCGCAAGCGCCCTATTAGTTTCTACACCTCGTGTTATCAAAAATTATAAATATTTTAAATATGTGACGCGTTCTGAAGAAAGGGACCTAAGAAGCAAAAAATCGATTTTCGTTTTATGGATGTTTTAATTTTATTAAAGGTTCCTTTTTCATTATCTAAAGTCAGAAAAGATTTTTATTGAATATTTTTTAAGTTAAAACAATTCAAAACTCTGGATTTGTACAGATTACCATGCGCGCTCGACTTTTGTTTTCGCTCTCCTGTAAAATAACCAATTTGCTGCTTAGGTCCCTTTCTTCAGAACGCGTCACATATAATATTAAAAAATAAATTTATATAAATAAATATTTATTTAGGACAATATTTATATAATTTTAGAAATAAAAAAGTACAAAAAATAATTAAAATAAAACAAAATACCTAATAGAAAATTTTGCAAATTAATTGAAAAAAAAAATTAAATCAATTCAAAATTGGAGAAAGTAATTTAAAAATCATAGAAATGTTTTAAAAATAAAGAAAATAATTTTAATTTAAGAAAAATAGTTAAAAATCTTAAAAATAAATTAAAAGAAACTGAATAATCAAAAATTAGAGAATATAATTAAAAATTTAAAAAAATATTTAAAATTTGAGAAACTAATTAAAAAAATTACATAATATATTTGAAATAAAGGAAAGTTAAAGAAAATTTAAAAAAAAAACTTAAAATTTTCTAAAGTTCAATGAAAAAAAAAAGAAAATAATTAAAAATTAGATAAAATAAATTAAAAAAGATAATCATAATTTAAATTTAAAGAAAATAATTTTTAATTAATGAGAAATAAGGAAAAACTTTTTTGAAATTAATAAAAAAATCGAAAGTAATTGAAAATTTAAGAAAATAATATAAATAATTGAAAATTGCTTAAAATAATTGAAATGTCAGATAAATAGATAAAAAAATGTTGAAATTATAAAACAAATGAAAATAATTAAAAATTGAAGCAAATAAATTTTGGAAAATAATTTAAAAATAATTTTAAAATTTGATATTTAAAGAAACTAATTGAAATATGATACAGACAATGATAAGTTGTAAAACATAAATGACATTTAAGTGATGATTGAAAATATTAGAGAATATTTTTTATTTAAAAAAGATAATTGAAATTTGAAAAAAATACATAGTGATCTTCGAAATTAATTGAAAAAAATTAGAATATCTAAAAATTGGAGAAAAGAATTGAAGAAAGATAAAAATAATTGACATTTACTATAAGAAATAAAATTTTTTTGAAATTAATGGGCTCTACTGCCCGTCTACACCGAAATAAAAAAATTATGAAAATAATTAAAAATTAAAGAAAATAATTGGAATTTTAGAAAAATATTTAAATTTTTAAAAAATGCGAATAATAATTAACAATTTATTTATTTATTTATTCATGTGTTAACTGGCTTGAAGGCTTAACAATCGAGGAAAATAATTAAAAGATGATAAAATTAATTCAAAATTGAAAAAATATTTGAAATATGCTGATAAAAATTTAAGATTGAGAAAAAATGGAAATATAACGAAAATTTTTGAAATATGGATACTTGAAAACAGTAAAAAATTTGAGAGGAATAATTGAAGAAATCATAGAATATATGTTTAAAATAAGAAAAAAATTACAAAATTGTTTAAAAATTTTGAATTAAAGGGAATAATTAAAAAATAACAGAAATAATAAAAAATTGACGAAAATAATTAAAATTTTAAATAAATAATTGAAATTTTGTAAAATTATGCAAAAATAATAAAAATAACTACCTATATATTGATGAAAATAATAGAAAAATTACAGAATTTATTTTTAAGCAAAAGAAAATAATTGAAAAATCATTTTAACATGGAAAATTGATAACAATAATATAAATTTGAGATTAGAACTGAAAATTTAGGAAATTAATTGAAAAATAATGAAAATATTTAAAGATGGAGGAAATAATTGCAGAAAGGTAAAAAGAAACGAATATTTAACAAAATAATTGAAAATTGTTATATATATATTTAAAAGTTCAGGATATTAATTCTGAAATAATAATAATGATTAAAAATTGAAACTAATAATTGCAAAATGAAAAAAAATAATGGTAAATAAGAAAAATTAATTTAAATTTTGTAAAAATAATATTAAATTTAGAATAATTAATAAAATTCATTTAATGTCAAGAAAAAAATAATTAAAATTGAAAAAAAATTGAAAAAACTAAACAAAATGACTAAAATTTAAAGGTAAATTGAAGATTTAGAGAAATAATTTAAGAATTATAAAAAATTGTAGAATATAATTGAAAAATGATTTAAATAGTACGAAATTGTAGTTTAAGTAATTGAAATCATAATACAAAAAAATTATTAAAAATTGAAGAAATTTTTGAAATTTTTGAAGAAATTTTTAATTTATCTATTATTCTATTATTATATTAATTACTTAAACTACAATTTTGTACTATTTTTATCATTTTACAATTATTTTCTGCAATTTTTAATTATTTTTAAATTGTTTCCCTAAATCTTAAATTTACCTTCTTGAATCTTCAATTTTTTTGTTTAGCTTTTGCAATCTCTTTTTCCATTTTAATTATTTTCCCCTTGAGATTAAATCAATTTGATTAGAATAAATAATGAAATTGATTCAATGTCTAAGAGAAAATAATTAAAATTGAAAAAGTGGTGGCAAACATTAAAAAAAAATTATTAAAATTTGCAAAGGGTAGATTCTAAATTTAGGGAAAAAAGTGAGAAATAATAAAAGTTTTTAAAAAAATGCAGAAAATAATTGAAAATTGATGAAAATAATTAAAACATGATTAAAACAATGCTAAGTTGAAAAAATAATTGGAATTTTAGAAAAATACTTGAAAACATTATAGATATTAATTTAGTAAAATCTAAAGCATTAAAAATTGAAATATTCAATAAAGCTATAAATATTTGAAATTTAAGATAATTAATAAATGTTTTCGGAAATTATGTAAACAAATGAAAATAATTAAAAATTGAAGAAAATAATTGAAATTTAATAAAAGTACTTAAAAATCTTTCAAAATAATTTTACAAAATGAGAATAATAATTAAAAATTGAGAGAAATAATAAAAAAATGATAAAAATAATTTAAAATTTAAAAAATAATGGAAATATGATGAAGATGATTTAAATATGAAAGATTGAAAACAGTAAATAAAATTTGAGAGAAATGATTGAAAAATCATAGAATATATGTTAAAAAAAAGAAAATAATTGTACCTAATATTAATTAAATTTTTTTAATTAAAGAGATTAAGGAAAAAATCGCAGAAGTAATTGAAAATAAATAAAAATAATTGAAATTTTTTAGAATTATGCCAAAATAATAAAAACAAATTAAAAATTGTTTAAAACATGGAAAATTGAAGGCAATAATTTAAATTTGAGTTAATAATTGAAAATTTAGGGAATTAATTGAAAAATAATGGAAATATTAAAAGATGGAGAAAAAATATTAAATTAAAAAAATTAATTTAAGTTTGCGATGAATGAATGATGAATGAATGAATTAAATTTGTAATTATTATATAATATAAAATAATTACAAATTTTTATAGTAGGGGCCCCATTTTATTTTTTGCCCCAGGGCCCTTGTCCTTTTAGTTACGCCACTGATAATAGGTGTTTTTCTCTGCGAGGGGAAATCATTTTTTGAATAACAGAGAGAGAAGAAAACTAGGAAACAATTTGTCATTTGAAATTGTGTGAGGAAATCGACAAGGAAGAATGACAAAGTGAGAGTTTCGACGACAAAGGAACCATTTTATTATCAAGTGTCAACGTGGCACTCAGAATTTAATTTCTGCCCAGCAATCGTTTCTTTTTCCCGCACTTACTGCTAACAACAATATTTATTCGTAGACCGAGTCTTTGGTATTGGCGGCTAATTTATGTCGGACTGCTTTTAGAGTCCCCTTGCAATTTCGGAAATTGTGATTCAACACATTTCCTGCAGGTATAGCACATTTTATCCTACTTTAGGTTTTTTGGTAGGATAAGATAAAGTGTGATGAAATACGATATAAAATAAGGTGGAATAAGTGAAAATCTGTATTCAAAACATGGAGGACTTTAGGAATATTTGATATGAAACAAAATGGAATAAGAGAATAGGGAAAGAATTAGAACGAATTGGGTAACATAAAACGGAATAGAATGGAATAAGGAAAAAAAATAGTAAACTAGGATGAAGTATGATAAAATAATTAAAGATCTGTATTGTAAATATGAAAGAGTTAATAAACATTTAAGATAAATAAAAATAATAAGAAGAAGAGAAAAGGAAAAAAATTGGAACGAATTGGATAAAACAAAACGGAATAAAATAAAATACAATAAAATAAGGATGCACTGAGGCCAAAGAAGATAAAGTATGATAAAATACGATACAAAATAAGATGAAATAAATGAGAATCTGCATTAAAAATATGAAAAATTTTATAAGCATTTGCGATAAAACAAAATGGAAGTAAAAGCATAAGAATAAACAGAGTGAAACAAGATAAAACAGGATATATAAGAATGAAAGAAAATGAAATATAATAATGAAATACGATACATAAAATAAGATAAAATAGAGAAAATAGAGAAAAAGCTGTATTCAAATATAAAAAATTTAATAAACATTTGAGATAAAGCAAGATGGATTAAAAGAACAGTAAAATAATTAGAATGGATTGAAAAAAATAGAATGGAATAAGATAAAATACTAAAACTGAATTAAAAGTGAACAAGATTGAGTAACAAAAATGAAAATATAAAAATGCATATCGAATAAAATATAAAAAGATTGAATTCATTTCAAATCAGGCAGGCTTTACTTCTTCGGGACTGAAAGTAATTTTTGCCTTCAAAATGTCGTTTTATAAAGAATTTTAGACGACACGTATTTTTTTATTTTGCTGAAAAAATTTTTTTTTGGAAGTTATAAGGATTTTAAGTTTAAACGTCGGAAAATTCGTTTCTACAAAATTCAGGGGAAAAATCTTTAAAGTGTTGGAATTTTTTAAGTAATTAAGATAATTTATTTTTTCTTCTTGCATCTAAAAGTGCTTTTGTTCGTCTTTCCAAATCCATTGGAAAAATTAAAAAATATTAAAAAATAACAAAATGGCGGTCATTTTACTAAAAAACTTAAAATTGAATTTACTCAAAAACCCCACCTTTTTTTTTGCTCAAAATTTTTTTGGGAATTGTAGTCATAGGGAGGAATATTTTCCATAAGAATTTAACTTGTGCCCGATTATGGTACAAGAGAAAAAAATTTTTTTTTTATTTTTTTAAAGCGAAACATCATTCTTCTCAAGAAATACACTAGACAAGAAAAAATTTCTGAAATAAAAGGTGTTTGTTTTGAAAAAATCTAAAGTTACAATTGTTGACAATTTTTGTGTTCAATAAAGCAATAGCGAGTATGAATATTGAGACGTTAATGAGTTATATATTATTTTTGAAAAAACCAAAGACATTACACGATTTTTGCATGGAAATGTTATTATTATTTTTGTTTAAAGTTCAAAAGAGTTTAACAACAGAGAGTTTTATCGATTTTTTTTCAAAATTCACTGAAAAAACGCAAAATTGAGAAAAATGACAGACGACATTATTTTAGATTTTTTAAAGACAAACAATTTTTACTTGCGAAATTTTTTCATATCTAGTGTATTTCTTGAGAAAAATGATGTTTTGCTTTAAAAAAAAAAAATTTTTTTTTTCTTTTGTACCATAATCGGGCACAAGTTAAATTCTTATGGAAAATATTCCTCCCTATGAACACAATTTCCAAAAAAATTTTGAGCAAAAAAAAAGGTGGGGTTTTTGAGTAAATTCAATTTTAAGTTTTTTAGTAAAATGACCGCCATTTTGTTATTTTTTAATATTTTTTAATTTTTCCAATGGATTTGGAAAGACGAACAAAAGCACTTTTAGATGCAAGAAGAAAAAATAAATTATCTTAATTACTTAAAAAATTCCAACACTTTAAAGATTTTTCCCCCTGAATTTTGTAGAAACGAAGTTTCCGACGTTTAAACTTAAAATCCTTATAACTTCAGAAAAAAATATTTTTTTAGCAAAATAAAAAAATACGTGTCGTCTAAAATTCTTTATAAAACGACATTTTTAAGGCAAAAATTACTTTCATTTCCGAACAGGTCTAGCCTGCCTGATTTGAAATGAATTCGGTCAAAAGGAATATGGTAAAATATAGAATATGTTATAACATAAATTCAGATAAAAAATAAGTTATGGAATAAAATGAGATATTATGAAATACGATACAAAATAAAAATAATAAAAAACAAGACATAAATTGAAATGTAATAAAGTAGATAAAAGAAAATGAAAGAAAATGAAAGGGAATGTAAGAAGATGAAAGGGGAAGAAATAATGTTAGAATAAAAAAGGATGAATAAAAATGAAATAAAATGAAATGTAATGAACTGTGATACATAAAATAAGATTAAATAAATATTAATATTATTTTGAAACATGAAATTAAGATTGTAATTTTGCACTTTTAATAGTAATTTGTGTTTTTATTTAGGTCCAGATATACTCAATAAACCTTCTTTTTATCCAATTGTAAATTGAAAAGGTACAGAAAATTTTATTATTTTTGTTTTTATCATACTAGGTTAATAATTCTCCACTTTTAGTGGTAGCATAAAAGTTAAAGTATTGGTGTTATTATTTAGATTAATACACGTGGCAATTATTTCGTGACAGGTAAGAAAGAATAATGTTTTTAAATTGCTTTATTGCTATTTAAATGAAAGTTTAAAAGTCATAAAGAATTTTATTATTTTTAATTATTATTATTACTAGTAAAATTAGCGCGCACGCAAGAACCTTTGTATTTTTATTGCCCATTTTGAAGAATTTATAGAAAAGTACATTGGCATTAATAAGAAAAGCTCTTGTAAGGTAAAATGAAAGAGTACAAAATAAAAAATGAAATATTATGCACGAAACTAAAATAAAATAAAATATAATGAAATACAAAATAAAATTAAGTTGATATAAACGAAAATCAGTTCTCAAAATAGAAAAAACTTTATAAACATTCCAGATAAAATTTTACTCCATTTCTCTTCTATTTATTCTAGTTTGTTCGTTTTCCAATTCCTTCTAATTTCCTTTTTTTCCCTCTCTTTTTTTTTAAAACACAATTTATCCATCTTGTGCTGGAGCGAAAGTGGTTTTTTAATGGAAATGAAAATTTTTGTTTAAATCGTCGAGGAGCATTTAAATGGAGATCTTTTTAACAGTAAAATAAAAAACGGACGATAAATTTGGAGAGTAGTGGATTTTAGTGAGTTTGGGATTGCGAATTGCGAATTGCTGTACACGACAGCGGTACGCAGCGTGTTCCCGTGGTGTTCATTCGTTTTTAGCGCACGACCAGCATTGGTACGTGTCTAGCCCGTTTTTCAAAACTCTTTATTGCCGCAGTCATCGCACTGTATTCAAAGCGTAAAAGTGACGTCACTTCAAGTTTTATGCCACCAGGTGGTTATGCGCTTTGGGGTCGAAAAATGCTCTTTTTTTCTCTCCTGTGATTTATTTTTTCTGTCCTTCCCGTCTGTCAACTGCTTGTCGGGACTTTGTATCTGTACGAATATTAATTTTGCGCGTCCACTTTTTCAAGAGCTAACATTGTTGCCCGGATTAAAAACTCTTTTTTGATTTATTATTTTATCTTTATTTCACTTATTTCTTCATCTGTCTGAATATCAATTTGGCTCCTCTCGCGAGCTCATGGGATTTTAATACGATTTTGGTAAGGGCCGGGATTATTTTAGTGATGTGTGAAAATAAATTAAGAATAAAAATAAAATGTGTATTGTTAATATAATTTAAAATATGGTATTGTTTTTTTCCGGGTGAAAATAATAAAAAGAAGATTATAGGATGTTGGATTAATTAGTAGAAGATAAAATGAAAACCATCAGATGGAAAAACATTGATGAAGTGTGAACTGACAACAGGATGTATCACACGGTGTACATATATGCACCTGCACCCTCTCGTCATCCACCCCCCGGCGGAATCATCGAACGATGAAACACTCGATTACTGCATTAACAATGCTACTAATTCACTCCTACCAATCTCCCCGGTAAAGCTCGAAAAAGCCCCCAAACCTTTTCATCGGAGCTATTCGAATCGATGCAGTTCGTTACGCGAAGCGTTCGACATGGCTGCCAACAGCAGTTTCCACCACTGTAAAATGGCTAAATGACCACACGATTGTATTCGTCATTATTCGTCTTCTTGCATCTCTTTTTTTCTAGAGCATGATTTTTTACCGTAAAACATTTCATGAATTTTTTTTGTCGAACGATCATGCTATTGTCGAAAAAATAAGTCAAAGACTTTGTGTTGACCATTAATACATTTTTTAACATCAACGGTGAAAATGCCGGGAAAAAGATACATGTCGTGGGCATACTGTTTAAAATGTTTAAAGTTATAAGGAAGATTTCTTGCAGGAATTAAATTGGTGGTTTATAGCTTTCTGTAAGCATTGTGAAACAATACTTAATCTGTCATAGAATCTTTAATGGAGTTTAGAGTTCCTATTGAAGTGGGGTTTCCCCTGTTCGGTGGCCATGCTTGATCTCTTTCTCTCTCTTTCTTTACCGGATGAAGCTCGAATTGTTGGTAGGAGTTCTCCCTCTCCTTTGGGTCAGTTAGCGAGGGCCTGATAAGATGATGACGACCAGTTCCGTTTTGGTTTTTATACAGTCCACATTGAGCGGGTTTTCTCTTGCATTTCTCGACGGATTGTTGACTGGTTCTCAATTTTTTGTTCATAACGGTTGTACAAATGTGACGTATTCAAGATTTAAATAACAATAAACTATCCTTTTGGAAACTATAAAGATGTTGTAACATTTTGTGAAAATACCATCAAACATTCCTAACAACTACAAACACTATTGTCAAAAGAAGTGACTTACTAAGGAAGTCATACGAAAACTCTCCAAATAAAATAGAGAGAAAAACAATATTAGTGAACTCTCCAAATCGGTTACTCACAACAGATTTATAACAAGAAACAGAAGAAATGAGCGACACCAAAACAATGGAGTCTGCAAAAGAACATTATAAAAATTGGTGCTAACTATCCAAGAGCAACAACAAACAATAGATAAGCTATTGAAAACTATCCAGCTATAAACGGATAAGATAGACAAATTAGAGAAGATACACCTAAAAGAAGAAAACGATAAAATGCAACTGGACATCGCAGATGAAAAGGAACCCAGAAGCAACTACAAAATAATCGATCAAAACACATAGATCGCTAAACAGCACCAAAAACGATTACAATGAATTAGACAACGGGAAAACATACAATTACCAACGACGTAGATCAAAACAACATCATCAAGGACAGAGAACATAATCAGGATAGCATTCAAACGACCAAAAAGAAAATAAAGCCTCCATTATTAGTAAATTTTTGGACGCGAAGCAGAAACGGTAAGCCTAACTTCTTAAAAAAGGTAACTCTTATGTAAAATATATCAATAGAAGTAAACACATATTGTACACAGAAAACATCTCAGAGTTTAAATTAGCGAAGGGCAAATCGAGGCTGCAGAAATTAAATGTTTTTCATGTACACCCTAAGAGGAAAAAAATAACTCAGTTTTATTAAAAAGGTTTATGCACAAGTGTAAAACCAGACGAATTACTTAAAACCTCTTAACACAGAAAATCTAATATTTGTCAAAGTTGCTGAATTCACTATCACGAACTCAATTAAAGAAAATAGAATTTTGCCATTTTACATAGTCCAATTGTGCCCTGACAGTCAATTAAAAAATTTACATATTATTAAATACATTAACCATCAAGTAGTTAGATGGAAAAAATTAAAACAAAAATAAAGCATACAATGCAAAAATTGTCAAAGGATAGGTCATGTAGTCTCAAATTGCAAACTAGACTATAGATACGTTAAAAGCAACAAAAATCATAAACCAGGTGAATGTCAATTAGATTCAACAATAGAAGCAAGAGAAAGCGATAGAGAAAAATTGTTTGGCGTCTTTTGCAAAAAATTTCGTTACCCCGCTTCCTGTACAGGATGCGAGGTAAAATTGAAACTACAACAAAGAGAATATGATAAAATTCAAGCGCATAAAGAAAATAGGATTGCTAAAGAACATGCCTTAAATAATTATATTAAAACAGGTATGACTTTTTGTCATTTAGAAACATCAACAAATGTGATTGTAGACACAATTAAGTTAATTTAAAAATAATTGAAAACGGATCTTTTTTTGTCATGCTCTGAGTCAATAACTAGTCGATGAGATAGAACAAGGAATGAATTAAAGAACACTGTTTAATTTTCGTTCATATGATTTTTCATCTTAGTGTTCTTTAGTTCATGCCCTATCTCATCAACGGGCCCATATCATATTGACACAAAAATTAAAATGCAGATTGTTATATTGTACAAACATTGGTAAATGTTATTTTGTACAACAGCTAAAATTAAAGGTTTTAACATTAATTAATTGAATTAATAAATTAAATAAATAATAAACATTTCAATTAATCCATAAAAATCAAATATTTCATAATTACAAACTAAAAACCTTTTAATTTTAGTAGTTGTACAAAATAACATTTACCTATGATTGTACAATATAACAATCTTCATTGTAAGTTTTGTGGGTCCTGTTAATTCCGCACGTTTAGTTTAACGTACGTCTCTGAATTTAAAGATTCAGAAAAAGGATATCGAAAAGGTTAATTTTGGTTAATTGAATGTTGACACGAGTGCTTTATATAAAACCATAACTTTAATAAAAATCCTTTTGTAATTTTTGTTACAATAAACTGTGATATTGTGTGAAGTTTCGGTGGTCTATTCCTTGCAACAAGACAAGTAAATCTGAAAAATTCTCGAAGACGTGGTAAGAAAATGTCTGAATTTAAGGAAAATTAAGGAGGGGAGGTTGCAATTTGGTAGAAGTGGTAATTGTGAAAGTGGGGAGAGGTGACAACGTGGAAGGTATATTTTGGAGATTGTCGATTTAAGACTTAAGATCTGGCTAAGTCTCAGTGCAATAAACATTTGTCGAAGAAACCATTTGTTAACCTTGAGTAAATGGTTTTACAAGTGTAATGATTCTAGGAACGTTGACAATTTTGGTAAAAATTTGCAGCTATCGGTTATAAAACTTATTTTTGAAAAACGTGTCTTAAACTTAAGAGAAAAGATTAAGAAATTAAAAACATATTTCTAAATAATATTTTACAAAACATAAACCGTGAAATTCAATATTGAACAGGTTCGTATCAGTTCGACACAAAATTTTTCTTAGCTTGATTGTTCAACATATGAAAATGTTATATTGTACTTCTACTAAAATCAAAGATTCTTAAGTCTTATTTATTAAATAATTTATTTCAAAAAATTAATTTAATATTAAAAGACTCAGTTAATCTAGTAAGTTCAATTATTTGAATAAATAAGACTTAAAATCTTTGATTTCAGTAGGAGTACAAAATAACAGTTTCTTATGTTAAACAGTATAACACGTGTTACGAAAAATTTTGTGTAAAAATAACACGGGCTCAGTTTTGTGTCAATATGATAGGGGCCCACTCGGATCATCACTATGAACTTGTATATTTGAATTATCCATTAAGAACAAAATTAAATTTGTTTTATAAAGTCGTTTATTTATATATATATATATTTAGATTCAAACTTGAAAAAGGCACACAAATGTTGCTGAAACGTATTTTTTTGACAATAAAATGATCGTGTGATCAAAGAAAAATTAATGTTTTGTGACAACTTTAAAATTTTAATCAAAAAATTAATTTTCGGAACAAACCTTTGCATTTTCTCCAAATCTAAGATAATTTTTTCTACTTGCTGGGTAAAACATTACTTTCAGCAATGTCATTACTTTTATTAAATTCATTACTTTTAATCCTCGAGTTTAATCAACACTGAGTTTAATGTTCAATCATAAATAACAAGTGGATACGGATATTTTTATCTCATCATTCAGGTACTGTAACGAAATATTGTGCTGTTCCGTTTGGATAAGAATTAATGCAGAAGATATAGACTGCAGGGGATTTCTGTGTATAAATGAGAAGTGTCTTGTCATTCTGGAAAAGGTCCTGCTCAATCATCTTCTTTGACGTGTGTGTAAACATGCAACCGATGCTAAGTTATGTCTTCTCACGAAGCAGAAAAGAATTTCAATACAGATTAATTTTGTATTCCACTTCACTAATATACATATTTTTCTAGAGCAATATTGTGCTGATTGACGTTAACAAATTTAATGAGATCTCACATAGAAATGTAATTATTTTATAGTAATTAGGATACGCCGTTTTGACATAAAAATGTTTGTAATTTGGTCTTTGTGCACTTAGCATTCTTTAAAAATGCTAAATTTCTGTCTGTGGGGAACATAAGTAAGAAAACGCAAATTACATTCTGCAATAAATTATTTTGTAATTTGATCTCTGAGCAATATTATGTTGGTAAGATACTGAAGAAAAGGCCCTCAAAATTTTTTGTAATTTGGTCTCTGAGCATTTAGAGCATTCTGTTATGTTATTACTTTTTGATATTTGTTTCTAAAAATATTTAGTTAATTATAAATAAAAATAGATGAATGTTAGTAAATGTCAGTTATATTAAATGATGCATGTAATATTTTAATTTTGGATAAGATATTTTTACTTTTGAATGTTGACATATTTGTTTAAAATCAACAGAATTTCGGTAAAGGAAGTCCGTCTTGGCAATCACATTGTAGACCTTCCCATGGTAAATTTGGCAAGCAACATGACTGAAAAATGTCAACATTAAAAGTACATAAATATTCATTCAAATTTTATAAATTTGTTTTTTTATCTCTTACTGAGGGTTGTGGTTTTCCTCTTGAATTGATTTTATATATTTCGTAGTCAAAAAGGACAACATGATCTTTGTCACCAACATATAAAGTTCTTCCCAAATCTTTGGTTTCTGCTTTAAGTTGAAAAACTTTTGTTACAACAACTTCTCGAATCAATCCAAACCAACCCGCGTAATATAAATCTGTGTATTAAATTTTAAATCTTTGTTATATAAAGAAAGCTTAAAAATATGTGCTGAAATAAAAAAAAGTTTACAATACAAACCTTCATCGGATCTTCGATCAATTACAACATCGCACTTCACATCCATTTCCTCGGGTTTGCTAAGAAAATAATAATTCTGACCCTCGAAAAGTAATTCATCTTCTCTGGATTGTACGGTAATCTTCCAAAGATGTTCAATATTGTTTAATATACAAAAAAATGACTCGTTTTAGAACAAATATTCGTGCTCAAACTAAATTCTAAGGCTTACTCTAAAGTTTTTATAATCTGGAAGTTCTTTAACCGCAGGAAACTTTTTTGACAGCCAACTGCGATCTGTTTCATTTTTCTTTACAAAATTTCTTATTGGTCCAAGAACTTTTAAAAGAGGACCGTCTCCAAAGCAAGTTGACTAAGAAAATAAACACCATGCGTTGTTTAGGTTAGAAACTTTTGTAACTTAAAAAGAAACTTTAAAAAAATGTTTATTAATTTCAATTAATTTAATGTTTTTAATTACAAACGTAAAGTTATTTAAAAACATAAGAAAATCATCTTACATCTTCCTGAGTTTGCACAAAAATATAACCTATTTCGAAGGCATTAGTGTCCATTAAATTTGGAATTGGCAAAAAGTCAGGCTCAATTGCTTTGACTACTGTAGGGGATATTAAATCCCATAGTCTTGGAACACTCAAATTTTCCGCAATATTAAAATTTTTCTTCTTAACTACGTTAAGTACATCCATGATAAAATTTATATGACTTTGACACGAACTTTGTCTAATTTTGCCATCTAACTTATTAAATTAGAAGTTGATAAATAGTATCTATCAAATTCAAACAGCATTTTGCGTTCAATTTCACTTAATATTATCAAACTGTAAGACAATTTAGAAATCGTGACAACCTAACAGTAAACATTGAAGTATTTTGAAAAATTTTAACCTGTCACAGAGTAACATAACTGACGATAATAAATGAATGTCTAAATTCCTTTGTTAGTTAACGACAGCATGAAAAGAAAAAAAAAACTTTTTTCCCTAAAAATTGCGTTGAATATTGTTTTGCGTTTGTATAACCAATAAATTTATCAAGATTAGACGAATTCATCAGATTAAAGTCAGATTAACACCAAATTCGGAGAATGAAGACATCTAGGATTAAGGGAAAGGCGCAATCTCTATACAAGTCTAATGATCCTAGTTTGTGATAAGATGGTTGTTCCACGGGCTCTTATCGTCTCTTGCAAAGAGAGCGTGGCCATAATGCGTTCTTCGTGCCGTAAATCACGGTGTTTGCATAAAATATTAATAAGTAACACGAGTCAATCCGGGATTAGAGTGTGTATAAGGGTGGCCTGGGGAAGGCTCCAAAGCAGATACGTGGCACTTTATCTATCTCTATTTTATTTTGTTTGACTTAGCCTTTCCCACGAATGACCTCAGCACACGTCATCGATCTTCCCGACTCTCTTTGGTAAATAGTAATAATGCGAATTGACACGTGACGAAGCTGTCGCAACAACCCAAAAACACGAGGAGGGTTCTCTGTGGATTCTAGTCTTGTCACTATGCGTCTTCTATCTTCTCAGTATAATAATAATAATAAACATGTAATATTTTCGTTACTGTAAATTATTATTTTATGATACATGTAGATATTATATTGTTTATTATATCGCTTTATATTGTATACTATACTCTGTTAAAAATATTGTGAAGTTAACGAATACTTTATTTTTTTCTACGTATGCCACAGGGGATGAAAATAAAAAGTTTAATTTTTTTTCGCGTTTCCAAGTAGGTCATATTAAACAATGTAATTATTTCTACTTTAACATAAATGTTTATTTAATTCAAAAGTAATTTATAAATCTTACAACATTTATAGTGTCAGGGCCGGCGGAAGGTATTTTTTCTAGGGGGGGGGGCAATGCATATATATATATATATATATATATATAATCAGGGTTGCTACGCTTTCTGGAATTACTATTAAAAATGCTTACTTTTAAAAATTTTGAAATTGAATGAAGCATGTTTTATGCACAAAATAATCCTGGTTAATAGTATTTTTTTAAAAAAAATTATCCACTTTTTCGTAAATTACTATATCTTAGCGTTTCTTCACTGTCTTACATTGAGAAAAATGAGTTAGCTCCTATTTGGATACACAGAAAATTGTTTCAGATTAAATTAATCTGCAACGCTCTTTTTTTTATACCAAATGGAATTTAAATAATCTGAAATTGGCTTAAAGAATCGCGCTGCAGATTATTTTAATACATAAAAGTTTTCAGTGTAGCTTTTTTTTGCGGTGAAATTAAACCAAATTTTTATTTAACAGAATTGTTATTGAGCAGAATTTTTAATACGACGAATTTTTTGATTTTAAAATATCCATTTCACCAAATCTTCATTATTTATCCGATATTTTAGTTGCATTAATTGTTATTTAATATAATTAATAAAACGCTAAATTTCCATTTTTGTCGAATACCCTGAACTATTTAATATTGTCAAAAAAAGTAAATCTTCAAGTGGTCCTTCAATTTTAGTTCTTTTCAGCAAAATTATAGTTCTATACTAGAAGTAATTCGACCCCAATGGATTTTTCAAAATATTGAAAATTGTGAGAGTTATAGCAGTTTGAACTTTGATGGTACTTATTTTTCATTTATCTATAACTTCATTATTATTAAACCGATTTTAATAAATCCAACGTCAATTATCAGGGAATACTGTGTATTTTATGTTAATTGTAGACCCAAAATTAAATTTTTTAATTTGGACCAGAAAAAAGTGAAAATAAAAATTTATTTGCCTTTTTGATCAATTTTGACCCTTTTTACTTTATTTATTAAAACACAATATTATTCCTTATTCTTTCATCTTTAGTTTCAAAAAAGAAAAATCTTGGAGACTTGATTAGATCTTGAGATATCAGCATTTTTAGAAAATTAAATTTCTCTAATTCATAGAGAAACAGTGTTGAAGTTTGCATCACATTCATTTGTTTTTTATTGAAATATTTTTTGACTCTTTATTCATGAGATTATAAGGTAAAATCATATAAAGAGAACAATATCTCAAGACCTAATAAAATCTCCAAATAATTTTTTTTAATTAAAGATGAGGGGGGGGGGAGTAAAATAAAGCATATAAAAACCTGGTTTTTTATTATGAATAATTTTTTAATCAAAAACCAGGTTTTTATTAATAATAATTTTTTAATCATTTTGCTGAATAACACTACAAAAGAAGGGCCACTTGCATTTACTATTTTTTACCTGTAAAGATCTCTGCAACTGGTCTTTCGATTAAAATTAAATGCTATTCAGAAAAATTATACTTTTATACTAAAGGCAATTCGACTCCAAAAGATGTTTTAAAATTTTGAAAATTGTGAGAGTTATAGAAATCGAAAATTTGATGGTACTTATTTTTTAATTTGTCGATAACTTGACTATTATTAAACTTAACTTAATAATCAAACTTAAATTATTATAATGAATACTGTATATTTTATGTCAATTGTAGACCAAAAATTAAATTTTTTAATATCAAAAAAAAATAAAATAAAATATTTATTTACGTTTTAATCAATTTCATCTTTGTTTTATTTGTTTTTTAAAACACAATATAATTCCTTACTTTTCCAACTTTAATTAAAAAAAAAAAATTTGGAGACTTTATTAGGCCTTGAGATGTTGTTCTCTTTATATGATTTTACCTTATAATCTCATGAATAAAGAGTCAAAAAATATTTCAATAAAAAACAAATGAATGTGATGCAAACTTCAACACTGTTTCTCTATGAATTAGAGGAATTTAATTTTCTAAAAATGCTGATATCTCAAGATCTAATCAAGTCTCCAAGATTTTTCTTTTTTGAAACTAAAGATGAAAGAATAAGGAATAATATTGTGTTTTAATAAATAAAGTAAAAAGGGTCAAAATTGATCAAAAAGGCAAATAAATTTTTATTTTCACTTTTTTCTGGTCCAAATTAAAAAATTTAATTTTGGGTCTACAATTAACATAAAATACACAGTATTCCCTGATAATTGGCGTTGGATTTATTAAAATCGGTTTAATAATAATGAAGTTATAGATAAATGAAAAATAAGTACCATCAAAGTTCAAACTGCTATAACTCTCAAAATTTTCAATATTTTGAAAAATCCATTGGGGTCGAATTACTTCTAGTATAGATCTATAATTTTGCTGAAAAGAACTAAAATTGAAGGACCACTTGAAGATTTACTTTTTTTTGACATATAAAGACCCTCAAACTTTTCTTAAAAGAAAATTCTGCTGAATTAAAATTTGGTTAAATAGAAATTCTTTAAATAAGAAGTTTGTGTTAACAAAATTTTGTAAAACAAAAATTATGTTAAATATAAACTCGCTAAACTTAAAATTCTGTTAAGTACAAATCCAGATTTATTAAAATTTGATTAAAAACAGTCTCGAAGAACTATAACACAGCCTCACAAACAAAAGTTTGTCTCAGACACTACAGTAATGTATTTCTACTTACTTTTTTTCACTGAATAATCAGATTGGTTAAAATTTTTGAAATAATTTAAAGACTCGGACCAAAAAATGCACATTAAAGGTCTGCAAAACCTGGAAAAGTCATGAAATTTTGTTCTAAGAAAGTCATAGCAACCCTGATAATTACATTAATTATTGTATAAAATGTTATTGAACTTAAAACTAAGAAGATTGTACTTTTTTAAAAAGTTGTTTAAATATTTATTTAAAAATTAAAATTATAAGTCAATTTTCAGAGGGGGGCAAACCCATACATTGCCCCCTCGAGGTATTTCTAGGGGGGGCATTGCCCCCTGTGCCCCCCCGGCTCCGCCGTCCCTGTATAGTGTAGAAAAAACGATAAAAAATGTTTAAATTTTTGTAAATTTGTATCTTAATTAGTTAAACCTTATAGATATTAAATATTATTGCTGCTAGTAAAAATTAAAATTTTATCGATTTTTTATTTGTAATTTTATTTATTCTTAATATCATTATAATATTAAAATTTTAGTACAAACATTACACTGAAAAAAATCCCTTGCACCCGTACACAAGGAATCAACCAGTTTTCCTTGTTAGTTAAGGCGCCAACTAGGGAAGCCTAGTTAAAATACAAGGATAATTTTCAGTCTAAGAAATTAGAAATTATATTATATTGAACATCAGAAATTGTGGGACCGACTGTTTTTATTACTCAGAAAGTCTATTATTTCATAAAATATTGATATTTTCTATCTCTAAAACATTAGTGGTTACGGTAAATGACTTTGTTGTGGCCGTCATATATTTGAAGGTTATGATGATTTGACATTTTCAAAAAACATTATTAAAAGTTTAATGTATACTTTTGTATTATTTTAAGATTATGTAATACAACTTTACTCATTTGAACTATAGAAAACTGTAAATTTTTAGCTGATTGACAATTTTTTTCCCCGTTTTTAAGAATTACAAACAAACAAGTTTGATGTGTATTAGAACTAACTTTGCTTCGATTGCAAGCTTAACTTGGAATCCTTGTCATTTTAACTAAAATGGCTTCAACTGTAGACAAATAGTTGATTTTGACAAACATATTTTTTTCAGTGTACATCTTTTTAAACTTTCTCACTTATATAAACTTCCATTTACCAAATTTTTAGTTAATCTAAATTTTAACAAATTTAATTTGTCAACAAAATTATTAACTAAAATTTTAGAAAACTCCAAATTTGATTCAAATAAACTTTAGACAGTCAAAATTAATTGCCCTTAAATTTTAAGAAATATAAACTTAAATTAGTTTTCTTTTTACTTTTTACTAAACCTCAAAATAACATTTCGCATGTTCTTGAAAAAAATGAAAAATCTTACCTGAAGTGGTGGGGGATCCAGATTTTTAAAAAAATATTTCACGTAATTAACTAACATACCCTTTCACCTCTATCATAATCATAGCACAAGGGTTTAAAAAAAAATGTGTAGGTTCACGAGCATTCATAAAATTTTTATTAAAATATAAAATAAAATTTATATAGTGCAAGATGTTCTGTTTTTTTTTTAAGAAAAATCCACATTTATTAACAAACTTTTTGCATCTTTATTTAAAATTCATATAATTTATAAAATTTTTTTTTTTTAAATAAACTTAAAAATTAAAGTTAAAAATTTTGTGATTATTTTTAGCCATGATTAAAAAGCTTTTTATAATTTTTCTCTCAGAAGTTTTAATAAATGTGACGCGCTACAAAGAAAGATATCTAACAAGCAAAAAATTTTAGGTTATGTTTGTGATTTTTAGAATGAAATTTGCACAAAAAGGATCAATTCTTAATATATACCAACCATTGATGATTAAGGTATTCATTGCATCCAAAGTGTAAAAAAAAACTGATTTTGATTAAGTAATTAAATCGAACTTTTAATCAAGATATAAATTATCACTGAACATAACCCAACTTTTTTAGCTTTTAAGGTCTAGCTAATAAATAATAATTAGTTAAAGTCATTTTTAGGTTATGTCAAAATAAATAATATTTTAGTAAAATACTGTTCACTAATTCAATGAGTCAAATTTAAACTATTTTTTAGTTTTTTTTTTTTTACTAATAATTCGTTATTTTACACTAATTTCTGAAACAAAAAGGCAGGCACAACTTTCCTAACATTTAGTTAGGTATATGTTTAACTAAGTCAGATGTAGAGAGAATTTTTTAAATTTTTGAAAAAAACTTCACATTTTCGAAACTATTGAATTCTTTTCTTATAACTCTTATTTTTTCACATAATTGGTTCACTTTTATTTCTATATTTTTTAAAATTACTTCACTTTCTTGTTTTTGAAACAATTTTTCTTCCATTGCTTTTAATATTTTGTTTCGATTTTTGAAAACTTTTTTTTATTTTCTTCTTCTTACCCAAATTGTTTATTAGTATTCTTACAATTTTCAGAACTGCTTATTCTTCTTCGATATTGTTTAATTTTTAGCGTATCATTTTCAATTTGTTAAACAATAATTATTTAGTATTTTTGTACACATTTTTAATACATTTTTTATAATTAAAGATACTTTTAACATTTTACAGACATTTTTTCTTTACTTTTATTTTACGTTTTAATTTTGTATTCAATTTTGTTATTTCATCTTTTTTCAATTTCTATAGTCATTCTTTTCTTATCTTTTAAAACTATTTAATTTTTTTCGCATGTATCCTCATTTTTTCCAATTTTGAAAAAATATATTAATTTTTGTCATATTTTGAAAAAATAATCTATTAATTTGTCTAATTTTTAAAATATTTTTCTTTTCAGTAAAATTTAAATATTGTTTCATTGACTTTTTTAAAGGATTTTCCAGTATGTTACATCGCTTTTTAACATTTTATGTTTTTTTAAAATAATTTTCATAACTTTTTTAATTTTAAAGAATTTCCTCACTTCATTTGCAGACTATTTTACATCTTTTGAGATTTTCTTTTTCTTATTTTTTATGAATTTATTTTCAAATTTTTTAGTAGCTTTTCCTTAATTTTCTTATTTTTTAATATTTTTCCTTCCCCATGGAGGAGTTTTGGTATTCCTTCACGAATTTTTTAAAATAATTCAAATAAACTTTCCACAATTTGTGGACGTATTACCTTCTCAAATGTTCATATTTTCTGTGTGCATGTGTGCGCTTGTGCGTGTGTATGTGTTTGTATACTTTTGCATGTGAACACGATAACTCAAAATCAGTATAACAAATTTAAATACAATTTTGTATTGTTATTTCTACTTCTAAAATCTTTAATCACACACAAGGGTTTTTAAAAATAATCAATAAAAACAATTTTAATAAAGTTTGATTTTTAATAAATGTTCTTATCCTAGAAATTCAACTTAATAAACAACAAAATTCTTATTCCTTGCTTCTAAACAAATCGCCTGTTTGTTATTTTCTTCTGAAAAACCTCACTTCTACAACACCTCTAAAATCAATACAATCAGAAACAATGTTTAATCAATTTGCAAAACAATTCTATTGTCTTAGTCTAAATGAAAATTTTTTAAAGTTTCGAAAGAAGCACTCAAAGAAGAAGTTATTATGAGGCGCATGTTCAGTAATTGGCAATAGCTGTATCAGTTTCCGTCAGGCTCTTGGGACACGTGTCGACTGTTTCTATTATCCGCAATAATATATTCTTCTTATAACCTCGTGGATGTCGTTCCCTAAAGGGGAAAGCTTGTCAATGTTTGCATGTGTCGACACCCACCTACTTATGGAAATCATTTAATTTAGCCCCCACCTCTTCAGCTCCGCAGATCTGGATCTTATCGCGAAACCTATTCGTATTCATTGCTTCGAGGGGACTATAGATGGCTACTATCATATGATTACTTTTCTCGTTTTTATACTGGGATTAGACTGGTTTAAACTAATGTTTAAATAAGCCCTTTCAAAACAAGATTATTGAAAGCACACTGTGTCAATATTTTAGAGCTATATTTTTAACTAATGGACCGGAACTCTCTTACCTAGTTCATTTTGTTACATAATAAAAATGATGGGATAAACTTACGAATAATTGGTACCCCCGAGTTTTTTTAAATTTGGTACATCTACGTATTTTGATGCACTGATTACGAAAATCATAAAGTAATTAGCGACTAGATCATTTCCAGTGTAAAAACCATCAAAAATTGAGTATTTTGGCAATTATATCAATAAATATTGAAAATTTGAAAATTTTTTTTCATAAAAGTTTTAGGTCTTCTTAAAACACATATTTTATGTAGTATACATTTTTTTTATATCTCTAATAGTTTTCAAGAAAATCGATAGTGAAGTTGGCTCGAATCGATTCAGAACTGTACCCTCTTTAATAAATTTACTTTTTGCAATTATCTGAATAAGTATTAAAAATTTTGAAAATTGTTCTTTACAAAAGTTGTAGATCTTCTTAAAACACATATTTTATGTAGTACACATTCTTTTTATATCTCTAATAGTTTTCGAGAAAATCGATGGTGAAGTTGCCCGAATTGATTCAGAACTGTACCCTCTTTTAGAAATTCAGTTTTTGCCATTATCTCAATAAATATTAAAAATTTCGAAAATTGTTTTTCATAAAAGTTGTAGGTCTTCTTAAAACACATATTTTATGTAGTATACATTTTTTTTATATCTCTAATAGTTTTCGAGAAAATCGATGGTGAAGTTGCTCGAATCGATTCAGAACTGTACCCTCTTTTAAAAATTTAGTTTTTGCAATTATCTCAATAAATATTAAAAAAATTCGAAAATTGCTTTCCACAAAACTTAAAGGTCTTCTTAAAATACATATATTATGTTCCATGTATTTTTTTAAAATCTTTAATAATTTTCGAAAAAATCGATGGTGAAGTTACTCGAATCGTTTCAGATCTGCACCCTCTTTTAGAAATTTAAATAATGAAATTTTTGAATTCGCCCTGAACCTCCCTTTTCACAAGGGGGTTCTTTTGACACCTATAGAGGTTTTTTACCAAAAGATATCCGGGCAACAGTGATTTTTGCAAAAAAAAAAAAAAACAAGTTGGCAATCCTGCCTTCTCTTCCCACTCTACGGCTGAACGAGAAACTTCACTATTAATTTTCTCGAAAACTATTAAAGATATAAAAAAAATGCACATAACAAAAGATGTGTATTTTTATGAAGCCTACAACTTTTGTTCAAAACAATTTCTAAAATTTTTAAGATTTCTTGAGATAATTGCAAAAAAGTTGTGCACCCAAATGATTTTTCTCAATAGTTTGATCCATATAGCGCAATTTGGCTGGAAAATTTTCAAGAAAATAATTTTCATCGATAGAAACACTTTACGGAAATTAAGCAAAAGGTCTCGCCTAGATTCAATGATGATCCCTCCCCCCACTCCGCGAGAAATGGAATCTAAAAATGCTCATCAGCAATTTAAAAGGACGACAGGAAGATGGTTGCCGAAAGAGTGGCAGGGGGGTGAAAGTAAAGTGAAGAGGGGTTGTGCAGAGTGGCAGGCGGTGGTGGCTTTTGCGTAAAGGGGGTTAGCGAGTCGTGATCGAGGCGGTAGAGTGGGGGATGGAAGAGTGACTCTAAAAGTGGAAAGAAGAGAGAGTAGGAACGATCCATTTACGAAATGCTCATCGACCGCTATTTCTCCACCTTCACCACCCGCAGGGGGTTTTAGGAACGCGCCCAGAGTGGGATTACTCTGATTCGTTTTGGCTTGCAGATTTCGCTTTTCCAACCGCTTCCTTCTTCATCCCCTTGAACCTCCCCCACTCATTCCAAGAACCTCCTCGCGAATCCGTGTATACAGCTCACTGAAAGCTGTAGCCGGAAAGATGTAAATGCCGTTGGACGAATTCCCGCTGGCTTTTTTCACAAAAGAGAAAAATCTCAAGAATAAGAAAGCTGTCGGTCTCTGTTTTAATAATAAAAGTGTTGTTGATTGTTTATGAGAGTGTCTAGAAGGGGATTTACGACACTGATCTTACATTTGAATTAGTCGTAGAAAAAGTTTTCTTTAATTTACGTTATTTTCATTTGTTTATTTTATTTAATGTTTTCAGTAGGTTTTTAGTTTTGTTTTAATTCTAATATTATTTAATTTACTCAATTATTCGGCTATTGATTATTCTTACCTGAAAACTTGCCAATCCGGAATTGTTGTGTTATTGACAAAAGTGCAAGGATCAGAAGACAATGTTGACGGCGGTGGTTGTTTATCACCTTTCAACACAAAGTAGCAGACGACTGAGATACAGGGGTGGGCAGACGAGGTCACCACTTTGCCGCGCAACAGAGTTCGGTCGCTCACGGTTGCCACGTAACGGCGACGTAACTCGGCGTAACTTTGAATTTGGGACAACATTTTTCAAGTCTGTGACCGAAATATCTTAGGAACAGAAGCACAAAAACTTAAGAAATCGTTACTGTATTTTTTCAATTAATTGAGAGTAAATATTGCATTTTGGACTCCATATGACAGCTGCATATTCAAGTTTAGACCTAACCAAAGTATTATATGTCACTAATGTATCCTTATTTTTGGTCATATATAATATATAAAAAGATATAGGACATGTTGTGTTTATGAAGATTTTGATTCGAAGATCTGTAAAAAATTATCCGTAAACAGTATGACGTCCGTACTGTTGTTACTACAATCCCTAAAAAATTTTGAACTAGATTCTAGTCACCTTAAGGCCTAGAAGCTTGTTTTTCATCAAAGATGACTGGTTCGTAATTTAAGTGTAAGTTCACACTTGGACTAGAATCAAGACTTATTTTGTTCAGTGTGATTAATAATATTCAATGAGATGAATTACTGATGCAAATATTAATTGAAGTTGGAATTAGTGAGAAAAACAATTTTCATGGTAGCATTTGGAGTGGTATTTTCAGAAGAAGAGAAGGAAAGAAATGGAGAAATTGCTTGGAGAGAAACCACTGACACACGTAAACACACACTGCAAGGACAGATACCGAGTTAATTAAGGTCCTGTTGGCATTAGAGTGGTATCTCCTTTTCTCGCTCACATCTAGAAAACGTAGACTCGAATACGGACACAAAACAGTGAGTGCTCCGATAAAAGAAACGGGTAGTCAGCCGTGGTAACAGACAATTGTCAGTTCGTTAAAACATTTCTTTCCAACACTCTAGGGTGTCTGGTTTGAAGGTGTAAGCTCCTGATAACTGTAAACCGATTATGCGTTCTCAATTCAAAGCAAAGAAAAAAGCTTCCTCGTCACACAAGCACGATTTCGTCGGATTCACTCTCCTAGACGAATTACAGCTCCCAAAAATTACGTACTAGCATTTTCTAGAAGCAATTTTTCCAGAGCATTTTGAAGTGCAGATGCCATTTTTTAAATTATTTATTTTTATATATTTACGGGTTTCTAGAACTATATAGCTCTCCAAAGAACCAAGAACCCTCAGAGTACGGACTATAAAAGTGTAAAGGTCCGTACGGACATGGGTTAGCGTAACCCATCAATTTTGGTCGCCTTTATCGTGGGCTCTTATTGATAAATTTAAACATTTTTGTTAAATCTATTTAAAATTTTTTTTAGAAATGTGATGACTTTGTCAGATTTGTGGTATGTTTTGCTTGTTTAAAGTTATTATTAAAAATACTGACAGATAAAAACATTTTATATAAGCGTTTTGGAAAGGTTATCTTTAAGATAGGGTAAGCTTTTTTTTAAATTCATTCCAAAAAGTATATTTAATTTTATATTTGAAAATGCTCTATTTTTGAAATAACAAAAAAGTCAATTAAGAAATTCATTAAAAATATCCTGATTTTTTTTCTATAATGTAGAAAACATTCATTACGGACAAAGTTGATGGTTATAACATAAAGAAACGACAAAAATGACAAAGAAGGTCCAATTTTACATAAACACTTCTGCTTCACACTTTAGTAAATTGTAATAAAATTTATAAATAATGTTTCTTTATTTTTAGAAACTTTCGATATTTCAAAAAACTTTGATATTGTTACGTTCCGTACGGACTGGCTGATTATATAAATAAATCAACAATGGTTAAAGTTACAGGCTTCTCTTCTTATATATATTCAGTAGCTTAACTCACTTGTGAGAAAGGTGAGTCATCCTTGGAAAACTGTTGGGTCAATATTGACAATGATATTGGTATTAAAACACCATATTTCTACCATCATTGTCCCAATCTTAAGTAGTAATATATTCTTCCAATATTGGAAGCTAGACTCCAAAAATTGATCCAATAGTTCACCAATCGTAAATTTTATGTACGCCTTATTTGTACGAATAACAAATGCACGGAATAAGCCGTTTAGTTACAATTGGAGAATGTTATTCTTCTCGAAAAGGCAATTCAGATTATCATTAATATTCTATGCCTGCGAAAATTGGTTGCAACACGTGTGACATGCTAGGTTGACACATCTTGTTAACGGAATCAGTGAGTAACAGATGCGCCGGTGGCAATCGGAGCGTGCAGAGGGTCTCCTCTTGATTCTTGATTGACATATTTTCCGCAGTGGATCCATTCAAATATCTCGCGCCATTCGGATGTAAAAGTCAAATCTGTTCTCTCCTGATCCTATACAATACTCTGAAAAATCTTTGTACTCGAATGAAAAGCCTAACATGAAAACCATCAAATTTTTTCCTTAAACGAGACCGAACAAACTAATTAACTGAATAAAGTAAATCTAAGTAATTAAATTTTACAATATTAAATATTTATTACATTTAATGATGAAATAAGTCAAAGGGATTATAAAATCTATGATTATAGACGTAAAATTAAATGTTTACTGTATAAAGATGAAGTAATTAAATAAAAGTAGGGGAAGGTGGGGCAAAACCGCTAGGTTTAAATTTACTGATGCACAAATTTTTAACTATACATTCAATTGAAGTCATTTTTGTTTGTTACACGACTAAAACTAACCAGTAACATATTTTATTAGTCATTATTACATTTATCATAATCATAATTACATTATTTAATTGTATTTAAAAAGATTCAAATTAGCGGTTTTGCCCCAACTGTTGGGGCAAAGACGTTTTTGCTAATATTATTATTGCAAATATAATAAATGATCTAAAATATACTCTAAATAACATTTATTGGTGCAATAATTATAAAACATTAATATTTTACATATTTTTAAAGAGATTTAATCGATTTTATTGAAAATAATGACGACTTGTATTTTTAACCTCATATTTTCAATTTAATTGTTTTTTATTTTGTTTCAAAATCTACTTTATCGACTTTTCAAAAATAGAATGTTTTTTAAATAACCATGCGAAAATATGATTAAATAATAATGCTTATATAATATTCAAAATTCATAATTTTTTTTTCAAATTAGTAGTAAACGCTAATAAATAATTTAATGATTAAATAATAATAATAATAACAATAAATTTAACAGACAAAAATACTTATTTGTTTTGATGAAAAAATGCAGGTTAACAGTTGATTAGCATGAAGTTTGCATCATTTAAAATTACATGCTAATGCAGTTTTTAATATTCAATTGTTTTTTATGAAATATTTTCCAAGCGTCTTTGCCCCAAACGACAAACCTTTTTTTAATTTAAAATTTTATATATTTAAATTGAAAATTAAAACTGGATTCCACAGAGATTGTGTAGATAAATGATTACTCTATTAGAACGTGACATTTAAAAATTTTTAAAATTCACATTTAGATTCAAAATTTACTAGTTTTGATCAATAAAATTTTCATCTCATACTTGTAAAAACGATTTTTTTGGTATATTTGCTAAAGCGTTTTATATTTTCAAGATTTTTTTTTATATAACAAAGGCTCCAGTTATAATTATGATAAACTTTAAACATAAGTTGAAACGGTCTAGAAATAAGGGAGATATTTTGAAAAACGTCTTTGCCCCGCCTAGCGGGTTTGCCTCACTTTTCCCTAACTATAATATGTGTTTATCAAAATATTTGTTAAATTCCTTGATTTCAATTATTCTTTCCACAGCTGAAGTTTGTCACTAGATTTTTTTTTGATTGAGATTTTAAAACACTTTTCACATATTTAAAATTATTACGAAGCTTTTAAATTTATGAAAATTTTAATTTCTTCAAACTTTAATCAATTCGAACTTGCATTGATTAAAAATTCAAATGATCTATGCTTCAAGCATACTAAATTTGAAATTATTAAAAGATTTCTTCAATTTTAAATAATTCTCTTCTACTATGATTTTCATTATTTACTACAAATTTTAACTATTTTTATCGTTTTTCAAAAAATCTTCTATATTTTTAATTATTTTTCAATTTTTTCAATTATTATTTCAGTTTTAATTTTTTTTTTTAAATCAATTTCATTACTTGTTAATTATTGCATTTATTTTTCAATTATTTTTACAAAATATTATTGTTTAAATTATAATTTTGTTCTTAATATTACAATAATTTATTCAATCGAACTATTAACTATATAACCAATCGAATTATTAATATAAATTTAATTTATCCGTTTTAATAATTTTCCAAATATTTTCAATATTAAAAAATCTGTTTCAATGCTTCAAATTTTATTAATATTTTATTAATTTTTTTTTAATGTTAGCTGTATTTTTGAATTATTTAAATGACGTTCTTCGATTTTCAATCATTTTCTATTACTTGAAATAAATTCTGTAATTTTCTCAATTATTTTTCTCAAATTTTCATAATTATCTTCAGTTTACAATTATTTTTATCAATTATTCAAGTAGTCTCGCTTATTTCAAAATACTCTATAATTTAGAAAATTAAAAAAAAAATTCACAAATTTTTTCCATTTTCTTCAATTTTTAATTATTTCCGCCATTTTAGAGATATATTCTCCAATTTTTTATTATTTTCAATATTCTTCAAAAAATTGAAAAAAATTTTAATTAACTTTCTCGAATTTCAATTATTTTCTTCAATTTTTAACTCATTATCTCAGACTTTAAGTTATTTTTTCAATTTTCACTTATTTTTATTATTTTGCAATCATTTTCTCCCATTTCTAAACATTTTCAGTCTTTATCGATTAATTATATATTTTTAAAATTAATTATATCAAAATTTAAATTATTTTGTCACTTTGCAATAATTCTCTCCATTTTTTTATTATTTTCATTATTTTTTTATAAATTTCCTATATTTTCAATTATTATCTCAAATCTAAGTTGTTTTCTTCGCTTTTGAATTTTCTAAATCATTTTTCAATTATTTCCTAATATTTCAACTATGTTCTGTAATTTTTGTATTTTATTTCTCTAATTTAAATTATTTTCTTTAATTTTAAACTATTTTTATCATGATTCAAGTAGTCTCTCGAGACTACTTGTACCGGAAGTAAACTCGTTTTTTTCAATATATTCTGTAATATTTTCAATTATTTTTCCAAAATTTTTATTATTTTCATTATTTTTCAATAAATTTCAAAAATTTGAAATTAGTGTTAATTAATTCTCTCAAAGTTTAAATTAATCTTCCAATTGTCAGATATTTTTATCAATTTCCAATCATTTTTTCTAATTTTATAGCATTTTCATTATTTTTCAAATAATTTCCTAATTTTTCAATTATTCATCTCGAATTTCAATTTTTTTCAACTTTCATTTAATTTTGTCATTTTGCAATTATTTTCTCTACTTTTTAATTATTTTAATTATTTTTTAATTAATTTCCTAAATTTTGAATTATTATCTAAAAGCTAAGTTATTTTTTCCACTTTTCAATTTTTGAAATCATTTTTCAATTATTTCCTTTAATTTCAAATATATTCTGTAATTTTTCAATTTTTTCCCAACTTTCAATTATTTTCTTCAATTTCAAATTATTTTATCATTATCAAAATAATGTCGTTAACTTCAAATATATTCTGTATTTTTTTCCCTTATGTTTCAAAAATTTTAATTATTTTTCTCAAATTTCTATTATTTTCTTCAAGTTTCATTAATATCAAAAATTATTTTTTCAATTATCACTTATTTTTATCATTTTGCAATCGATTTCTCTAATTGTTAAGTATTTTGATGATATTTAAATTATTTTCATAATTTTTTAATTTATTATTTATCTTAATTTTCCATTTTTTTCATTTTTCATTTAATTTTGTTATTTGGTAATTATTTTCTCGATTTCGTCATTATTTCTATTATTTTTTAATTATTTCCTAAACTTTCAATTATTGTCTCAAATTTAAATTATTTTTCCACTTTACAATTTTTTAAATCATGTTCCAATTTTTTTGTTTTATTTCACGTATATTCTGTAATTTTTTCAAATATTTTTTTTAAATTTTAATTGTTTTCTTTAAGTTTTGATTGTTTTTTATCTTTTTTTAATTACTTACTCCACTTTTAATTATTCTCATATTTTTTAATAAATTTCTAAGAGTTTCAAGTATTTTTCTCCTATTAAAATTATTTTTTTATTTTCGATCGCGCTCTAAAGAGCGTTGAATAATCTACTTTTAATATAATTAGTACATATATTTTTAATATTTCACCAATATTAATTAATTTAGTTAAAGGACATTTTACATTTTAAATTTTTGTTTATTATATTGTTAAAGTACACGATAATTTAACTTATTTTGTTATTGAAACCACTTGTGTATCCCATCTATGGTCCTTTGAACTGCGGGAATTTGATAAATAAATAAATAAATCAATTTTACGAGGCTTTTTATTTTTCGAAGCAATAATGAGATGTAATTTTTAAAATATTTATTTAAAGGCAACTACATGTTTTAACACACACATTGTGTCCTCAGCAGGTCACTTATAAATAAGAGATTTTAAATTAACAGATTTTTAAAGATTTTAAATAACAATTTTTAAGAATAACATTGGGTAAGGAGACCTGGAAAATTAATTAAATAAATACATCTAAATTATATCTAAAAATATTACCTACATCTGAAATTGTTACATAAAATTACTTACCTCCTTAAGGAGGTTTCTTCTAATTATTTTTTACATTTTTTCAACATTATAAATCATAAATTAAGATATGACATGTGACTTTTTGATTAGAGGTTAAGTAGGTATTTTCTCAAATAATCGAATTTAACAGATAATCGATAAATCGGAAATTAAAAATTAAAATTTAAAAAAGGTAATCGATAAATCGAAAATTTAAAATTAAAAATTAAAAAAGTAAGAATAATTAATTAATTTAATTGATAAGTAGCAATTGATAGTACTTACCTATTTTGCCACTGCATTAGTTTCGACTCCAAATGTAGGCTATATGTATGTATAGTTCCCTAAACATAATTATTAATAATTACAGCGGTATTAAAAAAACGACACTAATAAAAATAATAACATATTTTAAATTATTTTCATCATAATTAAATTTTCTTTCTCAATCTTACATTATTTTCAGCATATTTTAATTATTTTTTTCAATTCTGAATTAATATCATCATTTTTCAATTATTTTCCTCGATTGTTGATTATTATTCTCATTTTCTAAAATTATTTTCTATGATTTTTAAGTATTTTTCTGAAAATTCAAATATTTTCTTCAATTTTTAATTATTTTCATTTGTTATCAGAATTTCAAATTTTTTTTATTAATAAATTACCGTCAAGTGGGGCTATTTTGTGCGCCATAGGGCTATTTTGTGGACGCGACGTTTTTAATGAATAAAATCTTTATATATAGTTGTTTAAGTTTGCTATTTGGTATAAATATTTTCTAATATATAGACTACAGAGAGTAGTAAATGAAATTACTTAATTCTTTATCACAAATCAGAAAAAAAATCATAAAGTCGTGAAAATCGAGCTGAAAATTTTCAAAGGTCTCAAAATTCTGTTTAGATCTCCGGAAGTTTAAAAGTGTTTTTAAAACTATTAATAATACTTGTTGACAATTTAGTTGTGATGGTGTATACGTGATGCGCTAACTTTTTATTGCATATTTTAAGAAAAAAGTGTAAAAAACTAAAAAATCAGAATTTGGTGGGTTATTTTGTGCATCCTTTAAAATCAATTATTTTTCAAAAATTGGTTTTGTAGTTAATAAAAAATACTTTATAATTTAGTTTTAGAACATATTTGTTTTATTTTTGTTATAAAAACCGAGAAATAAGCATAAAATTTAAAATTTACACACGGTGCCTTAAAAACCTCAAAAATGTAACTTTAATAATTACATGCTTTTCAAGTTAATTTTGTAACTTTTTTTCTTAAAATAACTCAAGAAATGTAGTAGAAGTTTAATTAAGTAAGATTTACTTGAAAAAATAACTTTTTTTGTAAATCTCCATTTTTGTAAAATTTTAAAGTTTTACTTTCAAATTAGTTAAACAATTACTATAAAAAAAATATTGTTAACTTTGTTTTTATTTATTACACTCTAGAATATCTAGAAAAAATACTTCATACAGTAAAAACAGTAAAAAAAATTTTTTACCCATCTTTATAAATAAACAAACTTTGATGCACAAAATAGCCCCATCCGTGGGGCTATTTTGTGCACAACTTTGAGTTTCTATAACTCAGACAAAAAATTTTTTCTTGTCGGACACCTCTCATAGGACACCTTCAGAAGGATGTCTACAACATAACTGAAAAGTTCAATTCTTTATTTTTTCAAATTCTGAATTTTAACAAAGCATAGAGTGAAAAAAGAGCGGTTTTGTGCACAAAATAGCCCCAGTTGACGGTATCGTAAATTTCAATTATTTTTATTTTTCTTCCAGACTTTTCTCCAATTTTTAGTTTTTCTCATTTGAGAAAATTAATTTCTAAAATTTTAAAGTATCTCAAATTTTTATAATTTTCTTCAATTTTTAATTATTTTTATTTGTTTTCATAATTTCCAAAAATTTTTGTTAATTATCGTAAATTTTGATTTTTAGTTATTCTCATTTTATAAAATTATTTTTTAAGATTTTTAAGAATTTTTCTAAAATTTTAATTGGTTTCTCCAATTTTTAGTTATTATTATTATTTTTTTAATTGATTTCTAAGATCTTTATGTATTTTTTTCAAATTAAAATTATTTTCTTCATGTTTAAAACATTTTTATGATTGTTTAAATATTACTTTACCCAATTTTTAATTGATTTCCTTTTTTTTTAAATTAATTTGCAATTGTTTTGTTTAATTTCAATTATTTTTTGCATTTCTTTTTAATTGTAAAATATTATAAATTTTGTCCGAAATAAATATTTATTTTATTTATATTAATTGATTTTTAAATATTATATTTAAGATATTTATTTCTTCTTATTAGATAAATATTATTTACCAATTTGTTATATTTATTATTGTATTTTATAAGTTCTAAAATGTACGAAAAACTAATCGCGCGCTTGCGCGTGTTTTATTTTGCCAGTTACATAATAATGTAATAATAATTACACACCTGGTTGTAATATCAAGAATAATAGTAACTGAATTGGATCAAAAATGGATGCAAATTAAAATTTTGCGCAGTTGATGTATCCCTCAGTGTCAAAATGCCCCATGATCCCTTGAGAATGGTAGTAGATCAAAGTGACAGATGAATAATAAAGAGAAAAAGTTAATTCCCAAAGAATGCATGGGGATGCATGTCTCGAGTTTCGTGAAGCGTCACTTGGCCGCCCATCGTGTTGAGATTTGAAATGTTACACCAGTTGTAGAAAGAAAAAGCTCTAAAAGGAAACAGTCACCCAAGGGCAATGGAATCTGTTACAATATACCCTTTCAATCACTTGCCTCCTTCCACCTATCAAATCCAGGACGTCTACCATCTCCCCACTATTCTCTGGAAGCGACACGTTTAATTGGTAATCCGTTTAAGGGATTAGTATATCTCAGGATGGACATGTCACCGGTACGGTGCTTAATGCTGATTCTCATCTAGAGACACGATCACTGCTTTTATTAAAAGAAATGAAAATTTTAATTATGAATTTGCGCCCATAAGTGAGATTTATCAATTTAGTTTATTGTAATTACCCATCCAGTGTAAATTCATTAAATTCGTATTATAAATTCGATTATCACAGATGAAGAGATTAAAACCAAATTCACCATTTCTCTTTCAATGCGAGAAAGTTCTCCTTTACTCTTCCTAACACACGCATCAGGATTTCAACCCCTAGAGCCGCATGTGAATGCTCACTTTTCAAACAAGATTACTCTTTGGTGCATAAAGGGCAGCAACGGGGTTAAAATCCCAGCATGATCTAATAGGGATTAACCAAGTGACAAATGTCTGACATGGAGAGTAATACCAATACTCGTTTTGTCCAATTTTCAATTCAAATCTTTGTCATCAAACTCCTATTTACGAATCGATTCTTGATTTATGATTTCAAATGTCAAAAATTAATTGCGAGTATACATATTATTAATGTTATACATAGTAATAACATCATGTATTACAAATCGTATTACTTATCTACTAGTACTTATTACTTATCATATTACTTTTAAATCAATAAAGGTCAAGATTAATACAATTCTCACTGTGTGTTATAAATTATGTTGTTATGTGTCAAGCTCAATTTAAATAAAGTTCTCACACTCGGATGTTGTAAGGTTCTAGTACAATTAAAATTGATTAAATATTAATTCATGTATTGCTTGGATGTACATAATATGTTGTGCAGTTAACTATAAAGTTAGCCTTCAGCCGTTCTGACAATGTTTCGGATAATCGACTTTATACCTATACTTATATTATATGAGATCAGGGTAGATAAGGATAAATGGAGAATAAAAATGAGAAAAATAGCAGCCGGTGCAGCTTGCGCCTTGCCTAAAGCATATAGTCCTCCACCTGACTCCAAAAATCGGTTAGATTCGGGTTCGAGAAACAATTTATCAGAGTAGACAAATTCAAATTGAAAGTCTCCTCAGTTAGGCATTAAAGTACTTTCAGTTTTATGCACAACCTATTGAAGTTTAATTTTTTATGAAACTTCAATATGATAATTGAAACTCTTTTAATAGTACCTTTTTCAACAATACCTTTTCTAATAATACCTTTTTTAATAATAGATTATTACTTACTACCAATTATCATTTACTACCCACCTCTGCCTTATTATCAACATGAAGAAAGTGTAAGATCAGTTTTGTAAGAAAAGTGTATTAGTAGATAAATTTAATCCCAGGAGAAAATGTTATATCTCTTTTAAGGTTGATTAAGTCGACTATAGTAATATACAGACGGAGAGCTTTATGGTTTTGTGATATTTTGCGACGGGGTTTTTATGAGACGACGCAGTTGAACACCCGATTGTAGATCGATCGGTTACAGTTTTGTTTTAGGGGGGATACAAGCCAGTCTCTTAAATAACAACAGGTCTAGAATTATCGGCACTTTGAACGCGCTAAATTCTCGGCTCGTGCCATCAATCAGAAAATGATGCTCTTGACCCACCTGGCTCGATTTTATCGACCAGAGTTGAATTACAGCTAAACCACATAGGCATTCTATCAATTTATAAGTACAAGTAGACCAACATTTTTTGTGTCTGGAGCAATCTTTCAGAAACTTTTTTTGTGTTTGGAAATATCCAATTATATTTAAATTGTCAACATCCTCACATTTTATTTGTAGGTTGAGTCACTCTAAATCCGAGATTTTGAATTGTTGACCGAACAGATCTTTGTCTGCTTGATTACCACCTAATCATCTTCTCATTACCTGTAAAAATAAAACAGAGTATAATATTTGTTGTGTTATGCAACAGACTTGTGCACATTGTAATTATAAATTGGTCATACAACAAAAATTGCGAAAAAATATATATTAAAATTTAAAATAAAAAATGTATAAATTATAATGAACTAATTTTGCCGGTTTATCACGAGAAAAATATGGAATTATTCTTGGGCAGTAAAATTTAAATGTTTTATATACATGCAAACAAAAGATAAAATTACCCGCATCTAATATTATGATTGTATTTTTTTACTGCACAATATAATTACAATTTATAAATTTAAAATTACCTTTGGCATTTTCTAAAAATTAAAATGTTGTCGTTAACGAGTCCAAAAGGCACGAAAGTATTAAAAATTTGTCGGAAAAATATTGGGATCTGAAATATAGCGATACGCCATCTGGTGTCAGAAAAACTTATTAAAATAACAAGGTCCGATTCTGTAAACAGCATTGAATTTGATATTGACTTTTTAAATTAATTATTTGTATTAAATTGCAACTTATTAGAATTTTAAAAATGTGTTCTCTTGAAAAAGTAGGAAAGTGTAAAAGAAAATAAATTTATGTGTTATGTGACTCTGTATAAAAATTTGCTTTTTATATATGTAAGATACTGCTATTACATTTTTAAAGTGACAACTTTATAGAAGACAATTCTAGTAGAATTGTTACAAAAAGTAATTTAAACTGCTTAAAAAAATACAATAAATTATAAGAAGCAAAATAAACAGAAAATATAAATGCCCTGACAAAAGTATTGGATTGAATTTCAATCAGTTTGAATAAGTTTTAATCAGTATTCTTCCGGGTCATTCCGAAATTTGTTTCCGAGCCAATCAGTTTTTATCCGAATCTATAAATGTATGTAACTTGACAAAACTTTATTTCCGAATCATTCCGAATTAATCTGTTTCATTCCGAAACTTAATTTTAATCCGTTTGAATCACGTTGTTTCATTCCGAGTCCTTCCGAATCAATCCGTTTCATATTCGAATAAACCTGACTAAAATTTGAACGGATTGATTCGGAATGATTCGGAATGAAATAACGGGATTCAAACGGATTAAAATTTAGCTTCAGAATAAAACGGATTAATTCGGAATGATTCGGAAAGAATTTTTCGTCAAGTTACATTCATTTTTAGATTCGGATAAAAACTGATTGGCTCGGAAACAAATTACGGAGTGCCCCGGAAGAATACTGATTAAAACTTATTCAAACTGATTGGAATTCAACCCGATACTTTCGCCAGGGTGTTTTATTTATTATGACTGCTACATATGTACAGTGGCGTAACTATTAAGGGGCAAAGTAGGGCAGAGCCCCAGGGCCTTGGAGCTCAGGGGACCCACAGTGAACCCTAATAAATCTTTTTTTATAGGAAAAATTTGTAAAAATTAGAATTAAAAAAATTGCAAAAAATAATTGAAATTCCACAAAATCATTGCAGATTTTATAAATTAATTGAAAAAAAATTAAATCAAGTAAAAATTGGAGAAAGTAATTTTAAAAAGTTTAAAAAATAAAGAAAATAATTTAAATTTGAGAAAATTACTTAAAAATCTTAAAAATAAATTGAAAAAAATTAAATAATGAAAAATTAGGAAAAATAATTGGAAATTGAGATAAAAAATATGAAATTGAAAAAAATAATTAAAATTTCAGAAAATAATTGAAAAAACCACATAATATTTTTTAATTAAAGAAAAGTTAAAGAAAATTTCAGAAAAATACTTAAAACTTCCAGAAGTTCATTGAAGAAAAAAAGAAAATAATTAACAATTAGAGGAAATAAATGAAACAAGATAAACATAATTTAAAATTAAAGAGAATAATTTTTAATTAAACAGAAATAATTTAAAACTTTTTGAAAATTACGAAAAAAAACCAAAGTAATTAAAAATTGAAGAAAATGATATAAAATAGCAAATAAATAATTGAAAATTGATTGAAATAATTTAAATCTCAGATAACTTAATAGTTTAAAAATTTGGAAATTATAAATGAAATGAACAAAATTAAAAGTTGAAGTATATAAATGTTGGGAAATAATTGAAAAACAATTTTAAATTTGAGACTTGTAGAAAATAATAAAAATATGATACAAACGATGATAAGATGTAAAAAATAAACCACATTTGAGTGGAATAAGTGAAAAAATTACAGAATTTTGTTTTAAATAAAAAATAAAAATTAATTGAAATTGGAGAAAAATAGATAAAGATCTTAGAAATCAATTGAAAAAAAATGAAAATAACTCAAAATTGCAGAAAACAATTGAGGAAAGCTAAAAATAAATGAAATTTAGGATAATTAATAAAAAAAAAAATTGGAAATTATGAAAACAATTGAAAGTAATTAAAAATTAATGAAAATAATTGAAATTTTAGAAAAATACTTAAAAATTTTAGAAAATGAGAAAAAAAATTAACAATTGAGGAAAATATTTAGAAAATGATAAAATTATTTCAAAATTGAAAAAAATAATTGAAACATGCTGAAAATAATAATTTAAGATTAAGAGAAATAATTAAAATATGATGAAAATAATTTAAATACGAAAGAGTGAAAACAGTAAATAAAATTTGAGAGAAATAATTGAAAAAATAATAGAATATATATGTTTAAAAAAAGAAAATAGTGACAAAATAACTTAAAAATTTCAATAACAGAAAATAATTAAAAAATCGCAGAAATAATCGAAAATTAATGATAAGAATTATTGAAATTTCAGATAAATAAGTGAACTTTTTGAAAATTATTCCAAAAGAATGAAAATAATTTAAAATCGGAGAAAATATTATAAAATTACAATTTGATTTTAAGCGAAAGAAAATAATTGAAAAATCGTTTAAAAAATTGAAAGTTGAAGACAATAATCTAAATTTGAGATAATAACTGAAAATTTAGTAAATTAATTGAAAAATAATGGAAATATTAAAAGATGGACAGAATAATTGCGAAATAATAAAAAGAAATGAAAATTAAACAAAATAATTAAAAATTGAAAACAATAATTGCAAAATGACAAAAATAATGGTAAATTAAAAAATTAATTTAAATTTGCGATGAATAATATAAAATTTAGTAATAAATAATTAAATTGGGTTAATGACAAGGCAAAAATAATGAAAATTAAAAAATAATTGAAATTTGAGGAAGGTAAATTTATGATTTAGGGCAACAATTTAAAAACAATTAAACTAATTAAGAATTGTAGAAATAGTTAAAAAATGATAAAAATATTACAAAATTGTATTGCAAGTAATCGAAATCATAATAGAAAAGAATTATTAAAAATTGAAGAAATTTTTAAATCACTTCAAATTTAGTATTTTTGAAACGTGGATTAATTGGACTTTTAATTTTTAATCATTGCAAGTTTACATTAACTGAAATTTGAAGAAATTAAAATTGCTATAAATTTAAAATTTGAGAACATTTTACGAAAGTAAAATATGTTTCAAAATTTTAAAAGAAAGAAACATCTAGTGGCAAATTCTAGGTGTAGACAGAATGAATGAATGAAGGAATTAAACTTGTAAATTATTATTTGTAATTGGGGTCTTATTTTTCTTTTTGCCTCAGGGCCCTTGCTCTTCCAGTTACGCCACTGCATACATGGGCGTACCCACGTTGTGGCAGAGGGGGCGCTGCCTCTCCCCCTAGACAGCCAGTTTATATGAGAGAGAAAGAGGTAGCAATATATTGTTGTCTCTCTCACTCCCACATAAAACCCCACTAAGAAACTTTTATGGGTACGCCCCTGACTGCATATGTAACTACATAACCTATATCTTTAGAGTAAAAATACTTTTAGAAGACAAGGTTGTGTTCCTAAGAGAAAAATAAAAGAAATAAGAGATCACAACAATAACAACGATTTGTAAAAATTCAAGAAAAAATGTTGTAAATAGTTTTTTAACCGACTAAATATTGATGGTTCTAAAAAAGTCGTTAAATCCAAGATTAAATTAATTAACACTCCATAACAACAATTCAATAATAATTTTATGCTTAATACAAATTTTTTACAGTCAATAATCTCCCGTCTAGTAGTTAAGCAATAAATTTAACATTTAATCATTACATCTTTTTTAAAAATGCCATCAGTCACTGAGAATGTAATTTCGAATTTAATGAAGCAGCAGCTTAATTTAAATTGAAAAAAGCCAATTCTTTTCTGCGTGGAGTTTCACAAGAAATAAGAATGAGCGAAAAAAAACTGTGGTACACTCGTCATATTGTATCGAGAACGCGTGTCCTGTCGTGCGAGTAGCAAGGGAATGTTATCGCATTGTATCGTCCGTGTTTTCATTACCATTTTATCTCGATGTGGCCATTACACTTAGAAAAACCAATTTGATTTATTACGAGACCTGCCATATTGCTTCTTCTCGTGAGCTGCAGACGATCGGTTCCGCAAAGTGACTCGCCGAGATTGAGATTCCAATCGATTTGTTCCCGCTGATTTGAATAAGCATTCAACGGTAACTCTTTGCAGGAAACGAGATAAAAAGTTTCTATATGTATACATTGTTAGGGCCTCCAAATATGACTTGAATGGCTAACAGAACACATAACTTTCTCTACGGAATATTTATTACACGTGGATTGAAAAAAGTAATTATTGATTTCGCACTTATTAACATTCTTCAATTCTTGTTTGGATATTTCTCTTTGCGTTATTCTTATTATTTTATTTTTTAAATTAATTTGTTCAGTGTTAGTGAAGCAACTCAGAAAAAAAAGAGTAAGTAGTTGTTACGTGTGTAACGATAGATACGTTGGGATATTTTGCGCGACGTCCGAACCCTGGCCAAAGACACGGAATTAAGATGAGTGACCCAACCGTGCTGGATTTAAAAATGGCCACTTGTCACTAGTTGAGTTTTTAAGGTTGGAATTTTTACAAGTTTTACTTCAAAATTTTTTCTTTTAATGCTCACACATGTCTATTTTAATTATTAATTTACAAATTTATTATTCTGTAGAAGCTTCAATAATGTAAACTATTTTAGGCTTAAGACGAAATAGAGGTATATATTAACAATTCTTATTATTATAAACCTGATGTTTACCCCGGAGATAAAAACCTATTCACTTTTTCTGAATCGGCCTTGAGCTTAAGTAAATCCTCATTCTTAAAAGGAAATTTCCGATTCAAATCATTTTAATTTTCCAAGTATTTTTTTATTTTTAGTAACATGCTCAACAAAAATTTTATATATTTGTTCAATTTAAAAAAGTCTTATCAAAACTAACACCTGTGTATATAATTTATTTACGTATTATTTAAAATTTTTCAATTTTGTGTAAAATATGACAATCTAACCTCAAAATTTCCAAACTGATTCATAGTTGTTAACATTGATTTAGTAAATTTCTCATTAATATAGGTATAGTTACTTATTAAAGACTATTCAGAACGTCAATTCTTCAATCCGCTTTCTTTAAATCTCTGATTCACCTAAAATTTCATCAATAAGTTTTTATTTCCAGGGTATTATCAAAAAGACATTTATAAAATAAAGTCATACTAATTATAATTTTTAATTTATACAAATGAGTTAAAATAATCTTATGTGATTTGAATTTACTGATTTTTTTTCAATTTGAATCTGTTGCGGAAATTGAATTTAACCTCACTTTTGATAATTATTTATATAAAATGATCATGATCTTATAAAAATTTTTAGTTACCGATCCTTTGTATTTATTATGTGATTGTACCAATTACTGAAAATATCAACCTTATGAGAATAAAAGAAGTTTGATTGAATCGCCTGTAAAATTAATAAGTCTTGAAAATTTTGTTACTGTCAATCCTAATGCAATGACAAGAAAAAGAACTACGAAAAATTCATTTTATGAAATTTATAACCTAAACAAATGTGTATTTTATCTGTAACTGTCACATTAGGGAAAATATATTCTTAACTAAAAATACCTTTTCAGTTTCAGATTGTAAATAAAGTAGGTAAGTAACAAAGAAATATTTTATGTATAAAAATTTTAATTTTTTTAAAATTTTTATAAATTTAATTTTATTATAAATTGCGTCAAGTTCGCCTGAGGTTTAAAGGAAGAAGCCAGCTAAACTCGTTCTATACCTTCGAATTTACCATGGACAGGACACAGTTCCAGTCTGTCTGCTTCTTACCTCTTGAGAAGCATGCGATTCGCGTTACGGAGTAAATGTTAGAAGCACAAAACTTTAGGAAAAAAATGTAGTTAAATCATTAGGTAACTTGCCTAAAAATAATGCCGTTCCAGTGCAAAGTGTGATGTTACATTATGGAACTCGAAAACGAATTTTGCAGAAAGTTAATATGAAAACCATTTTCTGTGATTAATGGATAAGAAAAATTTTCATCGCACTTCTGTTTACGGTGAGAGATTTGGAAAAATAACTTTAGAAGATGTTCAAGATGCGGAGATAAGGTTATGTTTGTCATAAATATACTTAAAATATTCAAACATATCAAATCAAGAAATTTAGTTAACGAAAACATCTAAAACGTGTCAAAATAGAGGAAAACTGTCTTAAAACAAAGCTTTTGTTTTTACATTGATCAGTTTTATTAACAGCATTTTCCAGAAGTCAAATTTATTAATGTCGATATGGAAAAATTTGAATTTTGACAAAAGTAACCTTATTTCTGCATTTTGTTTTTTCATCTATTAGTCTATGTGTAAAAAAAATACATAAAAATAATAAATAATAATGATAAATTGCTCCACATTTCATTGATGGCGCCACCATTCAGTTAATCACGTCATTTTTTCCTGGCCATTAGAAAATTCATTTTTACAAGCAAACTGCACAAACTTCAATATACGTTCGATTATAATCGAAATTAGAATATAATTATTCAGCCAATAGATGTTAAACAACAGTTTAATTCACAACTAAATTGATTTAATTGATTAATTGAAATTGTACTATTTAAAGAAATACAAAAATTGTATGGCTTCTCCAAGTTCACCTACTTTTTCTAACATTATTCTAATTAAATTTACAAATAAGTGGATTAATTTATTCACATGTACGGTTTGGTGTTAGACGCAATAATATTTTGAATTTATTATTAAGCCCGGGTTCATACCTGGAAGCCTGTATAATATACATCGCCACTAACTATAGAGATTGCAGACGAGATTCCCTCGCAGAATAAAATCTGGCTTCGCATTATTCAATCGCTTCTCCTTTGGAATGCACAGATCAAACTTAATAATGCAAGGGTCACAAAAAGGGAATGTGCGGAGCGCGCGTGGTCCGCATGCGAATTAAGCATCGCGACGCCTCATCAACCATAATTAATATCGAACTTATTTGCTTCGTTTTATACAAAATCCTGCTCTTGAAAATTAGACATAACATAATATATTATTACAAACTTAATGTAGTAATGTATTCAATCAACTTAATAAAAATTTTAATACTTATACTTAAAGTAGAATCGGATACTGAATCTGGCAAGAAGTTAATGACGTTTAGAGAAATCTTCTATTTTCAAATTTACGTAGTACAGGAAAGTTTAAATAGTGAATAACAAATTGTGGTATCTAATTATGACTAAAAACTATCAATTATATTTAAATAATAATGTTATTTAATAGATATTAACGTCTTTTAGTAATACGGAACAAAGCTTTTAGAAGTGACTGTACGAAGTTGTAACCTAAAAAAAAAACTGCTGAAAAATAATTTTTAATCTATCAGTAAATATGATATGAATATACTTGACAAATATTTTATTAATCAAATTATAGCATATTATGCTGTATAAATTTTTTTTATTATTGTAATTATTTATTTATAAAAGGTTTTAATCAGCTTAAAAACGTGGCAACGTTGTAAACTAATAAACCTTGTTTTTTAAACGTTATTGGTAGCAGTGTTGTGTGCTCAAGAAGTTTTGTGAGAGAGTAAGATGTACTATTCTTTAAATAAGTGCGAGACGACGCGACAACTTGTTTTGATTGCTTATGAATAAGAAAAATTGAAATGCTGAAAATATATCGATTGAAAGGCAAAATTGTCACACAAAAAGTGTTTTAGAAAAAAGTACAAATAAAATCACGTGCAAAAAAAATTAGTTGTGAGAATCATGAGCATGTGTTTCTTGAAGTTTTAAAAGAAAGTGAGGTTAGGAAACACGTGGGTCTTGAGAATGTTTTGATAAAAGATAGAGATAAAGCACAAGTAATAGATTATTATTAATTTAATTTAATTAATATTATTGTTAATTTTTTTATTAGTAAAATATTATCTTTCATTTCTACCACTGTTTATGAGAAGTTTATATTTTTAAATTTATCGCGCTTTAATTCAATGATTTGATGAAGTAGCAATCTTCTTTACCAACAATCTGTATTTTCTCTACAACGTTGCCATGATTTTACAAACAAGTGTCAAAACACTTGTGTTTTTTAATCTATTTTAATTATTTTCTTCGAAACTAATTAGTAAGTATATAAAACTTCAATTATTTATTGAAGCCGAAATCTTCAACTTTGATATATATTTCAGGCAAAACATTTTGACGTGTACAAATAGCATGTTTTACTTGTGAAAATTTGATAACCTGTATTCTCCATAAGAGACAATTTATATTACTAATTTTTATAACTTTAACACTAATCAGACGAAAATTCTGAAATTTTGTGAACTGCTTCATAATATTAAGAGAAACTAATCCTCAAATACAAATCATCATTTTTTCCACAGAATATTACACTTTTTTCTACCACTTTTTTTCCAAACCCGTCACAGATTAAAAAAAAATTCTCCATTTGTTTTACATGGAAGGTTACTTTTTTGTACAAATTCATTTGCTTCTTTTTCATTACATCATTACACGTTAGCCATGGGATTGAATATTTGCTTTGAAGTAGATAAAGCATGGAATAGAAAAGCATTATTAATTCCCAGAAGTAATACTAATTAAATTATTACTTAACATTAATAATTTTCTTATTTTTTTAAAAAAAGAAAGTAATATTTAAAAAAGAAATTCTTGCCGACAAACATACCGACTGTTGGTAAAAGGGATTTCTACTTTTCCCTTTACACTGTCTAAACTGAAATGATAGGTTAACCTAAAAATTTGTTTTTGTCGTCAGAAAAACGCTCGTCTCAAAGATAATAATTGATAAACATTACAACGTAAATTATAGATACTTATTAACATTATTTGGTAATTATTACATTTCAGTAACTTTGCTTCAATATAGCTATCTAATATTAGACGAATATTGTATAGCTTCCAATATTGTCCAAATATTCACCAATCATAAATTTCCCATCAAGATAGAACCCCAATAAAAAATTGTACACTTAAAGTACCACTTTTTCAGCAAAATGTTATTCTTTTTATAATGTAATTATAAAAACACAATATTTGCGACAGATCCTGTTTGTCATTCTGTCTAAAAGGGAAAAAAAAGGCACAAGATTGAATGAGTGGTTCTTTTTGTCTTCCAGGTCGAATTGACTTTTAGTGATGATGAAAAGGTTTTTTTATGGTTCGGAAAAATGTGTCGATAGACTGGCGAAAAAAAACGGTTTCTGCGGTGATCGAAGCGAGACAGAAAAAGAGAAAAACGAGCGCTATCGCTCATCACACGGATCCCCGAAGGGAGCTCAAAACGGAGTTAACTCTGGCAAGGGTCTCCTCTTTCACCCCACCTTATCACCTACCGAATAATAGAGGCATATTGAATAGATAGCCGAACCCTACCGACGTGTATCTGATCCCAATGTCTCCCGGGAATATTAGGAAATCGGCCCTTCAGCCCTTCTTACACCTCGCAAACTGTTTCCAAATAAATCCTCTCAATGTTTTTCCTTCTCGGACAATCTTTTCTTTCAATTTATCACTTTTATGGCATATTTTGCGATTTGGATAAATGGCATATAGATAATGCGATTTTCAGACTCGATAAAATTTTTTAAAGTGGATCTGAAAAAATGGCATAGGAAAATTTATTGGAATAAAGAAACTTGTTCAGGACCTATTAATTTTTTACGGAACTTACAAACTTCAAATAATAATTTATTTTTTGCGGTTCGTTTTTAAAGTTTCGTGGTCCAGGGCCGAAATATTTATAAGCAGCCTTGACGTCTGTCTGTCCGTCCGTCCGTCGTACGCAGCCAATAGTAGAGCTTTGCGATTTGAAGATTTCCCACAAATAATTACTAGATATTTTGAGGCAAATCCCTGTGAATTTCTGGGAAATTCCAAAAAGATACCTGGAAAATCCTGGGAATTCCTGGAAACCCCTTGGAAATTGTTGGGAACTATTAGGAAATCCAGGGGAAATCCCTGACCATTACTGGGATTTCCTGGAAAACTACTGGGAATCCATTGAAAATTCCTGTGAAATTTGTAGTTAATCCCTGCGAATTAAACAAAACCTTCTGGGTCTGTTGGACATTTATGGGAACTCTTGGGAAATCCTGTGAAATCTCTGGAAAATTTGTGGAAAATCCCTGGTCATTTCTGGGAAATCCTGAAAAACTTCCGGAAATCCCTTGGAAATTCCTGGAAAAGTTTCGGTACACCCTTGGAAATTCCTAGAAAACGCTTAGGAATCCCTTAGGAAATTTCTGGGTACATTTCGGAAATCCCTAGAAATTCCTGGGGAACTCCTGAGAAATTCATATGGAAAATCTCTGGGCATTCCTGAGAATTCCTGAAAAACTTTCGGGAACCCTTTAAAAATTTCTGGGAATATTTGGGAAAACCCTAGAAATTTCTGGGAAATTCATCAAAAATCCTTGGTCATTTCTGAAAAGTCCTGGGAATCTCTTGAAAATTCCTGGGAACTCTTGGGAAATTCATGGGAAACTCCTGCGAATATTTTTGAAATTCAAGGGAAATGTTAGAAAATTCCTGTGAAATTATGACAATTTCCTGAGAATTCCAGTTAATGCTTGGAAAATCCCTGGAAATTTCTGGAAAACTTCTGGGAATTTCTGGAAAACTCCTGGAACTATTTGCGGATTCCTGCGCAATTTCTGAGCATTCCTAGAAACTTTTGGGAAGTCTCTGGGCAATTCGTGGGAAATGCCTGGGCATGTCTTGGTATTCCTTGGGAATTCCCTTTAAATCTTGGGAAATTTCTGGACATCCCTGGGATAATATTGAAATTATCACTAAAAATATTTGTATGTCTTTAATTGAAAATATCTATGAAAAGCAATTTTATTCGTAGTAAATCCCTTAAGAATTTTTGGGAATTCCTGGGAAATTTGTAGAAAATCATTGGTCATCCTTTGAAGTCCCTTAAAAGTCCTGAGAATTCTTGGGAAATTCGTGGAAAATCCTTGGTCCTTCTTTGAAGTCCCTTGAAAATCCTGAGAACTTCTGGGAAATTCCTCGGAATCCTTTGGAATTTCCTGGAAACTTTTAGGAAGTTTCTAGGGAATCCCTAGGTGCTTTCAGGAATTCCAGGAAAATTCCTGGAAAATCCCTTGACTTTCTTTGAAATTCTTTGAAAATCCTGGGAACTTCTGGGAAATTCTTTGAAAATCCAGGAACTTCTGGGAAATTCTTGGGAAACTCTTGGAATTGCCTGGGAACTATGGAAAATTCCTAAGGAATCCCTAGGAGCTCTCGGGAATTACAGGAACATTCCTCGGAAATTCCTGGAAAATCCCCTGGCATTGTTTGAAATCCCTTGGAATTTACTGGAAACTCTTGGGAAATTCTTAGGAAATTCCTGGAAAATCTTTGGCCATTCTTTGAAGTCCCTTGAAAATCCTGTGAACTTCTGGGAAATTCCTGGGAATCCCTGGTAATTTTCTGGGAACTCTTGGAAAATTCCTAAGGTATCCCTGGGTGCTCTCGGGAATTACAGGGAAATTCCTGGAAAATCTTTGTCTATTTTTTGAAATCCCTTGAAAATCCTGTGAACTTCTAGGAAATTCCTGGAAATCCCTTGGAATATCCTGGGAACTCTTAGGAAGTTTCTAGGGAATCCCTAGGTGCTCTCAGGAATTCCAGGGAAATTTCTAGGAAATCCCTTGACTTTCTTTGAAATTCTTTGAAAATCCTGGGAACTTTTAGGAAACTCCTGAAAATCCCTTTGGAATTTCCTGGGAACTCTTGGGAAATTCCAGGAAACTCTTAGGAAATTCCTAGGGAATCCCTAAGTGCTCTCAGGAATTCCAGGGAAATTCTTAGGAAATTCCTGGAAAATTCTTAGTCATTTTTGGAAGTATTTTTGAAAATCCTTGGAACTTTTCGGAAATTCCGGGGAATCCCTTAAAAATTGTGGGAATTCCTTGGAAATTCCTGGGAAATTTTTTGGGTTATCCCTGGAAAATTAGTGGGATTTAAGTTTTAAGACTTATGTCGGAAACACAATTTTGTTTAGTCATTGAGACATTTTCCAGTCTGGAAAATAATAAAAAGAAGCAGTTGATATTAAAGCTAGAAATTTTCTAGGAAAGTATTTCGTCTGGCAATTGACAATGTTAGGAGTTTCAGAAATGGTTTATATGTGGTTGGTTGTGCGAACGTTGAAATGTAGCAGTTTCTATTTCCGCTACGACTTGAATCTACACTATTGTGTGTACTGGTTTCCTATGTGTTGGATTTGTTGGTGGTGTGTTGAACAAATGATTGCTTCGAAAAAAACTTGAGAGTGAAATGCAATTCAACCCTCTCCACTCTTGCCTCAAGAAAAGAGGGTTGTCGGACCAAGAAAGTTACGGGTTACAAAGGGGGAAAAGAACCCAGAACACGATACCTCTTTTTCCTACTTTTCTGCCTTTTAGTCCTTTTTTATTCTCTATTTATTTTACAGTAAGTACTTTATTTTCGCTTACAAACATCATACTTGCAATAGCACATAAAAAAAACTTATCCACTTATCTTTTCTATTATACAATTTTTCTCCCTTTTTATATAACGCAATTTTATTATTTCTCCACTTGTTGTTTTTTTTTTCTAAGAAAAATAGTACAATTTCAAATCAAACATAGTAAAACATAGATTTCAAATATTTTGAGTCACTTAAGTCTGATTTCACACGAGTAGAACACGAGCGACAAAAGTGCTTGAAAGCCTAAACTGTGTTTTTAGTTAGTTTTTAGTTGAGGACAAATACAAATTTTTTTCTTCTCATTTCGGCGGTTTTTTGTTCCGGAGAGAAAGGATCCACTCGAGACGGAATGAGAAGGATAACCAGCACAAACATAAGCGACACAGAAGTGCTCGTGGCCGAAATATTATGTTTCGGCAAACATACGAAAGTGGAATACAAATATGTATTTCTCTCTTTCTCTCTCAAAAGGCCGCACTTACATTTGCCAGGTTTGTCCTTCTGTCTCTCAACCTGTTGACGTTTTCAATCTCTCTTCCCGACTCGTTTTACATGTATGTATGCGTACATGCATTAAGACTCGTCTCAATGTTACTGACTCTCTCGTCCAGACTTTAAATGGAATGAAGGGTAAATATCAGTTAATTAATTGAAATTGAAGCCTTTTCAAAGCAGACTTTATTTTCTTGTTAAATAATGTTTTAGTTTAATTGACTTTTTAATGCTGCGTGTTTTGTCAATATTAGACCTAAGGGTGATTTTGAAAATGAGATTTATAAAATGATTGTTATTTTGAGGTTAGATTTTTTTTCAACACCAGTAAAGGAAAAAGAACTGCCTTAAAATAAGACTCTTTTTATTAATAAGGTTAATAACAATTTAATCATTTTTATTTATTTTTTACTTTTTTTACCCACAAACGTTATTTTTAAAAAACTGTAAGTTGTTTGGTTATGATAGATTTTAGTAAAATACAAAATTTTCAATAAACATTTCAGTACAATTTTTCTAAAATTATTTTGAGTAGTTATTATGTCAGAAATATTATTCGCTAATATTTTTCGAATTTAAAAATTAGGGATTTATGATCAACTTTTAAAATTTTGTTTCTCAATTTACGTAACGATATTAATGAATTATATTATCCTTATAAAATGAGTAGGTGGACTATGAAGAAAATAAATTTTTAGTTTAATCGTCTTTCCACTTTAGACTGTATAAAAATAACAACAGAAAGCTTATTTATCGACAGTCGGTACAATTTGACGTCAAAAATTCCATTTTTGAATATTTCTTTCTTTATTTTCAAATAAAAATAAGAAAATCATAATTGCTGTAAATATTAATGCAATTATTAATTCCCAGTAGCGATCCTAATTAAATTAATTCCCAAAACATTCCAATTTTCTTATTTTTTTAAACAAAGAAAGAAAGTAATATTCAAAAAACGAATTCTTGCCGCCAAAACTAATTGGCTGTCGGTAAAGGGGATTTCTATTCTACCTTTAAACTGTCTAGAGTAAAACGACAGGTTAACCTAAAAATTTTTTACTGACGTAAAAAAACGTTCATTTCCTCATCTCAGAGGCCATAATTAATAAATATTACAAGGTTAATTATTTTTTATACTCTTTAAAGTCTATAATCGTCTTTCCACTGTAGACTGTGTAAAAATAACAACAGAAAGCCTATTTATCGACAGTCGATACAATGTGACGTTAAAAATTCCATTTTTGAATATTTCTTTCTTTATTTTCAAATAAAGACAAGAAAACCATAATTGCTGTAAATAATAATGCAATTATTAATTCCCAGTAGCGATCCTAATTAAATTATTACCCAGAACATTCCAATTTTCTTATTTGTTTAATCAAAGATGGAAAGTAATATTCAAAGAACGATTTCTTGCCGCCAAAACTAATCGGCTGTCGGTAAAGAGGATTTCTATTCTACCTTGAAACTGTCTAGAGTAAAACGACAGGTTAACCTAAAAATTTTTTACTGACGTAAAAAAACGTTCATTTCCTCATCTCAGAGGCCATAATTAATAAATATTACAAGGTTAATTATTTTTTATACTCTTCAAAGTCTATAATCGTCTTTCCACTGTAGACTGTGTAAAAATAACAACAGAAAGCCTATTTATCGACAGTCGATACAATTTGACGTCAAAAATTCCATTTTTGAATATTTCTTTCTTTATTTTCAAATAAAAATAAGAAAATCATAATTGCTCTAAATAATAATTTAATTATTAATTCCCGGTAGCGATCCTAATTAAATTATTATCCAAAACATTCTAATTTTCTTATTTTTTTTAAGAAATAAAGAAATTAATATTCAAAAAACGAATTCTTGCCGCCGAAACTAATCGGCGGTCGGTAAAAGGGATTTCTATTCTACCTTTAAACTATCTAGAGTAAAATGACAAGTTAACCTAAAAATTTGTTACACTGACATAAAAAAACGTTCATTTCCTCATCTGAGAGGCCATAATTAATATTACAACGTAAATATTACAACGTAAATTAGTTTTTATACTCTTCGCAGTCTATAATCAGTTTTTTTAACGGAAATAAATCTCAGAAAGTTCCAATTCGCTAAATTCAACAAAATCACTGTATTTTGCCCCAAAAAATAGATGAAATAGTACTCGTTAACATGGTCTAAAAACTTTTAGACGTTTTTAGTTTAAAAAAAAAGAAACTGCACAAGGCAAAATTAATGGTTTTTTCTATTTTCACCTGGCTTTGACGGTTTGTAAATTTGTGCTTGCAGGTAGCTATTCCTTTTCTGCAAATACACAAGCGTTTTCCGTTGTGAGCTATTCCGTTCGCGGCTTTTTACGAAAGAAACATGGTGTATAGGTGGAAAGTATAAAGGCAGTTGTCTGGAGGCGGCAGCATTAAAGGGGTGTGAGCACAATAGGACCCATATGTTTGCGGGGGTGTCGTTCCACGATTTAGAAAGCATTACAGTGACTCCTCGCAGTTTTCGATTTTTGCAAAAAATACCCTTCATTAAAAAAAATAATCTTTGTAATTAGAAACCTGAAATCCTTTTCAAAAAAAGATTTTAATTTTCGAATGATGTCAATCAAGCAAAAAAGTTAAATTGAGTACACGTTATAAATTGTAACCTATATTTATAAACAAATGAATTTAAAATGAGATAGAACTTGAGCAGGGTGTTTTTGTCGAGTGAGAATTGCTTCGTATAATTGAATTGAAAACATGAGCTATGAATATTAGAGTGACTTAATAAAAACGGAAACATTTGAAATTTGATGGAAAAAGTGTTTTAACATCAAAAGTTTGGAAGTGGATGTAATCTATGAGCAGCTGTTGTCGAGATTCACAAACGATCTCATAAAAAGTTGTCAAAGCCCCTGTATTAACGCCATTAAAATGGTCCCATAAAAGCAGGAGCTTTCAGCTCCTTAAGCACTTCAATAGAGCTTAGTTCCTTTGCTTTTTTATACTAGTACGATATACAAAAATTTATGGTTAATGGTTACCACAGCAGGAAATTACTTTTTCTAGTACCCACAATCACGTAATGTTACATTCCCAATATTGTCAATGGAAGTATCATTTTTTTTCATTAATTGCCTTTAATGAAAACATTTTTTGTATGGAATTTATAATATAAAAGTTAATTTATAAAATGGGTATCAAATGTAATTTATAGTTTAGAAAATATAAAAGAAGCATATAATTTAATCAAATTGTTGGAAAATAAAGAAGAAACCAAAAATTGTTAAACCAACTCAATTTTTATAATTACATTTTATATTTCCATTTTATGCTTGAGAATGCTGACAATAGAGATTGAGATATCGAGCAGTTTTAATTAAACCGATGATCAGAATTGGACTAATCAACCGTCCATCGCAAAGAGTCTGTAAAGCACAATGGCGAAACATATAGGTAACAAGAGTTTCGATAGATTCGATTCACTTCCTGCAGAATTTAATTGGAAGTTCGCCAGATCGCACGTGCCGTTGTATAAATAATTAACGCTTCGAAAATCAATCGATCACGTAACGCACTCTGCAGAAAGGCTTCCTAATCACTTGGAAAAATTCGAAACGTTGGGGAATTTAACATACATGATTGTTTAACCTGAAAACTTCTCATTTTGTGTAAAATATATATTTAAAACGTGCTCATAAACGCGTAAAATTGAAAAAATAAAATATATAGAAATATAAATAATGATTCATAATGATGTCTGAAATTAAACAAAAATCCAAAGATCCAACAGATTTTATTAACAAACATGTAAAATTACGTTTAAAAAAATTAAAATACTCTAATAATAATATTGGTACTAATAATAATGTTAGATATCTGAATATATATCGTCTGTTACCAAAAGTATTTACAATTAAATGATTTATTTCAAATTGTCAAATGTTTTTAAAAATCAGTGGCGTAACTGGGAGAGCAAGGGCCTTGGGGTAAAAATAAAAAGGGGCCCCAATTATAAATAATAATTTACAAGTTTAATTCATTCATTCATTCTGCCCACACCTGAAATTTGTCACTAGATGTTTTTTTCCTTTAAAATTTTAAATCATATTTCACCTTTTTAAAATGTTCTCAAATTTTAAATTTATAGCAAGTTTAATTTATTCAAATTTCAGTTAATGTGAACTTGCATTGATTAAAAGTTAAAAGCCCAACTATTTCACGTTTTAAAAATACTAAAGTGGAAGTGATTTAAAAATTTCTTAAATTTTTAATAATTTTTTTCTTTTATGGTTTCAATTACTTACAATACAATTTTGTACTATTTTTATCATTTTTCAACTATTTTCTACAATTCTTATTTAGTATAAGTGTTTGTAAATTGTTTCCCTAAATCTAAAATTTACCTTTCCCAAATCTCAATTATTTTATTTAGTTATCTCAATCACTTTTCAAATTTTGATTATTTTTGCCTTGTCATTAAATCAATTTAATTATGTTTTACTAAATTTTATATTATTCATCGCAAATTTAAATTAATTTTTTTAATTTACCATTATTTTTGTCATTTTGCAATTATTATTTTCAATTTTTAATCATTTTCATAATATCTGAATTAATTTACTGAACATTCAAATATATATTTCAATTTTCAATTATTTTGTTCAATTTTCATTTTTTTTTTTATTATTTTGCAATTTTAATATTTAAAGGGTTTTTTAATTATTTTCTTTCGCTCAAAATCAAATTCTGTAATTTTATACTATTTTCTCCGATTTTAAATTATTTCCATTCTTTTCGCATAATTATCAAGAACTTCATTTTTTGTCTGAACTTCCAATAATTCTTTTCATTAATTTTTATTATTTCTGCGATTTTTTAATTATTTTCTTTTTTAAACATATTATATTTAATGATTTTTTCAATTATTCTACTCAAATTTTATTAACTGTTTTCAATCCTTGACATTTAAATTATTGATATCATATTTCAATTATTTTTCTCAATCTTAAATTATTTGTAGCATGTTTCAACTATTTTTTTCAATTTTGAAATAATTTTATCATTTTTTAATTATTTTCCTCAATTGTTAATTTTTGAACATCTAAAACATCTAAAAATTTTAAGTATTTTTCTAAAATTTCAATTATTCTTTCAAATTTTAAATAATTTTATTGGTTTCAATAATTTCTAAATTTTTTTTTATTAATTATCGTAAATTTCATTTTTTTTCAATTTCCTCAATTGTTTTCTCCAATTTTTAGTTATTTTCATTTTTTTTCAATTGATTTCTAAGATTTTCATGTAGTTTTCTCCAATTTCAATTAAGTTTTATTTTTTATTTAAAACAAAATTCTGTAATTTTTTCAATTATTCCACTCAAATGTGGTTTATTTTTTAAAGCTTATCATTGTTTGTATCATATTTTTATTATTTTCTTCATGTTTCAAATTGTAAAATTGTTTTTCTAATTATTTTTCAAAATTTATATTCTTCAATTTTTTAATTTATTTCATTTCATTTATAATTTGCAAAATTTGAAACTTTTTAGGTACCTGAGATTTATAAGTTATTTCATTCAATTTCCAATTATTTATATGATATTTCATATTATTTTCTTCAATTTTCAATTACTTTTGTTCTTTTTCGTAATTTTCAAGAAGTTTTGAATTATTTCTGTTTAATGAAAAATAATTCTTTTAAATTTTAAATTATGTTTATCTTGTTTCATTTATTTCCTCTCTAATTAGTAATTATTTTCTTTTTTTTTCAATGAACTTCTGAAAGTTTTAAGTATTTTTCTGAAATTTTCTTTAACTTTTCTTTATTTAAAATATATTATGTGATTTTTTCAATTATTTTTTCAAATTTTAAATAATTTCATTGGTTTCAATAATCTCTAAATTTTTTTTTATTAATTTTCGTAAATTTCATTTTTTTCAATTTCCTCAATTGTTTTCTCCAATTTAAATTAAGTTTTATTTTTTATTTAAAACAAAATTCTGTAATTTTTTCAATTGTTCCACTCAAATGTGGTTTATTTTTTAAAGCTTATCATTGTCTGTATCATATTTTTATTATTTTCTTCATGTTTCAAATTGTAAAATTGTTTTTCAAATTATTTTTCAAAATTTATATTCTTAAATTTTAAATTTATTTCATTTCATTTATAATTTCTTAAATTTGAAACTTTTTAGGTACCTGAGATTTAAATTATTTCATTCAATTTTCAATTATTTACATGATTTTTTATATTATTTGCTTCAATTTTCAATACCTTTCGTTCTTCCTCATAATTTCCAAAATTTTTTGAATTATTTCTGTTTAATGAAAAATAATTCTTTTAAATTTTAAATTATGTTTATCTTGTTTCATTTATTTCCTCTCTAATTAGTAATTATTTTCTTTTTTTTTTCAATGAACTTCTGAAAGTTTTAAGTATTTTTCTGAAATTTTCTTTAACTTTTCTTTATTTAAAATATATTATGTGATTTTTTCAATTATTTTTTCAAATTTTAATTATTTTTTTTAGTTTTATATTTTTTACCCCGATTTTCAATTATTTTTCCTAATTTTTCATTATTTAATTTTTTTCAATTTGTTTTTAAGATTTTCAAATAATTTTCTCAAATTTAAATTATTTTCTTTATTTTTAAAACTTTTTTAAATTACTTTCCCCAATTTTTAATTGATTTAATTTTTTTTAATTATTTGTAAAATCTGCAATTACTTTGTGCAATTTTAATTATTTTTTGAAATTTTTTTTAATTCTAAATTTTTTAAAATTTTGTCTAAAAAGAAAGTTTATTATTTAAATACAGTTGTAAAGTTATAGGAAAAGATATTTGTAAAAAATAAGAAAAAACAAAAATGTTTTATAAATTTGTTTATGTCAACTGTCCTTCAACATAATATGTTGGTCAAACGTGTTTACAAATATGAGACTTTTAAGAACAAAAATTCTGTTGTTTCTAAGCATTATACTGATTTAGGTCATACATTCGATTGGAAAAATGCCAAAATTTTAGATTCAGAATCGTACTGTAAAAACTAAGGATTTTTAATTGATCCCACAGTTAAAAATTTTGTGTTAATTTTAACATAAATCACATGTCCCAAACGGTCTACTCAAAATTTGTGTTAATTTTTAGCACAAGGATTTGTGTTGTTTTGTTTATCGTCTGCTTGACAGAAGTAAAATATAATCCTGTGTTGAGTTACGAAGTAAATTTAATTTAATTGATATTGAATTTTACCTTTTGATTATTAAAATAAATTTTTAATATGAAATTTACGTTTTACAACAAATAATTAAATGTAAATTACAGTGTTATTACTAAGAAATTGGAGGTTATGCTCAAGCATAGAATGACAGTTATTAAATCACCACACGAAAAATGTTAAATTTTGACACAAAAAAATTAACAAGAACCGATTGTTACACAAACACACAAAATTTTTAACTGTGCACATAAAATTAAATAATGGCACAATATAAAGGAGGATGATTATTCTCTTAACTAAACTTTCTTTCCTTTATTTAGAAAAATAAGTCAATAAAATTAATATTTACATGTAATTTCAGAAATCATTGTTTTTAATTTTAGTTGATTTACCTTCTCTAAAATTTCTCGGATCATTTATTCACACTTTCTTATACTACAATAATGAAAGGACATAACTCATCTAAAAAACACAAATTTTGAAAAAATATAAAATCATCAAAAATGACATTTCAGAGATGTTTAAAATGAGAAAAAATGTACACTTTTGGAACTGTGTTTTATGACTTCATCGGACCCAAAGTTGACCCTAAGGCTAAAGATAAGCCCAAATGTAAATTTGCTTTAACGATCTATAATCGTCGTTTGGTCGTTGGCTGAAAATCGCATATAGCAATAATTAGGAGCAGGTAGCGTGTCGATCGAAATTATTAGGTCCACTCAGTTCTAATTGGGTACTAACAAAATATTACAAGGTACCGCTGATACCGTCATTATTACCATTAATGTTGTTATCATTATTAGTTAGAAACGAAGTACCTTCGAACTGCTACGAAAAGGCCATTAACCCTTCCTTGTTATTACAGAGTGCGCTGCACCCGTATAACTTTCATCATCTCGCTAAAGAAATTGGTTTTCGACTTAATTTCAGTATTGCCCTCTTTAACAACATTTTTATTGTATCCCTGTTTTTTGATTTCATTTTGTAACTCTCGCCACAGATAGTGTTTATTCTTCTCATATAATTTTGATTCTCGAAGATGTTGATATTCAACCTTTTGTTCCATCAACCAAAGTTAAAAGATACATATGCATCTGTTTACTTCCGATGATATCATTAATCATTAATAAACTATTTAAAAAATATGCATAGAATGTAAATAATTAAAACAGACAGCTACTGAAGTTGCACCAAACGAAAATGTCTTCATTGTGATTTGTTCTCAGATAATTAAAGTAATTAATTTGCTTTCATGAAGCGGATTCAATGTTATAAGAATGTCATTCAAATATATCCAGCTACATTTCATTTCGCCCTGATTTAATCTAAAGATCACTTTGAATTAACATAAATGGAATCCCGTCCTGTAAGAAATTATAAATAATTGATATACTGTTTATTGGATATTTGATTACCGTGTGTTTAAATAAGGGATGTCATTATACAAACATAAAGATATAATTTTAAAAGAATTGAAGATTATAAAACGAAAATTAAAAAGAAAATATTGACCGTTTTATCATGCCTTCATTATTAATGCCAGGAATTAATAAATAATTCATATCATTATACCTATACCAAGTTTGTGATCCGGAAAGATGTTATCTTGTCGAGAAAAATTTTTGGGTTATAAAAATTTGTAAAATGGATTATAGATTAAGATCGAAGCTTTCTGAATGGAATTAAATTGTCATTTTGCAAATTAGGTACTAATGCATTCAAATGATATACTTAAAAACTAAAATAAGGATTATATATTGTTTTTTTCGTCTCATTCGACGATTTTATTAAGTGTTAAGGGAGTAATTCAATACGGGCTGTTTTCTGGATATGTTGAAAACTTAATTGAGGAACAGGTGTTTTGAAAACCATCTGCTTACCAGTATATACATATAGTATATATTGATAAAAGTTATATTTTTACAGTTATTCCGAACTAATGATAGATAATTGATACCAAAGTGGACATATTTTGATAATAAAGAGACAGCTTAATTATACAAAACGCCTGATAGTGGACGAGAATTTCATATACATTGCGATACATTATACTAAAGGATTATTAATGAATAATTGTTCAAACTCCGATTTCTTATCAACATTTTTATTTTCATTTTATTCAAAAATCTTTACAATGATGTATTTTAAAAGAGTGATTTTGAAAAACAAAACAACACGAGTAAATATCTAGTCGATTTTTCGAGGCTATAACCTTGGTTTCAGGAAGACTTCCTCCCAAGCCAGATTAGGCTCTTATCAAGTCTCTTGCAGACACCGGAAGTGAATCTGTTCCGTGACTTTGGATCCTTCGCGATTTAGTGTGCCAAGAACTAATCGGATCCGAAAGCAAGGCGCGAATTCTCATCTTGTCCGCGAATTCAACGAGATGTGGAACGTCGATCCTTCATTGTTCACATTTCTAAAATCTACAATTTTCTGTTTAATTTCCCCAACAAGAAATTAGTATCCATAAAGGTAAGTTTAAAAAATTGTGGATAATTAAATTTACATGGTTTTAAAATTTTATCATATGCTGTACACTCAAAAATGTCCCAATTACCAATCAGTTAAATCGTTATATGCAAATTTATAACATCTTGGTACTTGCGCTTTACTCGCATCGCTTCCGGGCATTTTCAAAAATTTTTACCACAATCTCTATAACTGCCGAAATTATCATTTTAGTCACATAAAATGATATTTATGATAAATTTTGTTCAAATAAATGCAAATTCGATCATAGGTGTGTAAGAGTTACATTTTCGTTTCACAAAAACAGTGCAGTTTTAATGTACAGCGAATCTCAAGTTAATGAAAGCATGCACTTTTTACTTTACGTGAGTTTAGCACGAAAGCTATTACTTTCATTTTATTCTTACATGCATCGTAAACTGGTTTTCCGTGTAAAAGTCTCCTTTATGGACATTGTGAACAGCAAAATTTTTAGTCTACTTAGCAACGATATCGCGTGAAGGAAGAAAGGAAGTTTTTCTTTTTAATGTAATTTATACAAATTACATTTGTTTCTTGAAAACCTACCTCTACCGTACAAAAAAAACCTGTAGTACGCTACTCAACAAGATGAAAAAATATAAAAAGAAAAGAAAAACAAAATAGATGAATATGGTTAAATAACGGATAATTACGTGATTATGCAAGAAATATAATAATTAATTGATGTAAATAACATATTAGTCTCAATACTTTGTTCTTTTGAAAGAAAATTGCTGTCGCGCATTAAAGTGACATATATTTTTAGGTTATGTCGTATGTGTTTTAATAAGCCAAAGTATACCAACCTCACGAAATTTGATGTATCGGATCCAGTGTCAAAATAGCGGTTAATTTTAAAACTCATAATTTATTTCATTATTATTTTTTATTTATTATATTATTTATTTGTTACTAAAATAAACGATAAATTATTAAAAAATCGCATAAATTTAATACCTCCTCATTTTTAGGATGTGAATGTAAAAAATGAGAAATAAATTAATAAATTTGAAAATCCTATTTGTTATTTTTCGTATAACCAGCCTTTATAAAAATTAATCAAATTCAGCTAAGTTAAGATTTATTTAATTAATAATTCAATACAATTCGAAAAAGAATTTTCTTCACTGCTGAAAATTAAATTAAACGTTTAAACCTTAAAGGAGACTTATAAAGAAAAATATATATTAAATTTATTTTAAAATGATTTCTAAATCTTGATTATATTGCAGATAACTTAAAATATCTATTATGGTGGACTTTGGGTAAAAATGTTCTAAAGAGAAAAACCCTAATTCGAGTACGTTAATGCAAATATAGAACTTATATCGAAAACCCCAAAAATAATATTTGAAAATATTTATTTTCCCGTCTCTTAAAGTGTTTTCTGCTCAAACAGCTGTTTCTGTTTCTAACCTTAAAATTAAAACTTCTGGCATCGAATTTAACAAAACAACGGACAATTATAAAAGTATTTTGAAACAGCTGTGAAAACAATTCATATTTTGAAAAATAAGTCAAACTGCCGTATTTACTCAACATTCAGAAAATTAATAAAAGAATACTGAATAGAGGTAAAATTTCTGTGTCTTGAATAAAACAATTCGTATTTTGAAAAATAAGTCAAATTATCTTATTCACCGAAAATTGGACAATAATTCAATTTTAGAATTTACCAAATTATTTTTCATCAAGTTAAAAAGATTCCTTTCAAAAAACAACTAAAAGCCTGTGGAATAAGAAACAATTCATGTTTTGAAAAATAAATGAAATTATCTTATTAACCTAACTTTGAACAATAATTTAATTCTAGAATTGACCAAATTATTTTTTATAAAGTTAAAAAATATTCCTTTTTAGAAACAACTAAAACAAAATCATCGGAATTATATCATTAATCTCTGCTACAATCTACAGTATAACCTAACATAACCTTACATTTTATTTTGACCTGGATCATTTTGTGTAACTCAAAGTTTATCGTTAATTCAGTTTGATATCTAACTCAAAATGAGTTACAGTTTTTTCTGTGTAAACAATATTTTATTATAGTAAAAATAGTTTAATTATAATGCCAGTAGTAGGCTGAATAAATAATCCAGGATTATATTATATTTAATAATATTTTTTTGTTTAGATTACTATTAATACTAATTAGTTAATACTTTTTTCTATTTAAAACAATTTTCTACGAAATTAATGAAAAATTAAATAAAGCATGTAGACGTACTTTGCAGAATGAACCTGAGTAAATAATGCAAGAAACCTCATGTTTCGCAAGTCGCTTATGGTAAAACATGATTCGTGAACCAACACCGGTGTGCACAAAACTTTGTCGACTTAATAATGGAAGTAGCTGGACGGTTGTTCGAACAGAGATTAAGTAGCTCTATGCACGGTCACAGATATTTACTCAGAATATTGCGCATAGAATCTGTCAATATTTACCGACACGCCATTTATTCCTGTAAATCAAATTTTTGAAAGCTTGTAGATAATTAATTCTATCATCATGTAATTATTCAATGTTTGCTTTATCAATTTGTATGCCATTAGGTTTAGAATAAATACTACCTGCATAAAGGAAATAATAATGCAAACAAACGGTTGTTGATGTTTGATAAAAATTAGTAGAAACTGTGATAATTAATAAATTTAAATTTATAGGAATAAAAACATGAGGAAATATAAATCAAGAAAATTAGAATAAGTATGATAAAGTAGATTGTAAATCTTCCTAATAGATTAATATTTGCCAATTAATACAAGAAAGACGGTCCAAATTAATTACTTTTTACACATTATTCATCATCGTTCCTGAGCTATCGAGGATCAGACAAGATCTCATTATGACACATGATGATAACTATAGTGGACACGCTACCTCATTCCTCCTGGGTAAATAGCCCAGGGTGGCCAATCAAATTTCAGGACTAACGAGCCACGATCAATTACCAAAAGATCACACCTCTACCAAGTTTCGACACTGTCAGTATTATGGCTTCATTTTTAAACCTTCTCTCATGTCCTTTAAATCTGATCTCTTAATAAAATCCCAATGATTAACCTTTTTTTCAAAATCCCATTAATTAGTAAAATTAAAATTTGAATTAGACTTTAAAAAAAATTGCCCCTTTCCCAGCAATTATATCCAAAGAGGATTAATTGCAGTAAATATTTACATCTCGTGTGGATAGATTTTGATAGGGTGGCGTCGTTTGCCTCATTACAATGACCCTGAGGCCAGAAATCTGCCTGATGCATGATATCTTTCTTCTCCCTTATTTTTCTCACTCTTTCATTTCGTCTTTTATTTCTGACCCAGGATATTATTTGTTTCCAGTTGTTTGTGCTCATGAGAGCCACCGAAGCTTCCTTTTAGAAAGAAAACGGCGCCCAATCTGAAAGTCTCTTTTGTCATATAAAAATGCAGTATGCGCACGATTTCTCACTTTTGCAATACGCCCTACAATATACCAATGAGAGTGCATCTTTTATGTCAGAGCTGACGATAATTATTTCTGTTAAAACGGCCTTAATGGCTCATTCGTCGCCGGAGGTTTGTCTTTTTCTTCTCTCATAGTCTTTTCAGACCCCATTTCTCGAGTATTTTTCTCCTCGCTCCATTTTTCTCACTCTCTCAATAGTAAATCGTGCCATTAAAGGTTCATAATGAACCTCTCGCTGCCAGGCGGCTATATTCATCCCACGGGAAACCCTTTCTCGTGGTCAGTATCATGTATCATTATTTTCAAACTTTTTTTTCTGTAAAATGAACATAATACAAAATTTTTATTCTCTATATTTTAAATTAGTTGTTTTTATTAAAGAATAAATTTCAGTTTCGTTATTTATTTATTTATTTACACACATAATCACACATAAAATTATTATTAATAATTTAGCTAATTTTAACCTGAATTAGCGTCCAATTTTCGGTTAATAGGACAGTTTGACTTATTTTTCAAAATACGAATTGTTACCTTGAAGACAGAAACACTTTATGTTTCAGTATTTTTTTTTAATTGCCCAAATTTTGGGTGAATAGGGCAGTTTGACTTATTTTTCAAAATACGAATTGTTACCTTGAAGATAGAAACACTTTATGTTTCAGTATACTTTTTTAATAGCCCGAATTTCGTGTGATTAGGATAGTTTGACTTATTTTTCAAAATACGAATTGTTGTCTTGAAGACAGAAACACTTTATGTTTTAGTATACTTTTTTAATTGTCCGAATATCCGAATAGGACAGTTTGACTTATTTTTTAAAATACGAATTGTTTTCCGATATTTTAATATACCTTTCTTAATTACCCAATGTTTTGCTTCGACAGAAAATTTCATTTTGAGGTTAGAAACGAAAACAGCTGACTAAGCAGAAGACTCTCCAAGAGGCGGGAAAATAAATATTTTTAATTGTTGGTACTTTCAATATAGTAATCTAATTGAAATTTTTTAAAAGATATTTCCCAATACGGTAAAAAATCTTGATTTTCGAGTTCACGAAGATCCGTGGAGAAGTAAATCGAAGCAGGGAATAAAATCCCGATCGATCCTTTCTGAAGGTCAGCAGGTGCTCACGATAATTGGATGACGCGTGTTCTTTAGACGAACTTCGCGACTCGTCGCCGCTTGTAAACAGACCGAACACTATAATTATTTATATTCAAGGCATTTGTAGCAAAATACCTACCTTCGTTTCTGTATTTATAATTTCTACTACATTTTATTCATGTGATACAATTAAAGTATACTTGATAATATAAGTTTATAAAGTGAGTTTGGATAAAACCAGAAAATCCGATTCTTGGGAGGTGGCAGAAAGCGAATTGAGAACAGAGAGTGATATAAGGAATCCTTGGTGGGCTTTCAAGACAGACAAAGCCAGCTTCCTCCTTCTTCGACATCCTCTCCCTCAGTAGACGAATTTTCCTCAACCCTCGACGAAGAGCATTGATTGCAGGTTCACAGTCTGGAACCTCAATTGTCGCATCTAAGGCGCGCTTCCACGCCTCGAACAATTGAACTGGTTCCATCCTCCTTCCTCTTTTCTCACTTCCTCTCTTGTCCTCTCACTCTCCCCGCCTATCCTTGCTTGCGCTTTTCCCGTTTTCCTTTCCTAAGGACAAATGCTCCTCTCGCGAATCCTCCGTTTTTGCTTCCTTCCATGCCTCTCAAACTCCCCAGAAATTACGACCGGAAATCACGTGCTCCCGGTCTCGTTTCGCACGCTTCGACGAGATCTTCAAGGTAACCAAGGAATGGGGAGAATCGAGAGGGCGATTTCCTTCGGCAAGAATAATGATATCGTTCGATATGATAATAATAACGATCACAAACTGAATCACCAAGTCGGCTCGGTCGGGCGCGTTTATCATAATGATAGTAATTTATGTCTCCCAGAGCACGCTTTTCATTTGCTCCAACTCAAGGTTCCAAATATCATTTTTTAACCTCACTACTTTTGGCATGATCTTTATTTCAGATAGACACTCTAATATGTTATTATTATTACGTAATTTGTCTTTATCAACAAGTCACTCTGAATTTAAAGTAACACATTACACACAAATGAGTCTTGAACATTTTGTTAATCAAGTTTGTCATTACTTAAATATGCACCGGGCGTTAATGTAGATTATATTTACCTCAAACTCTTGCTACTGATAAGGGAAACGTCAAGATACAAACGAGTAATGAAGCGAATAATTATTTTGTCATCGGTGCCAAGTTGCAGAGCGTATAATTGTGCATTTGAACAGGAGTGTAGCGATTTCAGTGTCCGTCAAAAAACAGGTTAAAAGATAGAGGGATCCTTTCCGACGGAGAACCTCTCATTACAACTGCATAACCCCGTTATTAAAGCTGTTTCTCACTTTTATGAAACAAAGAAGCGCGAATTAAGCAATAAATATATCGCCCCTTCTCTATAAACGTTCTGCTCGGTCATTGACCGTTATCTCTCTTACATATGCCTATAATTTTTAATGCATATTCATTTCTCCTCACGTACCAATTACTGTACAATATACTTATCAAAACGATTTTAACAAATTAAAACATACAAGCAAGTTTCTGATTATATTGTCGTTTTTAATAGTAATCATTAATACAAATTCTTAAAACCTCCGATTCAAAAAGTATTTTTTCCGGGCAATTGTTTTTAATGGAATAAATCTTAGAAAGTTCCAATTTGATATTTTTTTAAAACTATTCCGTAACGAGCAAAAGAATAGACCAAGAATATGGGATAATTCCAGAAAAGAATATTCTTTTCCGAGAAAATTGATAATCCTCCTATTATTTACGGGACAATGTGAATCTTAATTTTTCAGTGTATAATTGGTTTACGCTAGCAAGTTTGATAATGGTCGAGTGTTTGAGAAACATTCAAAAGAAGCTTACTCGCATAATCGAGTCGAGCAAAATCCTTGCTACGTTCCCTTTTACGAGATAAACTTGGTCAGAAAAGTTTCCAAAGCATCGGCATAAAACCACCGATGGCCCGGGCAAATATCGTTAATTACGGCCTTCCTAACCAATGAAGTGCCGATAAAAAGTTCCAACGACTGCTCGCCATCTAGCCAGATAAGTTGGTTAGCCTCGCCTTACTACGAGAGAATCTCCGAGTCCAGGAAACCTCATTTGGGAGGAAATGATTAGTTCGATAAAACTAAAAGACCGAGAAAGCAGAATTTGAGTTTTTATCCTCCAATCAGCGCTCCCAACTTGCCCAGAATATCTTCATAACATAGTTAGAAACTTGGATTACGTATTTTAATTTTAAAAAGTCGTTATCTTGTACGTAAAAAAGAAAGGGAAATTAATAATTAAATTAATTAACCGAAATGGTAGGTTTATAACATTCGTTTATATTCGTGAGTGATTAGAAAAACAATTTGTGACTTTTACTTTTGATTTAATTTAAGTGTGGTGTATCTAATTTAATGATGAAGAAGCGCGTTGGTCTGAAATATAAATTTTGGAGAAATTCCTGAACATCATCCGGATCATATCCGTATAGAGACATTATTCAACTCTTCACGTTTTATAGCAGTCGTGTTCGGATCCTATCCTATTCTAAAAAGAACGAACGTTGTGGTTAACTTCAGACGTGTAACTCCATTTCCGAGTCTCCCATTGGTCAGTTGATATCAAAACTCACTATCGATAGTTTTCAGTTTCGATTTTTTGTTTTGCAGACGAATTAAAATCTTTTAATTAAATATTGTAACTTCAAGTTTATTTTATAAAATTTCTTATAATGTTAGCAATCTAAAATAACAAACAATTTTATTAAAATAATTAATACATAGAAATTGGCTTTGACCTTGACTTCCCTATACGAGAACCCTTTCAACCAACTTCAGAGGTGTAACGCGTTTTATCGTGATTCTAATTGGCTAGCAGATTTTCGATATTTTTTGTCAACAATAACATCACAGTTTAGACGTTTATTTGTACTATTTTTCAAGTTATTTAAAATCTTCGTTTATTGAATAATTGCATTTTATGAAATAATAATAAATTGAAAATAAATTAAATTGTAATAATTAAGGAGTGATAGTTTAAGAAGTGACAGTGATTTTAGTGAAGTTGTTAAGGTTATAGTGTTTTAAGTGAAATAATGTTTCGTTTACATTGGCATTCGTTTCTGACAGGTGAGTAATGATAATATTAATAATCTTTTAGTTATTTTTATTTTATTTCTAACTTATTTATCTGTTTTTTAGTTCTATTATTTAAATGTTATTTATTTTTTTCTAAAAGTATGATAATTATTTATGTCATTTAAGGTTTTGACATTTCTTTTTATTGGAATGCACGTGGTGATTGTCATCGGATTTCTTTTCGGCCAAGTGGAAATGGTGAAACTGGTAAGTAATAATAATATTTAGTTCTTTATTTTGTTTTATTGTATGTTTATAATTCATTAACATTTTAAGTTTCCGCAATTAAAATTATAAAAAGGCACCCAGATGACAGAAGCATATTCTAGAATAGGTCTAACCAAAGTAAAGTACAGAATTTTTATAGTTTCTATGTTACGAAACACCTAGGTATTTCTGATTAAAAAACCGAATGATCTCAGAGCCTTAATTTTGATAAAATATTTCTGAAACAACCCATGTGATCCAGTGCAGTATTCTTACAAATTTAATTTTTTTAAAGTATAAAAAGTCAGGGTTGATTTCAGTTATTGAAAAAAATAGAAGAAGTAAATTTTGCAAATAATTAATGCGGTAGCTAATAGAAGAAGTTTTCTTTCTTTTGGAATTAACGACTGCTGCGTGACACTTGTGCAATGAGGACCTTAAGAAGATCATCGTGATGCGAGAAGTGGAGTCACTTTTGCAGTTGCCTCAGTCCACTGTCTACCCTCGTAATTACTTCTGGCGAGATATTACGCGATCGTGGAGATACTCGTAAATATATCGGCGAGTAGAAGTAATTGGGATGCAAGGCCGAGGTGGAAGGACATACAGGGTTTCAATCAATTGCTCTCTTGGATCAATCTATGCGAATCACGTACGATCCGTTCTTCGCAAACCTTAAGACTGCTTATCCAACTGTATGCTCAACTGTTGTCTCACCCGAACCCCCTCTGAGAGAAAAGGTTGCCATTTGAATATTAATTGCACAAAAAATAGATTCATTTTATTCCCAATACTTCCTCCATTTATTTGTGCTGTTTTTCATTTACATTAATCGCCTCACAAAACACTAGACAGAAACTCAATAAATATTAATATTCTTTCTTTTTACAAAAGAGCAGTCAATAAATCTCGTTGCATAATTAGCCTTTACGACAATTAATTCTAATTGATTAACCAGTTATTAAGTTTTTAGGCTTACAATTTTTTATGCTCAACACACTGACAAAAAAATGTACAACATGAATCATTAATATGCATTACGAGGCATAGAAAGGAAAACGTAACACGTGCCCACGTCCGCCCCTTCGCTTTAAGAACCATCAAAACTATAGTCATCCGCGTGTACCATTCATTCGACCACTCTTCAGTCCATTCATTAGGGTGTGCCCTTAGGGACAATTCGCAAATGTATCGAGCTCCACGTGTCCTGAAATAATCAGTTATTACATTCCGAACTGATTGCATCCATCAGGCTACTTCTTATTCTCAACCTGTTCTTTCTCTCTCTCCTTCCGTCAAAATAATTAATTGTATCCATTTCTGCAAATTACTGACTCTCGTAAAAATTGATGTACCTATTTGTCCCAATGACAGAAATATATTTTTACTAGAATATTGTAACGATTATATTATAAATACAATTTTGAATTGGAAAAAAATGTATATAAGAAGGATAAAATAAAGGAAATAAAATTAATTCCATATTTGTTGACAGTATGACATGAAATTGAAATTATTTAATTTTTTCATTATTATTTATTTTTAAAATGAAAATGTTAAAATGATTATCATAAAACATAACTGCAGTTTTTCCTCCTCCCTTTTCCCTAATATGCTGTATTTAAATGTTATACATAATGTGGAAAAGAAGGTTTTCCGCATGTGTCATTTAAGAACAGTGATAATAATGGTTGTACCTCACAGGAAAAGGCGTTATTGAGGCCCTTTCTTTTCTAAAAAAATGGAAATTACAATTTCTTCATGCATATGAAGCACACATGCAGTATATGTATTGTTATTAAATATACATAACGAACTGAAATCTGAGATACATGTATATTGTTTACATTACAAATAAGAAATATTAAACATTTGACCTTCCAAAATTCGAACTCGGGTTGCGAGCACGTTTGAAATTTCATTCAGAAAGTTTTATGTACTTCTTTATTATTATTTCTTCAAAAGTTTACATTTTAACAATTGCGCATGTGCAAAGTATCGCAACGTGGTTCTTAGTCTCCGATAAAGAAGCTGAATTTGTGTTAAAAAGTGACTTAATAAGATCTTCTTTTTCATTTTATTAGTGCTAGTTATACTTTTGCGACTATTTTTATATATACTTTGGTGCAGAGAGTTGTTTCACTGGATTATATTTAACTTTATTATTTCCTAACCTAAAAGTGCGATGTCTACTTTATTATTAGTGCCTGATTCTGATAAAACTTGTCGGGGCTGTAATATAGACATTCAAAAAGAAGTTGTTTGATGTGTGAAATGTAATGCACCTTTTCATCCTAGCTGCTTTAAAACTAAGAAAAAGTGCTGTGCCGATTCAAGGTCAACATCACCGAGTTTAGCCGGGAGAGCGGTTACTAAGGAAGATTTGAATGAATTGCTGGCTAAGTCGCTAGCTAATCAGTTAGAGATTATTGTAGAGCAAATTTGTATCAAGTTGGATTCTCAGCGTGAATCTTTGGATAAAATTTCCGAACGTGTTACCGGAATAGAAACTTCTATCTCTGGTGCTTTAGTTCGAGTGTGCACATTGGAGACTGAAGCAGTTGATATAAAAAAGGACATTGAAACTGTAAACAACAAAATCACAAAATTCTCAAATCTTACTTTTTCTAATTGCTTAAAAGAAATTGAAGATTGTAATAGCCGCAAATCTAATATTATTCTGTTCAATGTTCCTGAGGATGACAACGAATCTTCAATTGAAAACAATTCTTCGCATGATTCTAATCTTTTTTTAAATATTTTGAAAGTCTTATCACCAGATACAATTCCTGAAACTCAGTCACTTAAACGTCTCGGGCCCAGAACACAGATGCCACTTCGACCACGTCCATTGCGTATTTCTTTGAAGGATGAGTCAAATCTGAAGCATACGATCAAGGCCTTTAAAAATATCAATTCAAAACAAACAGCTCTTCCAGACATTTTCCCTTAAAATATTTCTTTTTCATGGGACAAAACTCCGTTGCAAATGCAAGAATATAGACATGCTAGACAAGAAATGGAAAATCGTATTTTGGAAGGAGAGAACAGGCTTCGTATTATTTACATAAAAGGATCACCTCAGATCATCAAGAGAGACCGGAATTACCTCTTACTACCAGAGCCTAATATTACATAGTTCCAACGATCACTACTAACACATATGAGCCATATCTACCTCTTATCAAATTCTCAAGATTCTACAATTTATCTTCTGTTTTAAACCTTCACATTATTTTCTCGGCTTCAATTTTAGATTTTTGGATCAAACAAAGGAGGTGTTTTTATTTGTCATCGATGTGGTGTTTTTTTTTGTTATGAAAATGGCTAAATAGTGAGCTAGTTGTTGAATAAATTGAACATTAAAACCTCATGTAATGACTTATCTTAAATTTAAAATTCTATATTTTGAATCATGTTTAGATTTTTATTATCAAGGAAAAAATTTTTTCTTTTGCTTATGTCAAAAATATAAAGATATAAATTTTATGTTTTTTCCTATTCTATCAGATTTATATATTTTTTAGATACGCTGTTATAACTCTGCTATTGTTTAATACTTTGCTTCAATTCTTAAACACATTTCTATATTTTTATCTATATCTTTTCCTGGAAATATTTACTGCGTATCCCAAAACGTAAACTTTATAATCCAACACTGTAATAAGATGTGTTTATTAAATACAGAATTTGTGGCATTCTTCACTAATGTTTTCTCTGCAACCTGAATAATGATTGGGAGCGCCTAGCGCGCTTCTGTAGTTCTAGTATAAGAAATCAGTTAGTTATAGATATGTTTATACCGTTATTCTTTTCAAAAAGTAAGAGAGAATAAGTTATAGAATTTATTTGGGATAGATTAAGACAAGAATAGAGTGAGAAACGTAAAGAGAGATAAAGAATATGGAATAGAAACAGACAACAATAGGGAGATAAACAGCAAGAGAGAATAAGGTATAGAATTTTCGTTGGATAGAAAAAGTTAACAATAGCGTGCGAAACGCAAGGAGAGTTCACAGTTTGTAATTCTAAATGCAAGAGAGAATAAGGTTACCTGGGATAGGTTTTTTTTATTGGAAAATTGGCAAATTAGGAAATTAGAGAAGTGGTTATTTTAAAATTGCAGAAATTGAAAATTGATAAATTAGAAGATTGGCAAATTAGAAAATTGTTTAAACTGGTAAACTGGTAAATTGAGAAATTTGGTTATTGGAAAATTGTCAAAGTAGAAAAGTTTGTAAATTGAGAAATTGGAGATTTAGTTATTCGAAAATTGACAAATTAGAAAATTGGAAAAGTGGTTATCGGAAAAGTGACAAATTTGAAATTGGTAAATTGGAAAATTAACAAAATAGAAAAATTTGTAAACTGGTAAATAGAGAAATTGGAGATTTGTTTATTAGTAAATTGCAATCTTTCATAATATGAATTGAATATGTTTGCAATTTCCTCAATACTGTCTCGAGATAAACATGTGATGATCTCGTCAACATAGTGGTTGAAAAAGAGCGGGAAGAAAAATAGTTTTTGCTTTCTGTTTCTAAATATTCTTATCTAAATATTATTAAATATAATTTTATATTACATTCTTTAGTGAACTGGTGAAACTGACTCTTTCTAAGACTCGCTTTTTAATCCGGATTACATAAGAAAGTTTTTTTTATTTATTTCGTTTTATTGAAATACCGGGGAGTTATTAATATTTATCAGAGACTGTGTATCAAATACATCAGCACTTTTTCAGTCTGTCACCAATCCTTTACGTAAGCTTATTTGCAGCAAATTCTGTCTGGAGCAGACAAGCTCTGCTGGTGTCAAGTGTCAACCATGCTCGATGGTTCCGGAGTCCTGTTCTCGGAAATAATCCCTTTCTGGCTGGGGCGCGCTTACGAACATGTGTCTGACATTTTTAATCGCAGGATTAAAATAACTGATGCCAAGGTGTAGGCTGGAATCCATTATCCGTCGGATAAGCGAGTGACCACCCAAAGTGTCGCGTGTCCCCTGAGGCCTCTGACGTGCATTTCACGCAACGAAGAAACTTTTCAAGACACAAAAGAATAAAATAGGTCCAATAAAAGAATCTATTGGTTTCTATCTATCATCTGATAATACGCCTGATTTTAAATCATCACGTTGTGACATTAAGTCGTAAACTTCAAAAACCATTTCTCACGCTTTTTAGGGACAACACTGAATTCATTCTATAAGACAGATTCTAAGATTGAGAATTAAAATTTAAAACTGAGATTTAGAATTACAATTTTTGTGTTTTATTCAACGATAACAAGTATCAACGACGGATAATGCTTGGGTAGAGTGTACTGATACGGTTTAAGTAAAGAGAATGGCACATGAAGAAAGGGTAGGGCTGAAGGTAACTTCCGGTGGGCGGTACTGATGGCAGGTTGCACATAGATATGTTGCACCCAACCTACATCAGGTATGCGCACGTGTTTTACAAGTACTTCAGAGCCATTGTTGGCAGCCATATTTCCTGCGTTCGTTACACATTAGCAATCCTAATACTTATAAGTGTGCTACAAAAAATGTCCTAGACTATTTTGTGATGGAATAAATCTTAGAAAGTTCCAATTTGATATTTTTCTAAAACTATTCTGTAACGAGCAAAAGGATAGATCAAGCATCTGGGATAAATCCAGAAAAGAATATGTTTTTATAAAATTACTGTTGTGAATGCTTTTCTTTAAAGTATGTAATATTTATCATTTATATCACCTTTGAAAACTATTTTTTTAATGCAGGGAATTTAATATATAATATCACCTTTATCAAATTATTGTAATTTACCGTTTATGTAAATCCATTTTTAATTATTGAAATAAAAATCACACAACTGTTTAACACATGAAAAATATCCAGAACAATGACTACATTCTGTCGATGCTAAAACAGTTATCAACCTGGAAAACAACACTAATCAGAATTCGATTAAACATTCAAGCAACATTGGTTTAACATTTGTGTTACATTGATACACCAGTTTTCCGCGAGCAGTTATTGACGGTTCAACATTGATCCATCATCCATAAAACATTTGACTAAAACTGAATTTATGTTGATACCATTTCACCCCGACGCTTGTACATAACAACTCCAAATAAAAATTCAGTATAAGTCTTTCTTTACAATAAGCGACGTTGATTTTTATTCTTTTTTTTTTTTTTTTTTCTTCTGTAATGAACTTATTAAAAACAGAGATTTAGTGAAAAGTGTCGTAATTCTATCAACGGAAGGAAGGTAGTAGTTTGTATTAAAAGCTTTGCAAATACACCTTCAAATGAAAAAGAGAACTGTCATGGCCAAGGGAATGGAAAAGCGATAAAAGCCGACGAATATATTCCCGGTTTGAGATTGCAGCGAGTATTTTTAATTATTGTTTGTGAACAAATAGCAAGCAGACAGAGAAAGGGAACTTTATGAATATGAAAAAGCACTTCATTTTTAAATTAGATACGCTGGACAGACTGGTGCGTTTCCAACTGAATTTTAATTCTAATTAATCAGCAAAATAGCGACTCGACGTGACGTCGTACCAACAGCTTTTTTCCTCGGCATTCAGAACTCGTCAGAATCGAAATCAACATTAATTAATAAACGAAATATCCTCTCGTTTCATTATTACCATTTTATTACTATCAACAGCAAAAATTGCTTAACTAAATTAATTATTGCCATTCTCATTTAGCAATTTTTTTTTTCTTGATATTTTCTATACTTTGTTTCTCTTTTCTAATTAGATTATCCTAAAGGTAATCTTCTGTGAGTACAAAATTAAAAACTTAATTTTTTTCGCCAAAATTTGAGACATTTTTGAAAATGTTAAATTAAGGTAAAATAGTGTTACACAAGTGTGTTAAAATGTGCATTTAGCAGAGGCGGATAGCTTGTGGAAAGGCGGGATCTAAATGGGAAGAAGGGGTAAAGATAGCAGGGTAGATAACAATCAACTGACACTACACAACCGCCCATTAGAACCATAGCAAGTAATAAAAAAATTCATGTTTCTTCCTTAATTCGGTTTCTTACGTCTTGAAAAAAAATTAATTATACAATTTTACATTCCTTATTCTCCAGATCCAAATTCCGCGGAATATTATTCTTTTATTGGTATTTATGTATTCTAAACATAATCTTCTTTAAAATTAAATAACATTCTTTTTTATGCTTTTCATAATCCACAGTAATTTCACTCGTACATTGAAGATATAATTACAAGTTTGGGTTTAACACTTTTTACGCCTCTGGCAGTTTTAATTATCTGTTATAACCCTCCCTCAATTCTGTTATTAAATACAATGTTTGGAATCAAGTATTTAAGATTCAAACATCTACAATAATAAACATTTTTGGAATGAACAACAATTTTTTTAAAATACACATTTAAAATAAACTTTTCACTGCTTTCCCCTTCCAAAAATTTCCGAAAAATAATTTTTGTACCTTTGAAAAATTCAAAATTCCAATGGAGATTTTCGTATAAAGGTTTGCTTTTTACGAAACTGGTAAGAAAAACATTAGAGTTCTCTTTGAAAACAATTTCTTATAATTTTAACATTAAAAAGTTATTAAATAGTAATTGAGCAACTTTTGAGTAGCCAGTAAAAGTTCAATGACTCAAATGATAAAGTAATCTTCCCTGCGCTTTCTGAAAGATTACAAAAGAAAAAAGCAAGAAAAAAAAGATTTTAATATGAAATGATGAGCAGAAATTTTCAATGTTTATTGAAATTCTTCTGGAATCTTCAAGAAAACACAGGAAAGATCATTTTACAATTTGTGTCATTAAATTTTTCCTGGCTGCTCAAAAGTTTGACTAATATTACTCAATAATAATTTTAACATTAAAGAAATGAATGCGGAAATCTCCCTTGGAGTCGCACACATATTAAAAGAACCGGAAGAAATATCCCCCTCTTCACTTTTCTTATCTCTGTAAGATCAAACAGTTCTATATTGCCGAGAACTTGAGAAAATTCTACAAAGCAAGGAAACCACTTGGAATCCCAGAAGGATACAGAGGTACGATCAGGACTCGATTAATGCGGTATCCTAAAATCTCCGTGGCTGGAGATCCGTAATGGGATTCAGGGGTTCACATATCGTATTAAAAGCGCGGTTATGTGCGTTCTTGTGATCATCAATGATGTGTTTTCTTACATGCCTCTTTCACACCTAACCAGATAATGTTACCGAAACATCTAACTATCTTGTCCTTTCTTTTAAATTCTTCTCTCTCACATTTTCTCATTTTATCAAGCTCTCTCTCTCTCTCTCTCTCTCTCTCTCTCTCTCTCTCTTACTCTCTTATTCTCTGCGTCTCTTTTTCTCTCTCACTCTCGCTCCTCTTTCCACCAATCTACAAGAATCCTCTCCCGCTGTGAATTCAGCATCCTTCCTATCTCCACCTTCTCTTGGGAAATAACATCGGTGTCTGCATAACACAGACTTCATCCAACTCTACTCCACGACTCCGTGACACACTAATTTTTGATCTGTATTTTTACTGTCGTTTCTGCACCAGAAATAAATATATTTATTCCAGAAAATTGTTTAGTGACAGAGTTAGAAAAATTTTTACATGTTAGACCACTGTAAACCTTCCAAAAAATCGAAAATCTTTTTTTTAGTTAGAAATCTGCCGTAGGGTCTTAAAAATAAGAAACAATAAACATTATAGAAAGAAAACATAATGCGTTGAAAGAAAATATTCGTTAGAACATAATTCGTCAAAAATTATTTAAAACTTTAAAATGAATTATCTCGTCAAATAATAAAATCGTTTTACATATCGACTTATTTATAACTGAATAAATTTCAAAGAAATTAAATACAAAGAGAATTTTAGATAATGACCAAATAACAACAAAATGATATTTTGTTCTTTATTATTTAACAGTTTTGAAAACTACCCACTAGTTTACGTTTCTCACTGATTCGTTTACATTTAAATTGTCAACAGCCTCCTTAAAGTCTGAAATTTTAAAAAATATCTATGAAAATAATGATACAGTTAAATCAATGCGAAGTTTAAAAATACAATTTTAAAGATGATTCACGTTTCCAGTGGCGTAACTATTAATGTGGGGCAGTGTCCCGAGGCCCTTGAGCTCAGGGGGCCCATAGTCAACTCTTAAAAACCTTTTTTTTTAGAAAAAATTAATAAAAATTTAGAACTAAAAAAAATAGCAAAAAATAATTGAAATTACACAGTATAATTGCAAATTTTACAAATTAATTGAAAAAAAATTAAATCAATTAAAAATCGGGGAAAGTAATTTAAAAAATCATAGAAATGTATTAAAAATAAAGAAAATAATTAAAATTTGAGAAAATTACTTGAAAATCTTAAAAATAAATTAGAAATTAGGGAAAGTAATTTAAAAAAACATAGAAATGTATTAAAAATAAAGAAAATAATTAAAATTTGAGAAAATTACTTGAAAATCTTAAAAATAAATTAGAAAATTCTGTGAAATAATATCGGACATTTAGCTCCGCCGGGATTCAAACTCGGGTCTGATCAATTTCCGTTTGACCTGCTTTTAAAAATAAATTTAAAAAAATTAAATAATGAAAAATTAGGAAAAATAATTGAAAATTGAGATAAAAGATATAAAATTGAAAAAAAAATTAAAATTTGAAAAAATAATTAAATAAATTACATAATATATTTTAAATAAAGAAAAATTAAAGAAAATTTCAGAACAGTACTTAAAACTTTCAGAAGTTCATTGAAAAAAAAAAAATAATTAACAATTAGAGGAAATAAATGAAACAAGATAATCATAATTTAAAATTGAAAAGAATATTTTTTAATCAAACAGAAATAATTTAAAACTTTTTGAAAATTACGAAAAAGAACGAAAGTAATTCAAAATTTAAGAAAATAATATAAAACATCATATAAATAATTGAAAATTGAATTAAATAATTAAAATCTCAGATACCTAAATAATTTAAAATTTTTGAATTATAAATGAAATAAAAAAAATTGAAAATTGAAGGATATAAATTTTGGGGAATAATTGAAAAACGATTTTAAAATTTGGAACTTGAAGAATAATTAAAATATGTTACAAACAATAATAAGCTATAAATAATAAACCACATTTGAGTGAAATAATTAAAAAAAGTACAGAATTTCGTTTTAAATAAAAAAAATTAATTGAAATTAGAGAAAATAACTTAAAATTGGACAAGACAATTAAGGAAAGCTAAAAATAAATTATATTTACGATAATTAATAAAAAAAATTTGAAAATTATGAAAACCAATGAAAATATTTAAAAATTGAAGAAAATAATTGAAATTTTAGAAAAATACTTAAAAATTTTAGAAAATGAGAAAAATAATTAACAATCGAGGAAAATAATTGAAAAATGATAAAATTATTTCAAAATTGAAAAAAATAATTGAAATATGCTGAAAATAATTTAAAATTGAGAAAAATAATTGAAATATGATGAAAATAATTTAAATATGAGAGATTGAATACAGTAAATAAAATTTGAGAGGAATAATTGAAAAAATCATAGAATATATGTTTAAAAAAGAAAATAGTGACAAAATAACTTAAAAATTTTAATAAAAGAGAATAATTAAAAAATTGCAGAAATAATAGAAAATTAATGAAAAGAATTATTGAAATTTCAGATAAATAAGTGAAGTTTTTGAAAATTATGCCAAAAGAATGAAAATAATTTAAAAGCGGGTAAAATAGTATAAAGTTACTGAATTTGATTTTAAGCAAAAAAAAAAATAATTAAAAAATCACTTTCAAAATTGAAAATTGAAGACAATAATCTAAATTAGAGATAATGACTGAAAATTTAGGAAATGAATTGAAAAATAATGGAAATATTAAAAGGTGGAGAAAATAATTGCAAAATAATAAAAAGAAATGAAAATGGAACAAAATATTTGAAAATTGAGATTTATATTCGAAAGTTCATTAAATTAATTAAGATATTATGAAAATGATTAAAAATTAAAAATAATAATTGCAAAGGGACAAAAATAATAGTAAATTAAAAAAATTAATTTAAATTCGCGATGAATAATATAAAATTTAGGATTAAATAATTAAATTGATTTAATGACAAGGCAAAAATAATTAAAATTAAAAACGTGATTAGTATAACTAAACAAAATATTTGAAATTTGAGAAAGGTAAATTTCAGATTTAGGGAAACAATTTAAAAACAATCAAACTAATTAAGAATTGTAGAAAATAGGTGAAAAATGATAAAAATAGCAAAAAATTGTATTGTAAGTAATTGAAACCATAATAGAAAAGAATGATTAAAAATTGAAGAAATTTTTACATCACTTTAAATTTAGAATGAATGAATTAATTAAACTTGTAAATTATTATCTATAGTTGGGGCCCCATTTTTCCTTTGGCACTAGGGCCCTTGCTCTCCCACCTACGCCACTGCACGTTTCCATTTTGTGACATATTTATATAATTCTAATTAATAATTGATAGATTTTTTGTCCTTTTATTAACATACTTTAGAAACTCGATAATCGTCATTAAAACTAGTAGACCACGAAGTTTCATCGCGCATTTGGAACCCCACAGCGTTTCATAATTATAGCGGTATATTTTGAAATTTGTAACAAAAACAAATAAAATGATGTTTAGAAATAATTTTTTTCAATAGGGTCAGAATGTGTGCCCCATTAGAAACTAGATTAGTTCGTTAGATAGATTTTGAGAAACAATTTGCAGAATTTGGTTAGGTCTGTTTAGAACATAAGGTCTCCAAAAAACAAGAGACAATCATCCATGTAATAATCTATTTCAGCGCTTGGATGCAGTTGTTTTTATCACTCTGCCTTCGAGGGCACTAATTAACATTTGATCATCGCTTTTTGTCTCAGGTGATTTGTGCACTGTCTACACTTTTTTTCAAAAAGCAAAGCCTTCAGAGAGTATCGTTATTTCAGACTTTTTTTTTGTATAATTATTTTTCTCTCAATATTTAATCAATACTAATCTCTAAATGTTTCTTGAATATTGAATCAATTGAAGACTGTAAACAATTTCTAAATAACTCTCAAGTATCTAATCTTCATCACGAGATCAATTGAAATAAAAAATTAAACAATTGCATAGAAGTAGAAATCTATTTTCATTTGTGTCAACTTTCTTTCCAGTGTTTCTGTGCCTTTAAAATGTTAAAAGATTAATAATTGATATTTTTTTCAGATAGAGGATCAATTCTGCAGGGGAACATGAATCAGCAGGCACAGTTGGTATAACTTGTAAGGAGATGAATATCGATGTGGTTTGCAGAGTTAGTATATGCCTAGCCTCTTTTTGCTCGAGGTTACTTCGGCTTCTTCGGGGCCAAAGAATGTCTTCAGCGGAGCATGGGGCGAATTATGCTCCCCATTGAACCTGAAGAAACCCTCTCCATGACACTTCTTATCTCAACTGCATCGCGGTAAATTTTTGCACGAAACACGTGTTAAAACATGCGGGAACCTCGGTACATCAGAACGAAAAGAAAGGTGTGTCCAAACAGCCGGCATGCGAGTAAAGATCACGACATTAAGAAATGGAAAAATTCTAAATTTACATTCCACTCAAAACTACAAATATTTTATGTCACTGTTTCCAATAAAGTCGTTTCTCTATTTTAATATTTGAAATTTGCATTTATATAATTGTAAACATTGAGATTCATCTTTTCGTGAATGCGGATACATCCTACTTTTCTCATTTCTTGTTGGTGGATAATTTTCTAACAAACTGGGATCTGTTATCCGGAACCAATAATAATAAACTTCAGCATTAAATGTCACTCAACAAAAAACGTAGTTACACCAACTATACCCTTTTTTCTTACAGAGGAGTAGGAGAGAGGACAGACTTTGCGGGTTATACAGACCGCGGGATTATAAATATCTGCTTAGCCAGCCAGGGAGCACAATGCTATCTTGCCGATGGGATCAAATTGTCCGAAGGAGGAACGAACATATTTTGTGTGACCCCGGTAAAAGAGCGAGCGCGGCTCAATTCCACGGGAATTCCTCGATATATTTGTCGACAAAGCTTGCACTCGGGTTCGATTCGTTCTGCCACGAAATCGTTGCAAAATGTCTTCCGATAAGGATTAGAAATTCATCACTGATTGAATGAGAAAAAAATTTATAAGGGTAAGAAATTTATGAAGATAAAAAAAGCATCAAGAAAGTTATGAATGTGAAACAAGTTTTAAAAGAAATAATTTATTTATTTTTTTATTTATTTATACAGATTTACGGGCTCAAAGCCCTTTCGTACAAAAGTACTTAACAACAAGTAAAACTAGTTAACAATATAAGGAAAAAATACATGTGAGAAATGAAAGAAAAAAGTGTAAGGTTTAGGAATTTTCATTAAAGATCGCGAGTCTTAATGAAGCAGTAAATACAAGGAATGATGAACTCAAATCTAGTTTCGAATGGAGATCATTTATCTCCTTGCAAATTCTGTGTATGGGTGAATTTTCACCGTAGTCAGTTCTATGTATGTTAAGATAAAATGGCGGAACTCTTTTATAACTTTTCTCCAACCTTTTTTTAGGATCTTGTCTCAATATCAAAATGAGAACAGCAAAATTTATAAGATTTAGGAGATCGGGGCAAATTATTATGCCATTTACAATTTTATATAGGAAAACTAAATCAGCATATAAGAACCTCGATTTCAGCTCATCAATTTTGGAGGTAGATCTCAGTCCACCATAATCATGGTTAAATCCAATATGTAATAATATTATAAAAGTAAAAAAAAATTGCAAAGAAAAAAAATTTCTCTAAGACTGTTCCACAGATTTTTAAATTCATTTGTGTGCTACCTAACATACAAAAAAACACTATTTTATTTCTTGCAGTTAATTAAATAAGTAGATTTGTGGTATGTATATACTTTAACTGAAGCATCGAGCGAAATCGATCATTTTTTTAGAAAAGAATGGAAGTCTGTCAGACACTGCCTGAAGTAAAATCCACGATACGCATCTGCTGTAAACCCAAACTGTGTTTATACTCACTCTTACTCAAGAGTTCTTCTCTTTTGCACACATTCTTCTTTTTTTATGTTTTCTTGTCTTTTCGGAACGCCCTCGTACTTGAACGAACGCCGGTATACATACAAGTCACATTAAAATGCCGACATAGCAGAGATCGTTCCACCCGGCTTGTTCACTGCGAATTTCAAATTTCAATACTCGTCTGATCCGTGAATAAGGCGCAACAGATAACTCTTATGAACGGCTCCTTGAATTTACATAATAATTATCAAGAGCCACCACCTTAACCGCGACAGTAAGACGCCGCTGGCTAGTCTATTGATTCCCAAGATGTTTCCTTCCGCTCTGACGCTTTTTGCCCTGGAGCAATCCTCAAAAAAACATTTCAAGAGAACAGTTCTCGACCTGTTTACGCAGTGTGAATTTCTTGTCGTTCAAAGAGTTCAAGCATCAAGAGATATCAAATTGGCCTACATACAAAAATTCACACATTTTTGCGTCTCTTATTTTCCTTTTGTTTTTTTATTAACTCTCCCGGAGGTTTTTTAATAGGCACGGCCCTGACTCGTATTAGTATTAAATTATTTTATGAGAATTAAATCCTCTTTTAAATTTTGCGCCCTTTGGTAATTTCGTTACTTTGCCGTCCTGGAAACAGCTGATCTACTTACAGTCAACTTCAGAGTTTACGATCGTAAACTCAAGTGTAGCCTTTACAGATATATGAAGACGATATTTGGTTAAATAAGTCTATATCTTATCAGATATATAAACACTTTACCGTAAATGATTTGTTTTCCTGGAATCGGTGACAGAAACTACAGATGGCTCCATGTGTCAGAGAACAAAAGATAACCCTTTCACAAATTACTTATCCACTATATAAACCCTATTCTCAAAGTTGAAACTCGGACAATTTCCTTTTAAGAAAATGTCCATTCGGAACAATTTCGTTACTGCCTCTCTCAAGAAAAAAAGTACGATTGACATTTTTCAGAAAATGATTCAAAAGAAAATGGAAGGAACTGTCAAGTTGACCTGAAGCGCCACTAGCGACTATTCTTTAAACCATTATAGCGATGCGCACAGTCGGTAACAATTCCTTTCCACACATTTTTTTATTATTCCGAAACATTAATTAAACTAAAAGAGTCTGAACAATAATTAATAAAAGAAGTAAAAGTTCCTCCCTCTGCTATAAATATCCCGTTTAACTTCTTCAAATGTCGACAAAACAGTCGGAACCCATTTGTTATAAAAATATCTTCATAGAAATGTGCGGAGAGCAAAATCGTCCGTTTATGTATTTGTGACATGGTATAAAAGAACCTCCCTAGCCAATTTTCGTGAAAAGCGAGTGCTTCGAAGAAATCCATTGGAGTAAGCAATTTTCTTATCAGGCCCGTCATTTCCGGTCGTTCATCTCATGTAGTTAGAAAAGCGGGACATTGATTAAAGGTCCGTTTAAACTCGCGAAATAGGTATCCCCACTTTCTTATTTCGCTCCTTTGATTCAATTTACGAGCGAGATAGCAGGCCGATAAAGAGTCTTCTGCAGCATCTCTATTTTCAACTGCTCTCGATTGCGTCTTCTTACTCATCCCCTTTTCTCTATCTCTACCTCTCATTCTTCGATTTGGGACTGAGGTGGCCGCATTAACGGCCAGTCTATCCCTTCAACCTTATCTGCACTTGATCAAATCATCCTAAAGACCTTTTCTTCCATCTAAAAAACTATAATCAACCCATCTTCACTTTCGACCAGAACTTCCAAGATTTTTATCTATCGGTCAATGCTACTTCTCTTTCTGCCCTGGAAGGATTCATGCATTTGTTAGTTTATTTAAATTTTCCCTTAAATAATGCTGAGAAAGTAAAAATAAGCAAAATTTGCACAAAAGTTGGAAAGTATGTTCTAGAAAAAGGGTTTTTGAAAGCTACTAACGACATCTAGTCTAGAACAACTGGTAGTTTAAGTATCTAAGAAGAAGGGTAAGGAGAGCTGGAGAACGACAAGAGACGAGCAAAGTTTGATATTTCGTCGAAAAGTCTCGCATTGTCTAAAAGTTGATAGCGTCACCCCAAGGAGGAAGATAACATCTGGTGCTGCCTCCATCAACAACCCCCCACCCTTGGAGTTCTCGTCGTGCCGCACAACCGCCCTTGCATCCAGAGCCGCTCGAAGGAAACTCGTCTTCAATTATTCTTGTACTCACCCTCCTTTACATTTTCACTTCTCTTCTCCCTTTCTCTTGTCTACTTCCTCTCTCTTTTTGCCTCTCTGTTTCACCCTCTCCTCAAGTTTACTCTACCTTGCGCCAACGCCACCATCCGGCACTTTCGTTCTGACGTTTCCGTCTGTCACGCAATTCTGACGAACAACGAATTTATGGAATTATGAAAAGCGACGGAATTAATTTGCATACATAAAAAATATATAACTCAAACTCGGAAGCGTCCGCGGGGAAACCCCGCGTATCTTCTTAATTGTGCGAGCTAAAGGTTCGTTGCAGATACAGATTAAACTACATACACTCGCAAACACTTGAGCGTCACTTCACGATAACTTTATTAATTTATTCCTGACGGATAGAACAAGTCCGTATCTCACGTGGCCTTAGGGATTGAAAAATTTATATTTTCCCTTTCCGGGTTTCATTCTCGACTATAAAAACAAAGTGTGAAATTAGTTGCACTTTTCGATATGAAAATATCTCAGGCAAAAAAGTCTCATGATTAATGACAGTAATTACTATTTTTTTGTTATATTTAAGATTTAAAGGTTTGTATTTTAGACCTGAAAAGACATCATTCTGCTTTGATAAAAAAAAAACAAAGGAAGCAGTTTCATTAGCTGCTGGTGAAAATTAAATCCAGCGCTTGATCAAGCACCAATCCTTTAAGTTGACAAGAAGGCAACACCGAATCGAAGGAGAGTTTTAATTCTATCAATCAAGTAATATTAAAAGCAACCGCCTCCAGGGTGTCGTCTCTTCACCCTTTTAATAAACTCGGGCGAAAGTAAAGGCTAATTTAAAAGAGTCTCAAGGAAAGAATCAACGAGGGTGAAATTGAGGCCCGGGTAGGATTCTAAAGGGTCGTAACTACTTAATTCTGAAAGACACTATTATTCGCACCACACTCACCTCGACATCTAAATCTTTTTGCATTACAAAGGAACAGGAAATTCCAATTCCCTCCCAACTTTTCTGTTCCCCTTGATTATTTTCGCATTAGCGCCTCCGACTTTTATTTTCCATGAAGATATATTAAATTATATGTTGGGAAAAATTATCGATCCAATTTAAATTGTATGTTTCGCTGTGTATTTGGTATTTTGTATTATAAAATGTATTTATTTCTGTATTATTATAATGTGTATTAAGTTATTAACTTGTTACGCATAATGGATATAATGAGGTGAAGCTGATGAATATTATATAAAATGTTGTATTGTGTGAACAAGATGAGCAGAATCATGCTGGTAGAATCATGTTAAGTGGATCCTGTACGTGATGATTATAATTGAACTAGTGCTGATGCTTGTCAAACAGCCTGTCAGATCAAGTTCGTGACAACTTCACGTGTCTGCGAAAGAGCAATTGCAATATGCCGTAAAACAAACGTCGTTTTCATAATTACACCTTGAGCCTCATCCGGGCTAAGATCGTCTGTTTTCACGCCAATACCGCTCATGACATGCAAACGTTCGGTGATTAGGTTGTTCAACATCTTATCGCCCAAGTATCAGAGGAAACATGTACTTAAAAGCCTCAACTCATCATTACATTTTTCAAGTCATTCCGAAATTTTATTCCTTGTTTTTTTTCTGTAACGAGATGCAATTCCATTTTTATGCAAAATTAAAGTTTTTGTGCAAATAGATATTTGTCTCGTGACTCGACATGGGGGACAGATCATTTAGCAGACAAACAAGTATCTCGTTTACTTAACTTAACAAAGTCAGGTTTGTAATTATTCTATTCGTTATCTCGTGTACTGGTTTTCCTTCAATAACTTTTGTTTCACATTTAATAAATAGGATGTTTCTGCATGCAATGTCGCAATAAGTGGACTGGAATGATTTGTTGTGACGCTCTTTTTAATTTGTGTATCTCTAAACGAAGAATTAGATGACGAACTTTGACTCGTCAAATGTGTGGCTTACGGAGACACTAGCACCCTAAAAGTACTCTTTTGTGGATAACATGAACGCAACCACTGCGTAATAAGTAGATTAGAATGATTTTTTGTGACGCTCTTTTTAATTTGTAAATTTCTAAACGAAGAATTAGATGACGAATTTTGACTTGTCAAATGTGTGGCATACGGAGACACCAGCGCCCTAACATTACTCTTTTGTGGATAACATGGTCCCAACCATTGCGCAGTAAGTAGACTGGAATGGTTTGTTGTGACGCTCTTTTTGATTTATAAATTTCTAAACGAAGAATTAGATGACGAGTTTTGACTCGTCAAATGTGTGGCTTACGGACACACTAGCGCCCTAACAGTATTCTTTTGTGGATAACATGGTCGCAACCACTGCGCAGTAAGTAGACTGGAATGATTTGTTGTGACGCTCTTTTTGATTTATAAATTTCTAAACGAAGAATTAGATGACGAATTTTAACTCGTCAAATGTGTGGCTTACGGAGAGATCTGCGTCCTAACAGTACTCTTTTGTGGATAACATGGTCGCAACCACTGCGCAGTAACTAGACTGGAATGGTTTGTTGTGGTGCTCTTTTTGACTAGCGCCGAAAAAGTAATCTCTTGTGGACAACATTGTCACAACTACACTTAGGACAGGTCGAAAACTGACAAACATTGATTGATTAGATTATTAAATTTAAAATATTTTCTATCAGGTGTAGTTTAATGTCCTTCCTATTTTTCTTTAAAGGATGTTTATACTCTATCTAAATTATAGTTCCACATCAAGTTTACTTCTTACAAAAAGAAATATAATTAAATACATTTGTTGTTAATATGAGAATATGTTACACAGCATACAGTTTTTCAGTTTCTACTTGAAAGTTTATAATTAATTAACAAAATCAGATTGATGGAATGACAGTTAATACCAAAGATTTTTAATTAATTAAATTTGAGCCTCGTTAATAATACGCGATCCTTGGGAAAACCTGCAGGCAGTAAAAGCTCATGAAGTATGATCTTGCCTAATGAGTGAATCCTAAATCAGTAAAAGCGCGCGCTGGAAGTGAGGAGCGGGTTCTGAATGTCAAGCATGAAAATCCTCGTCTCAAGCTCAGAAGATGCGATTAAGCAGAGAGAACATTCCGGCGATGTCACCGCAGTTGTAGGTGCGAATCGGACGTAGTACACGGTATGTCCAACGTTTCTCCAGGGAACGATCAATGAGGGGTAGTCACGTGACCTCGCCACAGGGAGTTCGCGCAATGCATCACCAACCAGCCGCCCCTGCTCTTCAACTCTCTCCCTCTTATTTTCTCTTTCTCTCTCGCGCTTTCTGCCCCCGGACACCCACAACACCAGGAGAGCTAGCCACCCCGCATCCTGCAGGATCCTACTCCATCTTCCCTCATCCACGTTCAACCCCACCAAGGTCCTCGTCGACCATCTCGTCCCACTCCCAACGACAGCGAGACTACAAACGGGATTGTTCAGGATTGTTGCTGCGTTGCTCTTAGCGACCAGCAAGTGTCGTCTTCGCGAGAGCCTCCTACGCTCGTTGGGGGTTTGCATTGACCCGGCTGATTTTCAACGCCTTCGACTCCCACTCCCCAAGCGTTTCCTACTCGTTTCTCTCTTTTTGCTAAAAGAGAAGGACACTTTGCCAGACCTATGTTTGCCACTGAATGGAAGCTGATACTCCTTCTGTTAAGAAGTGAGATCTTGGAAGAAGACATGTTACAATTCAAAAGGGAAGGCGAAACAAATGTTAATATTTTGTTGGGAGGAGAGGATTTTAAGTTTTCGAAAGAGAGACGGATAAGTCTGTGAGGGAAAAAGAATGGAAGTTGGAATTGTGGAGAAGGAGATGGCGGGAAGGTGAAGGGGAAATAAGATTGAATTTTGAAAAAGGAAATGGATTAAAAAGGGTGAAATAGAAAAGTGAAGGGAAAAAGATAGAAAAATAGGTGGAGGAAGAAGAGAAAAAAGAGAGGAACATAGGGAGGAATAAATGAAAAGGAAGGGAAACAGAAGAAAAGAGAGGGTAAAGGAAAAAGAAGGAAGAGAAGGAAGTTTAGAAAAAACAAAATAGAAAGGAGAAAATAAAGGGAGGAAGGAAAACAAAGTGGAGAAGATAGTTTACTAAAAACCAAAAAAAGGAAAACAGAAGGGAAAAGAGGATAAAGAAAAAAGAAGAGAGAGAAGAGTGTAGAAAAACCAAAGAAACACGAAAAGGAAAAAAAAGGAAAAATAAGAGAAGGGAAAAAAGAAGAGAAGAAAGTTTACTAAAAACAGCAAAAGCAGGAGGAAAGAAAAAAGTGAAACAGAAGATAGAAGAAAGACAAAAGAGAAGAAAGTTTAGAAAAAACAAAGACAATTGAAGTTACAGAAAAGGAGGAATAGGGTGTAGAAATAAGAGGGAGCGGTTGGAAAATTAAAAATTATGGAAAAGAAAGAAATGAAACAGGGAAACTGGACTTTAAATTTGTTATGTTTAAAATACTTCTTTTGCGCAGACGAAAAAGTCAAAGATAAAATTGAAAATAGAACAAATAATGGATAATAGTACTAAGTATATTTTAATAAAATTTTCAAATAAAATGAAATACTAAAAATAATACTTAAATGAAGAAGAAACATCTTCCAAATATATAAATGACAGTTATTACAAACTCAAAAATCCATAAGTTGAATTTAATAAATGTCGAGTAATAAACTTAAACCGCTTTATGCAAGATATCAACTGAATTCTAAACGATAGGACGTTTAACCAGAGTACGATCGTTGCGGAGCATCGCGTCGTTACAGATTCGACGTTATTACCACGAGAATTTTGCAAAACTACCCTCACTTTACCTGAAACCCCAAACACGCGCCGTTAACGAAAACGGGAATATAAAAATGTGATAGTCCATTTTACAAAATATATTTTCAACTTTTACAGACTTTTATATTCTTTGGATAGCCTGCATTTTCTCCAAACCTCAATTGTCAGGATATCCATAATTTTTGTTAGCCTTATGACCATTTATCAGAAATATAATAATTGATACGGAAAATAATTTTTTTTAAACTTCCTTGATCAGAAAATTCTTCTGACAAAAATTTTAATTACCAGAAATCTAAAATTTTAAAAATATCATTAATCCGAAGTTGCGATAGACAAATACCAAATACCAAACAGACATATTTTTAGTAATAGATCTTATAAATTCGAAAAGAGTAATTTAATACATCTAAAGAAACGTGGCAAGATATACTTTTAGATATAAGTAAACACTAATCAAAATATACCAGATACATTTTTACTATGTTTTGTATACTTGAAAATATACAATGGAATAAAAGTGTATATTTTATAAAGGTTATTCTTCTTAAAGGATCCTCCCATGCAGTTAGGAGTGGCTTTCGAAAGAGGGAAACATATCGCACCTCTCGAGTGTAGCTATAAAAGTAGCGCCGGTCAGTACCCGGGAGGTGTCGGTGTTATGTGGCTTCACTAGACATCCATAAAAATACAACCCCAAGTAGATACATATCCCCCTTTAGCCTTTAGGTACAGGAACCGTCTGTTTGCATACTAAAAAGGTTTAAAACTCTAAACCTGCCGCCAGCAGGTTGCCATGGAACCTTCGGTAGATTTCCACAAAATCAATTTTTCTCCTCTTGTATGATATTGTCATTTTGTATCCTGTTATAAAGTTCGATATATACATCTAATAACCATATGTATTATTCCTTCATCACCCTATAACCAAACACCCCTCTTATGTCCGATGAACGTCCTTTATTAGAAGTATGTATTCGGATTTGCCTCACCTTCTCTAATCAGAATATAAAAACTACGGAAAACCTCTACTGCGTACACTGTAAAAAATTTTTGTGGTAAATTTTCCATACATGTACTGGACGTAAATTAACCCTTACATTACTGTAATTTTTCCATACAGTTGTATGGAAAAAAACCATACATTGTATGGTTATATTAGTATATTTTATTGTTATTTTGCCATACGATTGTATGGAAAAAAATCATACGTTGTATAGTTATATCAACATACTTTGTTGCAATTTTTCCATACGATTGTATGGAAAAAAAAACCCATACGTTGTATGGTCAAGTCTGTTTCCACAGAAGCAGAATCTATAATTATTTAAATTTATATTTTTAGATTGTTATTTTTATAATTTAATCTTAAGTGTACATTTAAACACTTAATTATTATAGACCTAAGACTAATTAACAATTTTAATACATATAAACACTTAACCTATGAATTAAAATATCGCACGCTCAAGGGGGGATCGAACCCACGGCCCTATAGACGAATTCGCTCGCGGTGAACGCACGCTATTAGTACCACTCGGCTATGCCGGGTAGTTGAGTGTCGATAGAAATAACTTTGGGAGGTTCAGGCCTGGATTACATGCTATTTAAATTATAATAATTCTGGAACGTATTAATTATCTAAAATAAATTAATAGAATTTATTTATCTTTTGTATATACTGATACACAGTTTATACAATCCAATCTCCTAACTTCTAAATATTTTCTAAATAAATATTCTAATATAATAATTGCAATATATGTAAACAAAATTAACAAATAATTATTATTTATTAATTTTAATTTTAATTTAATATTATTATTTAAAAATAAAATATTATTTAAATAATTAATTTCAATAATACTTAATACAAAAGTAAATTATAAAAATTATTTACATATAATATATTGAGGGGGATTTTTATTTAAATAAATAGAATTTATTTAATTTATATAATTAAAGTTTTTTAGAAATAAATGATTTTACAAAATTACGCTATCTAGCACGTAATAATAGGTATATTTTCTTCCAATTATTTCATTAACTTTTTATTTTATTAACTATTGTAAAAATTATGCACTTATAATTACATACAATTTATCATTATTACTGTTTTAAAAAAATTGGAATTTTTCCAAACACGTATGAAAATATTTTGTAATGTATTGTAATTCTTCCATCCCCATGTATGGAATTTTGTCGTAAGGTAATTTTTCCATACTCAAATTGGGTATTTTACTATAAGAATGAATATTTTCCATAATGTCATGAAATTTTTCCATACTGATGTACTGACAAACATATTTCCATACCAAGTATAGAAAAAATTCGTTACTTTTGTATGGAAAATTTTCCATTATTTTTTACAGTGTACAGGTGATTAAATTCTAAATATAAATTAATACATCTCAGAATTTAATATTCTTTAGATTAAAATGAAAGGAAGTAAACTTGAAATAATAAAGGCACAAGTCGCCGAGTTTACATTTAACTGAACAATAGTCTGAATAATGATTCCAGGCTAGTGTGTATTTCATATTTTTTAATATAATTGAAAAACATTGTACGAGGTAAATTTTTACCTCGTAATAGCACATATTTTGAGTTAAATTCGGCTTCTAAAATTACAATGTTACATATAATTTATGTGATGACTTGTAGCACTATTAGTTTTCAAATGGATGTTACGAATGTAATTTGATCCCCGAATTGTTGTCTTTTAGGTCAGTTCCGAAAGTTAAGAGCAACTAAATGTCGGTTTTATGAAGCGACTACTAGGAATTGACCACGTAAATGGATCTTAGTAGTCGTAGCGAACTTTCCATCCAACTTTTCGAAAAGTCGTTCTAAACTTATCAACCAATGTTGGATCGACTACCATTAGGATGACATTGGACACCTTTGAACTCTAGTTACAATTAACTGAAAGCAATTATATCGTATAAAAGATTAAAATAATCTTCACAAATTTGAAAACATTTAATAAACCAATCAAAATTTGTTAGGATTAACAAAATTTTCAATATAAGAAATCAAAAAAGAAATTACATTTTAAATTAAAAAAACTTCCTTTAAAATTTCCAAACCAAATCTCACCTGAAATTCAGAAGTAACACGTTATCCAAATATAATAATTCAAAATAGAAATTCTAAATCTTCTTGTTTTAGACAATAACACAAAACACTAGTTTTAAATAAACTTTATAAACGGGAGAATTAATTAAATAAATCGAATTAAATACTTATTTAAAAAGAGAGAAAAAAGGAAACGGGACAAATTAAATTAAACGTTTTCGAAAATAAAATTCGAGGTTAATCAACTTAAAGCTACCAAATGAAAGAGGTCGAGTCTTGTTCTTGCTTCAGGACATAAATTACCATGATAATCAAAATTGATGATTTCCGATTTTCTTTTTGGTTGAAAATCTTGACTTTAAATAAAATAAAAGAATATCGTCTCGGTAGACTATGTTGTTATTGACTTTGACGTAGCTAAGGTAAGTTTAAACAATATCTTGACAAAGGACGATCCGATAGAAATTCAAAAATAAATCCAAATTCTCTTCTGAACTGATAATTTCAGTGATTAAATCAACTCGGCGTAAAAGATGTTGAATTAACGTCCTTGATCTCCTAAAATATTTCTAAAAAGGCTGGCTACTAAGATCCTTAAGTGACGACATCCAATAAAGAAAATTCCAACCAAACATATTAATGATATTCCAGGGCTTGATGGCTATAGAGATGTAAGATGGCTTACAAGTGTCAAGCCAAAGTTTAACGATAAACCTTCTCAAAATAATAAATAATTATAGAATTCCTCTCCAGGTGAATAAGTTAAACAGGATTATACAAAAGCAACCACGTCAAAATCCAGTTAGCATTAAAAAATCATCTAATAAATTTTGAGGTACGACCAGAAGGATATATAGGTTGTTGACTGGATTGTTAGATCAGGAAGCACGAGATTTTGAAGGAATTGTTTATTTTTCTTTAAAAGCCGTCACGAATTTCATCCGAAGTTTCTCCGAATTCATGAGAAATAAACGAAATTTACATAATTAGTTCTAACTTAATTTAAAGGGGCAATTGTTCAATCTTTGAAAATTCGTGCAACTTCTAGAGTTAATTTTGAAAACTTAAAACTAATAACTTGTGACTTGCAATATTTTGCAACGTCACAGCTTGTAACAATTATAACTTTATTTTCGACTTGAGTAATTAAAAAAAATATTTTCAATTTTTAAAACTCCTTTTATTAAATAATTCGATTTTAATAAGTTTCAAATACCAAAGATAGACATCATACAAATACGCAACGCTTCAGAGAGAAAGAGAGAATATTATACTATCGTTAGTTAAAATTATAAAATTATCATGACCATTCGTCTTCAAACTTTATCACTTGTTTTATAATCCTAATTTTAAATTTACATCCACAATAACTATCGAAAATTAAAATATTGTTATTTGTTACAATACCAATTAATTACGGTGCCTTGAGATGAATTTTCCAAATGGACTGGTCCAGTGGTAGCATTCGACATTCAATTTTATTTTTTGGTATACATTTAAAAACGACAGAGTTCCGGTTCAGGTAATCAGTAGCTCACAGATGTCTTGACACAATAAAGATTATGACGATGCACCAGATTACAATGCACCACAGACATTGGCAACCAAGAATCAATTTTAGTTGATCATCAATATTATCAATGGTTCCGCCTGGTTTATTAAGGTATAAAACAAAGTACCACACTAAAGAAAATTATAAATTACCACACTCAGAACTTAAACAATTATAATTTATAATAATAATTTCCCAAGAAACAGTCGACAAATGCCTTTTACAATCTCTCTTCGTAGTACAAAATGTGGCACAATTTATATTCAAACTTCAATACATTTCAGACAAATGTCTATTATACACTTGACGGAATTTCGATGATAATTTCCTTTTATTAAAATCTAATCCCCTCTAACTTCTCCCACCAATTAATTTCAGTCAAAGAGGATTCTACTTTCGCTTCAAATTTTAACCGACGTTCAATTTTAAATAGAAATTTGATACGTGGTAATAAATTATTTAAAATACAATTATAATTATAAATATTATTCTCTCATCTCCTTCTACATACACATTAAAATAAACAAATATAAAACAACTTGTTACAAACTGTTAAATAAGTGATAAGCAAGGCTATTATCACGTATATCATGAACCTAGTTCAAGGTCGTTTGGAAACTTCCTTGAGAAGCTAATAATAGTAGAGGGTGTAATCATGAATCATCGAACAGGAGTTTGCAGTATGTCTAGGCAAGGATGGATTGTCGCGCAATTCGGGGGCTACATGCGGTCTTGTGAAGTGAGGTTAGGCGCGTGCGAGTTGGATTTATGGCTACCATTATGACGTTGACGTATCGCTTTCCCAAGGGTCATAAAGCAAACCGAAGGAGAACCTAAACCTCATGTAGTTTAAAGCCACTCTGGTCGGTGCTTGCAATGTCTGAATCCGTACTCTAACCCGTGGACCACTATGTCCAATTCTACGGCTTGGTCCATGGGTTTCGGTTAAGAACTTCTAATCCCCTTTGTTCCTCCAACTTCCTACAGGATTTAGAATTCACTCTCCATTTCAAAACTCTCTAAACATTCGTCCACAATTTCCACTCATTAAACCGCATTTTCATCATGAAACGAAAAGAAGGAACTTTAGATAAAATTATCATCATCTTCTGTTTTCTTACGTGAATTAAGTAACTTGGAAAATTGTTGTCATAAAACTGAAAACAGTAAACGTCTGGTGACTTTGGTAGTTTAATGACTGGTTGTAATTGGACTGGTTTCTGGAAAAAGTGCATATTTTAGGATAAATAGAAGTGGTTTTACGGTAACAAGAAGATACTAACCAGAAGTATAATTTTGAGTTTAATAGCTATTGCAGAAACACCTTGGCGTGTCAGGAACCCATTGGTAGCAAGTACCTTAACCTGGTGTGGGTTGTAACACGTCGAAGTTCGCATGTCGCAATATCTTATGCTCGTGGAGAACTATAGGGCACTTGGAAATTCCTGTAATTCCGCGACAACCCAGGTAACATCTCGAACATGGTTTCAGAAAACCTGGCTATACTTAGCGAAGGCGCATAAAATTCTTTATACACCATCCTCTAATGCAAACGCCGTCTTTACTGTGTCTTTAATATAAAGAACACCTATTTCTACAATTTACCAATATGTAGAAAATACGAATATTTCCTCGAAGAAGAGCAAATTTTATTGTATTATTTTGAAAACTCAACCAATAATAAAAATAAGTACAGGGTGGTTTTTTAGTGATGAAGTAAAAAAAGAATCGAATAATTAATAATGAAAGATCTCAAGTCAATTTAACATATAATTCAAATACTCAAATATACTTCTGTAAATCACACCCTGTACTGCACAAAAACTGATAACGTTAATATATGATATTACAAAATAATCAAAACTGGTAAGGGATCGTTTTTAAACCATGTTATTTTTCAACATGTCGGCAAAGGGCCGTATTTCGTACTGATTTAGTTAATGGTAATTAAAAAAGAACAAATGAATTACGTTTACAAAATTGGAACAATTGATTTATTTAATATAAACTCTGACTATACATAAATGCTTAAAAAGAGTCAGTATCATATGATAAATAGTTTTTCTAAGTGGCAATCTCTAAACAATTCAATGAAGTTCGACATTATTAAGATTCTGATTGTGTAGTGTATAATGGTTTGTATATATGTAATGTGACCTTTTGTACTCACCAAAATGATTTATTTTATTTCATATGTATATTTTCACTTATTAATTCTGGCAGAAAGTAACACTTTATATTTATGTTAATAATTAATTTCTATTTCCTTTTTATTCATTCACTTTGTTTTTCTTATATTCCTTTTTAAATATTTTTAAACTATATCTCTTCAAATATTGTTGTATAATAACTAATATTTAATATTTCTTGTATAACTTTTTAGACTTTCAGAATAAACAAAATAAACTTGTATTGTTACGCCAACTAGGCGTTAACTTGTTTTACTCAAAGAATAATTACACAGGCACACAAAAAAAAAAAAAGGTCAAATACCAGAGGGCAGACCAACATATTCCTAGGTTTTTGGGGTCGCTGAAACCGAATATGGCCATGAAAATATTATCTGCTTGCCCATTTTCCCCCTAGCCCCCCCCCTTACACCCCTCGGGGGGTGACATTTCAGTTTTTCCAAAAACGTCAAAAAGGCAGTCTATTCCTATGTTTTTTGGGGCGCTGAATCCGAAAAAGACCACCAAAAGCCAATCCCCCCCCTCCTGCACCCCCTAACACCCCCTGGGAGGGGGTTGGAATTTCGAATTTCACGAAAAGTCGAGTTCGGTGGCTATTTCTATGTTTTTTGGGGCGCTGAATCCGAAAAAGACCACGAAAAGAAAATTCCCCCTCTCCTTCACCCCCTATCACCCCCTGGGAGGGGGTTGGAATTTCGAATTTCACGAAAAGTCGAGTTCGGTATCTATTTCTACGTTTTCTGGGGCGCTGAATCCGAAAAAGTCCACCAAAAGCCAATTGGCCCTCCCCTTCACCCCCTATCACTCCCTGGTAGGGGGTTGGAATTTCGAATTTCACGAAAAGTCGAGTTCGGTGTCCATTTCTATGTTTTTGGGGGCGGTGAAATTGGAAAAGGACACCAAAGGTAAATTCGTTCCGTTATTCACCTCTTAGCATCTAGTTACTAACACTGGGAGGGGGGTTGATATGTTCTCTTTTATGTGTAATTAAGAAGAATAAGCAATGTTTTTTTTACGCATTTGAATAAATAATAACTAGGTAGGCACCGATGATTACACAAGTATGTACCAGCACAATTTGATGGATCTTGATTTTACTACACTTAGCGCGACCCAGGAACAACGGCGTGGACGTGGTAGTTTTTGTTCCCTTTTTTCAGTTTCATGGCCCTAAAAAATATTGGAATAGACTCTAAACTCGATTTTTCATAAAATTCGAAATTCCAACCCACTCAAGGGGATATTAGGGGCTTAAGCGGGCGGGAATTAGCTTTTGGTGGTCTTTTTCGGATTCAGCGCCCCAAAAAACGTAGAAATAGACACCGAACTCGATTTTTTGTGAAATTCGAAATTCCAACCCCCCTCCTAGGGGGTGATAGGGGGTGAAGGAGAGGGGGAATTGGCTTTTGGTGGTCTTTTTCGGATTCAGCGCCCCAAAAAACATAGAAATAGACACCGAACTCGACTTTTCGTGAAATTCGAAATTCCAACCCCCTCCCAGGGGGTGATAGGGGGTGAAGGAGAGGGGGAATTTTCTTTTCGTGGTCTTTTTCGGATTCAGCGCCCCAAAAAACATAGAAATAGCCACCGAACTCGACTTTTCGTGAAATTCGAAATTCCAACCCCCTCCCAGGGGGTGTTAGGGGGTGCAGGAGGGGGGGGATTGGCTTTTGGTGGTCTTTTTCGGATTCAGCGCCCCAAAAAACATAGGAATAGACTGCCTTTTCGACGTTTTTGGAAAAACTGAAATGTTACCCCCCGAGAGGTGTAAGGGGGGGGCTAGGGGGAAAATGGGCAAGCAGATAATATTTTCATGGTCATATTCGGTTTCAGCGACCCCAAAAACCTAGGAATATGTTGGTCTGCCCTCTGGTATTTGACCTTTTTTTTTTTTTGTGTGCCTGTGTTATCGGCACGTCTTCTAGATGTCGGCTACCCGCAAAAATACAAAACACCTACCTCCGTATTCTCTTAAGGCCAGCTTACTCTGAAAAACATGATTTTTTTCAATACATTTTATTTATAATACAAAAAATGTTAAGTAATAAGTTTTCTTTTACATATGATAGTAGATACATGAAGTTACTTGAATTTTTTTTTTTTTTTCAAAATGTCGGTCTTGAAAATGGCTGCTGAAAGTTATCAACTTCGTAGATGGATGACATAATTTCTTGGAAAAGAATTGTCTGAAAGCAAAAAACAAAACGGTTTCATGTTCTGTATCGAATTGGCTATGGTCTCAAGCAGAATGAAACATTTTCAATGAAAAAAAAACAAAATGGGGGATTTTTGAATTTTTTCAACCTTTTTTTTCACTTTTAATTGTTTATAACTTTTTTAAATAATAATGAATATTTCTGGTTCTACTTGAGGCCATAGCCAGACATCTAAAGAGTAAAATGCCGTTTGGTTCATATCGATAAGTGCAATAGTTTTGAAATGAGAGTGTCATCCATGCGAAAAAACGTGGTTCGGAGAAAAATCAGTTCAAAGTTTTTATTCGTGAAAAATCGTAAAAAAGTGAATTTTACTTACATATCCATTCCAGCTGCATACACAATTAATTCCTCGTCTTCGTAAGCATCATTCTGAAGAATTCTTGCATTTCTTAAAGCAGTTCTATGATCCTTGGACGCTTCAGTTTTTTGGCCCTATCAGCAAAGTGCCTTGCTCCCACTCTTTTATACCTGCTTCTCGGTCTTGCTGACCTTCGGGACTAATTCTATACTATTTCTACGAGTATACAGTAGCAATTTATAAAAAAAAAATTTCGATTTTTTCAAAATTGTTCAGAGTAACCTGGCCTTAAGACTCGGCCGGAAAAACCCTCGATTCACCTTTGTCAATCAATTTTATTAACTCATGTTACTTGAGTAATCAGGCCTTTGCTGACGAACTTTTCAACAGTATTGATGAAATTAGTTCGGTATGGTTTTGTAATGCTGGTGATCGTGCAATTCTCGATGAATAATCAAGAGCACCTTACCTTGCATTTTAATTTGTAAAAAAATTGTTTCAATCCTGAAAGTATAAAAAATTAATTGTTTACTTTATTTTGTTTATTTGAACGTAATAAGAAATAGAAGTTAATCTAGAGTTCATGCTATTTAACTTTTACTTCTCGATAGCAGGTTCGATAAAATCATTTTGGTTATTATTGTTTATGTATGTTTCAGTGAAGTCGATGTATGTTTCTCAAAGCGTTGACAATTTTTTATTCATATAAAACATTTTATAATTAAAAAAGATAAAGAAGGTCACTGATGCCGATTGTGGCAGAAATAAGATCTTTTTCTATTTATGTCAATGTTCTTTTCTTTAAATTCTTTAAAATGATCAATAAAAACACAAAGGTTCTCTCGCACTAATTTTTCTGGTCTTTATATTAAAGAAACAATTTACGACCAATTCGCGGATGAAAATTTAGAAAAACTCTGTATCAAAAATGGAAAGAGAGATGAAAGGTAAGTAGGAACCTCGTCAATCCACAAGCCCACTACCTACTACCTCTAACCTCCCTTAGCTAAAAAAAAACAGAATTAGTTACAAAATATAAAAAATCGACGTTTCGACACCCACCCAGTGCCCTTGTCAGCAGCTGAAAAAGAGAAGAAAAGATTAGTAATACTCCGGCCAGCTATCCGGAAACTGCAAGACTGAGGAAGCTCAAAACGATTACCCATAGCTACCGAAAATCCCACCACCACAGCTGCAGTTCGGGAGTCAAGGTTGTTTTTAATTTGGTCTTTATATATTCTTTATAAACTACATATGTTTTTTTATCATCTTTATATATTCTTTAGAGATTGTTTTTGACTCTATCTTGAATAAAAAACAATTTATAAAAAGACTGAAAGATTACAATAATTAGAGTATAAAAAATAGATGATAAAAAAGTTGAAGTTGCAGAAAATATGAAGAAATTGTAAGAAGATAGTTGGCAATTTGAAAGAGGTGAAATTGTTATATCGTCGTCTAAGTTATTGGCATTTTCCGTTCCGCAATGGTTGTCTATGTTGCAGAAGCAAGAGGGTGATCGTCCACAATTTAAAGGGCGTGTGAAGCGTTTTATGCGTCGGATGCGGTGGACCCGATTCAATTTATACCCACCCTCCAGTTTCCGGTAGTGAGCTAGGACGCTACACATCTTACGGGATGGCAGCACTTCGCTTACTTCCGGATCTCGATGAAATACGAGCGACGGAAAATAAATCGCTGTTACAAAATGGATTCCCGATATGCACCACATCATGCGTCACCAAGTGTCACACACTCTCTGTTCTAATAAAAGCAAGTTCCTGTTATAGATAAACGATCAAGCATCATTTTCTCAAATTTTAGCTAAAATATCGACTAAAATCGAATTATGGTAATTTAATGATATAAATTGATCTTGAATTGTTTGTGTCATTGAAGTTATTTAAATCGGTTCGCTATAATTTTGATATATAAGAATTGGTGCAATTCTCGTTCATTGACCGAGTACTCCCTACCTTGCATTTTACCTTATGGCTGAAAATGTTTAGTCTTGACAAATTGTAATAATCGCTTAATATCCGAAATGATCCATATTTATTTGCAAAAAATTTAATTAATAAAAAAGATAACATGATACTGCATGTCTTGTCATCTCTCTCATTTTAACTTCTGTTTATTAATCTTTGAGTCAAAATATAAACTTAAATTCAAATTGGAATTGTCTCAAAACAAAACAATAGCCATTTTAAAGACCAGTTTTTTTTTCTTAGACTTTCATGACTAAATTTAAAACACTGTTTTCCCATGAAATTAGTCTTTGACAAAATTTTAGTTCAAATAATAAATTAGTCTGAAATACACTCAAAACATTTTTTTTTCTGTGATTTCTAAAAATTTTGTAAGTTTTTTAAATGAAAAATTAATTTATTTTCTGTAAACTCCTTTGACTCGGAGTAATCGTCATCATTTTATTTTAATATAAATAAAATATTTCAGGGTTGCCACAGGTCAGGGAATTCAGGGAAATCAGGGAAAAGTCAGGGAAACTGAAATGGGTCAGGGAAGTCAGGGAAAAGTCAGGGATTTTTATCAACAGTACTGGAAAAATGCAAGAATCTTTAAAATGGATGAAAAATTATATTCTTCTAAAATTTACTAAGGATAAAAATTTACTAAATACATTTTTGAAAGTCATATTTTAAACATTTCTAAGAATAATTCATTTTTGCAATCTGAAAAATATTTATGTCACGATCGGCATCAGTGACCTTATTTAAAATTTTATTAATTTATTTACAAAATGAAATAATGTTACTAATGTCAAATATTCCTCAATCAAGTTTATAACTTTATTAAAAATTGTTGAGATTATGGAAATTTGATACTTTATTTTTTAAGAATACTGTGCAATATAAGAAACACAAAACATTACACAAACGAATTGAACTAAAAACTGTCGACGTTGTTAAAATAATCACATATTTTACTAAACACACATAAACAGTTAAAAACTAAAATGATTTTATTAAACCAGAAAAGAAAAATAGAAGTTAAATAACAGAATATTGGATTGTAATCTATTTCTTTTATTATATGGGAAACTTAAAAACAAAATAAAATAAATAAACATAAGAACTTGCTCTTTCAGAATTGAAGTAATTTTATACAATTTAAAATGCAAAGTAAGGTGCTCTCAATTATTAATCGAGAATTACACCAGCATTTCAAAATAAAATAAACTAATTTCGTCAATAGTGATGAAAGTTTGGTTAAGCAAAATTTCGATTACTCAAAACATGAGTCCATAAAAACAAATGACAGGGTCGAATCGAGAGCTTTTGATAGGTAGCCGTCACCTTAGTAAGACATGCCGAGTAGTCCTTTGAGAAAATCAGGACAACGCCCAGGTGGCTTATTATACAAGTATAAATTAAATTAATTTTGAAAAGAAAAGTTCAATAATAATTATAAAATCTTTATGAGAAAATAATACGAATTTTAAAGAAGTTTGCGAATCACATAAGTAAGAGAAATAAGAAAAACAATCCTTTTAATTGAAGAATAATAAAAACAAAAGAAATAAGGTAAATATAAAATCATATTTGGTGAGTAACAAATATAAATCAAATACACATACATATATACAACACATATATTCACAGTTAGAAGTTAAAATTGCTAAATTTTCATCAAGTAATTTTGTAACAAATTATTGTTTTAAAGAAACATTTGTTAATTTATAAAAAAACATTGTATATCATCTATGTAAATTAATATATAAAAAGTTGTCCAATAAATTGACATTTTATATATCTATATATTATTCATTTATGACTAATTTTTCATTATCCAAATTAAATTGAAAATACGGCCCTCTGCCGATACACTGAATAAAAGTGTAGTTTAAAAACGAATCCCTTACCTTTTCTTGGTTGTTTAATTTATTTAATATTTTTCACAGCCAATTTTTGTAATATAGGGTGTTTTAAAATCTTAATAACTAATTATATTCATTTAAATTTTAGATTTTTATTACTAGTTTTTTGAATTTATTTAAATCATTTTCAAAAACCAATACCAACCCTTACAATTTATCTTTCAGAATTTTAAATTCAGGGCTGCCAGTGACTTACTTTGTTCACTTTTATTCTTTTTTTTTTAAATTCACTTACTATTACTCATTTAATTAAAAAAAAAACACACTTTTCTCACTTTTTTGGTATAGGTAATTTATATATAATTTACTTTATGAATCAATTAGTTTGTTCATATCCCAATTACAATTTTTTACAAATTTTTGTTTTTAATTACAGTCTGTAAATACTTAATTTCTACACCTTGTTTCAATTATTTTCGTCATTTTTAAAGTACCTTTGTCAACTCAAAAGTATTTTTGTCAATTTTTAAGAATTTTTGCGATTTTTAATATAATTTTTTCAATATCAATTTCATTTACTTCAGTCTTTAAATTATTGTCATGAATATTTAAATTTATTACACAAGTTTTCATTTATTTTTGTCATTTTTCAATTATTTTATTAAAATTTCAACTATGTTCTTCAATCTTTAAATTATTATCAGAAATATTTAAAATTTCTACACAAGTTTCACTTTACATTTGTTATTTTTCAATTATTTTCTTCAAACTTCAATTACTTTCTTCATATTTAAAATGTTTTCATCATTTTTAAATTATTCTCTTCAAAATTCAATTATTTTCTTCAAACTTCAATTTTTTTTGTCCATTACCAATATTTTCTTTCTATTTCTCTATTATTTCTGCCATTTTAGAATCATTTTCTACAAAGTTCAATTATTTTATTCAAATTTTTTATTGACATGAATTTTTAAATTTCTTACATCCGTTTTCAATTATTTTCTACAAATTTCAATTATTTCCTACAACCTTTAATTACTTTCTGTTCATATTTAAATTTTTTTGCCGTTTTTGAATTATTCTCTTCAAATCTCAATTATTTTCCTCAAACTTAATAGTATATTGTGCAACTAGGGAGGAAAGTGAGCGATTTCGCGAGTGTGAGTTTGTAGCACGAGCCGAAGGCGAGGGATGCAAACACACGAGTCGATAATCACTTTTCTCCCGTGTTGCACATACTATTTTTTCTAACACACGTATACCGAAAGTATAAAAACATTTGCTGATAAAAATTAGTTAACATTCGCAGAGTGACAACCAGCAGAAAATGCGCTTGGGCTTTTTCCATTCCGCATGCGTCATTAGCATAAAACATCCTTCCGCATGCGTAATTCTCATGAGACACTATTCAGCATGCGTGTTTATCAGAAAACGCTATTTTGCATGCGTAATTGTCATAAAACTCTATTTATCATGAAACACTTGTTTCCTTATTAATGACGTCACCGGGAGGGAATGTACATTCCCTCCCTGTTAATGACGTCACGGGGAGGGAATGTACATTCCCTCCCTGTCAATGACGTCATGGGGAAGAAATATAACATTCCCTCCCTGTCGCCGGGAAAGACTCACTTTCTGACCTCTTCACAGGTAAGAAAGATTGTACTTTCGGTGCGTGTGTTAGAAAAAATATTTTTTTTAATTTTTCATTTATTGTCTATAAATTTTTTGTTTTTACACCAGCTTTCAATTATTTATGTCATTATTCAATTACTTTCTTAACATTTTAATTGTTTCGTCAATGTTTAAAGTATTCCATTCAAATTTTTAATTTTTTACACCAGTTATAAATTATTTTTATCACATCTCAATTCTTTTCTTCAAACTTACTTTCTTCATATTTAGATTTTCTTCTGTTTTTGAATTATTCTCTTCAATTTTCAATTATTTTCCTCAAACTTGTAATATTTTTTCCAATTTTTCAATTATTATCTATAAATTTTTAATTTTTAGTCCACCTTTTAATTATTTATGTCATTATTCAATTAGTTTCTTAACATTCAATTATGTCGGCAATTTTTCAAGTACTGTTGTCAAATTTTTAATTTTTTATAGCAGTTATCAATTATTTTTGTCATTTCTCAATTATTTTTTCGGAATTTTAATTATTTCCTACAACCTTCAATTACTTTCTTCGTATTTAAAATTTTTTGCCATTTTTTAATTATTTTATTCAAATTTCATTTATTCTCCTTAATGTATTTTTTACTCCTAATATATTTTTTAAATTATTGTCTATAAATTTTTAATTTTTACACCAGCTTTAAATTATTTATTTTATTATTTAATTTGTTTCTTAACATTTCAATTGTTTTGTCAATTTTTCAAGTATTCTTCAAATTTTCAAGTTTTACACCAGTTATCAAGTATTTTTATCCTTTTTCAATTATTTTTTTCCAAATTATAATTATTTTTGTCAATTTTCAAAAATTTTCGACATTTTTAAATTATTTTCTTTAAGTTTCAATTATTTTCTTGAAACTTCTATAACTTTTTTTATTTTTCAAACTATTGTCTGAAAAGTTTAAATTTCAAACCAGCTTTCAAATGTTTATGTAATTATTCAATTAGTTTCTTTATATTTTAATTATTTCGTCAATATCACAATTATTGTACTCAAAAATTTTAATTTTTTACACCAGTCTCAAATTTTTTTTTTAATTTGATTTATTTTCTATCATTCTCCAATTGTTTTGTTGTAACTTCAATTTATTTTTAAACTTTTTAATTATTTTCTTCAAATTTCAATTTTTGACTTCATTTTTTGGTTTTTGAATTAATTTTTTAATTAGTTTTTGTCATTTTACAATTTTGTTTTCAAAGTTGAATTATTTTTGTCATTTTTCAATTATTTTCTTCATATTTCAATTATTTTTGACATTTTCGATTTATTTTCTTTAAATTTGAATTATTTTTTCTGCTGGCTGGCCCCAAATAAATTACTATTAGTAATTTCATACTCATTATTGCTTACTCACTTTTTTTACTTAAAAACTCACTATTTACTCACTTTTTAAATAAAAAAGTCATTTTTTTCACTATTTTTAATCTGCCAGTCTTCTGGCAGCCCTGTGAATTAAATATACAAAAAATTTTTTTCCAAGAAAGTTGGTGAACCCTTCCATAGTTGTATATTTAAAAGAAATTCCAGTAGGAAAGAACGATTACAGGAAGGTTAAATGAAAAAATAATCAATTTTTTCAATTTGTCATAGCGACGTTTCGTTGGTCTAATTTGCCAACCTCCTCAGGCTAAAATATTTATTATATATAAAATTACCTTTTAAAACAATAAAAATTTTCATAACTATAGTTTTTCGTCAAAAAACATTTTTTCAGAAAAAACAAAAAAAAATGTTTAAAAATTCTTAAAGAGAAATATAATCACAGTCGACTGTAAGCATCGTTAGCGTACAGACGTGTTTATCGCTTATATTACGAGTACCCAATAATACCTAATAGAAATTGTGAATCCCAAACAAAAGTTATTAATCTCTTAAGTGGCAGGTGTTATTGTGAAGTGAAAAGTGGTGTGTAAAACAAGAGGAGCTCCTTCTTTAAGGAGTTCCTTGATTTCTCAGTGGAACCTTGGAAGCAAGACTCCACTTTACCAGCACAATGAATTCATCAACTGATCAATCACTCCAAAGACCCAAGTTTTCTACAGTAACCAAGAGTACCTACATCCCAAAAAGAGAATATGCAATTGTTTTCGAACACATTCCTGAAGCAAAAAATGACGGTTATCTTCGAGCACTGAAAGAACATATCGAACCCAAACACATGAAATACATCTCTCGAATTTCTAACAACAGAGTTAGTATTTACCTGGAAAGAAAAGACCTTGTAGATAACTTAGTCAACAATAACAAGTCGATTAAAGTTCTAAACACAATTCTTCATGTCAGACCCTTAATCTCAAATAATAAGAAAGTTATTCTCTCGAATGTTTGCCCAGAAATTCCTAACAGTAAAATCGAAACAGAATTAAATAAATTAAACGTCACAATAAAATCTACTATCACAAATCTTCGTGCCAACTCTTCAGATCCCGAATTTTCGCATCTCTTAAGTTTTAGAAGACAATTGTATGTATCGCCAAATGATTTTGATAAAATACCCGAAGTCCTTCCAATCCAAATGGATGACGCAAAGTACTTCATATTCAAAACATCAGACATCGTCACATGCTTTCTGTGTAAAAAAGAGGATCATATTGCGAAAGACTGCCCTCTGACGCTCAATTCGAATCACTGTTCAGAGAACTCTAGCGCAGCTTCCTCAAGCCAATTTCAAACGGACAAAAATTTCCCCTCTCTCATATCCAAGGAACAGAATGATCAATCCCATCCTCTCTTCAAACAGCCTAACATATCTCCGACATCAAAAAGAGCATTAACATCGACTACATCTAGTTCTGCTAACGACGAACCAAAAAATGTAAATGATACCCCCAATGACCCTGAAAATTCTTCCGACTCTGAATCAACCAGCAGTCAAAAATCAAAACAAGACTCATCCAATAAAAAAGTCAAACAAACTCAAAAGAAGATGAAAAAAGAAACTATGAATCCACCCAAATCAGAAGATCTGAATTGGGATAAAACAAACAACATTATTACTGAATCTAGTACCCATTACCCTCTTGATCTTTTACAATTAATAAGTCTATTTGATAGTACAAAAGGCAACTCAAACATAGATGAAATCATACTAAACCATACAGAGAAACTAAATGAACTAGTAAATATGTTGCAAGACATCTACCCAACTCTCCCCTCCTCTGGACTCAAAAACCGTTGCACAAGATTAATTAAGAAAACTCAAGAACTCATCTCCACCAAAAATCAAAAATCTCTCTCGGAAAACGAAATTGAAATTGATAATGAGTACTCTAAAATGGACACCTAAAACAAAAAACAAAAAATCTAAACAACAAATCTCAACATAAATGGAAATCATTCAATGGAACCAGAACAGCTTCTTTCAAAGGAAAACTCAGACAAAAATGCTTATTCAAGAAAGAAATCCTGCCTGCTTATGTTTTCAAGAAACAAACTTCAAAGGTAAATTTTGTAGTAAATTAAAAAACTATACTCCTTACTTTAAAAATGCAGTAACTGACTCTCAATCTCGAGCAAGAGGAGGAGTAGCCCTATTTGTAAAAAATAATATTTATAGTAAAGAAATAAAATTAAACACCACATTAGAAGCAGTAGCCATTGAAATTAAAATCCCTGACAAAATAACCTTATGTAATATATACCTCCCAAATAGTAAAAATCTTCTTCAAGGAGATTTAGAAGATCTTACCTCACAGTTACCCAAACCCTTCTTAATAGTGGGTGACTTTAATAGTCACAACCCCATCTGGGGATCATTAAAACACGACAATAGAGGGAAAATAATAGAAAAATGGATTAGTAATAATGACCTTTCAGTACTAAATAATGGACAAAACACACATTTCAATTCGAGTACCTGTAATGAAAGCGCTATTGATCTCTCAATATCAACCCCCGATATTACTCATCTTTTCGAATGGTCTGTCTTACCGGATCTGCATGATAGTGACCACTTTCCAATCATTATCAAACCTCTTATATTTTCAAATACAATACCCCCCACTACTCCTCCCAAATGGATATTCTCCAAAGCAAATTGGAATGAATATCGAAACCATATTGACGACGAAATAAAAAACTTGACAAATCTCCAAGAAATTTCACAACCGCTCTCAATTAATATAAATATCATTATTTCTGAGTTCAACTCAGCAATAATAAAATCGGCAGAGAGTTCCATCCCCAGATCTTCTAACAAACAAACAAAAAAGAAATTAACTTGGATTAACCCTGAATGTATTCAAAAACTTAAAGAGTCTAAAAAAGCATATAGAGAATTGAAAAAACGTCCAACAATAGAAAATCAAATAATGTTTAAGAAAAAAAGAGCAGAAGCTAGGTTATCGCTAAAACTCTGTACAAAAAAATCATGGGAAGAATTTACTTCATCCATAACATCCAATACTTCCACCTCCACTGTATGGAAAAAAATTAAAACCCTAAAAAATATCCCATTCAATGAATCCCCCCCTTTCCTAGAAAATTCAAAAAATGAAAAACTTACTGATTCAAAAGATATATGCAACGAAATTGCACAATCCTTTTCAAAAAATTCAAGTGATTCAAATTATCATCAAAATTTTCTAGTAAACAGAGAAAATAAAATCCTCAACAGAACTAATCAAGATTTGAATATAAACCAACCAAACAAAACCGAATATTTGAATACCCTAAACAACCTGATCACAAAGGATGAAATTCTTCATGTTTTATCCAAAGCTGGAAAAACTAGCCCTGGCCCAGACGAAATACCAAACGATCTTTTAAAAAATCTGCCCATATCTGGATTAGAATATTTAACGGACCTCTACAATTTTATTTGGACTCATCAAGTCTTTCCTGAGCTCTGGAGAGAAGCAATCGTTATCCCTATCCCAAAGCCAGGTAAAAACCACTCAAAAGCAACAAATTATCGTCCTATATCATTAACCTGCAATATATGCAAGATAATGGAAAAAATAATTAGTAACAGATTAAAGTGGATATTAGAAAGTAAAAACATCATTTCACCAAATCAATTCGCTTTTAGAGAAAATCTTTCCACCCTTGACTATCTCACCAACTTAGACACGGAAGCATGCAACGCACTCGCACAAAAAGGTCACCTTCTTGTAGTATCACTAGATGTTGAAAAAGCATATGAGATGATTTGGAAGGAAAGAGTTGTCTTCCTTCTCGAAGACTTAAATATATCCGGAAACTGTTTAGAATTCACGAAAAACTTTTTAAAAAACAGAAAACTACAGGTGAGAATGAACAACACTTTGTCCGACAAAGTTCCGATGAAAAACGGAATTCCGCAAGGATCTGTCCTAAGTGTTTTGCTATTCATTTTAGCAATTAACGATATTTTTTCTTGCATTGACTCCCCGGTGAAGGCATCACTGTTTGCAGACGACTTAACATTAAGATGTTTTGGAAAAGATATCGAAACCACCATTAAAGTTATGCAAAGAACTTTAAATAAAATTCAAAATTGGTCAGAAAAAACAGGCTTCAAATTTTCAAAACTCAAATCCGAATTCATGATAATTACTAAAACCAAACTAATCAAAGACTACACACTCTCACTAGAAAGTCAACCTTTATTAAGGAAACAAAATCTTAAAATTCTAGGACTAATTTTCGATGACAAACTTACTTGGACTACCCACATCAAACAATTAAAAGCCGATTGTATAAAAAGACTAAACATTATTAAATCCATTTCCTCGATAAAATATGGAGCTGACAAAAATCAAATTCTAAGAATATACAGATCCCTTATCCTATCAAAAATAGATTATGGCAGTATAATTTATGGATCAGCAAACCCAAACATTCTTAGCACACTGGATAGCGTTCATCACCAAGCCCTCAGATTAGCACTAGGAGCATTTCGAACAAGCCCAGTATCCAGCATATTAGCAGAAACCAATGAAATCCCACTTAATGAACGAAGAAAATACCTCTGTTTAAAATTCTCAAGTCACCTTTCATCTCTCTCTAAAAATGCATACAAACCAACTTCTTCTCAAGATTTAACCGACTTTTTCAATGACCACGACAAAAGCCGAAAACCAATAAATATCAGGATACAAAATCACCTTAAGGAATTGGATCTGCCACCACTTACATCAATGACCAAAAACATAACCTCCTTCCCGCCCTGGGAACCACCTAAAATTAGTATAAATCTAGAGCTAACCAAATACGACAAAAATTCAACCCCACCCCACCTTTTCCAAACTGTGTTTAAAGAACAAAGAGAGAAATATCCAGACCACATAGAATTCTACACTGATGGATCAAAATTAGAAGGAAATGCAGCCTGTGCCATCACTTCAGAAAAAGAAACCCTATTCTCCTGCAAGCTTCCAATGCAATTCAACATATTTTCCTGCGAAGCCTTTGCTATCCTTAAAACAATAATCCTTATTAAAAATAATCCTCATATAAGAAAGAGCATAATTTTTACTGACTCCAAATCCACTATTTCGGCGATTTTAAATTTCAAAAATAAACACCCGTTAATTAAAAATATCCAAAAAGAGATAGTCCAACTCTATCAAAGAAATATTGAAGTAATAATTTTTTGGATTCCATCTCATAAAGGTATAATCGGAAACGAAAAAGCTGATGAAGTAGCCAAAGAAGCAACAAAAATGTCATTTATAGACCCCACAGCAATTCCCTGCAATCCTGAAAATAAAAAATTTTTGCTGAAAAAAATTAAACAAAAATGGAACGACCAATGGGTAAACACTCCAACAAAGCTCCACAACATTAGAGAAAACATTTATGAGAAATCTCAATTCACATCCCTTAATCGACGAGAAGAAACCATAATAAACAGACTCAGAATCGGACACACAAACTTTAGTCATCTACATCTTATAACCAAGGACCCACCAAGGAAATGCCCAAGATGTTCATCCCTTCTCACAGTGCAACACATTTTAATAGACTGCGCCGAATATAAGAAAGAAAGAAACGAATGTAATTTATCACCGCAACTACAAAGTATACTAAACTCTCACGAAAACTGTAAACAAGTAATTGATTTCATCAAAAATATCTCAATGTTTGACCTCATTTAATTAAGACTCTATCAAAATTATGTAACCAATCTATGTATACAAGTTGTCGCTTAAGACCTCTGCAGTTAAAGCGACTTTAAATAAAAATATTATAAAAAAAAAAAAAAAAAAAAAAAAAAAAATAATATTGTCCCCTTATTTTACTGTCGCTATGTTGATGACACACTTTTTTGCGTCAAAAAGGAAGAAGTCAGTTTGATTTTGGATGTTTTCAATTCTTATGATAAAAGATTAAAATTTACATTTGAATTGGAGCAAAATTCCCAAATTCCTTTTTTGGATGTATGTATAATTAGAAAAAATAATCATGTTGTGACTAATTGGTGTCAGAAGTCTACTTCTTCTGATAGACTAATTAGTTACTTGTCTAATCACCCTATCCAACAAAAGAAAAACATTGTTTTTAACTTAGTCGACAGAGCTATTTTGCTATCACACAAAGAATTCCATGCTGATAATTTATTCCTAATAAAAAGAATTTTAAAAAAAAAAGTCCCAAAAGTTTGTTTACCTTTTAATGATGCTTACCAAAAACTCAACAATATTTTAAAAAAGTTTAATGTCTTGACCATTCCTTCTGTTGAAAAAAGCCTAAGTTCAATTATTAGACTGGGTAAAGATGTTTCAGAAAAATGGGACAGGACCGGTGTAGTTTATACATTTTATTGCAAGGACTGTGATGCTTGTTATGTGGGCGAGACGAAGAGATCGTTAAGAGTTTGAATGAATGATCATATATCAAAAAAAGAACCACAATCTGATGTTAGTAAACACTGCACAGATGACGATCATATCTTTGATTGGGAAAATGTCAAAATTTTGAACTACGAACCTAATAGAAATAAAAGGTTAATTTCTAAAATGATTTTTATTAAATCAAACAATTTGACTATTAACAAAAAAGAAGATATATTGTTTTTTAGAAAATCTTATTTCCCACTAATTAGAAAATTAAATTCATAAGCGTATTCTTATTTCTAATTTCTCTTTGATTTATTTTTGTCAGATTTAAATGTCTTTGATGGTAAACACAGAGTTCATAGACCTACAATTTATACAAATATTATCGCTATCAAAATTTTCGCTCAGTCGGTTTTGAAATGTGTCGGACTCAACTGAACTATCTTCAGTTTCGTTTTTTGACGAAAAACTATAGCTATGAAAATTTTTATTGTTTTAAAAGGTAATTTTATAAATAGTAATATTTTATTAACAAATAGTTTTAATAGTGACTGTGGTTGTATATTTGGTTTTTTTAAAATTTTTGTTACTACTGATATATAATAAATATATTAGCCTGAGGAGGTTGTCAAATTAGACCAACGAAACGTCGCTATGACAAATTGAAAAAATTGATTATTTTTTCATTTAACCTTCTTGTGATCGTTCTTTCCTACTAGAATTTCTTTTAAATATACAAAAAATTAGTTTTAAGAACTCAAAAAAGGTCAGGGAAAAATAAAATAATTTGTCTGGAATTCAGGGAAAAGTCAGGGAAAATTGTAATAAGATATTTGTGGCAACCCTGTATTTACATTTTATTTATCTACATTTATTTAACAATTTATGTCATTTCAATAAACTGTATATATACCGACAAAATGGAAAATTCCTCGAGGGGATCAAATATTGTACGAAACAAATCCCTTTTTTATGCAAGAAGCATATACGTAGGATGATGGAAAGAATTCGGCATGATAAAGTTGAAGATCAACCTTGGCAGAAGTCACGGAAGGAAATTTATAAACTGATCGCAAACTCGGTTCGAGGTACATGCTCGCTTATCTGGGCGGAGTCGGTGGCTCTGGATAGAAAAGATGGGATGAAAACATCGATTGCAGGTTGTAACACCGAGTGTAGGAACAGAGGGATCAGGGCAAGCGATAAACCAGGCAGCCTGGAAAATTCCGGATCAACGACGCGATGTTTCAGCAAAAACTGTCTCGAATCAGAACTACCGAGGGGCTCACGGTTGTCTCTTTCACCCCCTTTTCCTTGCTCTTGCCAGCTTGCCTTTTTCTGTATTTTCAGTAGCGTAACTTTTCATATTTTCATCAAAACTGTTCCTTCTTTTGCATAAAAAAATAAATTTCAATTTTCAATGCTCTTCTGACAAATAGATTTCCCAAAAATAAAACCTTGTTTTACTGACGCTGATAAAGAATGCAAATCCGGAAAAGAAACAAAATTGTGTAAAGTGCTAATAGCTTCCAGGAACAATTTCCTAAAGAACCTCTTCTGAAAGAAAGGCAGTTTTCCTTTTGTCCGAGCATGAACGTAACTTCTTTATATTCTTAATCTGTGTTTGTAGCTATGTGTGTGTAGTAATAATGAAAATAAGCTGTAAAATCGAAGGCAGACTGAACTTGTCGTCTGCAGGGGTTGTAAAAGAAACATATCAAAGCTTGGAGTGCCTGACTAAATACGTCACTGGCTTTTTCTCTCTGGTTCACTCGACCTCCTGGCTTTATACGTCGCGTTATATCGTTCCCCTGCTGCAAATCCACTGGATTTATGAGTAAAGTAATACGAATTAAACTAACGTCTGCCTTATGATACTACAATAAAAGTCTGAGAGAGGGAGGAGATCGCTTAATGGAGCGACCGTAAAGGTCTTCGCGATTTTCGTTGAATACCACCGCTTCCAAATTACCTTCACCGATTTGCTCAACCTCAAAACATTCACGTTATGAAACTGACCACAAGCTGGGTAAAAAAAAAACAATTAATCGAAAAATGATTTAAAAATTTTTATTTATTCTTTATTCTGTTGTATAAATTATTACGATTCAAAATTAGTAATTGTTTTGTTTTTTAATATCTATTAGGGATGATTGACCCATATAAAAAAAAAAACAAAAGAGTGCCATGGAATGTTTTAGAACTTTAATAAAGAAAAAAAACCTTAAAAGGTTAGGTATATTCATCTTCCTTAAAGAAGGAACAATTTTTACTATTACCCTAAGGAATTTATAAATATAAAATTTATATATTATACATTTTAAACATTTGGTAAAATACCCTGTAAAAAATATCCGATAGCACGAACCAAGAAACCAAAAACATATCTGTGTCTGCAATCTGTTATTTCGATTTTAAAAGATAGCCATTTAGAGTGCTATCTGTCAAAAACAAAAATTATTAAATAAATGAAATCATTTTACGATTCTCATATGGTTATGTAGTCAATAACACTGTAGCAGTGAAAAATTACTGTGAATCGGACCTAGCCTAAGTTGTCTGTCATAAAAAACTAAAAAAATATGTGCATTAAATTCCCCCCTCCACCCCCAACATTTTATTTTAGAGCTAAAAAACCGTTTTTCTGCATTTTTCGTATAAAATATAGTGTTACTTCGTCATTTTTGCTACACTTTCAAATTTTTTTATTTTTCTTTTACAGCTGTAAACAGTGGCGTAACTATTAAGGGGCCATCCATAAATTACGTAAGACTTTTAGGGGGGAGGGGGGTCAAACAAATCTTACGACCAATAGAAACAATGGCGCTAATGTATGTAAAAAATCTTACATGTGGACGGGGGGTTTAAATGACCTAAAAAAAGGTTTTACGTAATTTATGGACGGCCCCTGAGGGGTGAAATGGGGCATTACCCCGGGGCCCTTGAGCTCAGGGGGCCCACGGTCAACCCTAATAAACCTTTTTTTTTACAAAATAATTAATAAAAAATTAAATCAATTAAAAAATGGGTAAAGTAGTTTAAAAAATCATAAAATTGTTTTAAAAATGAAGAAAATAATTTATATTTGAGAAAATTACTTGAAAATCTTAAAAATAAATTGAAAAAAAGTAATTAATGAAAAATTAGGAAAAATAATTGAAAATTGAGATAAAAAATATAAAATTGAAAAAGATAACTAAAATATGAGAAAATAATTGAAAAAATCGCATAATATGTCTTAAATAAAGAAAAGTTAAAGAAAAGTTCAGAAAAATACTTAAAACTTTCAGACGTTCATTGAAAAAACAAGAAAATAATTAACAATAAGACAAGATAAACATAATTTAAAATTGAAAAGAATAATTTTTAATTAAACATAAATAATTTAAAACTTTTTGAAAATTACGAAAAGGAACGAAAGTAATTGAAAATTGAAGAAAATAATATAAAACTTCATATAAATATTTAAAAATTGAATAAAATAATTTAAATCTCAGATACCTAAATAGTTTAAAATTTTTGAAATTATAAATGAAATGAAAAAAATTGAAAATTAAAGGATATAAATTTTGGAAAATAATTGAAGTTTTAGAAAAATGCGTAAAAATATTAGAAAATGAGCAAAATAATTAACAATTGAGGAAAATAATTGAAAAATGATAAAATTATTTCAAAATTGAAAAAAATAATTGAAATGTGCTAAAAATAATTTAACATTGAACAAATAATTGAAATAGGATGAGAATAATTTAAATATGAAAGATTGAAAACAGTAAATCAAATTTGAGAGAAATAATTTTAAAAAATCATAGAATATATGTTTAAAAAAAAGAAAATAGTGACAAAATAACTTAAAAATTTTAATAATAGAGAATAATTAAAAAATCGCAGAAATAATCAAAAATTAGTGAAAAGAATTATTGAAATTTCAGATAAATAAGTGGAGTTTTTAAAAATATTGCCAAAAGAATGAAAATAATTTAAAATCGGAGAAAGTAGTATAAAATTACAGAATTTGGTTTTAAGCGTCAGAAAATAAGTGAAAAATCTTTTAAATAATTGAAATTTGAAGATAATAATCTAAATTTGAAATAATAACTGAAAATTTAGGAAATTAATTGAAAAATAATGGAAATATTAAAAGATGGAGAAAATAATTGCAAAATAATTTAAAAAAATGAAAATTGAACAAAATAATTAAAAATTGAAATATATATTTGAAAGTTCAGTAAATTAATTCAGATATTATGAAAATGATTAAAAATTGAAAATAATAATTGCAAAATGACAAAAATAATGGTAAATTTAATAATGGTAAAAGTTAATTTAAATTTGCGATGAATAATATAAAATTTAGTAAGTAATAATTCAATTTATTTAATCACAAGGCAAAAATAATTAATATTGAGAAAGTGATTGAGATAACTAAACAAAATAATTGAAATTTGAGGAAGGTTAATTTAAGATTTAGGGAAAAAATTTAAAAAGAATTAAACTAATGACACTGCAAAAACATAGTGTCTTAAATTGGCCAAAAATTTCTTAAATTAAGATACTTTTGGTGTATAAGACACGAAAAATATCTTATTTTAAGACATTTTTGAACAATTTAAGACACCTGTTTTTGCAGTGTAAGAATTGCAGAAAATAGTTGAAAATGAAAAAAAATTGTGAGTACAATAAATCCATTTTTTAATAATTATACAAAATAACAAATTCATTTTTTAAAATTGTACCAAATATCATTTAGTAGTTGTACAAAATAACATTTTCATTCTGTACAATATAACAATCTTAAAAATAAGTTTTTTGTCAAAATGATACTGGCTCCAATTTATCATCAATTTAATTCAAAAGAAGCATATTCGACGCAGAATTAAATATACTTTAAATCCCTTGGCATAAAAAAAATCATCTCAAATAAAATTGTGACGTAAATCATTCCCAAAATTGAAAAATCTTTACAAAATTACCACTTTCGAATTTTTTACTCTTTGCTTTCCTAAACGTTTTTTTAAAGCACAGAACCTCTGTTAAGTACAGAAAGCCTTGCATTTCAGCTTTAAAAGAAAAAAAGAAATATTTAAATCGGACCAAAAATGACGAAGTAACTGTATATTTTATACAAAAACTGCAGAAAAACGGATTTTTGGCTCTAAAACGAATTTTTTTAAATGGGGGGGGGGGTTAATATATACCATTTTTTTAGTTTCTCATAACGAACAACTTAGGCTAGGTCCAATTAAAAGTAACTTTTTTTTCATTTTTTGTAACATAGTGTAATTTATTAAGTATTTCTATTGAATATGAATTATTGCAGATATTTTTTGGGTAATTTAAATATTCTAAAAACAGCAAGATGAAAGCTGACAATGTTAAATAACAATTGTAATTATTTAATGTACAAAATTTTGCATATCCATTCCTAAATTGTACAGACATTTTGGACCAGTATAGTTTTGATTCTAGTCAATCCAAAATGTCCGAATAAGTTAGGAACAGATATGCAATGTTTTGGAAAATTAATTTATTTCATTTGTTAATTAAAACATTGTCAGCTTTCATTTAGCTATTTTTAGAACATTTCATAATTTCTTTTTTGTTTTTATTCTAGTTAAAGAGTGATTTTTTCATTAAAACACTATTTTTAATCCAACAAATTTCAGTATATTAATTAACTTAACAAAATAAAATAATCCTTTTTTAAACACAGTATTTCTTGATTTAGAATAGATCATTTTATGAACAATAAATATAAAATCGTAAGAAATGTTGTTCTATGAAAAAAAAGAAAGTTAAATATTTTTACAAAATTTATTTTTGGATATTAATAATCAAAAAAAGGTGTTGCAACGCAGCATTTTTTGTTTCTTGGGTGGCAAACCTGAGTGCTTAGAAATTCTTCAAATTAATTATTATTTTCCAACTTTAATGACATTTTTCTCAAAAACTAGATTCTGAACTGCATATTGAAAATACCTGAAAAATAATGTAAAAGACAAACAAATAGTTATTCCTATCGATCAAATGATTGGTTTTCACAATAATTATGACATGAAAAAGTAGCTGTTAGTTTACTTATAAAATGCCAGGGATTTATTGTACTTGCACATTTACAAATAAAATCACGATTGGTATTTATGCCTGTGTGCAGTACGCCTCTTTTTTCTCCCATTATTCAGATCCCTGACTCAAGAAATCGAGAAAATATTTTCAAAATACATATACTTTCCATTAGCGTAAGACGCTGAAGATTGAATTTCTCCTGTTCCGGTAAGCCCGACATTGTGTGAATAAATACATTGCGAACACAGGATCTGATATTGAATATCTCGGTTTCTCCCGCGGGAGTATTTCAACTACTACATTTTCCAACTTGTGAAATGACAAATGCTTTTTTACCATTTTTAGCCTTTTCATTTCAATATATTTTTTTAACAAATTACTTATTGATAAAATAATTATTTCCGGTTCTTTTCGTTATTTGGTCTAATCCATTTTTTGGTATTTGTTTGTATTATTGTTTAAATGGATATTTAAAAAATTACACAAGTTTTAAAAAGTGTTGACAGTTTTAAATTTTTTTACATTTATGGCGCCCAACAATGGACACTAACTTCTGATCATTTTTTATTAAAATTTTATTAAAAAAGTAGAAACTAATACTATTTAAAAGTATCAGAGTTTTTTTTATAGTGTACACAAAATCCGTATGTTACAGGAAATACATATTTTTAATAATATCACCCCTTTTTCAAATCAAATGACACCCAACGATAAAATTAACTTCTAGTCATTTAACACTAAAAATTTAATAAAAAAAATGCAAAACTACTATTATTTAAAAGAACCAGAATCATTTTTAGAGTATATTCAAAATCCGTAAGCTATATCAAAAATATTTATATTTAAGGACCCTTTTTCTAATTCATATGGCGCCCAACGAGGGACACTTATTTTTCACTAAAAGTAGTTAAATTTTTTTTATTGATTCATAAAAATCAACGAAACAAATAGCTATTTTTAACATTAAAATCTATATTAAAAAAGGAAATTTATTTTCATATGAATATAATTTCTAAAAGGAGAGAGCTCTTAAGAGTACAATTTTCACCCCCTCTAAAATTTATTTCAAACAACTGAAAATACTTTTTTGAACCTAAAAAGAAAATTTATGTTGATTGTGAGTTAAATGGCAATGTTTTTGGCTATCTTTTAAAAAATGTCTGAACTAAACTATAAGGAATATTTGTAAAAACAGAATCTTTTTATTTTATTTCAAATAGTTAAAAGTACAATCTGTTTGTTTTTTTTTTCATAATTTGCAATTTAAGATAATAAATCTATTCTTCCCTGTAAGAAAGTATGTAAAATGTAAAAAAGAACGAAAAGATTTTTAACTTTTGTCGTAAATATTATACCTCTCTGAAAAATTTCAGACATCTATTTAAAAACAATTTCTATAAGAATGCCAACTTCTATCAAAACAGGATGTGGTTTTTAAAATAAAAAGAAATTTTTTTTATTTTCTTCATTTCTTTCAATCGAAAATATATTGCAAAATTGATACATATTATAACACCCTCTTTTAATAAATTTATTTCTTTTATTGCTTTTATCAAGAAATGTACCATAATTTAATTTAAACCATAACTTAATACCATCATCATAAATTTTCCTTTTTATGTCTCAAAAAGTGTTTTGAGTTATTTAAAATAAATTTTAGAGGTGAAAATTATTCACTTAAGAGTCCTCCTCTTTTGGTATTATAATTACCGAAGATGATTATTTCATAATTATAAATACAAAATTTTGAAATTTTCTGAATGTAATATCGTAATTAAAAAGAGTTCCATCTATGAGACGATGATACAACTTTCTATCAAGAAATATTATCAATTGCTGATACCAGACTTGATACCATCAAAAGCTACATATTTTTCCTCCTCAGTTACCGACTGTCGGATAATTCCCTACATTATTACCAACTAGACATTGACCCCACTTTTTTCAAGTATTCTTAGCGCTTCTTCCAAACCGGTTTACCATCCCTCGATTTGATAATACCCAGGAAGACAGTCCAACTCCAACAATTCAGTTTCGATTATTTTATTCAAAATACCATAACACTAGCTTCTTGATTTCACTCCAAATACAGAAAAAAAAACCATATTTTAACTCACTTTTTGTTTATCAACAATTCGTGAATCTAAAACAACAACCAATCAGACAGGGTTTGATAAGAAAAAATTCGTAGTTAATTTTTCCAGAAGATGGCCAGATATTGTTGCTTGCAACGCTACACGTGGCATTGTAAAGAAGCATCTGCATACAAATTGATTAAGCCGGCATAGAATTCTCGACACTTTTTAATAAAAGTAAATATGTCACGCGTTGATAAGATTAAGCATTCAAGATAACAGTCAAGCAGTTTCAACTGACCAAAGACAACATTTACTTGAAAACAGAAGTAAGTTTGGAATTGATATGCTATTAATATTGTGCATTTGTTTCTGTATGTAAAATTGCACATTTGTGCACTTTCCAAGTACTGACTAAACCTGACATCGTGTGGATGTAAAAGAAACTCAGTGCCACGCATTGAAGTTTGATAAAATATCTTTCTCATTAAGCTGTGTATCAACTGTTGAGTAGATTTTTTAGTCTCTGTTGTTTCTATGATCGCTCGTTTCACGACAGTCAGTAGAAATAGGCGGGGTAAGGTTTAAACTATTCAAAATTTAATTACTATCGATTCATTCATGTGAATATATATTTTCATGTTATTATTGTGGGCATATGTACTTTAATATTATTGTGCTCATTACACGTATCGTGATAACGAAAATGTATATAATAATGCGTAAAATCTTTTAATTTACCTTTTTGTTTACTTTTTTTATTTGGTTTTAACTTAATACTTCGGTTATCTCTTATCAGTTTTATAAACAAATTTTTACGTATGCTTTCAAAACTCACAAAATATTTGCGTGTTTTTTATTTCGAAACTGCACTGATATTCGTGTTTTATCTTGTTATTTGGATTAATTATTATTTGTTTATTTGTTCTTTTTAAAATAAATTATTATAAAAAATTTATTTTATTTATTTATTTATTTATTTATTTCCAGTAAGTCAACCGGGGTAAGTTTCCAATCGCCGGGGCAAATTTTCAATACACTAGTTTTTTATGGATAAAATCTGTTTTTTCAAATTTTTGATTTTACCGTTTAATGTAAATATTCTTTGATAACCAAACGATTTAGAGAATTAAACTTAACTACTTAATTCATTGTCACTCTGTAAATCTAAATTAGTAAAAAGTAACTAATTTGAAAGCAAAAAGTCACTTATTCAAATTTATAATTTTATTTATATTTTATTTAAATTTTATTTATACTTCCACTGATCATTCAGTTGGAAATAACTAATTTATTATTCAAATTCAGGTTTAAGTTAAGTTATGTTAAAATAATTAGTATTTTAGTAAAATACTGTTTACTAATTCAATTAGTCAAATGTCAACTATTTTCTTAGTTTTGTTTTTTTTTTACTAATAATTATTCGTATTTTACTAATAATGAGTTATTTTTCACTAATTGCCGGAACAAAAAGTCAGCCACGATTTTACTAATAATTAGTTATTTTTCACTAATTTAGATGTAGAGAGCAGAAATTAGAAAAAAATTCGTAAACTGGAAAAATTTTCTCACTAAATCTGAATTAGTTAAACATAACTAATTATTAGCAAAATATGACTAATTAATAGTAAAACTAATTAATAATTAATTAATAACTAAATAATAATTGCTATTTGACTAATTGAATTATTGAGCAGAATTTTTATAAAATATTTGAATCTCTGGATTCAATAAGAGCACATAAAATTTCAAGAGAAGTGTTTTCCCCCACCACCTTGAAATTGATTTTCAAGAAAAAAAATTTGTAATTACTATCTTGCAGAAAATTCTCTGGCGCATGTTTTTTCTTTAGATAATACTTTTTTTTATCTGTAACCGTTTTCGATAAAAAAAACCAAAAAACTGAATTTTTCTGAAAACCATATTTGATTAAAATTTCAAGTTCAACTCGTTCTGATAAAAAAATTCCTTAGTATTTTTACATGAAATTTGCAGAAGTTATAGTTTAAAGTATTCTCAATATGACGTGCTGAAAATAGTACTTAAATATGTGTCTGAAAAAAAGGTATTAATTTTTTTGTTGCTCATTGTTACATTATTGTTTGATAATTTTCAACTGTTTTTTTAAACGAAGAAATTTTCAGTAAACACAAAGTTTCATATGTTAAAATGTTCATAGATATCCAATAAAGTTTTCAGAAAAGTTTTATTCAAATAGAAATTATTCTAAACAAAATATAATAAATAATATTTTTACGGCGCAACGGACTTGATTTGAGAACTGTTATGTTAATCAAACTTAATATTTATTTACTTTTTTTGTTAATTGAAAAAAGTTCTAATTTCTTTTGCTCATTATTGCATTAGTTTTTGATAATTTTCGAGTGACATGATATAATATAAAAAATATAATAATAAATTTGTGATTGATTAAAATTTAGTAAAATTATCTTGGACAAAATAGTAATAAGAATAGTATAGAAAATAATTAAACAAAAATTTGATATCATTTTTTTTTAATTAAATCTCTATCTCTATATCAACTGTTACAACATTTATAAAACTGTACTTTATAAATATATATTTAACTTTATAAATTAACATTTATACTTTAAATTTAAATTGATGAAAGTTACTGACAAAATTATAAAATCCCATGTTTCTTTTTCATTTGTTAACATTCTTTACCACATTTTCTTATATTTAATTTTTTTTCCTCCACTTGAAACTGACGGAATTTCTAACATTTGTCATTAATTCCAAAAATTTTAAAAAACGATTTTAGTGCATTAATTTAAAAAACTTTTTTTCTTAATTTTGTGTTAAAAATCTAGAAATATGTAAATTATATAACTTTACAATGAATGCAATATAACCTCTAAAAAGGTACTTTCATACTCTCTAAATCAGAATTAGTGAATTCCTACTAATAAATTAGCGAAAAGTGAGCTACTATTAAATAGTGAGGATTTTACTGATTTTTTAGTAGAAAACTACTAATTAAAATATCAAAGTTTCAATATTTCAATTAGTAGTTCATTATTTCAATTATTAGTTTTCTACTAATCAGTTAGTAAAAGTCTTACTATTTAATAGTAGTTCACTTTTAGCTAATTCATTAGTAGATAACAACTAATTCAGATTTAAAGAGATTAATTAATTAACTTTAAAAACCTTTGTGTTTAAAGTATTTTAAAAATCTTATTATTCAATTAATGTATAAAAAATGAATTTTATTCTCTAAATCTAAATTAGCTAAAAACAACTAATTTGAAAGCAAAGACTCAGTCACTAATTCAAATAGTTATATATTTCTACTAATCATTTAATTAAAAATAACTAATAATTAGGCAAATTCATTTCTAGGTTCTTTCAAAATAACCCATATTTTAGTAAAATTCTGTTCTCTAATACAATTAGTCAAATTTTTATTATTTTTTAGTTATTTTTTTTTTACTAATAATTAGTTATTTTTAACTACTTCAGATTTTAATAGATATCCTATGTATACATTTCAGAAAAAAATTAGTGCTTGAATTGATGATTTGTTGAACAGTTTACACAAAAAGAAGTTATTTCTAGCCCTTTTTTCGATACTCTAGACAATCTAAAGAAAAAATTCCATATATAAAAATTCCATATATTCCAATTACCTTGGGGTAAATTGCCAATTACCTTAAACAACCGCAAAAATTGTTTTATCGACTAATTTATAGAATATCTTTAAAAAGCCAACATCGTAATTAAATTATTAAAATTTTTTAAATTCTGAATTTTAATGAAGCATCGAGTATAAAGGTAAAATTTTTCATTAGAAACTGCATCCGGTTAAAAAAATGTTAAAAATTTATTTATTTATTTAATACAAATACACGGGTAAGAAAACCATTAAATAATAATTGTTATCGCGATGATTAAATTAATTAATTTATTTTTGTAAATTTCAAGAATTATTTCTCTAAATCTGAATTTTGTTGGTATTTTATTAATAAATTAACAAAATTTGGTTATTGAAATAGTAACAATTTGACTAATTTTTAGTAATTTTCTACTGATTTTTAATAGAAATACTAATACTACTAGAAGTATACACTAAACTATTTTACTAATCGAAATAGTAAGTGAAATTTGACTTTTTTACTAGTATAGTGATTTACTATTACTATTTATTTTCGACTAAAAATTAGTATAAAACTTTACTAAAAAGTAGACAAATTTTTACTATTTTAATAATTAAACAATTCCTCTCCAATTAATAATTAAACAATTAAACTCCAATTCCTTTTTTAAGAAATCACTATTTCAAATTTAGAGAGTATGAAACGTAATTTTCGTTATTATTATAACCTATTATTTTTTGTTGTTGTAATCATATTTTTTAATAGTTTTATTATTACTAAACTTTAATTTATTAGTTTTCATTTTATTATTATTTTTTTTTTTTTAATAACTATCAGTAATATAACCATAAAAACAATTATTTTTAGTTTGTAATGCATTTATGGAGAAAAAAATGACAAGTTTGAATTCAAATTTGCGTAAAATGTACCTCTTGTATGTAATAGAAACCATCATTGCATTAAAAGTGCCTTATCACAATAATTTATCAACCTGATTGTCTGGAGATAATCGCATATTTACCTAATTAGCTACTTAATTATTGTCACTTAAGGAGAACCCGTTTCTGCTTACAATGCAATGCACAATTTAATACCAAATATACCACCTTTTACAAATCACGACTCTTTTTCTTGTAGCAACGAACTGCAATTAAAATCAGTTTTGTTGTCCCAGAAAATAAGATTTGTTGTAATGACGCAACAAATAACATATATTTTCATACTATAATTATATTTGTGGTAGTTGTGTCGGAATAAAAGGAAAATAAGAATTTTAAGTCTAGTCTCACTGTACGTGCTTTTTCTACTTAAGCTAATCAACATCTTTCGCTGAATTCCAGCAAAAGTAAAGCTAATTTTTTTTCTTTTTTTGGTTTTAGATTATAAAGTAATATTTTAAATAATTTTGCGAATAAATATTTATCAGATAATTATTTATAGTTAGTTTTAAAATTACCATTCGATTATCCGGATGCTGTAGCCATTAGTCCGGATAATCGGATTTCTACTTTATTTTTCTAGAAAAGTCTAATAAAATACTAATTATTATTTTGATTAAAAGTTACATCATTTCCTTGTTATTTCTCAACAAAATAGAATTTGTTGAGAATTAATCAAAAATTGATTTAATAAATTTTACGAACTAAATGATTTATTTATTAGAAAAAGGGTTGTCGCGTAATTTCCTGTGGTAGGTAGATCTTAAATTAGTGAATTAATAATGAAATTACGTAAAAGTTGCGGATATATACCAACAATAAAGTCATAAAGTGGATAAACGAATTAAGAAGTTGGTTTGTCGGATAATTCCTTTGTTAACTAAAAGTTTGATTGATTAGTTCCTAATGGAATATCAGGCTATTATGTGATAAAAGTTAACACAATTTTATAAAAACTGATAATAGAAATTTAATACTACATCGTAAAAACAAATGGTCAAAGAAAATAAGTTACTTTTTACTTGTAATTATAAATCATATTGGAAATAAAATTGTATCCTCAAGCAACATAAAAATAATAATACTCTGAGATTTATTGCGCAACAGGAAAAATGGGTTAATAGTAAAGTGTTTGCATTCAATCGTTCGAGAAATTAACTCAGGTTTATTAAATCGACAAATAGTCGCAAGTCTTTCACGAGAGAATAATAGACAGTAATTTAATACTATTTTTATCATCAATAAAAGCATTTAATTTCTTATTTCATTCAAATGAATCAATTTAAAAGAACAATTATCGTTTTTTAAATGAATACACAATAGAACTTTTAAAACAACTTTGATTTTTCCTTATAAATAAAATTAAAATGAATTGATGTTTTAAAATCAATATATGTTCATTTATTTAAAACCAATAATGTTAAATATAGTCTGTTTTTAACTAAAACCATTCGAAGCAAGGAACTTTTCTATTTTTAAATCAACACTTTAATTAATTTACGGATTATGTCTAGCGGCATTTGACTCAATTGACATTTTAGCCCAGATTTATTCTCGTGTTGCTTCCATTCGAGTCCAATAATGAAATCCTTCTGTGCGAAATCGAATGTAAATCCAGCTTTAGGTTTTTCGAGCTTTTTCTAAATTTTTTTAATTTGTACTAAAATTTACGAGAAAAAGATTATATATGTTTAAAAATATCTGCTTTTGTAATTTGCAACATTTTTACGCAGATCTAAACTTTATTCATCACATACCGGGGCAAAATGGACTTTTTACTAAAATCTTTTCACAGAGGTCAAAATTTAGAGCCTAGAGGCAGTTTCTGCACGCGGCGGTTCACTAAATTCATCAAAATATGTGACGCTCGGCGATACAAAATTTTAAAAATCAGTTTTTGTTTTCTGAACTGCTCGGTCTTAAAAATCCGAAGTTATTAAACTCAATTTTAAAAATACAAACCATCCAAGATAGACACGTCAATCATATACACAATTTCTGCTTTATTTTTCAACATTCATTCCACAAATTTAGCTTCAACTGCAGGTCACTTTCTTGGAGCGTCACAATTATATTATTTAAAGAAAAGTAAAAATAAAGTACCAAAAATAATGCTCGCTAAATAGGGCATTTCGTATTAATAAGAAATATTTCCAGAAATGTCCACCGAAACTAATAAGCAAAATGAACATATCGAGAACGATTATGTTCCACTTTTGGAGCCGGATGAATCATTAAGAAGAAAAATGGAGTCGATGGCCAATCATTTCCGGTCTCGATTTAATTGTTCGCCCTCTTTTTTCGTGAGAGTGCCTGGACGGTAATTAAGACCATTAATTATAACTTTAATACAAATTTATTATTCAATATTAATTGTAACGTGTTTATATTTTCCTATATATAATATAAATTTAATTAACGTCAATCTATTTTGGTGTATTATGTTTCAGCGTCAATATAATTGGGGAACATGTCGATTACTGTGGTTACGCAGTTTGTCCAATGGCTATTCAGCAATTTATTCTTGTCGCCGTTGCGGCATCGGAAACAAATGAATTTCGAATTACCAATCTTGATCCAAAGTATGCAGATTTTGAGTGCAAAGATTTTAGAGGTCTAAGGTAAGTTTTTCGTTTTCATTCTAAATGTGATTTATTTCATAAAAAAAAAATTTTATAGAAAAGGCATTTATATCAAAGTGTCTCTAGGTATAGAATTGTAGAAGTACGAGAGAATTTTAAAAATTGACGGGGATTTATTACAGTATGACAAAACTAGGAATTTGTGAAAAGGACAGAAAATTTGCAAAAAGTACTTTCAAAATTTCAATTTTAATATTATACCTATAAATCAGAATTTTGTTTCTATATTGCGTAGAATCTCAAATTTTCAACATGAATCTTCGTTTTGTGCATCAAAGAATCCAAAAATCTTCTATTATATTAATACGATACCGAAAAAACTTCGTTCATCGTCGTACAGACTTCAAAGTTCACCTACTTTTTCCAATAGGTTACTTACAAAAATGTTCATTTCACCATGTTATTATAGTTTGTAACAATGCGCACTGGCACTATTCGTGTCAAACATGTTAAACTGAACATTTTTTTATGAACAACATATTGTTGCACATGCGCAGTAGTGCACCACAGCTGTGTAAACGTGCGCACTACTAAACAAACATTTCACATGCGCAGTTGTTTTGTATTGCTGTTACACATGCGCAATCATGCACAGTCATAGTCACACATGTGCTCTAATTAAATTCAAAAATTACGCATGCGCAGTGCTGTACTTCACCAGATAATTAAATTTTCACTACATATAGCATACTTTTTTTAATAAGTGCGCAGTAAATTCCGTCTTATTATTGCGCATGCGTAACACGGTAACATGATATCTGCACATGCGCAAAGGTACTTTTATTTAAAAAATTTGTTAAAATTGTTTTCTTTTCATTATTATTGTAATTAATGACCCATAATAGAAAAGAATATTCAAAATTCAATTTAAATATTGGAATTCAAGAAATTTAATAGAAAAATTTATATTATTGAACATAAAAAATAATAAAAACATTAAAAGTGTATTTAATTTTATTAATTTTAATCTTTTTTTCTTTAAAATGTTTATAAAATGTAACAAATTTTGATCTGAAAGTTTTCAATTTTTCATACTTTTAAAAACCATTTTCTAGGGGTACCGGGGGGGGGGGGGGGTAATAAATATTTAACATACTGTCAGAAAATCTTCCATATAATTAGTGTTTAAAAAAGTTTTGTAAAAATTTACTTATTTATTGAGAATAACTAGTTTGAAAGTTCTCCCAATATTCATAAAATTGTACGTGGTAATCTTCTATTATATCTTCTATTATATTAATACGATACCGAGAAAACTTCGTTCATCGTCGTACAGACTTCAAAGTTCACCTACTTTTTCCAATAGGTTACTTACAAAAATGTTCATTTTACCATGTTATTATAGTTTGTAACAATGCGCACTGGCACTATTCGTGTCAAACATGTTAAACTGAACATTTTTTTATGCACAACATATTGTTGCACATGCGCAGTAGTGCACCACAGCTGTGTAAACGTGCGCACTACTTAACAAACTTTTCACATGCGCAGTTGTTTTGTATTGCTGTTACACATGCGCAATCATGCACAGTGATAGTCACACATGAGCTCTAATTAAATTCAAAAATTACGCATGCGCAGTGCGGTACTTTACCAGATAGGTACATTTTCAGTACATATAGCATACTTTTTTTAATAAGTGCGCAGTAAAAATCCGTTTTATCATTGTGCATGCGTAACACGGTAACATGATAACTGCACATGCGCAAAGGTACCTTTATTTAAAAAATTGGTTAAAATTGTTTTTTTTTCATTATTATTGTAATTAATGACCCATAATAGAAAAGAATATTCAAAATTCAATCTAAATATTGGAATTCAAGAAATTTAATAGAAAAATTTATATTATTGAATATAAAAAATAATAAGAACATTAAAAGTGTATTTAATTTTATTAATTTTATTCTTTTTTTCTTTAAAATATTTATAAAATGTAAGAAATTTTGATCTGAAAGTTTTCAATTTTTCATACTTTTAAAAACCATTTTCTAGGGGTACCGGGGGGGGGGGGGGGGGGGTAATGAATATTTAACATACTGTCAGAAATCTTCCATATAATTAGTGTTTAAAAAAGTTTTGTAAAAATTTACTTATTTATTGAGAATAATGAGTTTGAAAGTTCTCCCAATATTCATAAAATTGTACGTGGTAATCTTCTATTATATTAATACGATACCGAGTAAACTTCGTTCATCGTCGTACAGACTTCAAAGTTCACCTACTTTTTCCAATAGGTTACTTACAAAAATGTTCATTTTACCATGTTATTATAGTTTGTAACAATGCGCACTGGCACTATTCGTGTCAAACATGTTAAACTGAACATTTTTTTATGCACAACATATTGTTGCACATGCGCAGTAGTGCACCACAGCTGTGTAAACGTGCGCACTACTTAACAAACATTTCACATGCGCAGTTGTTTTGTATTGCTGTTACACATGCGCAATCATGCACAGTGATAGTCACACATGAGCTCTAATTAAATTCAAAAATTACGCATGCGCAGTGCGGTACTTTACTAGATAAGTACATTTTCAGTACATATAGCATACTTTTTTTAATAAGTGCGCAGTAAAAATCCGTTTTATTATTGCGCACGCGTAACACAGTAACATGATAACTGCACATGCGCAAAGGTACCTTTATTTAAAAAATTGGTTAAAATTGTTTTTTTTTCATTATTATTGTAATTAATGACCCATAATAGAAAAGAATATTCAAAATTCAATCTAAATATTGGAATTCAAGAAATTTAATAGAAAAATTTATATTATTGAATATAAAAAATAATAAAAACATTAAAAGTGTATTTAATTTTATTCTTTTTTTCTTTAAAATATTTATAAAATGTAACAAATTTTGATCTGAAAGTTTTCAATTTTTCATACTTTTAAAAACCATTTTCTAGGGGTACCGGGGGGGGGGGGGGGTAATAAATATTTAACATACTGTCAGAAAATCTTCCAAATAATTAGTCTTTAAAAAAGTTTTGTAAAAATTTACTTATTTATTGAGAATAAAGAGTTTGAAAGTTCTCCCAATATTCATAAAATTGTACGTGGTAATCTTCTATTATATTAATACGATACTGAAAAAACTTCGTTCATCGTCGTACAGACTTTAAAGTTCACCTACTTTTTCCAATAGATTACTTACAAAAATGTTCATTTTACCATGTTATTATAGTTTGTAACAATGCGCACTGGAACTATTCGTGTCAAACATGTTAAACTGAACATTTTTTTATGCACAACATATTGTTGCACATGCACAGTAGTGCACCACAGCTGTGTAAACGTGCGCACTACTTAACAAACATTTCACATGCGCAGTTGTTTTGTATTGCTGTAACACATGCGCAATCATGCACAGTGATAGTCACACATGAGCTCTAATTAAATTCAAAAATTACGCATGCGCAGTGCGGTACTTTACCAGATAAGTACAATTTCAGTACATATAGCATACTTTTTTTAATTAGTGCGCAGTAAAAATCCGTTTTATTATTGCGCATGCGTAACACGGTAACATGATAACTGCACATGTGCAAAGGTACCTTTCTTTAAAAAATTGGTTAAAATTGTTTTTTTTTTCATTATTATTGTAATTAATGACCCACAATAGAAAAGAATATTCAAAATTCAATCTAAATATTGGAATTCAAGAAATTTAATAGAAAAATTTATATTATTAATATAAAAAATAATAAAAACATTAAAAGTGTATTTAATTTTATTAATTTTATTCTTTTTCTCTTTAAAATATTTATAAAGTGTAACAAATTTTGATCTGAAAGTTTTCAATTTTTCATACTTTTAAAAACCATTTTCTAGGGGTACCGGGGGGAGGGGGGGGTAATAAATATTTAACATACTGTCAGAAAATCTTCCATATAATTAGTGTTTAAAAAAGTTTTGTGAAAATTTACTTATTTATTGAGAATAAAGAGTTTGAAAGTTCTCCCAATATTCATAAAATTGTACGTGGTAATCTTCTATTATATTAATACGATACCGAGAAAACTTCGTTCATCGTCGAACAGACTTCAAAGTTCACCTACTTTTTCCAATAGGTTACTTACAAAAATGTTCATTTTACCATGTTATTATAGTTTGTAACAATGCGCACTGGCACTATTCGTGTCAAACATGTTAAACTGAACATTTTTTTATGCACAACATATTGTTGCACATGCGCAGTAGTGCACCACAGCTGTGTAAACGTGCGCACTACTTAACAAACATTTCACATGCGCAGTTGTTTTGTATTGCTGTTACACATGCGCAATCATGCACAGTGATAGTCACACATTGGCTCTAATTAAATTCAAAAATTACGCATGCGCAGTGCGGGACTTTATCAGATAAGTACATTTTCAGTACATATAGCATACTTTTTTTAATAAGTGCGCAGTAAAAATCCGTTTTATTATTGCGCACGCGTAACACGGTAACATGATAACTGCACATGCGCAAAGGTACCTTTATTTAAAAAATTGGTTAAAATTGTTTTTTTTTTCATTATTATTGTAATTAATGACCCATAATAGAAAAGAATATTCAAAATTCAATCTAAATATTGGAATTCAAGAAATTTAATAGAAAAATTTATATTATTGAATATAAAAAATAATAAAAACATTAAAAGTGTATTTAATTTTATTAATTTTATTCTTTTTTTCTTTAAAATATTTATAAAATGTAACAAATTTTGATCTGAAAGTTTTCAATTTTTCATACTTTTAAAAACCATTTTCTAGGGGTACCGGGGGGGGGGGGGGGGGTAATGAATATTTAACATACTGTCAGAAATCTTCCATATAATTAGTGTTTAAAAAAGTTTTGTAAAAATTTACTTATTTATTGAGAATAATGAGTTTGAAAGTTCTCCCAATATTCATAAAATTGTACGTGGTAATCTTCTATTATATTAATACGATACCGAGTAAACTTCGTTCATCGTCGTACAGACTTCAAAGTTCACCTACTTTTTCCAATAGGTTACTTACAAAAATGTTCATTTTACCATGTTATTATAGTTTGTAACAATGCGCACTGGCACTATTCGTGTCAAACATGTTAAACTGAACATTTTTTTATGCACAACATATTGTTGCACATGCGCAGTAGTGCACCACAGCTGTGTAAACGTGCGCACTACTTAACAAACATTTCACATGCGCAGTTGTTTTGTATTGCTGTTACACATGCGCAATCATGCACAGTGATAGTCACACATGAGCTCTAATTAAATTCAAAAATTACGCATGCGCAGTGCGGTACTTTACTAGATAAGTACATTTTCAGTACATATAGCATACTTTTTTTAATAAGTGCGCAGTAAAAATCCGTTTTATTATTGCGCACGCGTAACACAGTAACATGATAACTGCACATGCGCAAAGGTACCTTTATTTAAAAAATTGGTTAAAATTGTTTTTTTTTCATTATTATTGTAATTAATGACCCATAATAGAAAAGAATATTCAAAATTCAATCTAAATATTGGAATTCAAGAAATTTAATAGAAAAATTTATATTATTGAATATAAAAAATAATAAAAACATTAAAAGTGTATTTAATTTTATTCTTTTTTTCTTTAAAATATTTATAAAATGTAACAAATTTTGATCTGAAAGTTTTCAATTTTTCATACTTTTAAAAACCATTTTCTAGGGGTACCGGGGGGGGGGGGGGGTAATAAATATTTAACATACTGTCAGAAAATCTTCCAAATAATTAGTCTTTAAAAAAGTTTTGTAAAAATTTACTTATTTATTGAGAATAAAGAGTTTGAAAGTTCTCCCAATATTCATAAAATTGTACGTGGTAATCTTCTATTATATTAATACGATACTGAAAAAACTTCGTTCATCGTCGTACAGACTTTAAAGTTCACCTACTTTTTCCAATAGATTACTTACAAAAATGTTCATTTTACCATGTTATTATAGTTTGTAACAATGCGCACTGGAACTATTCGTGTCAAACATGTTAAACTGAACATTTTTTTATGCACAACATATTGTTGCACATGCACAGTAGTGCACCACAGCTGTGTAAACGTGCGCACTACTTAACAAACATTTCACATGCGCAGTTGTTTTGTATTGCTGTAACACATGCGCAATCATGCACAGTGATAGTCACACATGAGCTCTAATTAAATTCAAAAATTACGCATGCGCAGTGCGGTACTTTACCAGATAAGTACAATTTCAGTACATATAGCATACTTTTTTTAATTAGTGCGCAGTAAAAATCCGTTTTATTATTGCGCATGCGTAACACGGTAACATGATAACTGCACATGTGCAAAGGTACCTTTCTTTAAAAAATTGGTTAAAATTGTTTTTTTTTTCATTATTATTGTAATTAATGACCCACAATAGAAAAGAATATTCAAAATTCAATCTAAATATTGGAATTCAAGAAATTTAATAGAAAAATTTATATTATTAATATAAAAAATAATAAAAACATTAAAAGTGTATTTAATTTTATTAATTTTATTCTTTTTCTCTTTAAAATATTTATAAAGTGTAACAAATTTTGATCTGAAAGTTTTCAATTTTTCATACTTTTAAAAACCATTTTCTAGGGGTACCGGGGGGAGGGGGGGGTAATAAATATTTAACATACTGTCAGAAAATCTTCCATATAATTAGTGTTTAAAAAAGTTTTGTGAAAATTTACTTATTTATTGAGAATAAAGAGTTTGAAAGTTCTCCCAATATTCATAAAATTGTACGTGGTAATCTTCTATTATATTAATACGATACCGAGAAAACTTCGTTCATCGTCGAACAGACTTCAAAGTTCACCTACTTTTTCCAATAGGTTACTTACAAAAATGTTCATTTTACCATGTTATTATAGTTTGTAACAATGCGCACTGGCACTATTCGTGTCAAACATGTTAAACTGAACATTTTTTTATGCACAACATATTGTTGCACATGCGCAGTAGTGCACCACAGCTGTGTAAACGTGCGCACTACTTAACAAACATTTCACATGCGCAGTTGTTTTGTATTGCTGTTACACATGCGCAATCATGCACAGTGATAGTCACACATTGGCTCTAATTAAATTCAAAAATTACGCATGCGCAGTGCGGGACTTTATCAGATAAGTACATTTTCAGTACATATAGCATACTTTTTTTAATAAGTGCGCAGTAAAAATCCGTTTTATTATTGCGCACGCGTAACACGGTAACATGATAACTGCACATGCGCAAAGGTACCTTTATTTAAAAAATTGGTTAAAATTGTTTTTTTTTTCATTATTATTGTAATTAATGACCCATAATAGAAAAGAATATTCAAAATTCAATCTAAATATTGGAATTCAAGAAATTTAATAGAAAAATTTATATTATTGAATATAAAAAATAATAAAAACATTAAAAGTGTATTTAATTTTATTAATTTTATTCTTTTTTTCTTTAAAATATTTATAAAATGTAACAAATTTTGATCTGAAAGTTTTCAATTTTTCATACTTTTAAAAACCATTTTCTAGGGGTACCGGGGGGGGGGGTAATAAATATTTAACATACTGTCAGAAAATCTTCCATATAATTAGTGTTTAAAAAAGTTTTGTGAAAATTTACTTATTTATTGAGAATAAAGAGTTTGAAAGTTCTCCCAATATTCATAAAATTGTACGTTGTAATCTTCTATTATATTAATATGATACCGAGAAAACTTCGTTCATCGTCGTACAGACTTCAAAGTTCACCTACTTTTTCCAATAGGTTACTTACAAAAATGTTCAATTTATCATGTTATTAGAGTTTGTAACAATGCGCACTGGCATTATTCGTGTCAAACATGTTAAACTGAACATTTTTTTATGCACAACATATTGTTGCACTTGCGCAGTAGTGCACCACAGCTGCGTTTTGTGCAATTTACTCTTATAAATTATAGGTTTTACGCATTACATGGAACTTTTTTGTTTACACATTTTTCTACATTTTTTTACCTTAGAATAGTTAAAATGTCATTTATACTTCACATTTTTACAACTGCGCATGTTTTTTGTTCATAGAAAACTACTGCGCATGCTTTACTGGCATAGGAACCTATTGCGCATTACTATATACTTTACGCAATGTTTTTAACTTTTTTGTTAACTTGTTTCTCTATTTGCTTTGACAATTACATTTTTTGACATTAATTTTTCTTTGTTACTGTAACAAGTATCGTTCATAGGAAAGTACTGCGCATGCGTAACTGCCTTTTGGAGCTTTTGCGCATGTATAAGTCTGTTAAAAAGCTACTGCACATATGTTTTCATCTTTTATTATTATTACTTCTTTGTTTCTTGTTGTATTCGAAATATATTTTTTAGAACCTTTCTATTATATTGCTTTTTAAATTATAATTTTTTTATCAAGATATTTTTTAATTAGTTGTTTATAGATGCAATCGATTTTATGTATTTATACTTTTTTCAAACGCCTTTTTTTTAATGTTAGGAAGTTATAATTTGTTATTAATTAATATTTAGTATTATTATCATTATTACTGGCAATATTTTTTAAAACAATCTTTTTGAGAATACTAGATATTATTTTTAAAATAAAGCAAATAAAATTTTAAAAATTAATTTTATATTTCTAAAAAAAATGAATAATTAATTATAAAACAATTTAAAAATATATATTATTATTACATAATACATATTGTTTTAAATTGATACTAAAAAGTATCTTCTTATTGATTTTTACACCAATAAAAAAGTATTTCACGATTTATTATTTAATAATGTTTATTAAATCTATATTTCCTTTATTCGTACAAAAACATTCGTAATATTATAAAATGTAATATTAAAAAAGATATAAATTGTAAAGCTTAAAAAGGATTTTGATATGTGCTCTACGACAGTTTCTTAGCTAATAATACAGTTTCTTTGTGCTTTAAGAGCGTTAACTTGCCAGAGATTTTCGTCGCAGAAGGGATAAAATAAACAAATCGCTGTAAGAACGAATGACATTTCTTTGTGGTTCCAAAGTGGAACTCGTAATCAAATTTCTCAGTAAACCCATACTATATTAATACAAATATTAATTCGAAGAACAAAGCATATGGAATTCTAAACGTATTTAACAAATTATAATAACTTATTTTTCAAAGATTTATAACAGTATTAATACAGATTGGTTATTATTATCAATTATAAATTGACACAATTATTTTAAGATCATTCTTAATAATAATAAGAAAATAGTCTTTAATAGAGTCTTTTGTCAGTTTAAACATACTCCCCCCGTTGGGAGCTTGCGAGCAACTTTCACTTTTCAGTTTCTTCATGATAAATTGGTAATAAAGCCACTTTTTTCGTTGGTCTTTTTAATAAATTATCACCAATTTTTAAAGTCACACTCCTAACAATACCATCATTTCCTGGGTGAAGTTGGTGAATCCTAGCCAAAGGCCATTGCATACATGGAACATTATCTTCTTTTAACAAAGCTAGCATTCCCATCTTTGGATTAAGAGAATTTTTGTTCCACTTTTGGCGAATGTTTAATTCGTTCAAATACTCCAGATTCCACCTTTTCCAAAAATGTTGACGGACCTGTGAAATTAATTGCCAAGAGGACAGTCTGTTCGAAGGTATTGATAAAAGATCATGTTCAGGTAAACCTATCAGTGAATCACCAATTAAAAAATGTCCAGGAGTTAAAACAGATATATCGTTAATATCCGATGAAATCGGAACCAAGGGTCTTGAATTGAGAATTGATTCTATTTCAGTAGAAAGTGTGTAAAATTCTTCAAACGTGAATAAAGAGTTTGAAGCTACTCTTTTAAAATGATGTTTAAAGGACTTTACTCCAGCCTCCCATAGTCCTCCAAAATGAGGGGAAGAAGGTGGAATAAAATGAAATTCAATATTATTATTATCCGTCAAATGAAACACTTTATCTTTTAGTTCGTTTGATTTAAGAAGAACATGTAACTCATTTAGTTCATTTTTTGCACCCTTAAAATTAGTCGCGTTATCACAATAGATTGCATTAGGTTTACCGCGACGAGCCATAAACCGTCTTAATGCTCCCAAAAACCCTTCAGTGCTTAAATCACTTACTACCTCTATGTGGATTGCCTTCACGACCATGCAAACAAAAACAGCCACATAAGTTTTTATCTTTTTCGTGTTTCTATATTTACGTTCTTTTATGTAAAATGGACCACAATAATCAACTCCCACTCGATTAAACGGTCTAGTCTTTGTTACACGAGCACTTGGCAAATCCCCCATTTTATAATCAATCATTCTTGGTTTTGCACGGAAACAAATCACACATTTTCGAATTATTTTTTTAATTTGATTGCGACCATCTATTGGCCAGTATTTTTGGCGCATCGTATATAAAGTCGTTTGAGTTCCTGCATGTAAACAAGCATGATGATAAGAAATTATTATCAAATCTGTGACAAAATTTGACTTTGGTAAAATTATTGCGTGTTGTTTGTTAAAACTAATAACAGAATTTTTCAATCGACCTCCGACTCGCAACATACCATCTCTATCTAAAAAGGGATCTAATTTATATAATTGACTCTCTTTGTTTAGTGGATTACCTTTTTTTAAATTACGAATATCTTTAGCGAAATGAGACGACTGAATTAATTTAAAAATAACAATTTCAGCATGCTTCAATTCATCCAATTTTAAATTACCTTTATTACTGCGATACATTGGAAAAAATCGATAACACAATGCTACTATCTTTTTTAGTTTTACAAAAGATGAAAATTTTTTTAAAAAATCAATTTCACCATTAGTTTCAAGACAAATGAACTTTTTGGTTTCGGGTAAGGAATCTTTGTTGACCTTTAATGTGAATTTGGGCCAACATTGTTCATCCTGAATTAACCAGTCTGGACCATTAACCCATAACTGATTTTTTATAAAATCATTAGGTAATTGACCACGTGATAATTTATCGGCGGGATTATCTTTTGAGCGGACATGACGCCATTGTTTGACATCGGTGCTACATTGTATTTCAGAAACTCTGTTTGCGACAAACGTTTTCAAAGAATTGGGTTCTGTATGTAACCAATGTAAAACAATCTCAGAGTCCGTCCAAAAGGTTACATTATCTATCGTCAAGTGCATGGAACCTTTCACTTTCTTATATAAATCTGTCAACAACTTGGCCCCACATAACTCCAATCTTGGTACACTAATCTTTTTCAAAGGCGCAACACGAGATTTGGAACATAAAAGGGATACTTGAGATTTCCTTTCAATGTTATTGCTTCGAATATATAAACAAGCACCATATCCCTTTTCACTGGCGTCACAGAATCCATGTAAATGTACACTACTGGAACTACTAATTAAAACTCTTCGTGTGAAAAAGATAGCATTTATAGAATTTAATTGACTACAAAAATTTGTCCAATTGTAATGAATAGACGATGGTACTGATTCATCCCACGTAACCTTTGACTGCCACAATTCTTGCATAATTGATTTTGCGTAAAGGATTACAGGGCCTAATAGACCTAAGGGGTCAAATAATTTGGCAATTTCTGAAAGAATAATACGTTTACTGGTTTTTGGCAATATTTCAGGTACTTTTATTGAATAAACAAAGGTATCTTCTTTTGCTCTCCAAAATATGCCAAGTGTTTTTAGCATACAATTTTTATTTAATTTAAATTCATTATCGAGACATTTTTCATCAACATTCGCAAGGATATCGGGTTCATTAGAAGCCCATTGTCGTAAATTAAGGCAAGCTGTATTTAAAAGAGCTGTCATTTGAGAATAGATTTCTCGAGCTTCTGTACTTGTAGAGGCACCAGTAATTAGATTGTCTACATATAAATCCTTTTTTATTAACTTAGCAGCCAGTGGGAAATTATGCCCTTCATCTTCTGCTAATTTGTGTAAACATCGAATAGCTAAAAAAGACGCAGGAGCAATCCCAAAAGTTACAGTGTTTAAACGATATTCTTTCAATTGATCATTTTCCATCCATAGAATTTTTTGATATTTACGATCTTCGTCTCGAATTAAAAATTGGCGATACATTTTCTCTATATCAGCAAGTAATACGTATTTATGGAATCTGAATCGAACAAGCAACACAAATAAATCATCTTGGATGGTTGGACCGACCATTAAAATATCGTTTAATGAAACGCCTGAACTGCTTTTAGCTGAAGCATCATAAACAACTCGTAATTTGGTAGTATTACTAGCACCTTTAATAACTCCGTGATGTGGTAGATAAAAACCTTCGGATTCTTGAGATGAATCAACTAAAGACATATGGTTTAAATCGAGGTACTCTTGTATTACAGCTGAATATTGAATTTTCAACTCAGAATTCCTCTCAAATCTTTTTTGTAAACCATTTAATCTTTTTAATGAGTTTTGTTTGGAATCCCCTAACACATTTGGAGATGTTTTGAAAGGCAGGGCTACAATATATTTACCAGATCGATCTCGAGTTACGTGTTGTTTAAAATGTGCTTCGCAATCTGACTCTTCTGGAGTCAAAGTTGATTTCTCAATCATTTCCTCGACTAACCAAAATTTTTCCATTAGCATTTTTAAGTTTGTTAATAAACAATTAGAATTTTTTGTCGTTTGTGTAATTTTGGAAAAAGTTAAACCTCCTCCAATTATCCATCCCAACCTAGTCTTTTGTAGATATAGATCATTATTGTTTTCAGATAAATTAATAGAACCTATTTGAAATAAAGATAAACTTGCACCGGCTCCGATAAGCATATTTACTGGGGCTGGAATATGGAAATTTGGGTCTGCCAATAAAATCCCTTTTGGAATTTTGAGTCTTTCTCGAGGTATTTTTTCAGTGGGAATCAAATTTGTTATGTTTGGTACAATTAGAAAATCAAGAACCTTTTCATATTCGTTATATGCAGATTTAAACGTTATTTTAACCATGCTATTGGCTGTTGTGGAAAGATTGTCTAAAGCTCCTATACTAAAAGAACATTTAGATTGTGGAAGTTGTAATTTTTCTGCAAAACGTAATGTTACGAAATTCGCGGTAGCACATGTGTCAAGTAAAATTCTTACTTTATTTAAATTGCTTTTAACATCGTATGCTTCAACTATTGCACTAGTCATAATCTGAAAAGATGGAGGAGTCGTAAAAGAAGTCAAGCAAATATTAGTAACTTTTGATTGTCATAAACTATTTGGTTCATTCTTATCTGATTCTAATAATTTTTCCGGTTTCTCTGTTTTTACGAAATGTAATAATGTATTATGTTTTTTACTGCACTTTTTACAATTACCAAATTTACATTCTTTAGCTTTATGACTACGTAAACAATTGAAACAGAGGGAAGCGTTTTTTACAACCTTGAAACGTTCGTTAGTAGATAAACTTAAAAACTTTCCACACCTAAATAACAAATGAGATTCAGTACAAAGAGGGCATTTTTTTGAATTTGTAGTCATTAACATATGACGTTTAGATTCTTGTTTTCTCTTTTTAGAAGTGGAAGCACCATGTGCATCGTGGTTTTCTGAAGTAGATGAATCATCGTGGTTTCGTTTAGATAAACGCGCAGCCGTTCTATATAAAAAATCTGTAAGATCTTCTAACTTGGGAAATTCACCACGATTCACAGTTTCGTCCCACTTGTCCATAGTTGACTTATGGAGTTTTTCCTCGATAATCGAGACAATAATTTCAGGGGTTACATTGACACCTAATGTTGATAACGATTGAAGATGCTGTTGCGACTCGTCAGCTAATGTTATCAAACCTTGATAAGACTCATTTTGCTGTGCGGGTAGGCGCAACAACAAACTTAAATGACGGGAAATTAATACACGCTTATCTTCATATGATTTTTGTAAAAGATTCCACGCACGTTCATAGTTTTCATCAGTGATAGAAAACACTTGAATTTTACGTAACGCTTCATCTTTTAAAACTGATTTTAAATATTGAAGTTTCTCGACATTTGTAATATCATCATGCTTATGAATCATTGCATTAAAAGTATCTTTGAATGATAGCCATTCTTCTATTTTACCGCTAAAAGTTGGAAGTTCAGCTTGAGGTAATTTTAACTTCCTGCGATTATTTGAAGAAACTGAATTATTTTCAGTTTCTGCACTCGCGACAGAAACGTTACCATTACCACTACCTTGAGGTATCATCGAGGAAATCAAATTTTGAGCTTTAGCAAGAACTTTAAAATACAAATTTTGAATATTTTTTTTTGTTAAACTGTGATTTGTTTCCGCATCAATTAATTGAATTTGATCACACGTTTCATCAAAATTGGAAAAACAAGTAAAAACCGCATTGTACCGAATTTGCAATTCAGAAAATTGATTTCCCTCATTCGCGTTAAATTGAGCAAGAAATTCTTCGAAAGAATTTACATGTTCCTCTATGGTTGTGCGTTTTTGTAACAACACACTTAATGGATCAAAATTCTCCATATTGTTTAAAAAGTGGTGAAATAACTAATTAAAATTAAATATTCTGGACTTTTAATTAAAGGTGATCCGATAGTGTTACATACCTTTATTTATCTTCTATATCCAGTGTAAGGGATTTAAACTTGTCATCCAATCAAAACTCTTCAAAATTCAAGTGGCCTTGATTCAAGGTGTATAATCGCATCACCTTGTAGCACGTATCAAAAACAGGATGTTTTATCGCATCGTCCTGTAATATTTGTTAGCAAGATGTTCAAACGCATTGTCTTGCTCCATTTTTCTCAAGATGTTTAAAAACGCATTGTCTTGTAAGAAAATTCAAAGAGACGAATTTCAAACTTCAATTTTTCACAAGATGTTTTATATTGCATTGTCTTGTGAAAAGTCAAAAGAGATTAACTACAAAATCATAGTTTGATTGCACGAAACGTGTAATATTCAGTAGACACTGACAAAGTTCAAATTTTAATTATTATTCCAATGTAATAATCGAATTATTCAATACACAACTTTGCAAAATCAACTGTTGCTGGATAACATTTGAATGTTTTATATGACGTCGATCCGATCATATCACTTTTGTAACTAGTCACTATAATTGTTTTTTCTTTTAATTGTTCCAAGACACGTGCACATATATGACTCACAGATTCTGTTCGAAATTCACTTTAATCCAAAGCTAGATAGCGGAACATTATTTAACACAGTGATCACCATGATTTGAAAAGTCGTTTTAAATTGTTTATTTAATCCGGCTCGAAGGACCATGTTTTAAATTGATACTAAAAAGTATCTTCTTATTGATTTTTACACCAATAAAAAAGTATTTCACGATTTATTATTTAATAATGTTTATTAAATCTATATTTCCTTTATTCGTACAAAAACATTCGTAATATTATAAAATGTAATATTAAAAAAGATATAAATTGTAAAGCTTAAAAAGGATTTTGATATGTGCTCTACGACAGTTTCTTAGCTAATAATACAGTTTCTTTGTGCTTTAAGAGCGTTAACTTGCCAGAGATTTTCGTCGCAGAAGGGATAAAATAAACAAATCGCTGTAAGAACGAATGACATTTCTTTGTGGTTCCAAAGTGGAACTCGTAATCAAATTTCTCAGTAAACCCATACTATATTAATACAAATATTAATTCGAAGAACAAAGCATATGGAATTCTAAACGTATTTAACAAATTATAATAACTTATTTTTCAAAGATTTATAACAGTATTAATACAGATTGGTTATTATTATCAATTATAAATTGACACAATTATTTTAAGATCATTCTTAATAATAATAAGAAAATAGTCTTTAATAGAGTCTTTTGTCAGTTTAAACACATATTACAATTTACTACTTTTTAAGTTATTCAATTATCATATTCTTTTAAAAATTGGCCGCATCGACTTAATATGAATTAGAATATAGATTATTAAAATTTATAAATTTATAGATTTATATATATGTTCAAGAATACATAAAGTAAAGAAATATATAAAAGAAATAAAAAACGAGCGAGCGTTAGCGAGCGAGGGTTGTTACGCTAGTTAATACGATACCGAAAAAACTTCGTTCATCGTCGTACAGACTTCAAAGTTCACCTACTTTTTCCAATAGGTTACTTACAAAAATGTTCATTTCACCATGTTATTATAGTTTGTAACAATGCGCACTGGCACTATTCGTGTCAAACATGTTAAACTGAACATTTTTTTATGAACAACATATTGTTGCACATGCGCAGTAGTGCACCACAGCTGTGTAAACGTGCGCACTACTAAACAAACATTTCACATGCGCAGTTGTTTTGTATTGCTGTTACACACGCGCAATCATGCACAGTCATAGTCACACATGTGCTCTAATTAAATTCAAAAATTACGCATGCGCAGTGCTGTACTTCACCAGATAATTAAATTTTCACTACATATAGCATACTTTTTTTAATAAGTGCGCAGTAAATTCCGTCTTATTATTGCGCATGCGTAACACGGTAACATGATATCTGCACATGCGCAAAGGTACTTTTATTTAAAAAATTTGTTAAAATTGTTTTCTTTTCATTATTATTGTAATTAATGACCCATAATAGAAAAGAATATTCAAAATTCAATTTAAATATTGGAATTCAAGAAATTTAATAGAAAAATTTATATTATTGAACATAAAAAATAATAAAAACATTAAAAGTGTATTTAATTTTATTAATTTTAATCTTTTTTTCTTTAAAATGTTTATAAAATGTAACAAATTTTGATCTGAAAGTTTTCAATTTTTCATACTTTTAAAAACCATTTTCTAGGGGTACCGGGGGGGGGGGGGGTAATAAATATTTAACATACTGTCAGAAAATCTTCCATATAATTAGTGTTTAAAAAAGTTTTGTAAAAATTTACTTATTTATTGAGAATAACTAGTTTGAAAGTTCTCCCAATATTCATAAAATTGTACGTGGTAATCTTCTATTATATTAATACGATACCGAAAAAACTTCGTTCATCGTCGTACAGACTTCAAAGTTCACCTACTTTTTCCAATAGGTTACTTACAAAAATGTTCATTTCACCATGTTATTATAGTTTGTAACAATGCGCACTGGCACTATTCGTGTCAAACATGTTAAACTGAACATTTTTTTATGAACAACATATTGTTGCACATGCGCAGTAGTGCACCACAGCTGTGTAAACGTGCGCACTACTAAACAAACATTTCACATGCGCAGTTGTTTTGTATTGCTGTTACACACGCGCAATCATGCACAGTCATAGTCACACATGTGCTCTAATTAAATTCAAAAATTACGCATGCGCAGTGCTGTACTTCACCAGATAATTAAATTTTCACTACATATAGCATACTTTTTTTAATAAGTGCGCAGTAAATTCCGTCTTATTATTGCGCATGCGTAACACGGTAACATGATATCTGCACATGCGCAAAGGTACTTTTATTTAAAAAATTTGTTAAAATTGTTTTCTTTTCATTATTATTGTAATTAATGACCCATAATAGAAAAGAATATTCAAAATTCAATTTAAATATTGGAATTCAAGAAATTTAATAGAAAAATTTATATTATTGAACATAAAAAATAATAAAAACATTAAAAGTGTATTTAATTTTATTAATTTTAATCTTTTTTTCTTTAAAATGTTTATAAAATGTAACAAATTTTGATCTGAAAGTTTTCAATTTTTCATACTTTTAAAAACCATTTTCTAGGGGTACCGGGGGGGGGGGGTAATAAATATTTAACATACTGTCAGAAAATCTTCCATATAATTAGTGTTTAAAAAAGTTTTGTAAAAATTTACTTATTTATTGAGAATAACTAGTTTGAAAGTTCTCCCAATATTCATAAAATTGTACGTGGTAATCTTCTATTATATTAATACGATACCGAAAAAACTTCGTGCATCGTCGTACAGACTTCAAAGTTCACCTACTTTTTCCAATAGGTTACTTACAAAAATGTTCATTTCACCATGTTATTATAGTTTGTAACAATGCGCACTGGCACTATTCGTGTCAAACATGTTAAACTGAACATTTTTTTATGAACAACATATTGTTGCACATGCGCAGTAGTGCACCACAGCTGTGTAAACGTGCGCACTACTAAACAAACATTTCACATGCGCAGTTGTTTTGTATTGCTGTTACACATGCGCAATCATGCACAGTCATAGTCACACATGTGCTCTAATTAAATTCAAAAATTACGCATGCGCAGTGCTGTACTTCACCAGATAATTAAATTTTCACTACATATAGCATACTTTTTTTAATAAGTGCGCAGTAAATTCCGTCTTATTATTGCGCATGCGTAACACGGTAACATGATATCTGCACATGCGCAAAGGTACTTTTATTTAAAAAATTTGTTAAAATTGTTTTCTTTTCATTATTATTGTAATTAATGACCCATAATAGAAAAGAATATTCAAAATTCAATTTAAATATTGGAATTCAAGAAATTTAATAGAAAAATTTATATTATTGAACATAAAAAATAATAAAAACATTAAAAGTGTATTTAATTTTATTAATTTTAATCTTTTTTTCTTTAAAATGTTTATAAAATGTAACAAATTTTGATCTGAAAGTTTTCAATTTTTCATACTTTTAAAAACCATTTTCTAGGGGTACCGGGGGGGGGGGGGTAATAAATATTTAACATACTGTCAGAAAATCTTCCATATAATTAGTGTTTAAAAAAGTTTTGTAAAAATTTACTTATTTATTGAGAATAACTAGTTTGAAAGTTCTCCCAATATTCATAAAATTGTACGTGGTAATCTTCTATTATATTAATACGATACCGAAAAAACTTCGTTCATCGTCGTACAGACTTCAAAGTTCACCTACTTTTTCCAATAGGTTACTTACAAAAATGTTCATTTCACCATGTTATTATAGTTTGTAACAATGCGCACTGGCACTATTCGTGTCAAACATGTTAAACTGAACATTTTTTTATGAACAACATATTGTTGCACATGCGCAGTAGTGCACCACAGCTGTGTAAACGTGCGCACTACTAAACAAACATTTCACATGCGCAGTTGTTTTGTATTGCTGTTACACATGCGCAATCATGCACAGTCATAGTCACACATGTGCTCTAATTAAATTCAAAAATTACGCATGCGCAGTGCTGTACTTCACCAGATAATTAAATTTTCACTACATATAGCATACTTTTTTTAATAAGTGCGCAGTAAATTCCGTCTTATTATTGCGCATGCGTAACACGGTAACATGATAACTGCACATGCGCAAAGGTGCTTTTTTTTTTTTTTTTTTTTTTTTTTTTTTTTTAATTCCAACGAAAATTAAAATTTCGTTTTTCTCCACTTGTAAAATGTTGTGCGTACAATTTAGTCTCTAAAATTATATGTTTTAAACATTGCATTAAACTTTTTTGCTAACATGTTTTTTAATGTCAATTCATGTGGAAATTGCTAAACAATCATTATTTGTTACGATTTTTACCACTGCGCATACCTAACGTTTGTAGAAAGCTACTGCGCATGTGTAATGTTTGTAAAAAACTACTGCGCATGTGTTAAATCGACAAAAACCTACGCGCAATTTTTTCATTTGTTTTTTAAGAATAATTTTTTATTTTGTATCCTACTTTAAGTATATTTTTCTTACATTTTGAAATAATTAGTTTTTCGAAATAATTTAAATGACAATGTGTCGATTTAGACTATTTTTGGATAAATGAAAATTTTAACGATCACAAAGCTTTTTCTATGTGGAAACAAACATTATTCCAATATAGAAACATAACGGAAATAAACTCAGATTCGAAAATTTAATTTAAAAAAAAATGTAGATCCATTAAGATTTTTTATATTTTTTCTGTGATCATTTACAAAAATAGTTTAGATTATCAAGCTTCAAATTTTGCAATAATAATATAATAGAACTCATACTCAATTAGTACCTATAATCGATCAGTGATAATTCAATTAGACAACATTAATTAATAGCTTCATAATATTGATGTAAATAATACATTACATATTACAAGATTTATTTTTTCCAATATAATAATAATAAAACATAACAATAAAAATTATTGAAATATAAAAAATTTGTAAAAAAAATATTAAACATTCAATTAACAATAAGTTTACTAATATTTTATGAAATGTCCACATCAATAAACAATTAAATTAATATTAATGACCGAGCGAGCGTCAGCGAGCGAGGTTCATTACGCTAGTGACCATTAATTTAATGCTTGCTTATCTGTCTGTCTATTTGTCTGTCCATCTGTATGTCCGTCTGTTTGACCGTCTATTTGTTTGTCCGTCTATCTGTGCGTCTGTCCTTTTGTCAGTTCGTCATAAAACTTTGTACACCCATCACATTTAAATAAACCGATTTAAACAAAAATTGGTATAAATTAACAAAATTCTTCTTTTTTTTTCTTCCAATTTTTTATTATTTCCTAAAATGTTTGTATTAGTTTGTATTTTTTTATACTTGCTTATCTGTCTGTCTGTCTATCTGTCTGTCTGTCCATCTGTCTGTCCGCCCGTCTTTTTGTCCGTCTGTCTGCTTGTCCGCCTGTCTGTATGTGTATCTGTCCATCTGTCTGCCCTATCTATCTGTGCATCTGTCTGTTCGTCCATCTGTTTGTCTGTCTGTCTGTCTATCTGACCATCTGTCTGTCCGGCTGTTTGTCCGTCTGTCCGTCTGTCTGTCCCTTTGTCTGTTCATCATAAAACTCTGTACACCCATCACATTTAAATAAACCAATTTAAACAAAAATTGGTATTAATTAACGAAAATTTTCTTTTTTTTTCTTCTAATTTTTAATTATTTCCCAAAATGTATATATTAGTTTGTATTTTTTCATACTTGTTTTTCTGTCTGTCTGTCGGTCTGTCTATCTGTCCATCTGTTTGTCCGTCCGTCTGTTTGTCCGTCTTTTTGTATGTCTACCTGTCCATCTGTCTGTCCGTCCGTCTGTTTATCCGTCTGTCTGTATGTCTATCTGTCCCTTTTTTTTAATCATAAAACTTTGTACTCCCATTACATTTAAATAAACAAATTTAAACAAACCTTGGTAATAATTATCGAAATTTTTCATTTTTTTTTCTTCTAACTTTTTATTATTTTCATAAATGTATATATTATTTTGTAATTTTCCATACTTAATTATCTTTCTGACAATTTGTCTGTCCGTCTGTCTATCCGTATGTCTGGTCATAAAAAAATCGGTGTAAATAGACCGATTTGTATTTTTTCATACCTGCTTATCTGTCTATCTGTCTGTCCGTCTGTGTGACTTTACATCCGTCTGTCTGTCCGTTTGTCTGTTCGTCATAAAACTTTCTACGCCATCACATTTAAATAAACCGATTTAAATAAAACTTGGTAATAATTATAGAAATTTTTCTATTTCTTTTCTTCTAATTTTTTAATATTTCCCAAAATGTATATATCATTTTCTATTTTTTCACAATTGCTTCATTTTTCTCGTTTTTAAACATTTTTTTCTTCATTTGCAATTGATATTTTTAAAGCGGTTCTTGCTTTTTGATGTTTTAAGATTTTCTCTAATTTTTATCCTTTTACTCCATTTTTTAAAATTTTTACGTAGTTTTAATTCTGTATTTTTCTTTTTCGATATAACCAATTTTTTCTTAGATTAAAAGATGTTTTTTTTTATTAGCTTGGGGAGGAGGATTTTTTTACATTTGCTTTTTTTTTAACTTATTTAATTTTTTTTTCACATTTTGTCTATTTTTTGTTTGCAAAATCATAGAAATATTTCTTAATTTTCTCTATTTTTCAAATATTTTTTAATTATTTTTACTGGATATTCTAAGTTTTTTTCAATTTTAAAATTTTCTTCTTTTTTTCCATTTTTTTTATTCTTTATATTTTTTTTATGAATCTTTAAAGGATTTTAATAATTTTTTTTAAATTTTATTATCTTTTTTCTATTTTTTAAAAATGTTTCCCTTTCTTTGAAATTATTTAATTTTTATTCTATGATATCTAATTTTTTCAAAACATTTAGTTCATCTTTTTATTTAGATAAATTCTTAAAATACTTTTTCTTAATCTTTCTAAATTTTTAAACACTCTTCTTTTATTCAAATAAATTATAATAAATTCATCCAATTACAATTTTATCAATAAATTGAAATTATTACGAAAAAAATTTCTAAAAGATGTTTCTTCAAACGTTTAAAAAAAATTTTATTTTATTTAATGTAATCTTAATCTTGTATTAGATTTGATTATTTTATCATTCTTACACCCATTTCTTAATTTTTTTCCTTAACTTTTTTCTTCTAAATCTCATTTTTTTTAAGTTGTCAAGAATTTATTCACTGTTTTTTCTTCAATTTCAAAAACCATTTCTTAATTTCTATAATTTTTAAAATATTAATTTCTTTGTAAAATCATAACATATTTATTGTTAATTAGAATTTATTTTCTTAATTTTAAGAAAAATGTCATTAAATATCTTAAGTGTACTTTTTAAAAATTTCCTTTTTATTCTTAATAATATTCATAATTTTCCGAATGTAAAAAAATTGTCTTATTTCTTTTGTAGACTATTTTCTTATTTTTGACATTTTGTTTTAGTTTCTCTAAATTTGAATTACTCAAACAGAACTAATTTGAAAGCAAAAAGTCAGTAACTAATTTAAATAGTTATATTTCTACTAATCATTTAATAAAAATAACTAATTTTTAGTCAAATTAATTTTTAGGTGATGTTAAAATAACTAATTTTGTAGTAAAATTCTGTTTAATAATTCAATTAATCAATCTTTAAATATTTTTTTATTTTTATTTAGTAATAATAATTAGTCGTATTTTACTAATAATTAGTTATTCTTAACTAATTCAGATTTATTGAGAGCTATTTTAACAACTTTTCTGTTTTTTCTCTTTGTTTTTTTTTTAAGCCGAGTTTTTTTTCTAAATAAATATGTCATATGTACTATTATTTTCTTTACTAAACTGATTAAAATTTTAAAAATCGAGTATTCAGCATTAAAGGAAGAAATCCGAAAAAATTTTATTAAACGATCATGAAAATTTGGGAATTCAAAATTTCGCTATAGACACACTATACTGATATATTTTATTTTTATTCAAATGCAATTTTTAATTGAACAAAATGTCAATTGTTTTTTTATTTAAATTAGAGAATACAGAATTAGACTAACCTTTGTTTGTCTGATACTGCCTTAGGGTAAATTAAGATTATTAATTGTAATGAAATTATGAAAATATGATGACTTGATATTTTACTCAACTTCAATTCTCGGGGGTTATGAAAGTTTATAACTATAATATAGTTATATATTATTTATAGTTATAACTATAGTAAAAGTTTATAATCTCGTGTGCCGCGTGAGGTGACAGAGTGATAACTTTTACAAATTTTTCTTTCGAAACTCGGATAATGAATGTGTCGGAATCTTTTAACGAAGTTCATTAAAGTGAAGGAAATTCTGGCACATTAATGATTCAAGGGCAAGTTTAATACTAACTATGTGCTTAATAATAAAGGAACGTGAGACTTCATTTACTGACATATAATAGCTCTTCACCTGTCCTATTTCTAAATTGCACACACTTAATCTAAAACTCTTGATTATTAAAATAATTAATATTTTACGCCTGCCTATAACTATAATGCATAAACAGAATTCTATTTTTATAACGAAAACTACGTCAAACATAATACCTGGATTAATTAAAAAATATAAATATAAAAATTATTCATGTGCTATTTATGAAACTGTGAAATATATATTGTTTACAAAGTTACAATTAGCCAGGAACTAGTTTTTTAGTTTTTATATTTTAATTATTTTGTTGTTTGTTTGTGTAATTATTTTATTTCTCGGTTAAATTAGATAAACTGCAGTAAAAAGAGAAATGACTCTACGGCAAAAATGTAATTTCATTAACGTCTACCTGCCTCTGGAGCATCGTCCTTTTCTGAATTAGACGCCACTGGCACTGTGATGAATAATTTTAAATTCATGAATAACATACGAAAGGATAAAAGCGTTAACTGTATTTAAATAAAACCCTTTTCAATTTCAATTAAACACCAATTTAAAATCAATTTAAATCTATTTTGAGCACAGTATCCCTTTGAATTACGAAAATTATAGAACGCTTTTACATTCTCATTAAAAATAATTTTTTATCCTATTTAATTTTAATTTCATTTTCATTTAAATTAATACTCGAAATGAAAATTGTCACATTATGAGACATATAATCCTAATATTCGCCAGAGAACAAATATTCTCGAGTGAAAATTAATTATCTTTATTACAATAATATAATTTACACTTCCTTGTTTTATTTTTAAAAAATCTGGTTTTTATTAAATCTTAATTATCTTTTCTTAATTTCTAGTTATTTCTCACGTTTAGATCTAATTTATAGCATTGGTTTTTTATTTTATCTTTCTTTTTTCGACTAATAGTACTTTTTCTTCCGCTTCTAGTCATTCTTAATAACTTCCGGTTACAATTTTACTTGCTAGAAATCTTCTTCATTTTTTAGTACTTTTTCAATACATTCGAGTAACTTTCATCAATATATCATTAATTTTTACAATTTCTAGTTACTTTTTTAAACTAGATTTGTCCCCAGGATATCCTCAGGATATCCTGCGGATATCCAAGCCGCCACAATAAGGATATTCTCAGGATATCCCTAGGATATCCCTAGTATATCCCTAGTATATCCCCAGGATATCCCTAGTATATCCCCAGGATATCCCTAGTATATCGCCAGGATATCCCTAGGATATCCCTAGGATATTCCCAGGATATCCTCAGGATATCCCCAGAAATTTTTAAAAGGATATCCCATGATATCCTTAGGATATCCCTAGGACATCCTAAGGATATTCTTAGAACATCCTAAGGATATCCTCAGGACATCCTCAGGATATATTCATGCTTTTACAAGGATGATGCGTATAAATACTTTATGAATATTTATAGGCTAAAAACTATGCTATTCCTTAGGCTCTAAAACATTTTGCATACTTATGGCTATTGGTCACGTGCAGGTATCTCTTAGACGCCTTGAGGGGAATTGGTATACCCCCACCACTTGCTTAAATTTAGTTTCTACGGAATACCGGGAGTTTCTTCTGGGTTTTAAGTTGTAACGTATTGGGGGCATACCGTTTCTTTTCATCACGTCCATGCGCCATGTGATAAAAGCCCGTTGGTCACAGCAACAAATTACAAATTATACCTGCTATTGGTTATAGTATTCTTCTAATTGGTTTTAGTATAGTTTTTCAACAATTTGTTTAAACAATAATTTTTTTAATTACAACTTTTTATCTGATAATTTTTTAATGTTGTTTTTAATATGAAGATAGTGATAACTTGAGACATTGCTTTTTCCTCCTGATGTAGCTTATAATGATAGTTCACGAGCGTATAGCATAGTGGTTGGAACGTTGCATTGGGCTTTAGGCCCAGGAGTTGCGAGTAGTTCGAGATCTCTTAGCGTTAAATAGATTTTGGTAAAAATACACAACCTGTTTGTTAAATTTACGTACAATTACCTGTGTGGGTAGTTGTGAGTTACCAAAAAGCTTGTGTATTTTTATCTAAATATCATTGGGTATTTGTTTAAAAGGCTTTAGGTAAAATTACTGAAAATCTTGTGCACTTTAATCCATAAAATCTTTGGGTTTTTTGGTTCCAAAACATTATAGGTAAAATTACCCAAGTAATTTCTTTCAGTGATAGTGTAGCTCGCCAACACAAAGGTACCCTTGTACAAAAAAGTTATATTTGGTTATTAATTTGCATAAGTATAAGATATTTTAAAATTTCTAACGTGTGGTAATCTAAATTCCATGTGTCAAACTTGTGGAAACATCTGAGTATTTGTGGATCTATAGATTATTGATTTTCATGAACACCATTACAATTATCAAAATATTGTAGATATATACACTGTTAAAAAAAGGAGTTGAAATTTAACTCCCTACGGGACTCTATAAAAGTCGCACGCCTTGAAGAGTTGAAGTAAAGAGAGTTAACGCTTAATCCTTCAGTCCCCACTCTTCTTAAACATGGAGCGTATGAGACTCACTCACCTTGGGGAGTCGATTTTTAACTCTAAAATCTCAACTCCCAACTCCAGCAACCGTTAACTCCCCAAATTTTTAACAGTGTAACAATAATGTGAATTGTTATCCCTTGCAAAAAAGTAGTACTGGATTCAGAACTGGGAAGAAGTACTGGGTTAAGTACTGTAAAATCAGTACTTTTTCGCGCAATATAATTTTTTAAGCACAATAACACATTTTGTCTCAAATTTTAGTGGAATTGTGATTTTGCGTTCAATGTATTCCTCTCTATTTAATTTACAACGAAAAACTATTGCGCAGCCGTAGCACCCATACAATGTTAGTGCGCAGCATGAAAAAATTATTAACAATCCATGGTGAAAAAAGTACTGACTTTCCAGTACTGAACCCAGTACTTGTCTCAGTACTGAACCCAGTACTTGTCTCAGTACTGAACCCAGTACTTCTTCCCAGTCCTTAACCCAGAACTAAATCCAGTACTTCTTTTTGTAAGGGATAAAGACTACCACTTTTGTACAAATCAATTATTGACATTTTTAATATTTTAATATTTTTAATCAGTGGATATTTTTATTATTATTTTCATAAACAGTGCATTAAAATATGTAATTATACGTAATTTCAATAAAATTTAAATTTTGTGCTTTTCGGAATTTCAAGCCAAAAAAGCTGTCCTGGTTTAAGAAACAACATTTTTCTTTCTAAATTTGAAGAAATGAATATTTACTTATTCAGAAGTCAAAAGTGTTACACTTTTTAATAAGTGTATACATGTACACTTCCAAATAAGTGACATTTCTCTCTAAATAAGGGGCTGTTCAAGTATTACGTGAGCATATTTTAAGAGGTTTTTGGCCCCTTCCCCTCCCTCATGTCAGCATTTTTCAATGGATGAAAAAATAATTTTGTATGGAGAGTCAGCATTTTGGAACCCCCTTCCCCCTCCTTGATGCTTAAATAATACTTAAATGGACCCTAAGTGATTGACCGAGTCAAACTTAAAAATTTTTGCCCCCCTCCCCTACTCATTTATAAAAAATTTTGCAACCTTGGTTTTATTTGATTTAATTTTACATTGCTAATTTTTTTTTTTTTTTTTGCAAATGTATTTATACTTTATAGAGAAAAATTGATAGACTTATTTACCCACTTTTTTATTTTTAAACATTTTGCTTCCTCATTGAAGAAGCTTTGTGATCGTTAAAATTTTTGAGTTTTAAAAATAATCTAAATCGACTTATGTTTATCTGAAAAGCCCAAATTTTCATGTTTAAAAAAAAGATCGGATATTTTTAAGCACCATTTTCACAAAAAAATATCGTTTCTTAACAAAATTTTTTTTCACACTTAAAATACAACTTAACAAATAAAAAATCATATTGTCTCAAAACGAATCGATTGACCTATATAAAGTCTATAATGGACCGAAAATTCGCATAATAATAAATCATGAGTTTTCATTTTTTTTTTTTCATTTAAAATTCTTTTTCTTTTTACACCTTCTCCAATTTTTATTTTATAATCATAGATCCTTTGGACAAAATATTCTATATGTAAAAATGGATTAATTTAATTATGTATAAAGTATACATTTTATTCTCAATTTGAAGAAATAATGGGGATTTTTAATTTTTATTAAAATTTTAATTTTGACGTCTTTAATATAACTACTCTAATTGGCATTTTTAAGTAATGATTCTTTTATAAAAATTTTAAAAAATGTTTTACAATGAAAAACGAATTTAGCTTCCTTTTTGAGAAAGCAAATATTTTTTTTACATAAAAGCGAAATCTTCAGAAATGAACATAATTTTCACATAGTTTTGTAATTTCTTCATATCTTCATAGTTTGCTGCATTTATTTTTTAAAGATTATATCTCCGTTTTTCAAATAATTTTCATTTTGTATTAAATGTTCTTAGTGTCCTACATTTTTTCAGTTCTTTTACTTATTGTCTTTAAATTAATATCTTCACATTTTTATCAAGTTATTCGTTCTTTCATCATATTTTTTATTCTTTAAGCTTTTAATTAATTTAATATTTTTAACTTTTTATCTTATAGCTTAAAATTTTTATGTTCTGTAGGTTTTCCAATGTTCATCATAATTTCTTAATCTTTATAATTTTTTACAGAATTTCATCTATTATTTTTTAAATGTAAATTTGCTACTAAATTTTTATCAATTTGCAAAGAAAATAAAAATGATAATTCGCTAGACACCCTGTAAATTTCTTTAAATTTTACATGTTGAAAAAGGTTATTTTTTTAAGTAATTGGATTCTCAAAATTATTACGTATTTTAAATTAATTATCTTTATAAAAGGGAATAAAAATTATATGACCTTTAAGTTCTGAACGTTTAAATCAACGAAATTATTATTTTAATATTTTACAAATTCAAATTTGACCAAAAATAAAGTTTTGCTTACCAAAAAAATGATTTTGATATTTTAAGAATTAAATTCTTCTTTTATATTTTGCGTTGCAAAAGTTATTCTTGAAAATATTTCCATGTAACAAAAATTTCGTTTAAATGAACGTTCAGAACTTCAGGGACATAAATTATTAATTTAAATTTTTATTAAATTCTCTAAAAGAAAAATATAGGTACTAGGTATTTATTTCATTTTTTTCATTATTTATTAAATTCTACATTTTAAAAGGAATAAATTTTTTATTTAATATTTTAATTAATTAATATTAAAACAAATTTATAATTTTATATTCGATTTAGCTCCTAGTTTTGTTCTAGGATTAGATTTAATTAAATACTTTTGTATGAAAGGGCATTGCCCGTTAAATTGAAATAAATAAATAAATAAATAATTGAATTGAATTCTATTTAAATCTTTCTATGGGGCATTATTCCTAAACTACCCCAGTCAAAAATTAGAATATCCTATAACTTTAGTAAATTGTTGCCCTACATGATAATATCAAATCTCTGCAATATTAGCTCTTTTGAAAAAAATTTGTATGAAGTAGAGAGGATTGAAGTTTTGACTTTTTGAATGACACCGTCATTTTCAAGTTCGTATAATTATGGAACAACTTAATAGATTTTAATTTATATATAGTGAATTTTAAAGCTTTTTTCATGCACTTTTTAAATAAAGAATAATTTAAAAAAAAAATTTTAACCCTTCATTTTTCCAAATTAAGTTTTATTTTTCACTTTTGAGGTCTTTCGGCGGTTCTTGGATTTTTTTTATTTTTTTCAATCGAAAGCTGAGATTTTTTCCAACGAAATACGTAAAACTGGAAATGGGTCAATAATGGGTTTTCAAGAGAATGTAAAAAAACCTTCTTTTTTGCTTATTTTTTACATTTTCTCGAAAACCCATTATTGGCCCATTTCCATTTTTACATATTTCGTTGGAAAATTCTCAGCTTTCGATTGAAAAAAATTAAAAATATCCAAAAACCGCCGAAAAACCTCAAAAGTGAAAAATAAGACTTAATTTTGAAAAAAGAAGGGTTACAATATTTTTTTAAAATTATTTTGTATTTAAAAAGTGCTTGAAAAAAGCTTTTAAATTCACTATACATAAATTAAAATCTATTAAGTTGTTACATAATTATATGAACTCGAAAATGACGGTGTCACTCAAAAAGTCAAAACTTCAACCCCCTCTACTTTATACAAATTTTTTTCAAAAAAGCTAATATTGCGGGGATTTAATATTATCACGTAGGGCAAAAATTTACCAAAGTTATAGGACATTCTAATTTTTGACTGGGGCAGTTCAGAAATAATGCCCCCTATGTACTTTAATTTCTTTTAAATAATTGATTTGTATTATCGAGCATTTAGCAGGGACTTTTACGAAATGTGACTTTTGTTTTGTTTTAAAATTAATACTATTGCAGTTCCCGTGTGGAAAAGTTCCCAGTATTTCCCAGTTTGTAAGTGGGCTCCAGTTGGGGGCTAGGTGGGGCCCACCTGGGCTAGGTAGGCCCCAACTGGCGCCCACTTACACTGCGAAATACTCGGAACATTCCACACGGGTTGAAACGCAAAGTGGGGTAAGTCATAATGTATAAAATTCCTCTTTTGGTGCAAATGATATGTTAATTTTTATGGCTCCCAACTACAAAAACATTTTTTTTTTGATAATTTAAAAATTATTATTCTGTTTTAATTTCGTTAAATTTTGGCGCCCCCATGCGGTTGCGCCAGCAGCAAGCGCCTCAGTCATCACTGTAAAAAATTTTTTCGAAATATTTCGAAAAAAAGTTTGCCAGCTTAATTTCGAAACCTGGTTCGTAATTTTTCTAAAGAAATATTCTGAAATAGTTCAAAGCATAGTTCGAAAATTTTCGTAGAGATTGATAGGAAAAATATCGAAACATCGTACGTTTTTTTTTCTAAACGAATGTTCGGAAATAATTCGAAACCATAGTTCGAAAAACTTCAAAAAGATTGATAGGAAAAATTTCGAAAAATATTTCCATTTTTTTTCTAAACAAATATTCTGAATTACATCGAATTATAGTTCTAAATTTTTCGAAAAGATTGTTAGGAAAAATATCAAAACATAGTATGTTTTTTTTCTAAACGAATGTTCTGAAATAATTCGAAACAAAGTTAGGAATGTTTTAAAAAGATTATGGGGAAAAATATCAAAACTTAGCTCCCTTTTTTTAAAAAAAAATGGTCCGAAATCTTTCTAGCTACACGGAGGAAAAAGTCTAACCTTTAAAGCATGAAGTTCTTCCTTCCCTCTGCAGTAGGGCCCACTCCTACTGCAAAGGAAGGGAAAAACTTCATGCTATAAAAGTTAAAATTTTTCTTGCATGTACAGTTAGAAATTTTTCGGAAAGATTTAAAATGTTTGACGCGCTTTGAAAAAAGGTACCTTATATAGAAGCAAAAAATCGATTTTTGAAAATTTTCTTTGCTTTCTTTCTAATCTGATAAATTTCACCGAAACATTTTTAATAAAAAAATATAATAAAAAGAGTTTTTTGTTAAAAAAAGAAAAGAAGAGATACCTCAGTGGCGAGGACAATGGTTTTCTGGACAGTTCTTTCCTTGAAAACTAAACTTGTAATAAAAAAAGGTTCATTTACTAAAAATTTTAATTTTAAAAAACAATCCAAAATTATTTTAACTTTGCAAATACATCTACTTATTGCGATTAAATTTGCAAAGTAAATATCAATAGTTACGTGTAACAGTTTTGATACTTATTTTACAAATAGAATCCCAAAAATAGATGGATTTGCGGAGTTAATATTTTTGAATACTTTATCAAATTTAAATTTTTGGTAAATTAAAATGTATGATTATAGGTTTAGTTTTCGAGAAAAAAGTGTGGAGAAAACCATTCATGTTATTGCGAAATTTCTCCTTACAACTTCTTTATTGTTTTTCTCACAATCAGCGTATTTCGAATTTTTTTACTGACTAGTATACTATTAGTAAATTGAAATAGAATTTAATTTAATACAGAAACTATCGCTCGTTAATAATACATATATAATGATATATAAGAAGGAAACCATTCATACTATAATTAAAAAGCACCAACAGTTTTTTAACGTAAATAAATTACTGGAAAAATTAAATTTATTGTTAACAATCATGGCAAGAAAAATACAAATCTATATATTATTTTGAGTTTGAAATTTGATAATATTATTTATTAATTTAACTACACGGGAATCTTCATCTCCTGATTTTTGATTTCTTCTTTTTTTCTGCCTCTTGTTCCCCTTGCTGGGATTCATATCCAAGAACATTCTAAAATAGGCATAAAATCATTAAATGAACTTTACAAAATATTTGAATAATAATATATTATATATTCTTAATAATAAGATTAATATATTACAATAATATTTAAATTTGAATCAGTGAAATATCACTGACAATTAGTGAGTATAACTGATTCTTAATGGCTGGGTTTTCTTTATTTCAATCAGATGAATTTAACTGACAATCAGTCGTATGTCACTGACTCACCAGTAGATTTTAACTGATAATCAGTGAATTACTCTCTACATTTAAATTAGTTAAAAATACCGTCAAGTAGGGCTATTTTGTGCACGCGAGGTTTTTAATGAATAAAATCTTTATATTCAGTTGCTTAAGTTTGATACTTGGTATAAATATTTTTTGATGACTAGGCTACAGAGAGTACTAAATAAATTTACCTAATTCTTTATCAGAAATCAGAAAAAAAATCGTAAAGTCGTGAAAATCAAGCTGGAAAATTTCAAAGTTCTCAAAATTTTGTTCAGATCTCCGGAAGTTTAAAAGTGTTTCTAAAGGTATTAATAATACTTGTTGACAATTTAGTTGTGATGATGTATACGTGATGCGCTAACTTTTTATTGCATATTTTAAGAAAAAAGTGTAAAAAACTAGAAAACAAGATTTGGTGGGTTATTTTGTGCATTCTTTAAAATCCCATTTTTTCCAATAATTTGTTTTGTAGTTAGTATAAATTACTTTAGATTTTCGTTTTGAAACATTTTTGTCTTATTTTTGTTACAAAAGACAAGAAATAAGCAGAAAATTTCAGTTTTACAAATGGTGCCTTAAAAACCTCAAAAATGTAACATTAATATTTACATGCTTTTCAAGTTAATTTTGAAACTTTTTCTCTCAAAATAACTCAAGAAATGTAAAAGAAGTTATTTTAAGTAAAATTTTCTTAAAGAAATAACTTTTTTTGTAAATCTACATTTTTGTGAAATTTTAGTGTTTTACTTTCAAATTAGTTAAATAATTCCTAGAAAAAAATTATTTCTGGCTTTGTTTTTCTTTATTGTACTCTACAATATCTAGAAATAATACTTCATTCAGCAAAAACGTTAAAAACTTTTTTTTACACAACTTTATAAATAAGCAAACTTTGATGCACAAAATAGCCCCACCATGGGGTTTATTTTGAGCACAACTTTGAGTTTGTATAACTCAGACAGAAAATTTTTTCTTGTCGGCTAACTCATAGGACACCTTTAGAAGGATATCTACAACATAACTGAATAAATAAATTTTTTATTTTTGCAAATTCTGAATTTTAATAAAGCATAGAGTGAAAAAAAGAGCGGTTTTGTGCACAAAATAGCCCCACTTGACGGTAACTAATTATTAGTGAAATATGACTAGTTGTTAGTTAAAATACAACTAAAAAACAGTTCAAATTTTGAGTAATTGAATTTGTAAACCGAATTTTACTAAAATATTAGTAATTTTAACATAATCTAAAAATGAATTTGACTAATAATAATTAATCCGAATTTTCATTTTTTTATTTTTGACATAAAAGATAATTTTTTGGTGTAAAAAACAAAAATATTATATATATACCTATATAATTTACATAGTAATGTAAGTATCCACTTTTCTATCCAGCAAGTTTAGCAGTCTATATGGCACTTTCACAAGCGTTTTTATAGTTTTTATATTGAAAACCGAAGAACAAATTGTCAGTATAATTTAATTTTTAGCTTTGAATGAGCGTTTTTAGTACGTCTTGACTGAAGCAAAATTTAACGAAAACTGAGGAAATTTACCAGGACAGTGACAGTTGAGATGAAACACATGTTGAAAGTCGTAAAAGGACAAAGCGAGTTGTCTCGATAGGAAAAAAAACTTGTTTGTGGGGGTGCATTGTTGAAGGGGTCAAGATTTTTGAGACCTCGGGAAACATTTTTGTGATGATGACAATGAAAATATAAACAGAAATATTTTTATTGAAAATTTTTATGAAGCGCATTATCAGTTGCATTAATTTAATTGAACATCTATACAGAAAGTTATAAAAATGCAGATATATATTTCAAGTTTTAAAAGTTAAAAGATAATTTCTAAGCTATCGGAATAAGGCGGTTTTAAAATTACATAAAAGTTTTATAATAATCTAAATTTAAAAAATTGTAGCTAATTCAATAAAAGAAATGGAAAACTTACCTATTTTAAGCATCTCTTTAGTTGTACTCTTGATAATACAAAGAAATAACTCCGCTTCACTAAAAAACTATTGCCAAAATATGTAGCTAGGAACTAGTGGAAAATTTCAAACATATTTTAACATCGTTTAGAGAAACGTCTTACCTGTTACAGAAATTTCAAGCCCTATATATTTTTCGAAAAATGTCAAATTTCTTTAGAATTTTATTGTAAATAATTTCGAACAATTTCTAATATTGTTTAGAAAAATTTCTTTTTTCTTTGAGAAATTTAAAATCCTATATATTTTTCGAAAAATTTTGAGACTTTTCTAAGATTGTTTAGAAAAATTTCTTACCCGTTACAGAAATTTCATGTCCTATATATTTTTCGAAAAATTTCGAATTTCTTTCGAATTTTATTTTAAACCATTTCGAACATTTCCAACATCATTTAGAAAAATTTCTTTTTTCTTTGATAAATTTAAAACCCTATATATTTTTCGAAAAATTTCGATACTTTTTCGAAATTTTTCTAAATAAGTCGAAAAATTTCGAAACTTCTTGGGAAAAATGGTATTTCGTACCCATTTTCGAAAATTTTCTTACTTTTATGTGCGATATATTTCGAAAATTTTTTACAGTGGCACCTAACTCTCAATACGGCACTAGCTAGTAATTCTGTTTGTGATGGGTATATCCTGAGGATGTCCTAAGGATATCCTAAGGATGTCCTGAGGATGTCCTGAGGATATCCTGAGGATATCTTAAATTTCATTTTATGAATATCCATGAATATCCATATCCATTATCCAAATCGCCGCTTTTAGGATATCCTGAAAATATCCTTGGATATCCCTGGGATATCCTAGGGATATCCACGGGACATTTTTAGGATATCCCGGGATATTCGGTGCTGTGAGGGTACAGACCTTTTTTACACTTTTTAGTTATTTTTTGAAATTCTGATACATTTTTCTTCTGCAATGATTTTTCTTCAATTTATGATTTTTTTTTCATTTTCTAGTAAATCATCTTCAACTTATAATTATCCTTATCTTCAATTTGTCTTCCTTTTTCCATTTGTAGTAGTTTATTTATTTTTTAAAACTCTGATAATTTTTTTTCTTCTCGAATAGAATGTTTTTTTCATTTTCAAGTAAATGTTCTTAAGCTTTTAGTTATTTTTATCTTCAATTTGTCATTTTTTTAAAATTTATTGTATTCTTTTGCGCTTATAGTTAATTTCCATTGAGTTTGAAGCGGACTAAATCATTTTTACGGTCAGGAGAATTTTTTTTCAAAAAGTAAAAAAAAATTTTCATCATACTAAGTTTTATTTAGAAAGAACGTTTAGAAATAATTTTCTTTGATTTGAAAAAATGTCTCTAAATTAAAAACGATTTCTTTATACTAGTAAATTTCAATTTAACTTCAAAAAGACCTTTTTTGTGTACCAAGGAAAGTTTCTTCCATTTAAAAAAATGTTTTTAAACGGAGTTAACCCTTCAAAGTAAAGTATCTTTTTTATTCGAATAGATTTGTTCCTTGACAATACTTTTTATATATGAACATATAAGATTATTAAATATATATTATAAATATTATATAATTTTCTTTTTTATTCGAATACATTTTTTCCTTGACTATAATTTTTATATCTGAACATTAATATAAATTTTATATAGGAACATATAAAAAAATTATACTGAAGGAAAAAATGTATTCGAATAAAAAAGATACTTTACTTTGAGAGTTTATTTCGTTTCAAAAATTTCTTTAAACGGAAGAAAATTTTCTTGGTACAAAAAAATGGTCTGTTTTAAGTTAAATTGAAATTTACTAGTATAAAGCAATCGTTTTTAATTTAGAGAAATTTTTTTAAATCAAAGAAAATTATTTTTAAACGTTCTTTCTAAATAAAACTTAGTATGTTGAAAATTTTTTTTACTTTTTGAAAAAAATTCTCCTGACCGTAAAAATGATTTAGCCCGCTTCAAACTTTATACGAATTTTTCCTTATATTAGTAAAAATTTGTGGTAAAATTTTGAACAAAATCGAAGGTGGTATTTTTGAGATAATTGACTTTGTTTATTTTCAGAAAATACGGCGCCATTTTGTTAATTTTTAAGATTTTTTAAAAATTGCAATAAATTTTTTAAGAGAAAGATATTATCTACAAGATTAAAGAAAAAAAATTGATTATCTTAATTATACAAAAAATGCCATGCAAAAGAAAATTTTTTAATCGGGGTTTTCATTTTTTTTTTAGTTAAATTTGAAACCCTTATAACTTTGTTTAAAATCTTTTTTTGAAATTCGGAAAAATGGTTATCTCCTTATTTTAGTTGAAAAATAATGTATTTAATTGACAATAAAATCAATGACCTGAAGGTGGTCAGCCTACCTCATTTAAAATGGATTCCATCAGCAATTTATAGATTTCTTTTACGTTTTCTAGTTATTTTTTCAAACTCAATATATCATTCCCATTTCATTTTTTATTTTTAATAACCTAACTGTTTTTTTCATTTTCCAATTCTTTTTACTTCCTCATGAAAAAAGCTTTTTATTCGTTCAAATTTACAAATTTTTTAAAATGCTTCAAATTAACTTTCCTCTACCTACACTGAGAAAAAATTTTGGTATAAATTCCTGTGCTGTTCACTACAAAAGTGTCATAATTGACAGTCTCCGAAATTTTACCGTGCTGTCTTACAATTTTTACCGGATTTTCTGGTAAAAATTGTGGGAAATCCAGTAAAAATTGTAAGACAGCACGGTAAAATTTCGGAGACTGTCAATTATGACGCTTTTGTAGTGAACAGCACAGGAATTTTTACCAAAATTTTTTCTCAGTGTAGAAATGTGTGGTATGAGTTCCTGATCAAATATCCGGCTATATGTATGTATGTATGTGTGTGTGTGTGTGTGTGTGTGCAAAGCAGACGAGGTTTTTAAAAATAACCACTAAATAATTGTTATTGAATTTTAATTTTTTAACCTATAAATTTCACTTAATATATAAAAAATCGTATTCCTTGCTTAAAAAAAAAATCGATTGACCTATACAAAGTTCATATTTTGTCCAAATTTTAAAGAATCAATCACAATTTTCAAATTTTTGAAAAATTGATATTTTTAATTTTTTAAAAATTGACTTATTGCTTCCTTCATGAGAGAGCAAATATTTTTGCTGACATGGAAGCAAAATTTTCATGAAATGAACATAATCCTCGGCTTCTTTAACTTTACAGTAATTTCTCTTCCATTTCTAGTTTTATTTTAATCAACTTCTAGTTTTTGTCATTTTTTAGTTAAATCTTTCTCATTTTCTGGTTTATTTTTAAGTCCTTATTACTTCTTCACTTTTTTAAAAATATTTTGCTTCCAAGTAATCTTCTTCTATTTTCTAGATATTTTATTTATTATCCAAATAATATCTCACTTCTATTTATTTTACTTATTTCTAGTTGTTTTTCTGTAAATTAGTTGTTGTTAGACTTTTTAATGTTCTTTTATTTTTTGTTATATTTTACCAAAATTTCTAGTCATTTCCATCAATTAAAACTATTTTACTTTATTTTTGAGCTTTTTTTCCTTCCTTGGTTTTATTTTTCAATTAATCTTTTCGGATAATTTTTTATTTAATTCTAGTTATAACCTTACTTTCTTAAAAGTTTTCTCTATTTACATTTCAATTTGGGATCATTTTCATGATTTTTCAATTATGTGTTACATTTTTTTTATTTTGTGCCCTCTTAATAATTTATTTACATAATCATTCCTCTCCTTTCTAGTTCTTACTCACTTTTTAGTTACCCTTTTTTTACGTATGATGTTTTTTACTTTCCAATAATCTTTCCTAATTTGGTACAATTTTAGTTATTTTCCAAAATTTTCGAGTTTTTTGTCATTTTCTAGTTGTATGTTTTTTTTTCTTATTTTCTAATCACATTTCTCTAATTTGCCGATTATATTTTTCTAATTTTACTTATTTTTCTCATTTTTTAATTCTATCTTGAATATTTAAAGTATTAGGTACTTATTCCTTTTTTGAGAAATAATATTTTTTCTTCGTAGTTTTCCTCTGTTTACTAGTCAACTTATTTAATGTCTAAATACCCACTTTTTTGCTTCTATTTATTGTTCTTATTATTTTTTGCTTTTCTTTACTTTAGTTTTTCTTACACTTTCTAGCATTTTTCTTCAATTTCTAGTTATTCTTTTTTTTTAGATTTTTTCTTTTTAACCACTCATTTATCTTTTACTTTCTAGTTTTCTTTATTTTCTAGTTACTTTAAAACAAATCTAGTTATTATTTTACTTTCTAGTATTTATCACATACTTTCTATATTTCTAGTAATTTTCTAATTTTTTTACCCTTTCCTGGTTATTTTTAATTCACTTTTAATTACTTTACTTTCTAAATCTTTTTTATTTTCTAGTCAACTTTATTAATAATTAATATATTGTTTTTAATGTCTCAATATTTTTTGTGTTTATTTTTTTTTCTTATTACTATAGTTGTTTTTTTAGTTTATAATATTTTTTCATTTTCTAGAGATTATTCTTTGGTTTCTGGTTATTTTTCAATAAACTTTAGTAATATTCTTTAATTTAGTTATTTACTTTTTACTTTCTAGTTATTAATCAATTCACTCTAGTAATTTTAAATTTTCTCTTCCCTTTCCTGGTTATTTTTAATCCACTTTTAGTTATTACTTTAGTTTCTAGATTATTTCTATTATCTATACCTCTTAGTTTAATATTTTATTTTATCTATCTCGATGTCCCAATATTTTTTGTTTTTATTTATTTTTTTTATATTACTAAGTATTTTTTTTAGTTTATAACTTTTTTTTCATTTTCTAAAGATTATCCTTCGTTTTCTGGTTATTTTTCAATAAACTTTATTAATTTTCTTTAATTTAGTTATTTTCGTCTTCTTCTAGTTATATTATAACTTTCTAGTTATTAACAAATTCATTCTAGTAATTTTCTAATTTCTCTTCCCTTTCCTGGTTATTTTTATATTTTTAATCCACTTTTAGGTATTACTTTACTTTCTAGATCTTTTCTATTTTCTACCCATCTTTATTAATATTTTATTTCATCTTTGTAATGCCGCAATATTTTTTGTTTCTACATATTTTTTCTTTTTACTATATTTGTTTTTTTTTTTAGTTTATAATTTTTTTTTCCATTTTCTGCAGATTATTCTTCATTTTCTGATTATTTTTAATAAACTCTATAGTAATTTTATTTAATTTAGTTATTCTCGTCATTTTATAGTAATTTTGTAACTTTCTAGTAATTTTTCAAATTTTTAGTAATTCTTCTGCATTTTTTAGTTCTTTCTTTTTTTAATTTCTCATTCTTCTCTTACTTTATTATTTTATTTATTTATTACTTATATGTATAATTATATATACGAAAAATATGTTTTTCTTTAATTACAGCAATCGAAATATTAATGATTCAAATGGAGGGCCCGATTGGCACAAATATTTTTTGTGCGGAGTTAAAGGAATTTTAGAAGCTATACCAAAGGAAAATATTCCAAATGGAATGTTAGCAGCTGTTTGGGGAGATATTCCAGCAAATTCTGGACTTTCTAGTTCCAGCGCTCTTGTTTCCGCTGCTGCACTAGCAACGACACGTGTTTCTCAGGTTAGACTTTTAATCAATAAATTACGCCTATAGATTATTGAAGAATAAAAAAAGAAAACTTTATAAAAAGAACCTAGTTTAAATAGACAAAATTCAATTTATCGTATTAATAAAATTAATTAATTAAATATGATTTATAAATGATGAAGATAAATGATAAATAATCAATTGCACTAACACTTTTAAAGTTACGCGTGCTACAAAAATTAAGTTCATTTGTCCAGAAAGAGATATCTTCTTCTTAAACTCTGAATCTGTCGAAAAACTCGTGAAATACTGACAATTTTTCAATTTTAATTTATACTGGACTTAATCCCGGTGCTTTAAATCACGTCACGAAAATAATGTGTGATGAATAAAACGAGGTATTATACGCAAGCATTGGAGTGGTATCTTCCGGCTCAACTCCTCAGAATCGATGAGCAAACTTTCCACAAAACTCAACTCCTCCTTTGAAACAGGATGTTTCCAAAGTTCACTAAAGACTTGTCGGACATATTACATTCTTGAGTCCAATTATAAAAGCAAAGATGGTGTTTCTTTTATTTTTACAGCAACAGTAAATATGTAACATTAAGATTAAATCACGATGCGTTTTTTATTTAATTCACTCTCTGAATCTGAATCAGTGATTTTCTACTATAATAAAATAGCGAGAAATTGGTTTCTATTAAATAGTAACAAAATTCACTAATATTTAGTAGAAATCTACTAATTTGAAAGTGAAATATCTACTAATTGAAAAAGTAAACATTCACTATTGGAATTAATAGATATTTTCACTTTAAAATTAGTAATTGTCTACTATTAATTAATAGTTTTTTACTAAAAAATAGTGAAGTTTTTCACTATTTAATAGTAACCGATTTCTCGCTACACTGAAAAAAATGTTTAATCATATCAACAAAAATTTTTTTAGCTCAACCAAATTTTTAGTCATAACTACAAAAATTTGGTTGGCTCTACCGAATTTTTGTTGATATGACTAAACATTTTTTTCAGTGTAATTAATTATTAGAAAACCACTAATTCCGATTTAAAAAGCAAATAAATAATTGTAAAGTAAACATTTTTCTGTTAATAAAGTTTATATTGTCTATGGTTTGAAGGATTATATTGACCCGTTTTCTCCTATTACATTGGTTTTTTGCAAACCTTAGTATAAGTTTCGCAAACGACAGGAAGTGCCAACGGACTACTGAGTCAGACTCTTTCTGATTAATCGCTATTTCCTTTGATAGAACTTTTCCCACTAGCTACTCAGGAAGTATAATAGGATGACATTTGTAAGTTATTCTTGAGTTGATTGCTCGGTCTTTCAAACTATATATCACCCTTAAAACATCTTTCTATTAGCTCTTCAAAAAATTCTGAAGCTGTATTTTTTGAATTGTTTATTCTGTTGCTAAAAAAAAAAATTATGAAGAAGAAATTGCAAAAAGATTTACACTGTGAAACAGTTTTGCTTAAATCAAACATAATTAGGTTTAATTTCAACAAATTTTTTGGTTAATCTTTTATGTTTCATTTAAATTTTTGTTTGTTTTTTTTTTGTTTAATTCAAACATATATTTCATTTAATTTAAACAAAATAATTTGTTATTTTAAAGGAAGTAAATTTTATTTTAAATAAATAAAAAATTTCATCTTTAACATATTATTCTTTCACTGGCACCATTAACGCAAGCTCGAGCGCGCGACAAACTTTGCATTGTTGTAGGTCATTTAAAACTATAAATTTTTGCAAATTCAAATAAGGAGTACTTTTTTAAAAGTTTATAAATCCACATTTTGTTATTTCCAGAAAATTAAACAAATGCAGTTTTGCACCTTACCCCTAGATTTAATTATAAAGTAGAAAAAATATACGAAATTATTTATAAACGAATGTTTTTTCACTTAAGGAGATTTATTTTTAATCAAAGTTTATAGTAATTAAGAAATTTAAAGGTTCTTGTAATTTATTCTAGGAAAAAAATTAAAATATTAAATCATCTTGGTTAAGTCCAAGTTTTTTTTAAATTGAAAATTCTTTGATAATAAATTTTTTCTTGAATTTAACAGTGACAAATCGATTTGTAAGGTTCCTAATATGTTAAATTTGTGATTATCTCAACTTTTTTGGAAAATGGGTTTATCAAGTTTTGAAAATGTGCTCCTCAAATAATAGAAATTACGAAATTGAAGAATATATCTAAAAAAATGAGGAACATAATTGAAAGTTGAAAAAATATTCGAAAAATGGCTACATAGTTACACAATTGAAAAGAATAGTTTCAAAAATTAACAAACATTAAATTTAAACCAAATATTGAAACATTATAGGAATATTGGAAATAATTGCAAATTGAAAAACTGGATTGAAAATAAAAAAAAATAATTGAAATAGAAGAATATAATAAAAAAAAAGGAAATAAATTAAAAATTTGAGAATTAAATTAAAATTTGAAAAAATAATTGATAACCACAGTTAAAAATTTTGTGTAAATTTAACACAGATTAAATGTCCCAAACGGTCCACTCAAAGTTTGTGTTACTTTTGTGTTAAACTAACATAACCTATATGTTAATTTAAACAATCTTCTTGTTAAATTAACCTGATCTTTATGTTAAACTTATCACAAAGATTGTGTGAAACGTTTTTTACACAAAACTTTTAATGAAAGAGAAATGACAAAATAACGAAAATATTCGACAATTGAGAAAAATTCAAAACATGCCTAGATTAATACACAACCAAACAAAATAATTTAAAAAATCAAAGAATAATTATAAAATTTTCAGATAACAATTGAAAAACGAAAAAAATGTCAGAAATAATTGAAAATTACGGAAAATGATTAATAATTGAAGGAAATAGTTAAAAAAATGAAGAGCATAATTGAAAAATTGAAGAAAATATAAGAAAAATGTTGAAAATAATTGTCAATTAAAAACAAAATTTGAAATATGGCTAGATTAATAGATAGCTGAAAAAAATAATTGAAAAAATGAAACAAGAAACATTAAATTTTAAGAAAGTAATTGCAAATTGAAAAATTAAGAAAATTATAGAAACAATTGTTGGAAATAATTGCACATTTAACAACAGGATTGAAAATCGAAAAAAATTAGTTAAAACTGAAAAAATATACTAAAAATTTAAAGAAAATATAACTGATAAAAGCCGAGAATTAATGAATATAGAAGAAAAAAATTAAAAACTGAAGAATGGAAATGAAAACTGAAGAATGGAAATAAAAATTGAAGAATGGAATTAAAAATTAAAGAAAATAATTGAACAATTGTATTTAAAATTAAAGATCCTTAATGATAATCGAAACAATAATAGAAAAGATTTTATAATAATAATTATAATAATTAAATTGAAGTTTTAAAACAATTTTTATGAGTAAACAAAAATGAAAAAATCCGAGAATTATTTCAATAATTTTTATTTCAATATTATTTTTTGATTATTTTCATGAATTTTCAACTACTTTCGGTCTTTCTCACAATTTCCAAAAATATTTTAATTATTTATCTAAAACTTCCATTATTTTCTTCAATTTTTAATTATTTTTATTTTTTTTTCAATAATTTGTCAGTTTTTCAAGTACATTTCTCAAATTTCAATAAATTCCCAAGTTCAATTTACTTCTCCCAAGTTTAATTTATTTTTTTAAACTTATCATTGTTTTTATCACTTTTAAATTATTATCTTTAAGTTTTAAATCTTAAAACCATTTTTAAATTATTTTCCACAATTTTTACAATTATTCCCATTTTTTAAAAGCTTTTTCTACGATTTATAATTATTTTTCTTAAATTTTCTATTATTTTCTTCAATTTTTTACATAATTTACAAGATTTTAAACTTTTTTTCTGATATTTCAATTATTTTAATCAAGGTTTCAATATTATTTTTCAATAATTATTATTTCAATATTATTTTTTGATTATTTTTTTGAATTTTCAATTGCTTTCTGTCTTTTTCATAATTTCTAAAAATATTTTAATTATTTATTTAAAATTTCCATTATTTTCTTCAATTTTTAATTATTTTTATTTTTTTCAATAATTTGTCAGTTTTTCAAGTACATTTCTCAAATTTCAATAAATTCCCAAGTTCAATTTACTTCTCCAATGTTTAATTTATTTTTTTAAACTTATCATTGTTTTTAACACTTTTAAAATTATTTTCTTTAAGTTTTAAATTTTAAAACCATTTTTAAATTATTTTTTTACAATTTTTAAAATTATTCCCATTTTTTAAAAGTTTTTTCTACGATTTTTAATTATTTTTCTCAAATTTTCTATCATTTTCTTCAATTTTTAATTATTTTCAATTTTTTACATAATTTACAAAATTTTAAGCTCTTTTTTCTGATATTTCAATTATTTTATTCAAGGTTTCAATATTATTTTTCAATAATTTTTATTTCAATATTATTTTTTTATTACTTTCTTGAATTTTCAATTACTTTCGGTCTCGTTCATAATTTCTGAAAAGTTTCAAATAATTTATCTGAAATTATTATTATTTTCTTCAATTTTTAATTATAATTTATGATTTTCTAGTATTTTATGTATATTCTGTATTTTTGTAATTACTTCTCTCTTTTTCGTTAGTTTTCTTTAAATTTCAATTATTTTCATTATTTCAGAATTAATTAACTAAAATTTTAATTATTTATCTCAATTTTCAATATATTTTTTTAATTTTCAATTATTTGGTATTTTCAACTTTTCATTATTATAACTTTTTTCAATTTATTTCCAAGATTTTCAAGTGTTTTTCTCAAATTTCAATTATTTTCTTTAATTTTAAAACATTTTTATGATTTTATAAATTAATTTCCCCAGTTTTTAATTGCTTCCATTATTTTTTCAATTAATTTGCAAAATTTGCAATTATTTTTTTTAAATTTCTATTATTTTTTGCAATTTTTTTTAATTCTAAATTTTTAACAATTTTTTTCTAAATAAATGAAAATTGTTATAGGGTAAATGCGGGGGTAGTCGGACACTTAAGAATTCGATCTTAAATAATGATATTTTTCTTAAAATTGAAAAGTATTTTAACATATTGCTTTGCATGAACCGTTAAATGAGTCATCCATGATTAGTTTTCATATAAATTTGCTACAAACATATCAATATTTAATAAAATATTGCTATTTTAATAAAAAATCAGAATATCAGCAGTAGTCGGACACTTGCTTGTAAAGTCGGACACAAGTGTATCAGTAGTCGGACATTTTTCTTTTTTAAAATAATAAAATATTTCTTGCTTTTATGTTATAAAATCTATCAAATTTAGTTACAGAAATAATCCTTAGGCTGCACGATTTTAATTTGTAAACCCATGTGGTGAATCTTAAATAAAAAAAGAAAGTTTTTTAGTTTTAAAATTTTATACCTCACTATGGCATTTTGAAGACAATCTGTCAAGTTCTGTTGTGATCCTTCAGTGAAAAGGAGAAATTCGTATAAAATCAAAATTTAGGTTATTTTTCTTTTGATGCAGAAAATGTTAGAAAGTTAACAAATTTATAGGTTATAAGTAGTTGTTTTTATGGTATTTACTTTTTCAGCATCTAAAATAATACGATATAAAATACAAGTAATATAGTGTCCGACTATACACAAACACTCTAAAATCTGACAGGTTAGGTCGGACACGTCAATTACGTCAATTATTTGTAAATTTAAATTCATTTTAATATTATTTTCATTTTTAAACATAAAATTAGAGTTTTCATAATCACTTTGTAACATTTTTAAACATAATTACAACCTACAAAACGTTATTTCGTACTAATAAAAATCTCTACCTCCTTAACGGCTGGAATAAGAAATCAGACAAAATGTCAAAACAACGCGGTTGAGTAAATTATTGTTGCATTTTAACTCATTTACACATCACCAGAGGGCGTTGCAGGTAATTTTTATATTCTATAATTCTGACAAATTTGATAAAATAACTTTGTGAGAAGATTCCGATAGTAAATAATTATTTATTTAACTTCAAAACTGAAAGTGTCCGACTATCGGTACTGTCCGGACTTACCCGCATTTACCCTATTTATTTTTAAATATTATCTTTTTTAAAAAAATATTTATAATTGTTGATATTTGATAGTCTGAGGTTATTTCTTATTTCAAATGCCAATTTACAAATTGACGTGAAAAACGTAAGAAAATTGTACTTTTCATTAATTATAAAATAACTGTGAAAATGTGAGAACTGGGACTTTGAAAAAGTAAAATTTACAAGAAAAATGTACAAAAAATACAATTTTTTAGTAAAACTCTCTCTTACAGAAGTGTCAATCATTTCAGATATACCTCAATTTCATCTCGATAAAATAAAAAATAATAAAACTTTCACATTTAGTTTACTTTAATAAAAACAAAGCCATGATTGTAATTTTCGAAAAAGTCGATAAACACTCGTACATGTTCTACCGGAAAGAAGAAAAGTAAACAACTAATTTTAGAATAGTGACGCCATATTTTATGCGCAAAGACTTCTGCGCATAAAATACGTTTGAATCAAGCATAAAATGTATTTCTTTCAAATATAAAAACTTCAAACACAAGTTTGGTTTAATTTTAATAAAATTATGTTTTTAATCAAAGAATCAGAAAATTATCTTCAAACAAAATATATTGCGACAAAATTTCAGATATTTCTAATACAATGAAATTAAACATGAAAACATTTATTTATAATTATGTTACTCAATAACGCTACAACAATTTTCATAAAACAAACATATTGTTGTAGTACTCAATGACAAAACAGAAGTTGGCAACAATAAGTGCAAGTGCTGAAAGATACATAGGAACTATGGGAGGTGGAATGGATCAAGCTATCGCTTTCTTGGGTAGAGCAGGTGAATTATTATTTTGAATACGAAGCTGAGAAATATTGTGTACATAAACAATTTTGAAAATATTAATAATTTAATTAAATTTAGGAAGCAAATTAGTGAAAAATATTAATAAAACTTTATTGCTACTTTTATTATTATTGAACGTACAGTGGTTAAAAATTTGAAATTTAACTATTTTCTAGTATTTTTTTGTTTTGTTTAAATGACTTTGTTGTATTTTATTTAAAGGTTCAGCGAAGCTTATAGAATTTAATCCATTACGTGCGACAGATATAACATTGCCTGAACATGCAGTTTTCGTAATAGCGCACAGCTTGGTGTGTCACAATAAAGCTTCAACTACTGACTTTAATCTGAGAGTCGCAGAATGTCGGTTCGCAGCACAGGTGAGTTATTCCAATTACATTTTCATATCTCATTGCTAATTAAATTATTATTTATATAATAATTGATCACTAATTAATAATTAATTAATTCACTAGTAGCCCGCGATTATTTTATATAGCTTAATCTATCAATAATTATAAATATTTTAAACATAATATTTAAAAATAAATACAACAAATTCAATTTATTTAGAAAAAAAAAATTATAAAATTTTAGAATTAAAAAAAATTGCAAAATATAATTGAAATTTAAAAAAATAATTGCAAATTTTGCAAATTAATTGGAAAAATAATGGAAGCAATTAAAGATTGGGGAAATTAATTTAAAAAATTATAAAAATGTTTTAAAATTAAATAAAATAATTGAAATTTAAGAAAAATACTTGAGAATCTTGGAAATAAATTGAAAAAAGTTATAATAATGAAAAACTAAAAGAATATATTGAAAATTGAAATAAATAATTAAAATTTTAGGAAATTAATTCTGAAATAATGAAAATAATTGAAATTTGAAGAAAATAATTGATAAAATTACATAATATGTATTTTAATTTTGAAATAAAGAAAAGTTAAAGAAAATTTCTGAAAAATACTTGAAACTCTTAGAAGTTCATTAAAAAAATAATAATAATTAAAAATTAAAGAGAATACAGGAAAAAAGATAAACATAGTTTATAATTGAATCGAACAATTTTTAATTTGAGAGAAGTAATTACAAAAATTCAGAATATACATAAAATAAAAATACAAGAAAATCATAGATTATAATTAAAAATTGAAGAAATAAGAAAATAATGAAAATTTTAGATAAATAATTTAAAACTTTTTAAAAATTATGAAAAAGACCGAAAGTAATTAAAAATTCAAGAAAATAATCAAAAAATAATATCGAAATAAAAATTATTGAATAATAATATTGAAACCTGAATAAAATAATTGAAATATCAGAAAAAAGTTTAAAATTTTATAAATTATGTAAAAAATTGAAAATAATTAAAAATTGAAGAAAATGATAGAAAATTTGAGAAAAATAATTAAAAATCGTAGAAAAAACTTTTAAAAAATGGGAATAATTGTAAAAATTGTGGAAAATAATTTAAAAATAGTTTTAAAATTTCAAACTTAAAGAAAATAATTTAAATGTGATAAAAACAATGATAAGTTTAAAAAAATAAATGAAACTTTGGAGAAGTAATTGAAAAAATTACAGAATTTTTTTAAATTAAAAAAATTATTGAAATTTGAGAAATGTACTTGCAAATCTGACAAATTATAAAAAAAAATAAAAATAATTACAAATTGAAAAAAATAATGGAAATTTTAGATAAATAATTTAGATATTTTTGGAAATTATGAAAAATTTCTGTAGTTACCCGTGTTTGGTTCGTTTGGAATACGGGTGTTTGTGATAAATAAATAAATAAATAAAAATAAAAGTAGTAAAAAGAACAAAGGTAATTGAAAATTCCAGAAAATAATCGAAAAATAATAAAAATAATTTAAATATCTAATAAATAATTTACAATTTTGAAAGTTATGAAAAAGAATGAAAATTGAAGAAAATTGAAGAAAATAATGAAAATTTGAGAGAAATAATTAAAAATCTTAGAAAATACTTTTAAAATATAGAAATAATTAAAAATTAGGGAAAATAATTGAAAAATTATCTTAAAATTTGATACTTGAAGAAAATAATTTAAATGTGATAATACAATGATAACTTTAAAAAAATAAATGTTTGAGAGAAATAATTGAAAAAATTACAGAATTTTTTTTAAATGAAAAAAGTAATTGAAATTGGAGAAATGTACTTTTGAAAATCTGAAAAATTATTTGAAAAAAATGAAAATAATTAAAATTTGAATTCGAATTAATGAAAATATCAGATGAATAGTTTAAAATTTTTGAAATTATGGAAAAGAATGAAAATAATTGAAAATTGAAGAAACAAATGGAAATTTCAGATAAATACTTAAAAATCTTAGTAATAATTTTAATTAATGAGACTAATTAAAAATTTTGGAAAATACATAATTCAAAAATGATTTTAAAATTTAAAACTTGTAGAAAATAATTTAGAAGTGATAAAAACAATGATAAGTTTTACAAAATTAATGAAATTTGGGAGAAATAATTGAAAAAATTACAGAATTTTTTTTAATTGAAAAAAAAAAATTGAACTTTGAGAAATGTACACTTGATAATCTGAAAAAATAATTGGAAAAAATGAAAATAATTAAAAATTGAAGAAAATAATTTATACCTATTTATTTATTTTTAAAATTATACAGGCTACATATTGTTACGTCATAAATAACATAACATACAAAAATATCTTTTTATTCAATCGGTGGTTTGAACAGTGAGGGTAAGGTGTACAGGTAAATGAATAGAGAGGCACATGTACATTATATATAAATATCTGAATTTATTGTTTACACAAGGGATAATCGATGATAAAAATCTAAAGTGCTGAGGAGTTGAGAGAGCGGCGAGAACTGGTGGCAGAGTACGGATAATCTGAAACAGATTATACGTTCAGGAAAGAAATGGGATAAGAGACGAAAGATTAAAATGTTTGTACTTACTTTTATTTTAATCGTGAAGAATCTTGGTCAAGTTTCAGAAACTAATGTTTCAAGTTGTTGTTGGACCTTGGTAGGCGGCAAATCAGCAATCAGACGGCTGTGGTGAAAAGCCGAGGTTGGGCCGACGTTGGCAGGAAACTGGCAAATTACTGGCAACCAGCCAGCTGAGTATGGTCGTGATGTTGGTTGAAACTTGGCAGAATACTGGCAATCAGCCAGCTGAGATTTTTCTGCAATGTTGGCCGGACACTGGCGAGATATTGGCAACTAACCCGTTAAACGTTATACAGTAAATTGGTTAATTTACTGTTCGTAGAAAATTGACAAAATTTAATTGGTTGTCGAACAAAGTTTCTGGTTGAATCAACTTGGTATAAAGAAGGTTGACAAACGTAGTTTCGGGGTTTGAATTAGACTGGTCTTTTTCATATCGCACAGCACTTTATATAGTCTTTTTTAATCAATATCATTTCGGGACTTTGCGAAGCCGTTTCAGAAAGAGTACAGGTTCTATTGATTACCAGCTTTATTATAAAACTCCTTGCACGTTACCTTATATGGTATGAATTTAGGGTGTTTCTCTATTTTGTACAATCAATGTGGTGAGAAGAGTCATGATAAACGTTATTGATTCACATTGTTTGCTACCCGTATTCTTATGTGTTATTATTCACGGTAAAAATTCAGGAATATATATATATATGAGTAAGAATTGATAAATATATAATAATATTAATAAACGTTACATACGTAACACCTCGGCCCTCTTTTCCAAAACTTATGGAGTGAGTTTTGGTCCAGAATATAAATTTATTGAATTTAATTTAACCTTTAAGTTTAATAAATTTGAATTTTAATTATTAATTGTTAACGAGATGACGAGCTGTTACGTTTACAGAAAGATCATAATCTACAAATCTACAAATTAATTTGTACAGAACATTAATTGATATACTTTAAATTACAGACATGAATCAAACAGTAATATGATCAATTTTGAGAAAAAGTTATTTCCTACGTAATTTACGTTTACAAAACATCAATAAAGCAGTAATATTTTAGGTTTTTCAACAATCTATTGTATCTGGTAAAAAACATCAATTAGGAGTAACATTAATAATTTTTTAAGAAAAAGTGTTACTTACGTAACTTACGCATATTTTTCGAGTTTGTTACAGTTAATTTTGAAATTTAAAAGAACATAAGCACTTAGTACAATTTTTCAATTTATAAGAGCCTACATGATGCTATTTATGTTTAATATGGCAAACACATTTATATATGGAAATTATTCTAAATTTAAAAAGATTTATTTATTGTTTTTGTTTTTTGTTTCCTTTGACAACCACACACATACATATATTTGCAAAATACATTACGCTAAAAAAAAAAATTTGTATTATTTTTATTTTCATAATAAAAAGTCATCCGTCGTATATACGCGGAGCCCCTCACCCCTTACTTTCAAACATGATGTAAGATACAAATCATGTTTGATTTAGGAACAAATAATTTATTTATAATATTTGTTTTTTATAACTTCTATTTCTTTAGGATACATTACTAATTTTAATTGAATGCGCAAAAAAAGCAAAATTTTATATATATAAAAAACAAAGATTATATCTCTTGTATAGAATATGTTATACTATTTGTTCTCTCTTTTGTTTATTTATTTTTTTTTTTTATATCCACATATGTCTATTAATATATTAGGCATTATATATAAGTAACTTATGGCGAATATTTTGCTCTACACTATACTGATTTGACAAACTCTCTAAAAAACGATAATCATGATGTATTTTCATATAAAAAGACATTAATAGAAATAGTTCTGAGATTTGTACTTGTATTTTTCTTTTTTTCCTTTTTTTTTTTTTTTTTTTTTTTTTGCAATATAAATGTAATTTATTATGCTAAATTCTAGGTTTACATTATCTAGCTTTGTTATTTATAGAATAAAAAAAATTTTTTTTATTTATTTTCTGAAATATTTTAAATTTATTCGATTACATGATATTCCATAAAATTTAAACGATAATTTATAAAAGTTTGCGCAAATAATATTTGTTTGCATTAGTCGTTAATTAGAAATAACTCAGTATTTAAGAAAAATAATGCAGTTTTTTATTCTGCGTACTTTAAATAAATAATGTGTTAAATATAAAATATCTTTGTCTTGAAACGATCCTATAAATAAGGGTTTTTTTTTAAACATTATTTATATGATTTCAAGATGAGGTTTAGTGGAAATTTGGAAACAGGATTCTGAGTGAAGTATAGGACTAATATGGGCAAAGATTTTAATATTTGAATAGTAATGTTGAATTTCTTATGGGGTATCAAATTAATATAAATTTAAGACAGTAAAAGGTTTTAAAACAATCTTTTACTCTTGTTTATTTTATTTTTTTACAACAGTTTTTCATTGAAAATTAGGTTTTAATAAAATGAAACAGTTTAGAAATTTATGATTTTATGCAGACTAAAAGTATGTAATTTGTTTCAGTATTGAAAAATATAAGTTAGTTAAATGTTTTAAACAAATTAAGAACATCTTTTGAGATTGCTGAAAATTGTTTACAACAATAGTGTAGTTCTTTATCTGTATGCAATTTATTTAAAGAATGATGTCTTAAAGGTTTATATCCTGATCATTTAGAGTATCGGTTAAATCGAAAATTTAAAATTTTTCTTTCCTTTTTTTTTCATGAACTACAGATAATTTTAATGGGAGGGTTTATTAATCAAATTTCTATAAAATATTTTTGCTTTGAATTATTTAAACTTCTGTAAAAAAAAAGAATGTATAGAATCATTAAATTTTTGTTGACATCCATGGTTGGTCGCTTCCTAAAAAAAATGTAAAGTTTTAGATTAGTAAATGTTTTTAATTTTTTGATTTACAATAATATTGTTGATCTTTATAAAATTGATAAACAAAGATTTCAGAGTAAAGACTTGACTACAGAGATTGATTTATTTGATTTCTATTAGCTTAAATGCTTCTTGGATGAATAAAAAATTTAATTCGTGAACAAGTGAAATAATTGAGATGCTCATGGATTATTCAATTTTCTTAAGACATTAGATATTTTAATAAGTGTACATATTCTTGTTAAAATGTAAAGGTTTTTGCAGAAGCTTCTTATATCAGACTACGTTTCCAAATATATTTATATTTTACTCTATTAAAGTAAATGTTTATTACAAATTAATCTGCTTTTAAATTATAGAATATTGAACGATATTATTATTCATAAAAATGATTTTATAATATACTACATTTAAACATTTATTTATTTAATATGTGATAATTTTAGTCTATTAATGTGAACTATTTTAGGTTTATTTTTAACTGAAATTTTGACATTTCCGTTTTGAAAAATCTCTAGTACTTGATGCGGGCCTGTATACTGATTTCCAAATTTGTGTGGTTTCGGACCACTTAGTAGAAATACATTATCTCCAACTTTAAAATTCTGTGGATTAATTTTCCTATCATGGTAGTGTTTAGATTTTTCTTTTGCTGAAATTAAGTTTAATCTTGCTATACTCCTTATTTCATGTAATTTCGTTACAAGATCCTTTAAATAGTCATCATATGTTTCTAATTTTTCATGTTGCAAAAGAGGATCGCTGGATGGTTGACGCGCTAATTTTCCGAAAACTAATTCATGTGGTGTACATTTTGTACCTTCATGCATACTGGTATTGTATGAAAACATGGCTAATTCTAGCCAATCATCCCATTCTGAGTTCTTTTCAATAAATTGTTTTAAGTATTCACCTAGTACATGGTGTGATCTTTCTATTGATCCGTTCGATTGAGGGTGAAATGCTGTAGTTTTGAATTGTCTGATTCTGAATCGTTTTGCTAGACTTTTGATTAAATTACTCAAAAAATTTCTTCCTTGATCTGTTAATACTCCTTTTGGAGATCCAAAAATACATATAATTTTTTTAGTGAAAGCGTCTGCAATAGTGCTAGCTTGTTGATTTGGTAAAGCAATAGCAAGAGAAAATTTTGTAAAATTATCTTGAATAGTCAGAATGTATTCATTTCCTAAGCTTGTTTTAGGTAAAGGTCCTACAATGTCCATCGCAATTTTTTCAAAAGCAACACCTGGAGTATCCGTTATTATCATAGGATTTTTTGTTTTTACGCGAACGAGTTTCTTAAGTTGACATTTGAGGCATAGTTGAATATATTTTTGTATATCAATCTTCATATTACTCCAATAAAATTTTTGTCTAATTCTGTTATAAGTTTTTGTTACTCCTTTATGACCGCCTATTGCTGACGAGTGTGCTTCTTCGATTGATTTAACACGTTGTTCTTTTGTCGGATATTGAACGATCCCATTACAAATAATAATTTTTATTTTTGATTTACAGAAAGTAGAGTTTAGTATAGATACGATTTCATTCCATGATATATGATTTACTCTTAAAGTTTTTGCAATAGAAATTGATTTAAGATTAAGTTTTTCCGCGATTTCATACATTGAAGAAATTGTTGATTTTATATTATTTAAAGTTTGTTCAAGATTCTCTTTTTCTTCTTCTTCAATTGGTAAAGCAATATGATATTGTTGACCCTTTTTTATTTCTTTCGCTTGGCCTTTTAATAAATTTTTAAATTTTGGTAATTTATTATTTTTATTTAAACCTTTAGATCCATTATCACGTGGTACTCCATTACAAGTTACAAAATACGCATAATTATCTTTTCTCATCGTTAATTGATCCCGACATTCTACAATATTTTTGGATTTATTTTCGATTTCTTTTGAACATGATTGAGACGGTAAACCTTCAAAATTAATTTCTTCTATTTCTTCATTACCTTCAATATTTTCTTCGTCATTTTCTTTATTAATTTCTTCGTTTATAATTTCTTCTTCCAACGAATCATCGCTTAAATTACTTTTATTTACTTCCTCATAATTTGAAATTCCATTTTTATTTAATTCATCTCTACATTTTTTTTTACGACGATTTCTAGATTTCTTAACATCTAAATTTTTAGGATTTGAATCACTTCTTTTAGGATTTCTGGATTGCTTTCCATCATAATGTTCAGGATCTGGATTTATTCCAGGATAAAAAGGATTTTCAGGATCAGAATAATTTTCAAGGTCGGATACATTAGTATCTTCGGATTTATCATCTGAGTCGGTATCAGAATAATAATTATTAGTTTCATTCATTTTCTCTTCAATTTCATTACATTTAGGTTTCTTAGGTCTACCACGTTTTCTTGTCACTGCTGCATTTTCGTTTCTTTCAGGTTCCTTAAGAGTTTTCCTTGGTCTTCCTCGTTTTCTTGATTCCTTAGTAGTCAATTCTTGTTTTTCTTCTAAATATTTCTTAGGTCTACCACGCTTTCTTTTGCTAATTCTCAAAGGATGATCTTGATTTTCTTGTTTTTCATAAGTTTCTTTATTTTTCATGTTATTTTTATTATAAGATTTATTTCGAGTTGTTATGTAACATTTTTCTTCAGTTTCAGGAAATGTTTTTGTTGTGATGGTTCCTAAAATTTCTTTTATACTTTTTAAGGCATTAAACAAAATTTTATTTTCACTATTATTCTTAACATGATTGATTATATTAGTCATAGATTTTTCAACATACGTTGTTATTTTTTGTGAATTTAAAGGGTTCGCAGAATATATTTTTATATTGTTATCTTCAATTTCATCATCGGTATCAAATTCATCATAAGATTGATTAATTTCTTCATCACAATACAAGTCAATAGGGTCTTCATCATCGGATGTTTCTTCTTCAGTTTCATATTCGTCTTCTTTTCGGATAAATGTTACAGGGTTCCTTGATAATGCGTCTGCGTTCACGTTGCTTTTTCCTGCCTTATAAACTACATCGAATTCATATTCCGCGAGCTTTAAACGCCATCTAGTTACTCTTGAGCACGGGTCTTTGGAATTTTGAAACCATACTAATGGTTTATGGTCGGTAACTAATGTAAATTTTCTTCCGTATAAGTATGGTCTAAATTGTGTAACGCAGTAAATTATTGCCAGAGCTTCCTTTTCGTATGTATCGTATTTCCTTTCGTTTTCATTTAAAACTCGAGATGTGTAAGAAATTGGTTGATCTTTTCCTATTGGGCCTTGTGACAATATGCCACCTATTGCAAATCCTGAAGCATCAGTCGTAACAACAAATGGTTTAGAAAAATCGGGTCTAATTAAAAGAGGTTCTTCGCATAATTTTGATTTAAGGTATTCGAAAGCATCATGTTGTTCGTCTGACCAGGAAAAAGGTACGTCTTTTTTTAAAAGATTTGAAAGTGGTGTAGCTATTTTCGAGAAATTTTTAATAAATCTTCTGTAATAACCGGCTAAACCGAGAAATTGTTTGATATTTTTCTGATTTTTGGGAATTGGAAATTGTTTTACGGCTACTAGTTTTTTCGGATCGGGTCTAACGCCATGTTTATCAATAATATGACCTAAATAGTTAACTTCAGGTCTTAAAAATTCGCACTTATCTGGTTGTAATTTGAGGTTAGCTAAACGTAATCTTTCCATTAATGCATTAAATTTTTGTTCATGTTCCTCTAATGTATCTGCATATATTACAATATCATCTAAATAAACAAATAAATCTGTATTAATTAATCCGGTAAGACAAGCATTCATTAGACGTTGAAAACATGCTGGCGCATTCTTTAAACCAAAAGGCATGCGGTCAAATTCATAATGACCGTCCGGTGTAGAAAAAGCTGTTTTGTGTGAATGTTCTTTATTCATTTTAATCTGATGAAAACCTGATGCCAGGTCAAAAACTGAAAAATATTTTGCGTTTCCAAGCTGGTCTAACAAATCAATTATATTAGGCAAAGGATGATTATCTTTAATTGTTTTTTCATTTAATTTGCGGAAGTCCAAGACCATTCTCCAACGTTTATTTCCCTGAGAATCTGATTTCTTAGGTACTATCCAAACTGGTGTGTTATATGGGGATTGTGAAGGTTTAATTATTCCTTGATCTAAAAGTTCATTAACTTGTCTTTTAATTTCTTCTTTATGAATCGGTGGAAAACGGTACTGACGTGTAAAAATTGGTTGATCGTCGGTAGTGGGGATAGTGTGTTCTAAAATGTTAGTAGCTTCTAAAGTTTCTCCTGGTATTTGAAAGCGATCGATATTTTTTGTTATTATATTTATTACATGAGTTAATTCTTCTTCGTTTAAATGATCTAACCTTAAAAATTTCTTTACGGTTTCTATTCTATTAATACCTGTAATATTAAATACCTGACAAAGTTTATTTAATTTTTCATCATTGTTATTAATAAAGCCATGTAAAAAATTTTCTGATGATCTGAACTGAGTGTTAATTGTAGACGGTATTAATTTTGAATATTTATCATTAGTTTTAATTATTGTTACATTTTCTTCTTTATTTTCTATAAAATCAAGTAATTCCACTGTTAATATGGGAATATTCATTGCTTCCACACAAGTATTAGCAATTTTTAAATAAGCTCGACCATTTACATTTGTCACTAAAGCATTTTCAATAAAAAGTCCTTCACCAATAAGTAATTTTGGAATATAACCAACTTTTTTATCTTTATTTTTAATATTAACAAAAATTGTTGCAATAGTTCTTGCTGGTACTGTTATGTAGTCTTGTGTAGAAAAGGGATAAAAATTATCATCGATTTCAATTCGTTTTTCCGCATAATTTATTTTTACATTGTTGTTGTTAAAAAACTGTGTGCCTAAAATTCCTTCATGACTAATTGGAACATCATTCGGGATTAGATTAAAAACCGTAGAGTGACCGAGTATATTCAACTTTATTTGTCCGAGGGTGAAAACAGGATGTTCGTTGATACCAGTGAGTCGCAGGCATTCTTCCGTATTAATGTAAACATCAGGTCCAACGACCCCTTCTTTTAAAAGGTTCGGACCTGCTCCAGTATCGATCATCATGGTTACGGTGTTTTGTAAGCCAGCAGCACTTATCGAAATATATGGGATACTACTTGACATAGTAGCATTAATTTGTTCGCTATTTTCCGGTTGATTTTCTTTTTTAATATTATTTTCATTTTTAACGTTCAAAGATGCGTTTCTTCGCTCAAAACCTCCTCTGTCGCATCTACTAAGAGAAGGTTGCTCGAGTTTCCCGATTGCGGCTGTTGTAATCTTCGAGCATTATTACGAGTTCTTAAAACACAATCATTTATAAAATGACCTTCTTCTTTGCAATAATTACACATCACTTTAACTTGAGAATTTTGCGGTTGTTGACTTTGTAAATTAGGATTTGTAGTGGGAGAAAAATTGTTAGCTTTTTGATTTTGATTATTAAAATTTATTGGTCTGTTGTAATTATTTTGAAAATTTTGTTGCTTTTGAAAACTTTGTTGATTTGAAGAATTTTGTCGGTTTTGATAATTTTGTTGAATTTGAAAATTTTGTCTATTTTGAAATCCTTGTGGATTTGTGTTTTGAATATTTTGGTTTCTTGAAAAATTTGAGCCTTGAAAATTTTGTTTAGGAAAATTTGGATTTTGTCTAGAAAAATTTGGATTTTGAAATTTCTTAGAATAATTTGGATTAAAATTAGGATTCTGAAAATATCGATTAAAATTTGGGTTTTGAAAATTTCGATCAAAATTTGGATTTCGAAAATTTCTAAATTGATTTGTATTAAACCGTTGATTTTGACTATTAGAAAAATTACGTTGTTGACTCGGTAAAAGTTGTTGATTTGAGAATGTTTGGTTTTTCATATTTAATTTGTTACATACTGGGGCAATGTGACCTTTTCCGCCACAAATTTGACAGTTTAATGTATTTTCTTGTAAGGTATTCACTTTATTGTTTCGTGGATGAATATTGCTACTTCTTTGTGGTGTTTCTAACTCTGAATTTGAAATTTTATTTCTTCTTAAATCTTGACTCGCTTTTAATCTTTTTTCTACTTCTATTGCCGAAGTTATCGTTTCTCTTAATGTATTTGCTCGTTGTACGCGAATTTCTATTTCCGGCCTTAATCCTCTTATAAAACAATCTATTAAATCTCTATTTAATCCCGTACTAAAATTTTCATCGATTACTTGATTATTTGACATTTTATGAGCGTCTAAAATTTTTTCTGATATTTCTTTAAGTCTAGTCGCGTAAGATAAAACATTTTCTTCTTGCCACATAAAGGTATTTCCTAGCTCACCCTGTAGTTGATAAACCGATTTTGACACTAAATATGATCTTTTTAAGGCGTTTATAAGTTCATCTACATTATTGAATACGGTACCAAAAATACTTTTTCTAGCTTCACCAATAAGTTTACATCGTATCATTTTTACTAAATTTCCCTCTGCCGTTGCTGGAAGCATTTGCTTTGCTTCTGTGCAACCTTCAATAAAATTTTCTAGAGACATTGTTTTTCCGTCAAATAATGGAACTACTTCAATTGCATCGCGTAATGATATTGTCTGATTGTGGGGGTAATATGCTGCTTGTACATTAGGATCTCTTATACCCTGATTTTGTGAACTACCAGCTGGATTATTTTCATTAGCCATTTTTGTTTCTATCTTAGTTTGATTTTCCGTCTTAATTGTTTTTAAAGAAGGACTATTCAAAAACTTATTTAATAACTCACGAGATTTATTTAGGGACGATTCGAATTCTTTATCAAGGATATTTTTACGATCTAAAGTTTCTTCAAATTTTTCAATTTCTAATTGTTTTTCAATTAATATTTTATCAAAGAATTCTGGACAAGGAGTATCTTCTAATGGATTATTTGTTAAAGTTTTTTCAAGGATCGTGGAACTAGTAAGACTATCACTCAAATTAAAATTTTTGATGGTTGAGTCTAATTCAAAAGAATCCCCGGTATTTTGAGTGATAATAGAGTTATCAAGATTTATTGGAAGTCCACTTTTAGAATCAAGATTAATTTTATTATTTTTTTCAACCTCTTTAGCTAATTCTTCGTTATTTTTGGTTTTATTTCTTGTTACTTTTTCATTATGTTCATTTGGTTGCGACATATCATATTAAATTATCAAAATGTTTTACATAATACACATATATAAGAATAACAATACTAACAATAGTTTACCAAAATTCTCTCGCTCTCTAAAAACCTTGAAAAAATGGGAAAAGAGAAAAAATGCACAAATTGCTCTCAACCATTTAACCCTTACTGTACACACAAGACGATGCACCAAATTAATGTATGTTACGTCATAAATAACATAACATACAAAAATATCTTTTTATTCAATCGGTGGTTTGAACAGTGAGGGTAAGGTGTACAGGTAAATGAATAGAGAGGCACATGTACATTATATATAAATATCTGAATTTATTGTTTACACAAGGGATAATCGATGATAAAAATCTAAAGTGCTGAGGAGTTGAGAGAGCGGCGAGAACTGGTGGCAGAGTACGGATAATCTGAAACAGATTATACGTTCAGGAAAGAAATGGGATAAGAGACGAAAGATTAAAATGTTTGTACTTACTTTTATTTTAATCGTGAAGAATCTTGGTCAAGTTTCAGAAACTAATGTTTCAAGTTGTTGTTGGACCTTGGTAGGCGGCAAATCAGCAATCAGACGGCTGTGGTGAAAAGCCGAGGTTGGGCCGACGTTGGCAGGAAACTGGCAAATTACTGGCAACCAGCCAGCTGAGTATGGTCGTGATGTTGGTTGAAACTTGGCAGAATACTGGCAATCAGCCAGCTGAGATTTTTCTGCAATGTTGGCCGGACACTGGCGAGATATTGGCAACTAACCCGTTAAACGTTATACAGTAAATTGGTTAATTTACTGTTCGTAGAAAATTGACAAAATTTAATTGGTTGTCGAACAAAGTTTCTGGTTGAATCAACTTGGTATAAAGAAGGTTGACAAACGTAGTTTCGGGGTTTGAATTAGACTGGTCTTTTTCATATCGCACAGCACTTTATATAGTCTTTTTTAATCAATATCATTTCGGGACTTTGCGAAGCCGTTTCAGAAAGAGTACAGGTTCTATTGATTACCAGCTTTATTATAAAACTCCTTGCACGTTACCTTATATGGTATGAATTTAGGGTGTTTCTCTATTTTGTACAATCAATGTGGTGAGAAGAGTCATGATAAACGTTATTGATTCACATTGTTTGCTACCCGTATTCTTATGTGTTATTATTCACGGTAAAAATTCAGGAATATATATATATAATAAATGAAATATGATGAAAAAGTGATAGAATCTATGTCAAAAAAATGAAGACAATATTACAAAATTCATTAAACATTTTCAATTAAAGAAATTTAAAAATTTGAAAAAAATTGAGAAATAATGAAAATAATTAAAAATTGCAGAGAATAATTGAAAAATGATAAAAATATTAGTTGAAAATTGAAGTTTCAGTAATTGAAATCATAATAGAAAAGAATTATTAAAAATTGAAGAAATTCTTAAATCACTTTAAATTTAGTATATTTGAAGCGTGGATTAATTGTGGTTTTAAATATATGCAAGTTCAAATTAACTAAAATTTAGAGTATTTAAGCTTTAAGGATTGTCGATTATCCGGACAAATTGATTTTTTTTTATGTATTTTAATGATTTACTTTTTTTAATTGACAAATACTTTTTTGTATTTCTTTATATGTATTTTAATGATTTTAAGAAAATGTTTATGTAAATTTTTTGACATATTTCTAACTAAACATTTATTAATTTTGACTTTAAAAGTTTCAGTTTGTTTCAGTCTTATTTAAATACATAGCCAAATAAAAACCTAAAATTATAATTCGAAAATTCGTTTATTTCGTACTTTTTTATATTATCCGGTTATTTGATTATCCGGATAAGTGCCTGCATCCATTAGTCCAGATAATGGAGTCTCTACTGTAATTCTGTAATTGTTTATTATTGAATAATATACTATAATAATACTACTATTACTATTTTTAAATATAATATATTTCTCTATTAAAAATATCATAATTAAAAAAATACAACTACATATTAAAATTATTGTAATTAACGACACTTAAGACAAGTATTTATTTCATCTTCATATTCATTTGATACGAAGATAATAGCCAAAAAGAGAAGCGTGAATTGGAAAGCTGTTCAAAAATTAATTGACATCCAAGAAAGTTTGAGCAAAAGTCTCGAGGAAATGGTTGAAATTGTGATGTCAGACTTGAGAGACGAGCCCTATACTCTTGATGAGGTATGAAAAGATAAAATCGATAGCAGTTGTAAATATCTTCCTGAAAATGACAGATATCATATTTTTTTATTCCATTACTATTTTTCACATCAGATTCTAGAAGCCTTAGAAACAACGAGTGAAGAATTAAAAACCTACTCAATCAAAACGTTATTTAATCCCTCGCAAAAGTATAAACTTCGTCAAAGAGCTCTACACGTTTTTCAAGGTAATAATATTTCTTAAATTTAGGATTTATTAAAATAGAGTTTTTAAACAAATAGTTAAAACTTTATAATTGACAACCATTATTATTAAATAATAATTCAAATAATTATTCAATTATAAACGCGACTGCTTTAATTTCCATACAAATAATTGAAAAACTGTATTTTAAATTTTAAAAAGGAGGTGATAGGTTTTCGATTTTTTTTTTCGAATTAATGGTTAAATTATAAAGAAAATTTTTACTTTTAAACATATTAAAAATCTGGAAGAATCTAATATTACGTTTTTTATTTTTATCTACTTTTTTTATGTAAAAGTTAAAAATTTATTTTATGTAAACTGAAGAGTTTCTGTTACCACTTAAATAGTAATGCTTTATAATCATTAAAATATACATTCATTTTTTGTTTAAATTCTCCTCGTATTTATGTTTATTTTATTCCCACATCCACTTGAAAACAATTTATTCCACTTTGCAATTGCATTTTCCAGTGATTGAGAGTTATGCTTTTTATTTTTAAAAATAGAAACACAAGGATCATAACATCGAATGAAAAATCAAATCACTGAAAAATAGTTTGATAAGCCTAATTATAATGTTAGTTTTTCCTTACTTTATCTCCTTATTTAAAACGATTTTTATTTTCTCATTAAATATTCATCTACTTTCTCGTTCAAATTAGTTTTCTCATTTCTTTCATTCAAAGCGCAAGAACTGAATTCTTAAAGTCCCGAGAGATTTCATATCATTATTATTATAAAATTTTCCATTTTAGATTACTATTAAAAAAATTTTTGCATTTCAGATTATTATAAAAAAAAATTTCCATTTCAGATTAATTATAAAACAAATTTTTCTGTTGGATTATTATTTAAAAATGTTTTTCCATTTTAGATGATAAATTCTTTGAAATTTTCCCCAGTTGTATTTTTATATTTCCCTTATTTATAGTTTTTGGATTGAAAGAATGCAGAAGACACGTTAAAAGCTTGCGATCAATATTAATCGCAAGTTTACATGATTTCACTAAATCGTAAATTTCAACACGAAGGGGATATTGATTGAATTACCTGTCTTTTTCCCTCATTTCACTTTCCCCCTTAGACTCTATCGATATACCTGATGAAATTTATTACTATAGAAACGCAACGGAATCCAGCCGTGTAAAAACCCCAGATCACAGACTCACGTTCCATTTTTTGCGCTTGAGGATTGATGAGACTTAAATAAAAAAAAAATAAAAAAATAAATAAAAAAAAATCGAGACAGAGCTGTACACTTCATAAATTGAATGGGATTTTAATTAAATTGTAATGGTTAAATAAACTCGATGAAATGATAATTTGCAACTTGATATTTCAAATTTAATAGTCAATTTGTTGATTATTTTTATTTATTAAACCAGATATAAATAAAATACGAATTTTGTCTGTATATTGCTTAAAACTTGCAATTTCGAGAATAATTTTTCGTTTTGAGTGGTAAAGATTACAAAAATGCAAAAAAACAAATATTTCGTCTGTCTGTCTGTCCGTCGGCAATTTTTTGAACGAGTATTAATTACGAACGATTGGGACGATTTAAGCGAATCTTAGTGTAGTAAGTTACAGGTTCAACTAACTTAAAATCATCACCCTAGAGAATTGGGAAAAATTAATTTGAATCCGAAATTTGGTTAAAATATTTTTTTGGGATAAGGAAAAAATTAAAAATCTATATAAATGAAATAAGAGTTTTGTTTGAACGTTCTTTAGAACCTGGAATTTTATGCAGAATTTTTCGTTTTGAGTAATAAAGGTTACAGAATTCAAAAATAAAGAAATTCTGTCTGTCTGTCTGTCTGTTATCAATATTTTGAACGGGCATTAATGAAGAACGGTTGGACCGATTTAAATGAAACTTGATAATCTGTTAGAGGTCCACTTAACTTAAAATCACTACTCTACAGAATTAAAAAAAATTAATTGGAACCGAAATTTGGCTAGAACAAGTTTTGAATAAAAAAATGAAAAATCTATAAATAAAATTTAAGTCTTTTCTGCATTGCTTAGAACCTGCAATTTCATTCATAGTTTTTCTTTTCGAGAGGTAAGGATTACAAAAATGCAAAAAACGAAAATTTTGTCTGTCTGTCTGTCCGTCGTGAATATTTTGAATGGGCATTAATTAAGAACGTCTAGATCGATTCAAGTCAAACTTTGCAGTCTATTAGAGGCCCACCTAACCTAAAATCACAACCCTACAGAATTCAAGAAAATTAATCTGAATCCGAGTTTTGGCTAAAACTTTTTTTTTTTGTAAAAAATGAAAACTCTATAAATAAAATGCGAGTTTTGTCTACGCATTGCTTAGAACCTGCATTTTTAAAAGTTTTCGTATTAATCGGTAAGGATTATAAAAATAAAATAAAAAAATCTGTCTGTCTGTCTGTCTGTCCGTCGTGAATATTTTGAATGGGTATTAATAAAGAACGGCTTGTTTGATTTAAGTGAAACTTGACAGTCCGTTAGAGGTCAACCTAACTGAAAATCACCACCTTAAAAAGTTCAAAAAATTATATTTGAATCCAAGATTTATAATATTTTCTTAATTTTTTTTTTTTCAAATGCAAAATCTATATGGGTGATTCTCCGCGTAGCGCACAAATTCACTTTCCCCATGTTTTGATAGAATAATCACAAATAATTTTTGTCTTCTTCTATTATTTCAACGTGAAAAGGTAACTTTTATATTTATAAACAAAAACCAACAGATACTTTTGTATATAATATAATATTTTTTCGTTTAAACGGTTTAAAAGGCTAAAAATGTAATTATTTGACCTGTCCCCACAAGAAATTAAAAAAGAAAAATTAATATTTGTACCAATATTCACTAATAAGTACAATAAATATTGGCATATAGTATTGTTTAATTTATTATAATTAAATAAAAAAAACATTTAATATAAAAAAAAATTTTTTTGATTTTTTTTTGCTATTTATCTTTGACTACAGTTTTTTCTATTATCCTCTATTTTATTAATTAAAATAAAATTTCATAAATAAAAATAAATTTTTAACATAGTTCTACTTTGGAATAAGTAACAATCAACTTCCTTAAGTTGATACATGAAAAAAGCAATCAATTTCCTAATTGATTTATTCATTTTTTTCAATTCAAATTTCAAATTTGTTCAGGGCCTCATAAAACCGTCTCCACCAACCTCGACCGGTCGTTAAATATATTACAATAAATTCGAAAATTATTTATAATAAAAGTTGAATAAAGTGTATTTGTATTATTTTTGACCATATAAAAGTAATCCATGCGAGAGAAATTAAAAATTAATGATGATTTTCTAAAAAACAAGGGAATTAATAATGCCGGTCGAAATAGTTTCAACCGTCTCCACCGTCTCCACCAACCTCAAATTTTCGACCGGCATTGGTATAACATGAACAAATTTGTGTAAGTTCGGCGTGTGGTGTATTAAACAATAAAATTGAAAGTTCTTATAAACTGCCATAGTACAAGTAAGTTTACCATAAATTACCAAACAAATTACCATAAATTACCGCTAGAATTTCTATAAATTAGCGCGAAAATTTCCATAAATTACCAAAAACAAAATTTTAAATTGTGATTTGTGCTTTAAATTTTTTTATATAAATTACCGAAATAAAAAGTTTAAATTATGGTGTGTTCCTAGCACATTTTTATAAATTACATCGACATTTTTATAAATTAACTCTAAAATTTCTATAAATTACCAAACTTAAAATTTTTACATCGACATTTTTATAAATTAACTCTAAAATTTCTATAAATTACCAAACTTAAAATTTTGAATCGTGGTTTGTACATTACACAAATTTGTATAAATCACCTAAAAAATTTCCATAAATTACCAAAATAATTTTATTAAATCGTGGTTTGTGCCTTACATATTTTTATAAATTACCGCCAAAATTTCCATAAATTACCGCATAAATTTCAATAAATTACCGCATAAATTTCCATAAATTACCAAAATAAATTTTTTGAATCGTGATTTGATCCTTACACATTTTTACAAATTATCGTGAAAATTTCCATAAATTACCGCATAAATTTCCATAAATTACCAAAATCAATTTTTTGAATCGTGGTTTATGCCTTACACATTTTTATATATTACCGCGAAAATTTCCATAAATTACCTCATAAATTTCCATAAATTACCAACCTCAAATTTTCGACCGGCATTGGTATAACATGAACAAATTTGTGTAAGTTCGGCGTGTGGTGTATTAAACAATAAAATTGAAAGTTCTTATAAACTGCCATAGTACAAGTAAGTTTACCATAAATTACCAAACAAATTACCATAAATTACCGCTAGAATTTCTATAAATTAGCGCGAAAATTTCCATAAATTACCAAAAACAAAATTTTAAATTGTGATTTGTGCTTTAAATTTTTTTATATAAATTACCGAAATAAAAAGTTTAAATTATGGTGTGTTCCTAGCACATTTTTATAAATTACATCGACATTTTTATAAATTAACTCTAAAATTTCTATAAATTACCAAACTTAAAATTTTTACATCGACATTTTTATAAATTAACTCTAAAATTTCTATAAATTACCAAACTTAAAATTTTGAATCGTGGTTTGTACATTACACAAATTTGTATAAATCACCTAAAAAATTTCCATAAATTACCAAAATAATTTTATTAAATCGTGGTTTGTGCCTTACATATTTTTATAAATTACCGCCAAAATTTCCATAAATTACCGCATAAATTTCAATAAATTACCGCATAAATTTCCATAAATTACCAAAATAAATTTTTTGAATCGTGATTTGATCCTTACACATTTTTACAAATTATCGTGAAAATTTCCATAAATTACCGCATAAATTTCCATAAATTACCAAAATCAATTTTTTGAATCGTGGTTTATGCCTTACACATTTTTATATATTACCGCGAAAATTTCCATAAATTACCTCATAAATTTCCATAAATTACCAAACTCAAATTTTGGAATCGTGATTTATGTTTTACACATTTTTATAGATTACTGCGAAACTTTCCATAAATTACAGTGTAAATTCCCACAAATTTCCATAAATTTCCATAAATTACCGAAAAAAATATTTTTAACAGAAAGCGTTTTTAATTTTTGTGAAAATGAATTCATCACTCGGTTTTTAATTTTCATTATAGAATCTATTTGCATACACAGTTTTTAACGTAAGGTACATATATATAAGTGCTTACAAGTAATTTGTTTAACAAAAATACCAAAATTATAAATATTTTGTCCGGCCCATCATGGGCACTTCATTTCAGACACTTTAACTTGAAGAATTTATATTAACTTTTATGATATTGATAAAAAAAATTTTTGACAATTGTTTTCAACAATTTGTGCGCTACGTGGAGAATTACCCATATTATAAAATCAGAATTTTTTCTGTACAATCTTAGAACTTGTAATTTCCTGGATAATTTATCAATTTGAGTGGTAAGGATTACAAAGATCCTGAAAACAGAAATTCTGTCTGTCTGTCTGTCTGTCCGTCTGTCTCCAGTATTTTAAACAGGCATTAATTAAGAACGGCAAAACCGATTAAAGTTAAACTTTACAGTCTGCTAGAGGCCCACCTAACTTAAAATCACGACCTTTCAGAATTGAAAAAAAAATAATTTAAATCCGAGATTTGGCTAGAACTTTTTTTTTTGTTAAAAAATACGAAATCTATAAATAAAATACGAGTTTTGTGTATACATTGCTTAGAACCTGTAATTTCATGCGTAATTTTTCGTTTTGAGAAAAAAGAATTATCAGAATCCAAAAAACGAAAATTCTGTCTGTCTGTCTGTCCGTCGTCAATATTTTAAACGGCCATTACTAAAGAACGGCTTGGTCGATTCAAATGAAACTTGACAGTCTGTTAGAGATCCACCTAACTTAAAACCACCATCCTACAGAATTTAAAAAAATTAATTTGAATCCGAGATTTAACTAAAAATTTTTTTTTAATAAGAACTCTATTTAAAATCCGAATTTTGTCTGTAAATTGCTTAGAACCGTCAATTTTATCATAATTCTTCAATTTGTGTGGTAAGGATTTCGAAAATCCAAAAAACGAAAATTCTGTCTGTCTGTCTGTCTGTCCGTCGTGAATATTTTGAACGGGCATTAATTAAGAACGTCTAGACCGATTCAAGTCAAACTTTGCAGTCTATTAGCGGCCCATCTAACTTATAATCACAACCCTACAGAATAGAAAGAAAAGAATTTTATCCAAAATTTAGCTAAAAACATTTTTTTTTATATAAAAAAATCAATGAATCTTGAAGATTAATTATTATTTATTTCGTTTGCAAAACAGAGGCCTCGAGAGTAATGGCATTTCAAAGAGTTAACGAGGACAAGAAAATAGAAGAAAACGACAAATTCCGACAATTGGGTAATCTTATGTCCAAAAGTCATTCCAGTCTCTGTAAATTATACGAGTGCAGTCACCCTCAAGTTGACGCCCTTGTGAACATAGCCCTTGATTGTGGAGCGCTAGGAGCAAGACTCACAGGGGCTGGGTAAATCAATAAATTCTATTAAAAATAAAAATTAAAAATTAGTAAATTTATTCAATTCTATACAACTTCAATTTACGAATTTATTCTCGAATTTTAATCTCCTTTCACTAATTTATCACAAAGTTAAGAATGCTCCTAAAGTTTTATTTCATATCGTTTATTTTTACCTTCAATGAATGAATTTGCTCACGAGTAAGAAGTATTTTTGCTTGAAATAATATTTTCCTGTCGTTTATAAATGACAAGTTCGCTTTTATGAGAATTATGATTATTTGCGTGGGTTAATGTGGCTTTTATTAATAAACTCCTTATTGGAGAAAATACATCAAGCTAAGAACGGAAAATGCAATAGGGTTTTTAAAGAAATACGAGAAGAAACGATGGAAGAACGCAAAGTGCATTTACTTCTCAAGTTATAGTGAGAAAGTTCTTATAAAGTATATCTCAACTTTTAATTAGTTACGCTGTTAGTAGAGTTCGGGAAAAATTTTTCAGCAACATGCGAAGAAATTTTCTTAAACAAGATTTCTACTTATTACATTTTGCTACTCTTGAATATATTTTTTCTTACTTTTGCCTCAGTTTGAAACTGAGTTTATATACTTAAAAAATTCTGTCAATGTATATATATGTATATATAGCATTTTATTATTACAGGATTAAAAGTTTAGTTTGTTAATTTTTGCATTTTAATTTCAGATGGGGAGGTTGTGTCGTTGCGATAACGACTAGAAATAATGTAAATACATTCTTGGAGGCTCTTAAAAAGAAATTTTACAATAATCAAGATTTGAAAGGTGTTGATATGAAAAATTTGGTTTTCCCTACGGAACCATGTCAAGGTGCTGCTGTTTACACTTTTTAATCTCTGCATTTGTGTACTTCGTAATTAAAATTGTTAAGCAAATAGAAGAAATTTAGCTTCCACTGTAATGTTAGAAAAAAATTAATGACCATTTAGCTCAAATTTCTTATATATATTAAGTATTTATAAGAAACAGTTTGTAATTCAATTTTTATATGTCTATACAAACCACAAAATGTACAATGTTAATCAGTTACGCTTTAGCAGTGTGTATATTATAAAATGAAGAAATAAAAATGTTAATATATTATTTATAAAGAAAATCCTGTTATTTTTTTAAATTGACACCTTTTATTATTATTGTTTACTAAACACCTTATGTCATCAACAATTGTAAATATTTTAAATATAATATTTCAAAACAAATAAAACAAGTTTTATTTACATAAGGCGAAATTTATCCAATTTTAGAATTAAAAAAAAATTGCGAAAACTAATTGCCAATTTTGCGAATTAATTGAAAGAAAATATGGAAACAATTTAAAATTGTCGAAAGTAATTTAAAAAAGCATAGAAAGGTTTTAAAATTAAAGAAAATAATTTAAATTTGAGAAAAATTCTTCAAAATCTGAGAAATAAATTGAAAAAAATTAGAATAATGAAGAATTGCAGAAAATAATTAAAAATTCAAAAAAAATTATTGAAATTGAGAATAAATTGAGATAAATAATAATTAAAAATTCACGAAATTAATTAAAAAATAATGAAAATGGTTAAAAATTGAAGACAATTATAAACAAATAAAATAAATAATTTAAAATTGAATTAAGTAATTGAAATATCAGATAAATAGTTTAAAATTTTTGATATTATGAAAAAAAATTGAAAAAAATTGATTAAAAATTGAAGAAATTTGGAGAAGTTATTAAAAAAAAAGAACTTTAAATGAATTTTAATTTAATATCAAAAAATGAAATAACATAAATTATTTTTTTATCAATTCTAAAATTTATATAGATCAATCGATTCGTTTTGAGATAATGAACACGATTCTTGTTTTCATTAAGTTGTATTTTTAGCATGGAAAAAACTTTGGCAAAAAATGATTATTTTGATGAAAGAAGGTGCTCAAAAAAATTTGATTGCGTATTTTCAAAAATCCTTGTGTTCAAATTTAGATATTTATGAGCTTAATATGACATACAAATTTTATTAAAATCCATTTAAGCGTTTTCGAGATATTCTTGCGACAAAAAAAGCTACACACACACACACATCTGGATATTTGCTTAAAAATGAAAATTTACGCTTTTTAGATGAAAATGAGACGATTAAGACTATTTTTGAAAAAACAAAGCTTCCTCTATGAGAAAGCAAAATGAAACAAAATTTAAAATTTTGAAAATTGAAAATTGAAGAAAATAATTAAAATACGACAAAAACAATAATAGGTCGAAAAAAATTAATGAAATTTGAAATAAATATGTTAAAAAATGAAAAGAAATTTTTTAATAAAAAAGAATAATTAAAATTTGAGAAAAATACTTGAAAATCTGAGAAATTAATTGGAAAAAATAGGAATAATTAAAAATTGAAGAAAATATTTGGAATTTCACAAAAATACTTAAAAATCTTGAAAAATAATTTTACAAAATGAGAATAATAATTTCAAATAGAAGGAAATAACTGAAAAATGATAAAAATAATTTAAGTTCGATGAAAATAATTTAAATTCGATGAAAATAATTTAAATTTTAAAAAAATAATTGAAATACGATAAAAATAATTAAAATTTTAAATAAATAATTGAAATTTTTGAAAGTTATGACAAAAAAATGAAAATAATTAGAAATTGAAGAAAGTTATAGAAAAATTACAGAATTTATTTTTAAGTAAAAGACAATAATTGAAAAATCGTTTAAAGAATTAAAAATTGAAAACAAAAATCTAAATTTGAGATAAGAACTGAAAATTTAAGAAATTGATTGAAAAGAAATCAAAATAATTAAAATATGGAGATAATAATTGCAAAATGATAAAAAGAAATGAATATTGAACAGAATAATTAAAAATTAAGATATATCTAGTTTTAAGAAATCAGGATATTAATTTAGAAATAATACAAATGATTAAAAATTGAAGATAATAATTGCAAAATGAAAATAATAATGGTTAAATTGAAAGAAATTAATTTAAATTTGCGATAATTAATATAAAATTTAGCAATAAATAATTAAATTATTTTATTGTCGAAGTGAAAATAATTAAAATTGAAAAAATTAAGGAAATAATTTAAATTTGCGGAAGGTAGATTTAAACTTTGGTGAAAAGAGTGAAAAATAATTAAAATAATTAAAAATACAGAAAATAACTGAAAAATGATAAAAATTATTAAAATTTTTAGTTTTGAGTAATTAAAATCATAAAAGAAAAAAATTATTAAAAAATGAAGAAATTTTTAAATCAATTCAAATTTAGTACATTTAAACCGTGGATTAATTGAACTTTCAATCAATGCAAGTTCAAATAAACAGAAATTTGAAGAAATTGAAATTATTGAAACTTTTAATTCTTTAAATTTTAATTAATAAAAATTTTAAGCAATTTAAATTTTAATTATTGTAAATTTTCAATATTTTCTAAACCTAACAATGCATATTTAGAATATTTTAAACATTTACCTTTTTAAAAAACTTCTAATTATTGTTTATTAACAAATGTCATTGTATGTTATAGCTTCAATCAGTCCAAATTTTGAAAATAATAATTTTGACTATAATTTGAATTCATAAAAATTGGGATTAATGGAATTTGAAATCAAGTGAAATTTAGATTTATAAAATTAACTTTGTGAATAGTTGAAATGTTCAGTTGTTAATATTCAGGATAATAAAAAACAAGGATTGATTACAATTTAGATTATTAAAACCGTAACTAATAAAAATTTGAATAAGTTTTTATTTGCATCAAAGAAAGTTTTTCTTAAATATTATCTAAATTCTAATTAGTCATTAAATAAGTTAAATAATGAGTTGCTTATGCAATAAAAAATAAGCATTTTGAGATCAAATACTACAACATTCATTTAAAGAAGTTTCATTTAGTAGGTTTTTTTCAATAAAAATAAAGTAGGAAGTATTGAAATTTTTTTTTTAAATCTGTTTAAGACTTTTATAAAATGTGGTTGTCTTTTTTCAATAATATAATATTCATCAACTTTCCTTTTTTTTATTACTTATTATTCTACTTTTATAATAAAAGGCAATTAATATTTAAATATATATACACTGAAAAAAATAGTAATGGGAAAAACAACAATTTGGCTATAGTTGAGTCCATTTTTGTTAAAATAACAAGGATTCCTTGTTCAGTTAGCAACCGAAGATAAGTTAATTCTAATAAATCAAACTTGTTCGACTTCTAATTTTTAAAAACAGAAAAAAATGTATAAATCAGCTGAAATATTACAATTTCCCAGTGCAAATAAGTTACTTTGTGTCAATTAATCTTTAAAATAATACCAAAGTTTACTAAAGTTTTAATAGTTTTTTCTGAAAATGTCAAATCGACATAACCTTAAAATATATGGCGAACAAAACTGGTATCATTTACCTTAACCACTAATGTTTGAAAGAGAGAAAGTATTGACAAATGTATTTTAGATAATAAAGAACTTATTGCAGTAATAAAAGCAGTCGATCGCACAATTTTTGGTGTTAATATAATATAATTCCTAATTACTTAGAGTACAAATTATCCTTGTCATTTTAACTAATTTCAACTAGCTGGCTCCTTAACTAACAAGGAAAAATGGTTGATTCCTAGTAGACGGGTGCAAGGGATTTTTTTCAGTGTATAAAATAAAAACTCATATAATTTATAATTAATTTTAAAATACATTTTTTCAAACGTAACTGATTTAAAACAAAAAAATATCTAAGTGCCAAATTTTAGGTATGGACAGAATGAAAGAATTCATGAATCTTGTGGATTATTATTATATTTTATTTCATTCTCGTTTTATTTATTCGCAAACTACTTTAGCAAATATTGTGTAATAGCCAATAAAATGATTTTGGTTAAATTAAACACTGGAAGTGCAGATTTTCTTTCGCTTGATCAAACTTACGTAAAGTAATTAAACTTGGAGCAATTCAGTGTCTAGGTATCTATAGTTTATACCAATGTTACATAACATGATTCAAAGTTAATTTGTCTGGAAACCATTTGTAACTTTTACTCAAATTGTGCTTTTATCATTAGTCAGGTAATTTGACTTGTTTAGTATTTATATACTTCAATTCAATAATATAATTGAAAAATAGCAACATTTTTAGGTAAAATTGAGATTAAAAGGGTTAAATGATTAAAATATTTAAATAATTTGTATTTAAATAAATTTATAAAGGGAAATAAGTTGTGATAACGTGTATTATACAAAGGCCATTAAACGAGCAATGTATATCTTATAAATAATTAACAGAATAATTTCTTAGAATTCTTTGATGAAAATTTTCTTTTACAGCGTTTCCACAACCACCTGCTGGAGAAAATAAATAGTCTGAAGTGAAACTCACGAAAATGGAGCAGCAGAAAATGAGGAAGGCTGTATGTATATATAGATGTTGCATCAAAACCAATTAATATCGCAAAAACGAATCGATAAATGAGTCGAACTAAGAAATAGGAAATTACCAAAGATTGCGTCCTCTTACTGGCAATTTTATAAGATTTTTATTGACTTTTAACGTAAACTTACTTATTCTTGCCCTCCAGTCTCAATCATGGATTTTATAAAATAACATTTTTTCATTCACTTTTTCTCTCTATTTTCTTGGTTTAGAAGATATAATTTTTTTTTCTTTATTCAAAATTATTTCATAGGTGAAACTGAAAAAGAAGCTAACTTTTATGATACTTTTTAATGAATAAGTTTCCAAGATGATATTGAAAAAGGGTAATTCGTTAAGAATGATTTACTGATTTTCTATGAAGATAAATTTTAATTTTTAATATTTACTTTGCAAGAAGACGAAAAAGTTTTCTGTACTTTTTTTTTGTTAAGCGATTATTTCCTTTTTTTAATTGTTATTTTATTATCATTATCGTCATTATCTTATTCTATCACTTTTTTCTTGTGTTTTTATTATTTTTTTATTTTTAAGAAATGCCCAGGGAAACTAAAGAAAATTACCTGTCTAGCAATTTTTAGCCCTACTAAGAAAAAATTATGTCCGTAAGCTGTTACGTTTTCGGTAAAAAACAGTAAAAAAAAACCCCAACCTAAAAAGAAAGATTTATCTTAATTTTGTTTACAATTATGAAAATTTACGTTATTTATTTTTTTCCCTAAAAAAAATTAGGTAAGTGACAAATAACAGATTATCGAATAAATACCTGTTTTGTCAAAATGTAATGCTATTAGAACTAATTAAACGTAGAACTAATTTAATTATTTGATTAAAATTAACACTATTAGAACTAATTGGATGTTTCCTTAATCAAATCTAGTGGATAATTGGTTTAAATAAAGAAATTTGTATATAATTTAATGATAGTTAGATTAATTAAAATATTATTGTTTTTTGGTCAATTTGTCTAAAATTTAAAATGTCGCATTGATAAAAAGTGATTCGTTAATGTCAGATATCTTCTATTTGTTAAAACTACTTTTCTCGAAAAAAAATCGTATTTATAAATTAGATATTTTTCACGTATTTTTTTCATTTATATTTTTAAATGTAATTTACACAAACTTTAATTTTTATTTTTTACAATCCAAAATGTGTGACAAAGTATGGAGAAGATTAAAAAAAAGTTCGTCTATAAAATCGTACGAAGTAATTTACGGCCTAAAACTAATTAATTTAACACTTTAATTTTTCCTCTTTTTCGTACCAATTTCTTTCAAAATGTAATAAAAAGAGGTTTAGTAACGCAAATAAATTGATCCAATTTTATGGAAAATTACTTTATAAATTGAGGCAAAGAACGTAAGGAAATTTAAAATATTTTATAAGTTATTTGAAATTTTAAAAAAATGTGATTTAAGGGAGAACTTTAATGAGACACTTTGACATGTTTTAATTTTCTGAAAAATAATCTTTGAGATTTTTTTTAAAGTTTAAAAATAATATAAATGAGGTCGACATTTGGTTGAAACCTAATTTTTTTTAAAATCACTCATTACTCACTTTTCTCACTTTCTTAGTAAAATGATTATTATTAATATTAATTTTTAGGAAATTATCAATAATAATATAATTAATATAATATAATATTAATATAATATATAATTAATATAATATAATAATAATAATTATTATTATTATTATATAGAATTATTTTCTTCAAATTTCAATTACTTTTTAACATTGTTTAATTAGATTTCTCTAATTTTAATTACTTTTTAAATTTTAAATTAATGTCTACAAATTTTTAATTTTTAAACCAGTATTGTCAATTACATTCGTAGTCTTTCAATTTTTTTTACCAAATTTCAATTAATTTTTTTTTTTTTTTTTTATTTGACAATTTTGTTATTATTCAGTTATTTTTATCATTTTTCAATTATTTTCATCATTTTTCCATTATTTTCATCATTTTTCAATTATTTTTTGCATATTTCTATTAGTTGTAATATTTGCAAATTATTTTCATTAAATTTCAATAATTTTTTTTCAATCTTTTTCTTTTATGGTCATGAATTTTTCAATTTATTACACAGTTTTCAATTTTTTTCTACAAATTTCAATTATTTTCTTCGAATTTCAGCAATTTTCTCCAATAATTTTATTATTATGTATCAACAATTTTTAAATATTTTACACAAACTGCCAATTATTTTTTAAAAATTTCATTTGTTTTTTGAAATTTTAATTTTTTTCCATTTTTGATTCTTTTAATTATTTACATAAGTTATCAATTATTCATGTCATTATTTAAATATTTATCTCAAATTTTTATTCTATTTGTTATTTTTCATGTATTACATAATTCAAATGAAAATTTTTGTGATTTCTCAATTATTTTATTCAAATTTCAATTATTTTTGTCATTTCCCGACTATTTCTTCCTATTTTTAATTATTTTTGTCATTTTTTAATTGTTTTTTAAAATTTTCAATTAATTTAATAATTTATCAATTATTGTCAATACTTTCGACATTACTTTATTACTTTCTCCAAATTGTATACTTATTTTCTTATATCTTCAAATTATTGCCATAAATTTTTTAATTTCTTCAATTTTCATTTATTTTTGTCATTTCTCAATATCTTTTCAAATTTTAATTATCTTTATCATTTTTCAAGTCCCTTCATCGAATTTTTTATTTAATTTTTAATTAGTTTTATCATCTTTCAATTATTTGTCATCAATTTTCATTATTTTTGTTATTTTTCACGTATTACCTTCAAATTTACATTTTTTGAGATTTTTCGATTATTTTCTTCAAATTATGTTATTTTTTTTATTTGTAGACTATTTTATAATATTTAAAATTAATTTTTTCATTTTTTAAAGGTTTTTCAAAATTTTTAATTAATTTAGTCATTACTCAATTATTGTAAATATTTTCGACATTTTTTTATTACTTTCTCCAAATTTTATACTTATTTTCTTATATCTTTCAATTATTGTCATGGATCCTTTAATTTCTTACTTAAATTTACATTTAATTTTTTTATTTTTCAATTATTTTTGTCATTTGTCAATTGATTTTTATTTTTAATTTTAATTCTTTTTATAATTTTTCGAGTATTTTCTTTAAATTTCAATTTTTTTTGTGATTTTGCAATTATTTTGTTATTATACAATTATTTTTTTTAAACGTAAATTTTTATCTCCAATTTTTCAATTATTGATTTCTAATTTTTATTTTGTTTTTCCATTTTTCAATTATTTATGTTATTTTTTACGTCTTTTCTTTAAATCATACATCATTTACATAATTTTAATTTTTAAATTAGTTTTGTTATCTTTCAATTATTTGTCTCAAATTTTTATTATTTTTGTTATTTTTAACGTATTACTTTCAAATTTAAATTTTTTGGGATTTCTCGATTATTTTCAGGGCCGGCGGAACAAATTTTTTCGGGGTGTGGAATTGTCAAAAAGATTGGGGAGGGGGGAGGTGAGACCAAAATATTAACAAATACTTGTAAGTACTTTGGACGATTCGGGGTGTGGAATTCCACACCCCGAATATTTTGGGGTGTGGAGTACTCCACACCATCCACACAGTTCGCGCCGGCCCTGATTATTTTCTTCAAATTATGTGTAATTTTTCTTATTTGTTAACTATTTTATCATATTTAAAATTATTTTTTTCATTTTTTAATTGTTTTTCAAAAATTTTAATTAATTTAGTCATTACTCAATTATTATAAATAATGTCGACATTTTTTTATTACTTTCTCCTAATTTTATACTTATTTTCTTATATCTTAAAATTATTGTCATGGATTCTTTCTTACTTTAATTTACTTTAATTTTTCATTTTTTAATTATTTTTGTCATTTGTCTATTGCTTTTTATTTTTAATTTTAATTATTTTTATAATTTTTTAAGTATTTTCTTCAAATTTCAATTTTTTTGGTGATTTTGCAATTATTTTGTTATTATTCAATTATTTTCTTTAAATGTCAATTTTTATCTCCAATTTTTCAATTATTGATTTCTAATTTTTATTTTGTTTCTCCATTTTTTAATTATTTATGTCGTTTTTTACGTCTTTTCTTCAAATCATACATCTTTTACATCATTTTAATTTTTAAATTTGTTATATCATTTTTCAATTATTTGTCTTCAATTTTTATTATTTTTGTTATTTTCCACGTATTAACTTCAAATTTAAATTTTGTGGGATTTCTCGATTATTTTCTTCAAATATATGTTATTTTTGTTAATTCTCGACTATTTTATCATATTTAAAATTTTTTTTCATTTTTTAATTGTTTTTCAAAATTTTTAATTAATTTAATAAATACTCAATTACTATAAATATTTTCGACATTTTTTTTTATTACTTTCTTCAAATTTTATACTTATTTTCTTATATCTTTAAATTATTGTCATGGATCCTTTATAATTTCTTACTTAAATTTACATTTAATTTTTTCATTTTTCAATTATTTTTGTCATTTGTCAGTTGCTTTTCATTTTGAATTTTAATTATTTTTATAATTTTTCAAGTATTTTCTTCAAATTTCAATTTTTTTTGTGATTTTGCAATTATTTTGTTATTATTCAATTATTTTGTTATTATTCAATTATTTTCTTTAAACGTCAATTTTTATTTCCAATTTTTCATCTATTGATTTCTAATTTTTATTTTGTTTCTCCATTTTTTAATTATTTATGTCGTTTTTTACGTCTTTTCTTCAAATCATACATCTTTTACATAATTTTAATTTTTAAATTTGTTTTATCATCTTTCATTTTTTTTCTTCTTGATTCCAATTATTTTTGGCATTTCTCGACTATTTGTTCTATTTTTTTTATTAATTTTTTGTAAATTTCAATTATTTTTGTAATTTCTCAATTGTTATTTTTTTTTTAAATTTTAATTATTTTTATCATTTTTCAAGTATTTTCTTTAAATTTCTATTATTGTTGCCATTTTGGAATTAGTTTCTTCAAAGATCAATTTTACCTTAAAAACCTTAAAAACCTGCAAGTAACAAATTTCAAACGAAGCCGAGCAATTTAAAAAAAAAAAATTTCTGTCATATTGAATCCGCGATTTTGAATTGTCGACTGCTTTGTTAATAAAATAAATTATATTATATTTTTCTAATTAAGAAAGACGTGTATTGACTTTTTATACCCAAACTGCTTAATATTTCTTATTAATGGATAATTATTTTAATATTATAGCTACTAATCATACATAACAAAAATCCGGGAAAAATGTGATTTTAAATTCATGTTCATGTCGAGCGAAAATCATGTTTCGCTAGACAGCCTGGTACCTAAGTAATTTAAATAGTTTTAAACTACATAAGTAAAAATTACCTGGATTATTTTATTTGACAAAAAAATAATTAACTTAAAACACTTGGAACAAGTGTCCAGATCCAGTAGACGATAATCTATTATTTACCCCAATTAATTTTGTTCAATTTAGTTTCATAGCTCCCAATTAACTAAAATAAATTGTATAACTTTATATAGTACATTTTTCTTGTTCTTTATTAATACCATATATAATATATATCATATTGTTTTTTCATTCAATAAAGAAAGAAATTTTAGGGGTAAAGTTTGCAAACAAAAATAAATGATTAGGCGCATGCGTTATGCCACCAAGAAGAGTAAATGTGATGAAGAACGTCAGTCGGTGCTGGGTCACCCCGTGCGGTTGCTTTCAACTTTCTGGTTCGCTCTGCCTATAATATTTAGGAACTTAAAAAAGCCGAAAAATGCACATCTTCCGGAGACAATCGTCAAGGATTTTTAATCCTCAATTTCATTACTTTTTATCGGAAAATGTTTCATTCTATCTTAATTTTAACATAAAAATACAAAACAAGTAAACGTGCCAAAAGAATTTCAAACTATTTTCCACGTGGGAGGAAAATTTTTATAAAATCTATTCATGCTGGTCCATGTGCTTCCAGCATGGCTATCATGCAATCCTGTTGTTGTTGGCGATCTGTTCGCAGAGGCAGTTTCGCTTGTGCAGTTTACAGCGCGGTACGTGTATATTTTAATTTTTTTGTAACTTTTTAAACTGGAAAATAACATTAAACAAATATTAATATGTTTATGTTTTGTTTATCTTCAACACCTATAATATTGTATTTGTTATGTTTTTATTATGTTTCGTTACTTTAAATATATTTTCTTTTTAGATCACAATTTCAAGGAAAAATCATTTGAGATTATGTTAAAAATTATCTTGTATCAATATAAAACTTGGGTTTGAAAAGAACATAAAAAATGTGGATGATTTTAATAAATAAATTGTTACATTGTGTGGTTTAATAATTATCATTAAAATTTGCCGCTTACTCGTTTAGCCGGTGCCGTGAAATCTATTTTAGGGATAATTTGTTAATTAAGTCATAAAGAATTGTAAAACGAGGTGATGGGATTACTTTATATCTGCATAATTTACATAATAGATTATCTACTCTAGTTACGTGTCTATTAATGGCTCAATTTTAATCCAATTTATTCTATTTTGGCTTTCATAACCAGTGATTTTCAAGCATAAAAATCGATTTTTTTTAATTTTCTCGCGCTATAATTAATAATTTCTGATTATACTGTTAGAACGCTCATAAACATACTCAAAAGGGATTAAGTTATTCAAAATTCATGTTCAATTATTCTGTACTTGGAAATTCAAAAGAGATTACCAACTTATAATTTATAATTGGTGAACTAAATTGTATTAAATGTGATTTTTTTCAATCATTAAAAAACTGTTTATTCAATTAATTTAAAAAGTAACAAAACTAATTTTATTAAAAGTTGATTAGTAAAACGGTTTCAAATATTTTTTTACGTTAAAAGTTAACAGGGAAAAGAATCGTGAGATAAACCGAAGAAATTATTTTTTCATGATTTTATAGCAGGTTTAATAATCCTTTTGCAAACCTGTAAAAAAGATCTTTGGAAAATGTAACTTACCAGAAGGGTCTTAACCTCCAGAAAAAGTTTAAGAATTAATCTTGATTTTTTTCTACCTCATTTATTTCTTCTCTTTGTCATTCTCTGTCTCTTCCTCTCTTCTTATGTAATTTAGTCGACTTGTCAAGAAGTAATTTCACTGAATTTAACTTTTAAATAAAAAATAATGTTTTGTTTGGTTTTAAACTGAAAACACTTCGTCTTGAATAAAGTTTTGTTATTCTATTTTTGTATCAAGTCATGTTTTTTAATTATTTCAGACACTACGCATCTTTTTCAATTTACTGTATTCATTACTTGTGTACTCTCAATTTAACTCTTAATTAAAAAAGCAAAACACACCTTGTTCTAGAAATTAGTTGTTCTTTTCAAACTTAAAAGCAGGACAAATTGCTCATTTTTAAAAACATGTGGTCTATTAAAAAATACAATTTTTAGAAAACAATAATTAATGAAAATTAATTGTTTTTAATTTCAATTGAATCAAGCTGAATTATATTATTTATAGTTATATATAAACAAAATAATTATAATTGTTTTTAACGAAAAAATTGAAAGCAAAAAAATAACTTCGGGTCGTAAAAATGAGTGAATAAAAGACGATTATTATTTTTATAGATATTATCATTGTTATTATGTTAAATAAATGAGGACTTTTTTATTAACCGACAATGAAATTAAAAAAAAAAAATTTTTTTTGGTTAGTTCAGAATGAAAAATTCGATTAAGGTACGAGTTCCAAAACACATGTTTTTTTATTAACAATTATTATTTATGAAAGTTTGGAAAATTTTATGGCACTAATAATGTGAAAATGGTGCACCAGTGAAAGGATATAAATTTTACGACGAGAGCCAAAAGTATTAAATCCTGCTGAGAGAAATATCAGTTAAAACCCTTTAATTAATAAAACACATTTTTAACAAATAAATGCTTTTACTGATTTTTTATTTTTCTATTTTTTTTATCTCTTTTCCATTTTACAAAGTGTTTTATTCTATTCTATTTTCTATATCATATTGAAGTTTAAATTTCCAATAGAATAATTCGGATAATAGTTTCATGCGATAAATAGATAACAAAATTGAAAAATTTATAAACTTGTGCCAAAGAAGAAATAGATAATGGGGAAATTGAGACTTTATAAAATGCAAAAAAGTTTGATATCAATTTTACCAGCAAAGGAAAGAAAGATCTTTAAAAAAGTGTCAAATCTGGTATTTTTCATTTATCATTTCCGAAAGTTCTTCTTAATTAATAAAATCTTTTAAATTCTGCTAAACGGGAATTGAATTCAATTTTCTAAAGTTGTCAAAAAAAGTATCGATTATGATTCAGTCTTCTGTCTGCACAAAGTGGATAAAAGTTTCATAATTTGTAAAGACATTTTAAACTTTTTCCCTTACTTTCGATAATACTTTTTCATTTTATATTGAATTATACAATAACTATTAATTGATTTTCAAATTAAATAGGAGATACAAAAAAATTACTATAAAAAGCAACAGAAAAATATAATTTTTTTAAAAATATAAAAATAAAAAAGAATTATAACAAAGTGGAAAATGTTACTAGAGAGTTGTAAAGTAGCTAAAAAATGACAAAAATGGATATAAATTAGTGAAAATTATTAGATTGATTAAAATATTAATTTTTAAAAAGTAAAATAAAACTAGGTGATTAAAAATAACTAGAAATGGGAAAAATTAAAAAATAAAGATAAAGTATTAAAATATTAGAAAATAACTATAAACCGACAAAAATTAGCAGAATTTATTGCCAAAATAACTAGAAAACATTAAAATAAAAACAGAATGTGTTTAGAAATTTTAAATCAAATTGAACTCTACTTTTTGTGATAATACAAAACAGAATGAGAATAAGAACGATTTTTACTATAAAGCAAAAAAAAAATGAGAACTGATGAAAAACAAGTTGAAAAAATAGAATAACTAGAAAGTGAAGAAAATTATTATAAAATATCGATGAAAATGACTAGAATTTATTGTAAAAAAACGAAAAATCTTTAAGAACATTAAAAATTAAAATAAGAACTAAATTTAAAAAAGACAACTAGAAAGATAAAAAATATATAGAAAAAAATGTTTGGTCATTAAATGAGATAACTATAGAAAAAAAATTACAAGAAACAAAAAATTTATCTGAAAAAGTGTATAGTTACTACTAAAAACTAAAAAATTAACTAGATATTTATAAAAAATAACTGTAGAAAGAGTAAGAACCAACAATATATTTATACATACGAAATCACTAGAAAATATTGACAAGGAGGTAGAAAATGTTGTAAAATTACTAGATAGTTAACTAGGAACTAAAAATTGATTAAAAATAACTAGAAATAAAAAAAGACTTGTATAATATAAAAATAAAAAAGAGAAAAATATTACGAAAAAGGGTGTAAAGTAAAAAAGAATTACTGAAAAATAAAAACAAAACTAGAAGCTAAATAAATATAATTGACAACTAAAATAAGTTCCACAGGTTTACAAAATTACTAGAAAGTGTAAAAATTAACTATATGTTTATAAAAATTACTAGAATATATTACAAAATAGCTATAAAAGGGTATAAGGTTACTAGAAAGTACAATAGTAACTAGAAGTTGATTAAAAGTAACTAGAAATCAAAGAAAAACCTCTTTAATAAAAGAAAAATGAAAAATTGGAGAATAAAAGCTGAGAAATAAAAAATAATTACTAGGAAAAAAAATATAACTAGAAGCTGAAGAAAAATATTTGGAAATTAAAAAAAATTACCAGTGTTTAGGGAAATAAGTGACAGTGTAAAACTAACTATATATTTATAAAATTTACTGGAATATACTTAAAAATAACTAGACATAGTTTTAAAATTACTAGGAAGGAAAATAGTAACTAGAAGTAGTTAAATGTATAGAAATTGTTAAAACTAACTATGTTTTGATAAAAATTATTAAAAGTATTTGATTATAAATAAATATGAATATGTAGTAGTAAAATTACGAGAAAGTAAAATATTATCTAGATGTAGATAAAAAGGAACTAGAATGTATAGAAATAATATATGTATATATTGAAAGTTACTTAAATCTGTTGAAAAATAACCAGAAAATGTATTAAAATTAATTAATAGAAAAAATAGTAACTAAACTTGATGGAAAGTAACTAGAAATGGTAAAGAAATTACTATAAAGTGAAAATATATAAATAATTGAAGAAAGAAACTGTAAACTAAAGAGTTGTTAAAATACGAATGCTTGAGTAGAAGTTGAAGAAAAATAATTAAAAAGTGAAAAAGTGTCAAAATTTTTAAAATTAACTAGAAAATGTAAAAAATTATTATAATTTGATGCAAGTTACTAAAATGTTTTGAAAAATAGCTAGAAATGGATGTGAAATTTTTAGAATAAGGTGAAAGAGAAACTAAAAGTTGTTAAAAAAATAACTATAGAAAGTCTGCATGATAAATATATACTAATGTAAATCACTAGAATATTTTGAAAAATAACTAGTGGAATCAGTCAAATTACTAGAAAGGAAAATAGTAACTAGAATTTGATTAAAAATACTAAGAAAATATTAAAACTAACATTATATTCATGAAAATTATAAATATTTTGAAAAATAACTAGAAAAAGTATTAAAATTATTAGAAAATAAAATAGTGTTTAGAAATTGATTAAAAATATCTAGAAATTGTAAAAACTAATTGCGTTTTGATGAAAATTACTTAAATATTTCGAAAAATAATTATATAAAGTAGCAACATTATTTATAAGTGAAATCTCAACTAAAAGTTGATAAAAAATAACTAGAAACAAAAGAAATTTTGGTGTTTATCGAAAAAATGACAAATTAAAGAAAATAAACTATAAAATAAACTAAAATGAGGAAAATAACCAGAAGTTAAAACTAGGGCTGACGAAAACCATAAGAATGTATTAAATAATAACTAGAAATTGTAGAAATACAAATATCACATTTTTAATGTATGAATTGAGTTTACATATAATGTACATTTTAATTTGTAAAAGGTAACATGAATGTTTTGTATAATTTGCTTTTATTAATTATCTTTTATGTACACGGAGAAAAAGGAATTGTTGGATTTACAAGCGGATTGTTAATATCGAACTGACAAATCCGATATGTTGTTACATCCAATTTTGTGTTATCTTAGCAATTTAGGATTGTTGTAGTAACAAAAGGGATTGTTGAAGTAACAATCAGTTTAGTTAGATAACAAAATTTTTGTTACTACAACAATCCCAAATTGCTAAGATAACACAAAATTTGCTGCAACAACAAACCGGATTTGTCAGTTCTATATTAACAATCCGGGTTGTAAATCCAACAATTCCTTTTTCTCCGTGATAGTTGCCTTCAGAACTAAAATCCCTCTTTGCTAATATTCTCTAATTTACTTTTTTTTTATTCTTCTTAATATGTCTAGCATCTCTTTTTACCCGCACCAAATTTTGTTATATTAATTCTCGTTCGAATGAGAAACAAATTAGAATATGTAGATATTAATAACATACGAATATTATATCACTTCCATGAATCCTGCATGAACTCCTGCGGCATCTATGTCGTTAAAACTTGCCAATCCTCGAGGCAATATTTCTCAAAGTTTCACATACAAAACGTTAATTCTACACTTAATTTGTTTTTAAACAAAATTACTTGTTCATTTTCAAAATATTCACAATTCCATAAAATTATGAAACATCAGGCAAAAACAATGTTTTAATTAAAACATTTCATTGTCTGATCAATTTTGACCATTAGTTGAAGTATACAAGGAAAAGCGAAAAGTCAAACAACCTTTGATAAACTCTAACAAAGAAAGGGAAAAGAAGATCTAATCCACCTTCAAGACCTCTCCGTGTTTCATTTGTTCATTTAATTTTAAATCACTGTGTTAGTTTTCAATTGCAAATGATTCGAAGAAAATAAGCGCAAACATTTTATTGGAGAAAGGAAAAAGAAGAAAAGCTTGCATCTTATTCTTCTGTCATTGCTTTTGCCATGCTTTTCTTATTATCGTCTTTTCTTTGATGGAATTTGAAATTTCAAAATTATTTCGCTATTACAAAAATTTTTCTTGTTAATAAGAAAGTAATAACTGAAAGTGTGTTTGTTAGTAAACAATGGTATGGTATATTTGATTCTACCCTTATATAGCTGATTGATTCTATATTTCTAGTCTCGTTTTCATCCCATACTCCTGTAGAATACGAAATTACTCTTGAAATTGAGTTTTCTTTACTAAAAATTATTTTATTATCTGTTTCTTATATATTTGATTATACGGATATTTCTAGTGAAATGTAAGAACCATGTAGTCGCTTTTCAATGTTTTCGATTAAATTATCACATTAAATCTATATTTATCACTCTATATGACTCTATATTACAGTGAAAGTTGAATATACAATTTAGGAGAGCAGAAGTGGACAATATGGTAAAAACGTGTAGCTGTTCTGGAAAATATCATTATCAATGATTCGAAAATAAATTGAAAAAATACTGCAAGAATTTCAGTATCGGGTATTGAAAAATTTCAAATTTGCAAATTTGAAATATTTGCAATATGATCAACCACCTTTTTGATTTATAATTGTTTTTTATAGTACATTTGTACAAAAGGGCTATTTTCTTGTAAGGCCCGTATGTAATTAAAATAAAAAAAATAATAAATATTAAATTCCCAATTTTGGAAAAACATTTTTTATAAAACATCAATATTCAATCCTACATAGTCAAATTCTATAATTTAAAATTATACAAATTTTAACTCTACAATAATAAATTCTACACGTTAAATTCTTTATAGTTAAAATCTACAATTTAAAATTCCATGCATTTTAACTCTAATACAATAATAAATTCTACACTTCAAATTATACAATTAAAACTCTACAATAGGATTTTTTTATAAAACATTAATATTCAATCCTACATAGTCAAATTCTATAATTTAAAATTCTACAATTTTAAACTCTACAATATTGAATTCTACACGTTAAACTCTACACAATAAAACCCTCCAATAATTTTTTTTTTTTATAAAACATTAATATTAAACCCTACGTAGTTAAATTCTACACATTTAAAATTCTTCAAAATTAAATTCTACAATAATAAATTCATCACGTTAAATTCTACATAATCAATTTAAAATTCTCAGGCTTTGAAGCGTAGTAGGAGACTAAAAAAAGTGTCAAAAAAGTGTCAGAAAAAATACTACATTTAAAATTAAAGAAAATTTGCTTTTCAGACAAAAATGCGCATGTAAAACTAATTTTTTTTATTTAAAAAATTAAATAATATTTTAGGGCAAATATGAGACTGAATATTGTATATAAAAAAGAGGACTTTTAGGGAACTTTAAAAAGTTAGTGGATAAAGATAAATAAATTATATAACCTAAAATTCCAAGATAAATACATTTTCTTGTCCAAATTTTAAAAGTGTTACAATATTTCTTCTAATATTATTGAATTAGTAACTTTTATGATAAAAGATATTTTATTTATAAATACGCACATAAAACAATAAGATTGCATAGTCAGAATTGTGGGACTATTATGAAATGAATAAAAACATCTTTAAACGTAAGGAGTATAAAAACTAATTTTTTTTATTTCTTAAGAGCGAAACAGTTCTCAAAAGAATGAACATTTGAATCGACTAACTTTTGAATGAAATAAAAATTGAATAGATTGAAATTCTGATAAATTTACGACTGGATTATTAGTAAATTTAAAACAAATAATATTAAAAGAGATAAAATAAAAAAAGAGAAAAAGTAACAAATCAATATATTAAAAAATGGAAGGAAATCTTAAAAAAAAAAGTTTAACAATAAACTGTGAAAAAAGTAGAAAAAATATTAAAATAGCGAAAAATGAACTACAAAATAAAAAACAGTAAAGAATAAATTAAGAAAATCTACAAATTGTATAAACAGAATGACAAATTCCTTTAAAAATGAAAAAATTTTAAATCTTAAAATTTTTTGAAAGGGTAAATAAATTTGCTAAAAAATAGAAACAATATAAAGAAAATTAAATAAATTTACATAAAAAACGAGTTAATCTTTAAGTAATCAAAGAAATTAAAAAAAAAAACTTACTTCCCTCCCACTTAAATTATTAAATTAAATAAGAAAATCTATAAAAAAAAGATTTCAAAATATTAAAAAACCAAAATTATATAAAGTAACCTGAAATACTTTGCGTAAAAAGAAAAAATCTACACAAAAAATATTAGAAGCAAATGAAATAAAAATCTGCACATTTTAACTCTACAATAATAAATTATACACTTTAAATTCTACACATTTAAATTCTACAATGATAAATTTTACAGGTTAAATTCTACACATTAAAAATCTACAATAAGATTTTTTATAAAACAATATTAAATCCTAAATAGTTAAATTCTACATATTGAAAATTCTGCACACGTTTATTAGTTTATTTTTGAATAATGTACGAGGTTATAAATGTTTAGAGTTAAACTATGTAGGATTTAATATTAATTTTTTATGAAGAATCTTATTGTAGGGGTTTAATGTGTAGAATTTAGTATGGAGAATTTAATGTGTAGAATTTATTATTGCTGAGTTTAAATTTGTAGAATTTTAAATTGCAGAATTTGCCAATGTACACGGAAAGAAAATTAATTAAAAATTGTATAAAAGTATTTTATAATTTGGGGAAAAAGGATCAAAAAGAGAAAATTTCATATTGATAATTTCAAACGTAAAAAAAATTATATTAAATATGCTACAGAATATATTAAAATTTAAAATAACTTAGCAAAGATTCGAATGGTTTTTCTAAAGCTTAAAATCTTCGTATAAAAATTTTGCTTTCCGGCACTTTATCTCTAAATTACACAGCATTTTAATAAAATTTATAATTAATTTTCTTTGTGTGTAGGATTTAGTATTAATGTTTTATAAAAACTTTTATTGTAGCGTTTACAATTGTAAATTGTACGTGTACAATTTATCATTGCAGAGTTTAAATGTATAAAAATAAATATAATATGTATATAAATTTTAAATTGTATTATTTAAGTATGTAGGGTTATTAAACCCTACAAAAAAAATAAAAAAATCTTACTGTAGAATTTAACTATACAGTAGAATTTAACGTCTAGAATTTATATCATTGTAGAATTTAACGTGTAGAATTTGAATGTGTAGAATTTTAACAGACCCTACCATGCTCCTGATCTTAGAACCGTTTTCATGACGAGAAACATTTAATTTATTTTAGTTTGTTTAAGGAGCAGTAAAATTGCCATTTGGTCAATGGCAATCAAGATTTAGCTCTAACGTAACAATAGAATCTGAGTTGGAAATGTTCGTAAAGCAATCTCTTTCACTTAAATAGACATTTTTAAATTTCATGAAATCGTTCAAAAGAATGAAACTGTTACATTTTCAGAAAAATATATATACGAGATATGTCAAAGTACTCAAGAAAATGAAACGAACACACAGTAACCTACAAAATCGTATATAAAACACAAATATTAGATATTATTAAAGTACTTATACATTAAAGACATATATAAACGTACATTATATATATATATATATATATATATATACTTTAACAAAAATACATTATAGATTACATTTAAAGAAAATGCAATTGACTGAAATTATTTGAACATAATAATTGAAATTTACACAGAAAAGATATATACTTAATATCCATAACCTTTTATATTAATAATACATCATATAAAACATCTTGAAAATATCTTTCGAAATAAATAAATATGAAAAGGAAAAGCAACAAGATAAAGGATATAAAAATAGATCGATAAAATTGTGTTACAGATTTCAAGAAAATCCGTCACAAGGGGTAGTTCCCTTGTTAGATACTTTCCTTCTTACAATGAATCTTGTTGAAAGATCAATGTAATCCGAACCTCGATACTTTCCTACAATCATTTTATATAATAATAAACTAATTTTCTTCTCATAATGCCATTATCGTTTATATCGAAAGCTTGTATTAATTTTTAAGAAAACTATAATTCTCACTGATTTAATCTCCAATGTATAAAATAATCTACATTCAAAATTAGTTCCTCAACAAAATCTAAGATTTGAAAAAAAATTACTTTCAGCAAAAGAAATTGATTTATTTTGTTATAAAGAAAAATGGCTATCTATTTTCATGAAAAAACCATTTAGAGATGCGTGTCAAAATTCAAAAGTCAGATTTTAATACAATTTATCTCTTTATTGTTAAATAATTTTTACAAAAGGCCTTTTTCCGAATTATAAGGTTGTAAAATATACATGCTTCAAAACCCATTTTATAACATTATTTTACGACATTTTAAGAAAAAGTTATGCTGATTTGAAATTTTTTCATTTACAAATATAGTCTCACTAAATTTCTGGAAGTGAGTTTTCACTCCCCGAAGAGTAAAAATTGAATTCTATACGTCAAAATTACAACAACAACAAAATAAATTTCTTAATAAGATTCTGTCCAGACCTGAATTCGAACTTTAATTAATTCGAAATTTCACTGATTAAAAATTTAACTAATCCAGGCTTTGAGGATAGCAAATTTGAAATTATTTGAAAATTTCTTCAATTTTTAACAATAATTTTCTATTATTATTTTAAGTATTTACTACAAGTTTAAACAATTTTTATCGTTTTTCATAAATTTTCTTCAATTTTAAATTATTTTCCAATTTTTCCCTTAAATTTTAAAATCAATTTCCGCAAGTTTCAATTATTTTTTGAAATTTTTTCAAATAAATCATTTCCAGTTTTAATTACTTCCTTCAATATGAAATTAGTTTAATTATTTATTAATTAATTCTCAATTTCTTTCGTCATTTTTCAATTATTTTTACAAAATATGAATTTTGTTTATCAAATTCTAATTTTTTCTTCAAATTATAATTAATTTTTGTAATATCTAATTATTATATCAATTTGTAATGTTAATTAAATAATGAAAGGACATAACTCATGTTTCAAACTTTTCATCTTTTTCAATAATTATTTTCCAAATATTTTATAATAGTAAAAAACCTGTTTCATGCTTCATCAGTTTTTATTGAAATTTTATTTATTTTTTTTTATATGTTTATATTTTTCTCAATTTTTTTTTAAATTTACATAATTATCTTAAATCTCCAATTATTTTTATCATTTTTCAAGTAGTCTTGTTTCTCTCAAATATATTCTGTAATTTTTACAAATTTTTATTATTTTCTTCAATTTTTAATTATTTATATGATTATGTTTTTTCAATAACTTTTTGTCATTTGAATTATTTTTTAATTAATTTTCTAATCTTTTTATTATTTATCACAATTCCAGTTATTTTTGCTATTTATAATTATTTTTATCGTTCTGCGTTATCAAATTAAAGTTATTTTCTTTAATTTATAATTATTTTTATTACTTTGCAAATATTTTCTCGATTTTTTTATTATTTCCATTATTCTTCATTTAGTATCCTAGATTTTAAAATACTTTTCTCAAATTTGAATAATTTTTTTCAATTTTTAATTATTATTGTTATCATTTTCCAATCAATTTTTTCAATATTCAATTATTTTTACTAATCCTTAATTAAATTCCTGCATTTTTAATTATTTATCTCGTTTTTAAATTATTTTTTAAATTTTAATTTTCTTTTATCTTTTTGAAATTATTTTCTTCAACTTTTAATTATAACATTAATTATTTTTCAATTACTTTTCTAAATTTTCATTTATTATCTCAAATCTAAATAATTTGTCCAATTTTCAATGTTTTAATCATACTTTATTTGCAATGATATTCACAAGCTTTATATTATTTTTATTATTTGTTGATTAATTCAGAAAATTTCAATAATTTATCTCAAATTTCTATTATTATCTTCAATTTTAGATTTTTTTTATAATATTTTAATTATTTTTCTCAATTTCAAATTCTTGAAATCATTTTGTAATTAAGTACTTTCTTTTACTTCACATATTTTCTGTATATTTTTTTAATTATTTTTATAAAATTTCCATGATTATCTTCAATTTTCTATTATTTTTATCATTTTTCAATTATTTTACCCAATTTTAATTATTCTCGTTTGTATCCAATCAATTTCTAAAAATTTTAAGCATTTCTTTCTTAAATTTCAATTCCAAAATTTTATAAACTTTGTCTTGTACAAATAAATCTTGTTTTATTTACCTTTAAGTATTGTATTTAAAATATTTATAATTGCTGATAACTCAAGCTGTAAAAATTGATTTTTGATTGATTTTAAATTTAAGGCTTTTGTCAATAAAGTAAATTTTTTTTAAAAATGTAACCTCCTTATGGAGGTAAGTTATTTATTTTGGTAGTATATTAGCAGCAGATTTTAATAATTGAATAATTTTTCAATTACAACTTTTGCAGTAGGTTTCTTCATTTGTTTTTTATTTGTTTAAATGTTGTTTAAAATTTAAAAATTCATAAACCTGAAGAGGACACTTGTGTGTCAAAACATGTTGTCAAACAAATAAATGAAAAATAGAATTTTTTGTGTATATTTTACAACCTTACAATTCGAAAAACCATCAGTGTAAGCACACTTACATTTCTTGAATTTTTCATTGAATTTATGAAAACATTATTTATCATCCTATAAAACTTGATTCACATTTTAAGTATTCTAGAACCGCTCTGGATATTTTCATGCAATGAAAAATTCTAGTACTGAAATATATGATTCCGGTATACTGTACCATCGAAAAGTCAAGCACTGTCGAGTTAAATTTCACGATCTTATATTTTCCGTGCATATTTTTTTTAATAAAAAAATGATATCCTTTTAAAATAATTGAAATTATTTAATTTGAGGAATTTTTATTTAGAGCAATAGAAGCAATCTGCATTAAAATATAGCATCAGTTAATTAGACGATATAATGGAAATTCATTATTCATTACCCATCTCGAATTATTTCGATGCTAATGAGGGAAAGATAAAAGGAGTAGTCTGTTCTTAGTTCCAATACCTAAAGTCACGTAATCAAAGGGGTAAAAGGATGGGGAATGAAGGTGATTATAGCAACGTTACCACGAAATCGATCATATGAACTTTAGACGAGAAACCACATCTTCAAGAGAGTTGTTGACTAACTCCTTTACTGTTGCTTTGGCGTCATTACATCTATAGATCTATACATACCAACGTGTTCTGACTTTTTTAAATTTCAAGATTGAGAACACTCTTAGCCTCATTTTTAATTTAATTCAACTACAACGAGAAAAGACATTTTCTTTCAAGATTTAAGAATTAAAAACCAATTCGTTTATTTATTCAATTTGTCATAAATACAACTTTAAATGTAAATTTTAATATTTTTTAATACAAAAAAAATTGTGTAAATTTGTACTATTAAAAAAGAAATCGCTCAAAAAATAACCAAGAACTTGTTTACACTGATGGGTGAAAAGTAGGTTTAAGAATGGAACCTACTTTAAAACTTTTATAGAATCTTCATTTTCGGAGTTTTTCACATACCACGTGGTCAGTTTTTTTTAATTCTTTAAATTGCAAATATTTTCTACATTTATCAATTGTCATTATCATTTTTCTGTAATTTTTCTTAAATTTTCCAATTATTTCTCTCATATATTTAATAAATTTCCTTCAATTTCTAATTCATTTGATATTTTATTACTTTTTATTCAAAATTTCAATTATTTTCTTCAATTTTCAATTATTTACATCAAATTTTAATTATTTTTTTCAATTTTTAAATATTTTCACTATTTTGTAAGTTTCTCAAATTTTAAATTATATTCAATATTTTTTTTTTTAATTTTCTAAATTTTTCAATTATTTATCTCAAATTTCAATAATTTTTATCAATACTCAATTTTTAAAATTATTTTTCTATTGTTTTCTTGAACTTGCAATTATTTATCACAAATTTCAAGTATATTTTTATATTTTAAATTATTTCCATCAATTTTTGCAATTCTGTTCTCCGATTTGTGAGAATTTTCAATATTTTCCAGGCAATTACCTTCATTTAAAATTATTTCTCTCATATTTCAATAATTTTTATTAATGTTTAATTTTTCATATTTTTTATATATTTTCTAATATTTTAAATATATTTTGTAATTTTATAAATACTTTTTTCTGAAAATTTAATTATTTTTTACTCTACCTACTATTTTACACCACTTATATAATTAATTCTTTACATTGCAAATAGTTTCTACAATTTTAAATTGCTTTCACAATTTGTCAACTATTTTTCTTACAATTTCTATTGTACTTATTCAATTTTTTATTTATTTTCTAAATTTTCAGTTATTTCTCTTACATTTCAGTTACTTTCTTCAATTTTAAATTCATTTAGTAATTTTATCACTTTTTTTCGAAATTTCAATTTTTTTCTTCAATTTTCAATTATTTACCTCAAATTTTAATTATTTTGTTTTAATTTTTAAATATTTTCACTATTTTGTAATTTTTTTCACAAATTTTAAATTACATTCAATATATTTTTTTTAATTTCCTAAATTTTTCATTTATTTTTCTCAAATATCAATAATTTTTATCAATACTCAATTTTTAAAATTATTTTACTATTGTTTTCTTGAATTTGCAATTATTTATCCCAAATTTCAAGTATATTTTTTTATTTTAAATTATTTCTAACAATGGGAAATTTTGTTCTCCAATTTGTGAGAATTTTCAATATTTTTCAGTCAATTACCTTAATTTAAAATTATTTATCTCATATTTCAATACTTTTTATTAATGTTTAATTTTCCATATTATTTTTTATATATTTTCTTATATTTTAAATATATTTTGTAATTTTATAAATACCTTTTTCTGAAATTTTTATTATTTCTTAGACTTTCAAATACTTTCACTATTTTAAAATTATTTTCACAAATTTTTTAAAATTTGAATTATTTTTTAACTAATTTACCAAACTTTTGTATTATTTTTCAATTAATTTAAGAAATTTTTAATTATTATTATTTTCTTCTATTTTCAACTATTATTAAATACTCCACCTACTATTTTACACCACTTTTAATTAATTCTTTAAATTGCAAATATTTTCTACAATTTTTAATTGCTTTTATAAATTTTCAACTATTTTTCTTACACTTTCTATTATACTTTTTCAATTTTTTATTAATTTCCTTATTTTTTAGTTATTTCTCTTACATTTCAGTTACTTTCTTCAATTTTAAATTCATTTAGTGATTTTATGACTTTTTTTCAAAATTTAAATTATTTTTTTCAATTTTTAAATATTTTCACTATTTTGCAATTTTTTTCTCAAATTTTAAATTATATTCAATATATTTTTTTTAATTTCCTAAATTTTTTATTTATTTATCTCAAATTTCATTAATTTTTATCAATAAAAAATTTTTAAATTATTTCTCTATTGTTTTCTTGAACTTGCAATTATTTATCACAAATTGCAAGTATATTTTTTTTTATTTTTAATTATTTCCATCAATTTGCAATTCTTTTCTCCGATTTGTGAGAATTTTCATACTATTTTTGATATTATTTTCTTATATTTTAAATATATTTTGTAATTTTATAAATACATTTTTCTGAAATTTTAATTTTTTCTTAGACTTTCAATTACTTTCACTATTTTAAAATTATTTTCACAAATTTTTTAATATTTTAATTATTTTTTAACTAATTTACCAAACTTTTGTATTATTTTTCAATTAATTTAAGAAATTTTTTAATTATTATTTTTACAAATTTTAATTATTTTCTTCTATTTTCAACTATTATTATACCTACCTATTATTTTGCACCACTTTTAATTAATTCTTTAAATTGCAAATATTTTCTACAATTTTAAATTGCTTTTATAATTTTTCAACTATTTTTCTTACAATTATTACTTACAAGTATTAGTACTTATTACACTTTTTCAATTTTTTATTTATTTCCTAAATTTTCAGTTATTTCTCTTACATTTCAGTTATTTTCTTTAATTTTAAATTCATTCAGTAATTTTATCACTTTTTTTCAAAATTTAAATTTTTTTCGTTAATTTTCAATTATTTACCTCAAATTTTAATTATTTTTTTAAATTTTTAAATATTTTCACAATTTTGCAATTTTTTTCTCAAATTTTAAATTATTTTTTAGTGAATTTTCAAAATTTCCAATTTTTTATCTCAAATTTCAATTTATTCTTTAAATATCAATTACTTTCTTCAATGCTTAATTATTTTTACCATTTTGCAATTATTTTCTTTAATTTTATTTAAATTTTTTGCTTTTGCTTTCTCATATAGGAAGTATTATCACTTATTTTCTTCAGATTTCCATTATTGACTTGAAATCTTAATTATTTTATTCAATTCTCATATGGGAAGTATTATCACTTATTTATTTTTTCCGTCTTAAGAAAATGTGAAAATAAAATTAATAAATTAAATTTATCGAGAAAATTGACTCTTTCCTTATTTTGCTCAAGGGAATTGGAAGATGATAAGACAATTTTTCATAAATAATATTTCAAAAGTTTTTAAAATATCCGAAACTTTCTAATAGATTGTACTATAGTTTCACAAACTAATTTTAAAGTATCAGCCTCTTATCTTTCGAATTTTTTTTTAAAATCTCTCGTGTGTTGTCATCCCAAAATTTGATTTTAAATTTGAAATATTTAAGCTAAATGTTTTACTTTGAAATATTGCCATTCAAAAAGCAAAAGCTTTATTCACAACGTAACAAATTTTAAATATTCGTGCTTTCAAAAACTTTTATTACATTTATAATTTCATTGTCAAATTTTAAATTAAAATGTCTTTTCTTTAAGAAAGTTTTTCAAATTGTTGAATTAAATTTAAAAAAAAGTTTTCTCGAGCTTTTAATATTTTCAAATAAAGTTTTCTAAAGTGTATATTTTAATAACGAACAAAAATTCGTATCTCTCTTTTTATATATGGAAAAAATGTCTATTTTTGTAGATTTTATTTCCTCGTTTTTAATATGATTTTATCACACACTTTTTCTACTATTTGTTCCTCATAGTTTTAACTGCTTTTTCTATTCCCTTGGAATTTTTAATAATTTATTTTCAATTTATCTTTTTTAATAACAATTTACAAAATAATTCTCAAGAAAGAAAGATAAACACAAGCCTTTTAAAAATACATTCCGCAAAAATTAAATTGAAAAGAAAATCACAAAAATGCTTTTTAAATTTAAATAAAAGATGATGATGTTCATAAAAGTAAAACAATGTCAGAAATGTGGGTACTTATTGAAATTGTCAAGGAGACTATACTAGTCTCTGAATTTTCCTGATAATTTATTCTTCAAGAGGAATATTTTCATTCTCAAAGAAATCATATTTTTATATGTAGCTACTTCGCATTAATCCTGTAGTTCACTCAAGAAGAAAATAAAGTTTTATATTTACCAGTGTTTCTTAAGTAGGAAAAGAAGCTTGCTACTTATAAAAAAAAATTGCACAAGATTTTCTATAAATATTCCTTCTTTTCATTAAATTCAAAATATTACAAAGTCATATTTTCTGCTCTCTGATAAAATAAAATTATTGGCAGGGTCGATGTCAAATTTTCTCAAAATTCAAAATTTCTCATATCAGTGTCATATTCAAAAAGTGAGATTTCAATTTCGAGAAGATTGCAATATAACTTTGACAATTTGGTTCTCAATGGGAATCAAATTCCTGAAACTTGATTGCATTTTTATTTGAAATTCTCATGGCGAATTCATGAAATTGCTTATTTTCACGTGGCAAAAAATTTACATTTTAAATAACCGCAAGAAATGAAAGTGTCCGTCAAAAAAAAATTATGCGCACAAATAAACATTTTTTTAATAATTAAATCACGCGGTTATGAAGATAAGAATCAAGATGCTTGAATGTTTTTGACAAGCATGTCGAGATTGTGAAATCAAACGGAAAATTCATCCATTGAATATTCCTTTTCACTGAATTCGTTATTATAAATATAATGTGCTTGGAATAAATAAAAGTAAACAGGATTTGAAACATCAAAGTTGTTTTAAAATAAATCTTTTTAATAGATTTACCAATTCTAAAAAAAAAGAAAAAAAAGGAAAACGTATTGAAATAAATGATACGACTAATATACTTCGATTTTATTCTGGCGTATACGAATACGCTCAGGGAATAGCGTAATTTACATTCAGGCGAATAAAACTTTCCGTTCGAAAACTCAAATCTAAGTGGGGTTGCGGAGAACATTGTAATTTCCCAACAGTATATATTCACACTACATTGACTCTTAATTATTCGAAATCAGAGATGTCGAATTTAATCTTAAACTTTCAGCGACATTTGTTTCAGTTAAAGTAATAAATAAAGTATATTTTTAGGAATTTTTTATTTTATAAATAATATCGATTTTATTTCATTAGATAAAATTATACTGAAAAAATGGTTTGAACTGCGGAAAAAAAGTTTTGTTGATTCAATCAAATTTTGTTTATTCATATTGTACGTAAAAGTTGTCTTAAAATTTGGTGAAGCCAGGAAAAATTTCTCCACAAAATTATTTTGTTACAATTATTATTATTAATTAATAATAGTCTCCGTAAACTCCTGAAGTTAGTTACTATTTATATTTATTCATTTTTTTCTGTCCACGTTTTAAAACTTGAAGTGAAATTGGTCAGTTTTTATATAATTTATTCATCTTTTTCTGTCCACGTTTTAAAATCCAAACTGAAGTTAGTCCCTGCTTTTTTTTTTATTAATTTTGATTCTCTTTATCAGGAAATTTTAAAAATATTTTAGTTTACAGACAAAATATGCAGATGAGGTAGCCTTAATGACGAGATATTGATTATGGCTAACAATAATTTATATATTAAACACTTATATGAATTTTAATAATAATTTAGATTAATTTCAAGTGTCGAATAGTCGAATTTATGAAAAATTCAAATGACGTTATTTTACTTCATTGGAAAAAATTAAAATTAAATAATTAAAAAATTAAATACAGTTTAAATTATTCTGTAACTTTTTTAACCATTTTTGAAGTTCCGAAACTTTCATCAAGTTTGCTGCAAGTTTGGAAACTTCCGGAAAGTTTGCGGCAAAGTTTCAATGAAATAATATTTAGAATCCCTCAATAGTTATTTATTTCTTCTTAAAGCAAGGCTGCCAGTGACACACTTTTTTACTTTTACTGATTTTTTTTAAAATTGCTCATTATTACTCACTTTTTTAGTAAAATGTCTATTCCAACTGCGGTGGGGAGGTCTTCTGATATTAAGCGCCTGATTAAAATTTTACCTTATAAATCAATAAGTTTGTTCATATTCCAATTATCTCTCTAAATCTGAATTAGTTAAAAGTAACTTATTTTGAAAGTAAAAACTCAGTCACTAATTGAAATAGTTAGATTTCTACTAATAATTTAGTAAAAAGTAACTAATTATTAGTCAAATTCATTTTTAGGTTATGTCAAAATAACTAATATTTTAGTCAAATTCTATTCACTAATTCAATTAGTCAAATTTTAACTATTTTTTAGTTATGTTTTTACTAAAAATTAGTCATTTTTTTACTAATAATTAGTTATTTTTAACGAATTGCTGAAATAAAAACTCAGACAAGATGTGACTAATTATTATTAGTTATTTTCAACTAATTCAGATTTAGAGAGTACATCGTCAATTTTTTAATTACAATTTACAAATACGTAATTTCTACACCTCTTTTTAATTATTTTTGTCATTTTTAAAGTACTTTTGTCAATTCTAAAGTACTATTGTCAATTTTCAAGTACTTTGCGATTCTGAATTTAATTTTTTCAAATATCAATTATTCTCTTCAGTCTTTAAATTATTGTCATGAATATTTAAATTTATTACACAAGTTTTCATTTATTTCTGTCATTTTTCAATTATTTTCTCAACATTTCAATTATTTTTTTCTATCTTTAAATAATTGCCAGGAATATTTAATTTTTTTTCAGCAGTTTCTTTTCTACTTATTTTGTTAATTTTCAATAATTTCTTCAAATTTTAATTAATTTTGTCATTATTCAAGTATTTTTGTCATTTTACGATTATTTTCTTCATATTTCTATTATTTTTGCAATTTTAGAATTATTTTCTACAAATTTCAATTATTATTTTATTCAAATTATTGAATGCGATCTATTAATATTTAATAAAGTAATTATTATTGTTCTACAAATTTCAATCATTTTCTTTATTATTTTTATTATTGTCATGAGTTTATTAAATTTGTACATTGTTTTTCAATTAATTTCAACAAATTTCAATTATTTTCTTCAAAGTTCAATTATTCTCTATAAATTTTTTATTAATACACCAGCTTTCAATTATTTATGTCATTATTCAATCAGTTTCTTAAAATTTCAATTGCTTGGTCAATTTTTCAAGTACTGTCTTTAAATTTTTAATTTTATGCACCAGTTATCAATTATTTTATTCATTTTATTTATGTATTTTTTATTGTTCAATTATCTTCTTGTAATTTCAATTATTTTTTTTTCAATTGTGTTCTTCAATCTTTAATTTATTGTCAGGAATATCCAAATTTTGTGCACAAATTCAATTCACTTTCGTTATTTTTCAATTATTTTCTTCAAATTTCAATTACTTTTGTTATTTTCTAATTATTTTTTTCATATTTTTGTTATTTTTGCAATTTTAGAATTATTTTTTACAAATTGCAATTATTTTATTCAATTTTTTTTATTGTCGTGAACTTTTAAATTTCTTACACCTGTTTTTAATTTTTTTATCATTATGTTTATTATTGTTACGAATTTATTAATTTTTTACACCTTTTTCAATTATTCCCTTCAAACTTTAATTATTTTTTTATATTTAAATGTTTTTGCCATTTCTGAATTATTCTCTTCAAATTGCAATTATTGTTTTTAAATTTCAATTAATTTCTTCAACTTTCAATTATTTTCCTCAAACTTATAATTTTTTTTTTAACTTTACAATTATTGTCTATAATTTTTTAATTTTTCACTAGTTTTGAATTATTTATTTCAATATTTCAATTGTTTTGTCAAAGTTTTAAAGTTTTTTTTAAAGTTATCAATTATTTCTGTCATTTCTCAATTATGTTTTTCAAATTACAACTATTTTTGTCAATATTCAAATATTTTTGACATTTTAGAATTATTTTTTTTAAATGTCATTTTCTTCAATCTTTTTATTATTGTCATGAATGTATTGACTTTTAAATATCAGTTTTCAATTATTTATGTCATTATTTAATTAGTTTCTTCACATTTTCATTATATCGTTAATTTTTCAATTATTTTATACAATTTTTCAATTAATGTATTACATTTTTTATTTTTTTATTTCATTTTTGACTTTTTTTCTCATTTTTCATTATTTTTTTTTCTAAATTTCAGGTATTTTTGTCACTATTCAACTTTGTCTACACTTATACATTATTTTGGTATTGTTTAATTATTTTTTTCAAGTTTCAATTATTTTCTTGAAAATTCTATTTTTTTTCAATTTTTCAACTGTTGTCTAAAAAGTGTAATTTTTACACCATCTTTTATAGTTATTTATGTCATTATTCAATTAGTTTCTTTACATTTTATTTATTTCTTCAATATCTCAATTATTGTGGGAAAATTTAATTTTTTTTCACCAGTCTCAAACTTTTGTTTCAAATTTTAATTATTTTTGTCATTCTTAAATTATTTTTTTGTAACTTTAATTATTTTTGAAACTTTTCAAATATTTTCTTCAAATCCCAATTATTCCGTTTAAATTTTTGTCATCATTTTTTGATTTTTAATCAATTTCTCAATTAGTTTTGTCATTTACAACTTTTCTTTAAAATTTAATTATTTTTGTCATTATATAATAATTTTCTACATATTTCAATTAGTTTTGCAATTTTCGAATTATTTTTTTCAAATTTGAATGGCTTTTCCTGCTGGCACCCCCAAATTTAATATCAGTGATATCAAACTCTATATATATTGCTTATTCACTATTATTTTATTTAAAAACTTACTATTTAATCACTTTTTTTATTTAAAAGATCACTATTTACTCACTTTTTTCACCTAAAAACTTATTATTTACTCACTTTTTCAAATTTAAAAGTCCTTTTAGTTATTTTTAATTAAAATTTTTAGTATTATAGTTTAATTTCTAAAATGTATGGAAAACTAATCGCGCGCTTGTTACTTTTTGCTAGTATATTATTAATTTTCTCAGTGATATTAAAATTCTAATCTGTAATTTATTTTTTTGGTTTATTGACTATAAATGTAAAATTGTCCTGTTTGTTACAGTTTTACAATATGACGATAATAGGAGTTTTGGGAACCATGCTTTATGAGGAAAGTCAATATCTTTCTGGAGAGAGTCCGTTACCCGAGTCACCCAGTTTCCTGGAAACAGACTTTATGTCCCCCAGTAAGTGTAAAAAATGTGTTTCCATTATTTTCAGTCTATCCTGATGTTAAGCTGAATACATTTTAGTAAACTCATCCCATTTCTTCCAGCTGTGCTAAAACTCAGCATTGCTTTGATGATCTCATCGTCCTGTGGAATCATTTGCTGTTTGCTGCTCGTATACGGCTTACTCAAAGTAAGAAAAATCGTTTTTATTTATACTAATCGTAAAATCATTCAAAATCAATACAAATTGCTGCGTAAAAAGTATTGGTGATATATTAAAAAAAACTATTAAGAAAGACGTACCATACATAATACAACAACTTCACTGCAAAAACTGCTGTCTTCTAAGTGTCTTATTTTAAGACACAAGACATTAAGAAAGCGTCTTACGGTTATTTCAAGCTATTTCATTGGTTAATAATTTTGAAAGATACTTTCTCAATGGTTTAAAATTAAGACACTTTAAAACGTCTTAAAAGTGAGGACAAAAATGTCTTAAAATAAGACACTTGTTTTTACAGTGTTTTAAACCCAAAAATAAGCCCTACAATATTTTCCCTTGTGGAAAAATGTGAGAGAAAAAAATCACGTGTGTCATTTTTTCTTGTCATCTTCTTTTTTACGCAGAAAAAAATCTGAACTCATATGTGATGCAACTCATTTTGAGTTTATGTATCAAATTGAGTAAACGACAAACTTGAAATTATACTCAAAATGATCATGGAGAATTCAAAATATCAGGTTATGTTGTCATAGATTTAGTTTATATATTTAAATGTGCTGCTATCCGGCAAGACAGGAAACCCTTAGATCTCTATAATTACACTATTATTGATCTTTTATTAAATAAGTTAATTAAATTTTGTCGATCTTTACCGAAGTGATTCAAAAACACTAACTTTACATACTTTACTCTCTAAACTTGAAATGGTTAAAAACTACCATTTTAACAGAGAAACTCGTTTACCATTTTAAATAGTAATTTTTTACTTAAACTTTTGTAAAAAACTACTAATTTAATTAGTCAAAGTAATTTTAGGTTATGTTAAACTACTAAAGGAATTAGTAGATTTCTATTTACTAATTACATTAGTTATTTTTTACTATTTAATTAGTTAAATTTAACTGCTCAATTAGTAGTTTTTTACTATTAATTAGTTATTTTTTATTAATTGAAAAAGAGAAAAATCGTTCACGATTTTAACAACTAAATGGTAGTTTTTAACTAATTCAGATTTAGAGACATATGTACAGTTATTCTGTATTAAGAGATTTTAGTAGTCTCTCAGCTTGAAAAACTTGTTTTCATGTTTGTGTAACCTAAAAATAAGTGAAGAAAATAGAAACTAGAAACTAACTTTAAAATTGAACAAACTTTGTAATTGAATTTTTGAAATAACAATTCAAGATTCAAAATAAATTATATCGGTATCAATTATACAGGGGACAAATGAATTACATTTATACATTATAATTTACAAGTTTTTTTCATTCATTCATTCATTCTGTCCTCACCTAAAGTTTGTTACTAGATATTTTATTCTTTTAAATTTTAAATCATTAACCACTTACGAAAAATTTTGTCAAGTTTATAACTTATAACAATTTTCATTTCTTCGAACTTCAATTAATTTAAAATTTTATTGACTAAAAATTTAATTAATCCACGCTTTGAGAATAGTAAATTTGTAATTATTTAAAAATTTCTTCAATTTTTAACAATAATTTTCTATTATGATTTTAAGTATTTCCTACAAGTTTAAACTACTTTTATCATTTTTCATAAATTTTCTTCAATTTTAAACTATTTCCATTATTTTCCAATTTTTTCCCTAAAATTTAAATTCAAAATTTCCGCAAGTTTCAATTATTTTCTTTGATTTTTTAAAACAAAACTCTTTCATTTTTAATTATTTTCTTCAATATCAAATTAGTTTCCGTATTTATTATTTAATTTTCATTTTATTTCGTCATTTTTCAATTATTTTTACAAAATTTTTGTTTTTCAAATTGTAATTTCTTTCTTCAAATTACAATTAATTTCTTCAATACCTAATTATTAATGTCAATTGAATAATGGAAGGACATTAAAACTAAATAATTAAATTTTTATTTTATAGAAAATAGACATATATTTTCCTTTTTTTTGGCCTATGGCTTTATTCATAATATTAATTAATACGCATGACGCGTTTCGATACAGAATTCTGTATCCTCATCAGATAAACTAAATAGATTACATAATTATATTACAGATTGTATAAAGGTAATATCTTTATATTTTAAAACTTATAGTTTATGTCAATTAATAGCTGACTTTCAAAAAAAATTTTCTTAATTTGCAGTTATGTATTTAAATTTTATTTTAAAAAAACACTGTAATAACTTTTTATACAATCTGTAATATAATTATGTAATCTATTTACAGTTTATCTGATGAGGATACAGAATTCTGTATCAAAACGCGTCATGCGTATTAATTAATATTATGAATAAAGCCATAGGCCAAAAAAAAAGGAAAATATATGTCTATTTTCTATAAAATAATATCACTGGCTTTAAACAGAAGATATTTTCTTGAATAATTAAATTTTTATTTATTGATTTTAAATCTTTGTTAAATTTTTCAAATATTTAAATGATGTTCTTCGATTTTCAATCACTTTCTTTTACATCAAATAAAGTCTGTTATTTTCTCAATTTTTGTTCTTAAATTTCCATAACTATCTTTAACTTACAATTATTTTTATCATTTTTCAAGTAATCTTGTTCTCTCAAAAATATTTTGTAATGTTTTAATTAGGTTCTACAAATTTGTATTATTTTCTTCAATTTTCAATTATTTCTATCATTTTCCAATTTATTTATTTATTTATATAATGTATAATACACGGGTGTAAAGAACCCATTAAAGTAATTATAAAAATTTTAATTTAATTTAATAATTAATTTTTGTCATTTCAATTATTTTTTAATTAATTTTCTAATTGTTTTAATATTTATCTCAAAATCCAGTTATTTCTTCAATTCACAATTATTTGTATCATTCTGCAATAACTTTCTTTTATTACAAATATATGTTGTAATTGTTTCAATTACATTATTTTTGATTATTTTTATTAAGTACTTTGCAAATATTTTCTCGATTTTTTTATTATTTTAATAATTCTTCAATTAATTTCCAAGATTTTAAAATATATTTCTCAAATTTTAATAATTTTCTTTAATTTTTAATTACTATTGTTATCATTTCACAATCAATTTCTCTAATTTTTTATTATTTTTACTATTCTTCAATTAAATTCCTAAATTTTTAATTATTTATCTCATTTTTCTATTATTTCTTTTCAATTTTAATTTTCTTTTATTTTTTTGCAATTATTTTCTTCACCTTCTAATTAGATATATTAATTATTATTTTTCAATTAATATCCAAAATCTTCATTTATTATCTCAAATCTAAATTATAGTATCCACTTTTTAACGTTTTAATCATTGTTCAATTATTTTTCTGAAACTTCACTTACGTTCGTCAATTTTTAATTATTTTTTTTTAATTTGCAATGATTTTCACAAATTTTACATTATTTTGATTATGTGTTGATTAATTCCGAAAATTTCAATTATTTATCTCAAATTTTCATTATTTTTTTCAATTTTCGATTATTTCTTTAATGTTTTCATTATTTTCCTCAATTGAAGATTATTGAAATCATTTTGTAATTAGGTGCTTTCTTTTACTTTACATATATTCTTTTTTTTAATTATTTTTCTAAAATTTCAATAATTATCTACTATTTTCTATTATTTTTTATCATTTTTCAATTATTTTGCCCCATTTTAATTATTCTCGTTTTTATTCAATCAAAATTTTAAGCATTTCTTTCTCAAATTTCAAGTCCAAAATTTTATAAATTTTGTCTTATACATCTTGTTGCAAAAATTTACCATTGTCGCCGCCCCTGGATAAGAAAACTTTATTTTATTTTGTGGGGATGTATTAAAACGAATGCTTTATAGAATTTTAAGCTGGAGAAATAATTAATTAAGGAAAAAAGAATGTAAAATGTTGGATATAAATAAAAATTAAAGAAATAAGTGGACAAAAATTGAAAATGTAGTTGAAATTTGGCGAAATCTAGAAAACACATTTATTTTTTGACAAAAATTAAATCAACTTGATCGTAAATCGATGCAACATTGACAGATGACGTGACATCGAAACCTTCATTTCTCACTGAAAATGTTATCAAAATAAAAGTGCTCAGAGACCAAATTACAAAAACTTTTACGTCAAAAACGTAACGGGAGTATAACAATGTCAGGTCAAAAGGCTAACATAACCTTTATTTCAGTGACAGCTGAAACGCAATTCCAACCACAACCTGTTGGAAAGTATTTCTTTCAGTGTTGCCATAATTTTTTATTTCCACTCGTTATTCTTTTAATTTGAAAAACTCTAATATTTTCCAACTTATTACATTGTCAGTTCTAACACGAATTGCACTTTTCAAAATAACACGCAACACACTGAATATAAGAACGAAAATAAAACCAATAATGGTATTCTTGGTTATATGAATAAGTTAAAAACTAAAAATTTAATATTATATTTTGTTATGATTTTTATTATGAAAAGTGAATAAAATAAAAAAAATGTAAAAATTGTCAATTCTCAATGTCTGTTTTCATTTATATCGACTTTTTTTTTCTCATTTAGACATTTACCTTTTTTTATTTGACACATCAATCGTCTTTTTTATCAGGAATGAAGCAACAGCATTTATTTCAATTCACGATAAAAATCTCCTTTAGAGGAGAAGGAGATTTCAAAAATTGTGATGCAATAAATCACTACGGTGACCTAGAATGAAGAAATTTCGTTTTACTTTTTTCGTATTTAACATGACAAAATGCTGTCTCATCACTTCGTGTTTGGTGTTTCCCACACTTTCGTTTCATCAAGTTTTTCCCATCATCATGTCCCGGTACACTGTAAAAACTGGGTACTCTTTAAAAAGTGGTACTCTTTGAAACTCGTCCGAAAACAATATCACACAGCCTTGTTTTCGCACCAGTTTGTGGTATCAAATTACAAGCAGACTTCATACCATTAAATATAAAATAAATGCCACCATCGAAGAATTATACATATTTACACTTCCAAAATTATCACATCGATACTCAAGCCAATTTTGATAACCTTTTAGACAAATTAATTCAAATGGAAAAAATTAAAAACTTTGATGTTTCTCCAGGTATCCAACCAACTTCTTCGAAGATGGCAACTTAAAAATATGAAAATTAACAACTACAAAGCACCCAAATTTCCATAGGCGTAGGCAAACAAATTTCAGACGGGTTTTAAATCTGGGTTGGGGGGGGGGGGTAAAATTTCAGGAGAGTTTTAAAAAAATTGTACGTCATGTAATCTGTTTTTCAAGTCATTTCGTTACTTTTTGAGAGGGGTTTAAACCCCCAAAATTTTCACTACATACGCGCCAGCAAATTTCCAACTAATGTCAACGTCATTTTAGGTTAATTCTTTCGAACTAACCTCAAATTTTAAGAACAGACAAGTACCAAACTGCTCTTGGGAGAACTTAACCTTTAATTGTCAAAATCCAAAACTTTGAAATAAACACAAACTCAACCGATGTCCAGATCATTTCTGGACAACTTTTACATGCAAGTTAATCCCAAATTGTGAAAATCGACAAATACAAAGTACCCTAGGTAGCGTTCAGAATTACCACCGGAGAGCATCCGGGTGTATCTCTTCCTTTCTCTTTTATTATTAGTTAGAAAAAGACAGACATTCATCCGGGTGGAATCTCGAACGCGCCCCTAGAGGCCAACCGATGTCCAGATACTTTCCGGGCAACTTCTTTGGTGAAATTAACATCAAATTGTAAAAATCGACAAATTCAAAATACCTAAGAAGCTAACAGATGTCCAGGTCATTTCGGTCAATTTCAAGGAGAAGTTAACCTCAAATTATCAAAATCGAGAACTTTGAAGTAAACGCGTACGCTGCTAATGCCCAAGTTTTTCCTAGGCAAGTTCTTCGGGGAAGCTTACCTAAAAATTTTAAAAATCGATATCTTTGAAGTTAACACGTACCAAACCGATGTCAAGAGGTTGTTTCAAGTCAACTTCTAACCAGGATCGGATCCAGACGAGGGTTTGGAATATAAAAATAAATAATAATATATAAATAATAATACATATAATAATAAATAATACAAATAAAAAATTTATTAGTCACCCAGAATGACTTAACATAGTCCACATACTTATAATCAATTCGGAAATTCGTAAAGAGATTTGGAACGATCCGCCTGAATGTTTTTACGAATTTTTAGTAAGGTTATGAATGTATACCAAATGAATATTTTGTATACTATAATTAAATTTTTAAAAATTATTTTAATATTTTTAAAACAACTTTTGAGTAAATAATTTATAATTTTAATAGTAAACTTACACATTTTTTGAGCACATACTTTTAATTTTTTTAATAATTGTTTTCAAAATCAAAATATTTTTAAACCGTTTAATTTTAATAATTTATTATGACGTTATTAATCAAATAAATATTATTTTAAATATAAATAAATTTTGTTTAATTTATTCACATATAATAAGTTTGTTTTAATTTTAATTAAAATTTTTAGGCGCATGAATATTCCCTAAAACTTATTTAGCCTAAATCCCATTTAACCTAAAACCATTTAACCTAAATTCCACTCAATCTAAATTCTATTTGACCAAACTACCATTTAATCTAAAATGTATTTAACCTAAATCTCATTTAACCTAAATCTCATTTAGCCTAAAATGCATTTATTCTAAAATGCATACAGCCTAAATTTCCTTTAATCTAAATTCCATTTAACCTTCAACCCATTTAACCTTAATTCCCTTTAACCTAAATTTTATTTGAACTAAAATGCTTTCAGCCTAAAATCCACTTAACGTAAATTCCATTTAACCTAAATCCCATTTAACTAAAATGTATTTAACATAAATCTCACTTAACCTAAAAAGGATTCAACCTAAATGTCACTTAACCTAAATCCTATTTTACCTAAATTCCAGTTAACCTAAATTTTATTTAACGTAAATCCCACTTAACATAAAATGCATTCAGACAAAATTAATTTAACCTAAATTCCATTTAACCTAAATTCGATTCTGTCTAAAATGCATTTAGCCTAAATTTTATTTAACCAAAATTCCATTGAACATGAAAGACATTTAACCTAAATTCCATTTAACATAAAAGACATTTAACCTAAATTCCATTTAACCTCAATCCTATTTAACCTAAATATTATTTAACCTAAATATTATTTAACCTAAACCCCTTTTTACCTAAAATGCATTCAGCCTAAATTTCATATAACCTAAATCCCATTTTACCTAAAATGCATACAACCTAAAGCCCATTAAACCAAAAATGCATTAAGCCTAAATTCCACTTTACCTATTTCAGATAAAATGGGATTTAGGATAAGTGGTTTTAGGCTAAATGCAATTTAGGTAAAGTGTAATGTAGGCTAAATGCATTTAGGGTAAAGTGAAATTTGGGTTAAATGGAATTAAGGTTAAATGAGTTTTAGGCTGTATGCATTTTAGGTAAAGTAAAAGTTAGGCTAAATGCTTTTAAGGTTAAATGGGATTTAGGTAAAATAGAATTTAGGCTGAATGCATTTTAGGTAAAATGGGATTGAGGTTAAATGATATTTAGGTTAAATAGGATTAATGTTAAATGGAATTTAGATTAAATATCTTTTATGTTAAATAGAATTTAGGTAAAATGGCTTTTAGATTAAATGGAATTTAGATTAAATGGAATTTAGGTTAAATAAAATTTAGGCTTAATGCATTTTAGGCAAAATGAAATTTAGGTTTAATGGAATTTAAGTTAAATGGAATTAAAGTTAAATGGGACTTAGGTTAAATGGAATTTAGGTTAAATGAAATTTCGGTTAAATAGTATTTAGGTAAAAAAAGATTTAGGTTAAATGACATTTAGGTTGAATACATGTTATTTTAAATGAAATTTAGGCTGAATGCTTTTTAGGTTAAATGGGATTTATGTTACATGACAATAAGGCTAAATGCAAATTAGTTTTAATAAAATTTAGGCTAAATCCATTTTAGGTAAAACGGAATCTAGGTAAAATGAGATTTGGTTTAAATAAAATTTATGCTAAATGCATTTAAGATTAAATGTATTTTAGGTTAAAGAGGCTTTAGGGTTTATGGAACTTTGGTTAAATAGGTTTTAAGCTAAATGCAATTGAGGGGCTGGATGCAATAAAGGGATATAGAGGTCTTTCGAAGTCCCCCGTTTCTGCCGGAGACTCGCTGTACGCGGGGCCAACGAAAGTCGCGCGTATCCCCTTATTGCATCCAGCCTCTCAATTGTGGTTAAATGAAATTTAGGCTGATTGCATTTTAGTTAAAATGAAATTTAGGTTAAATGGCTTTTAGGTTCAATGGAATTTAGGTTAAATGGCTTTTAGGTTAAATAGCTTTTAGGTTAAATGGAATTTAAGTTTAATAAAATTAAGGCTTAATGCATTTTAGACAGAACGGAATTTAGGTTAAATAGAATTTAGGTTAAATGGGATTTAAGTTAAATGGTATTTAGGCTAAATGCACTTTAGGTTAAATGGGATTTAGGTTAAATGAAATTTAGGTTAAATAGAATTAAGGTAAAATAGGATTTAGATTAAATGACTTTTAGGTTAAATACGTTTTATTTTAAATGAAATTTAGGCTGAATGCTTTTTAGGTGAAATGAAATTTAGGTTAAATGACATTAAGGTTAAATGCAAGTTGGGTTAATCAAATTTAGGCTTGATGCATTTTAGGTACAATGAAATCTAGGTAAAATGAGATTTAGGTTAAATGAAATTTATGCTGATTGCATTTAAGATTAAATGCATTTTAGGTTAAAAGGGCTTTAGGCTGATTCCATTTTAGTTAAAATGAAATTTATGTTAAAAGGATTTTAGGTTGATTGAAATTTAGATTAAATGGGATTTTGGTTAAATAAAATTTAGGATGAATGCATTTCTGATTAAATGCATTTTAGGTTAAATGAGATTTATGTTAAATACATTTTAGGTTAAATGAGATTTAGTTTAAATGGAATTTAGGTTAAGTGGATTTTAGGCTCAATGCATTTATGGCTAAATGGGATTTAGATTAAATAAAATTTGGGTTAAGTGGGTTTTAGGCTAAATGCATTTTAGATTTATTGAGATTTAGATTAAATGAAGTTTCGGCAGAATGCATTTTACATTTAATTCATTTTAGGTTAAATGAGATTTATGTTAAATACATTTTATGTTAAATGGGATTTAGGTTAAATAAAATTTTGGTTGAGTGGAATTTAGGTTAAATGCAGTTTAGGCTAAATGCTTATTAGGCCTTATGCATTTTAGGTTAAATGAGATTTATGTTAAATTAAATTTAGGCTAAATGCATTTTAGATTAAATGCATTTTAGGTTAAATGATATTTAGGTTTAATAAATTTTAGGTTAAATGAGATTCAGGTTGAATGCAGTTTAGGGTACAATTTTTTATAGGCTTAATGCATTTTCGGTTAAATGGTTTTGGGTTAAATGGGATTTAGGCTAAATGGGTTTTAGGGAATATTGATGCGCCTCCTACATGAGTGATGATTTGATTGATTACCAATAAATAATAGTAACAATTTAACAATTTATGTACTTCGTTTACAAAATTGAACTAAATTTCATTTTTTATTTATAATTTATTAATTCTTATTAAAACAGTTAAGACGGCGCGCAACTGTACACCGTTTGTTTTTAGTTGTACTTCGCGCCGCCGCTGTTAAAATTTGTATCGGCACAGTGTTCTAATAAAAAGTGAAAAAATTGACTAAATTTTACTAAAAAACTACTTTTTATTTGTAGAAAACTACTAATTTGAAAATAAAATATCTACTAACTGCAATAAAGAAAGTTTACGTTTTTAATTAGTGGATATTTTACTTTCTAATTAGTAGTTTTCTACTAACAATTAGTATTTTCGTACTAAAAATTAATAAAAGTTTTAAATATTTAATAGTAATCGATTGTTCACTAATTCAGTTGTAGAAAATCACTAATTCTAAATTCGAGAGTATGTGATGGAGAACGAAGTCAAAGTAGTCATATGACCCAAAAGTAAAATTTCTCATATTTATTTTTCTTAAATAGGTAACTTGATATTTTTATATTAAACTTTGTAGAAACTTAATTTCAAAAATTCAGGTTTCAAACGTAGCTTTTCTACAATTAATTTTACAGAATTAATGATTTTGGATCTTTAATTGTACTTATATTATTAATTTAAAAAAATTTTAATAGGTAAGTGCAAAAAAATTTAAATATTGAAAATAATATAAAATTTGCGTCCCAAATTTAAATAAGTAGTAATTTATAAAAGTTAAACTTGTTACAGAAGCTATTGCTTTTAATAAGTTAATTTGTATTATGAATATTATAAATTTAACGATTTTATAAAATTAATAACAAAAAGTAGCAACAGTATTAAGAGCAATAGGTTTTATAAAAGAAATTATTTATGTAAATAACTATTTAAATTTGAGATGTAAATTTAATTTTACTTTTAATACTAATTTTTTTGCGCTTATTGGAAATTTGTATTTTTCTTAATTGGTCTTTAAATGTTTTGAAAATCTAATTTTTCATTTTCATTAAAAAAAATTTTAATAATAATTTTTTTTTTAAATTTAAAAGAAAATCGTAATTTACGTCGGTGCATATTATTTTTTATTACAGTAATTTAAGTTAATCATTTGCAGTGAGTTCTCCAGAGTCGTTCGATCCTTTAGAATATCCTCTCACTTCATTCTTCGTAGTCTTTCGAGCCTAAGCAACTCTTCTTGGACGATTTCAAGGACGTATGATTTATAACTTTCTACCAGAAACAAAAAATGCATAGAAATGTGTAATTTTGTTATTACATAAAGTTGAATTTTTTTAAAAAACTGAAACTATATGTTTTCATTAAAATAAAATACCTGGCATTTAAACAAACAGATGATATTTTCTTCAATTATTCAATTTTTTACATTTAGGTTATGTATTGAAAATATATTAAAGCTTAATGAATTTAATGTGAGTTGTAATAATGTTAGAAAGCACGAAAATTGAAAATATTTAAAAACTGTACGAACAAAATTTGTAATTGATTTACCAAATCAATGTTTTGACAATTAAATTAATGATTATGATTAAGAGACGAATCTTTAAAAATTTTAATCTGTAAAGATTAGAATCATTTGAGATTTAAATTAAATAAATTTTAATTTCAAGAAATTGAAGTTTTAATAGACTAAACTAAAGATTAATTGAGATAACTTCAGTGGAAGGTTTGACGTCGAGGAATAATGATATGCACTGTCGGTAATCGACCTGTGCAGATCACTAGAACTCGACTGTCGATAAACCGGTTGTATTCGGTGAGGTTTTTCTACAGTTTTCCCTCTCCACTGGCGAGAAAACCCAATATACCGGGTGGTCCAGGCAAATGCGAGTACTCCTAATTTCAAGCCGTTCTGAAGACGCAAAAACACTTAAAAAGAATATATTCAAAGGTACAATTCTAGGAACTCCCTACGGGGGACACTCATTGGGCCAGTAAGGTCGTTAAAAACGAGTGTATAATAACTAAAAAAAAAAAAAAAAAAAAACTAAAGATTAATTACTACAACCTTCAACATTTTGTAATAAAAACTGATTTTTTTTTTTTTTTTAATTTGATTTTATATACTATTTTATTTATAATTTTTCTAAAATAAAATCTACAGAATATTTGTTGTTATAAAAATTTTTATTTAATATTAAGCTACAATTATCCAAAAATTAACCTTTAGTATTTTTTCTAGACATTGACATTAAAAGTAAACCTAAAAACTTACTGAACATCTTAAAAATAATAATTGTCATAAATTATTGGTTTAAAGTATCAATAATTAAATAATAAAGTAACGTAGCTTAATTTTAACTAATGTTAAAAATTAACAACAATAATTTGCTTAAATAATAATCCAGAATGAATTTTTAATTATTATTCAATTAGTAAATTAGTAGAAAGACAATTTAAATAAAATCCTAATAAAAAAAAAAAAAATTACCCCTTCGATAATGATATATGGTCCACTGATTTAATGTGTTTATGAAAGAAATATGATTTCAACAGTCAGCTAAGTGGTTGCAGATAAATAAATAAACTGTTCAAAATCTGGATCTGTGAAGCAAATATCTAATTTCATGATAAATATGGCTTCCACCCTACCAACTCTATTTGAATTTAACGCGCGAAAGATTATTTTTTCTTAAAAATATAAAAACTTGTTCCAACAATAAATAAAATATATATATATATATATATATATATATATATATTAAAGAAAATAAGAAAATATAATAAAAATTACATTAATTAATTAGAATTTATTTAGACATTATATAAGTAGAATTATAAATTAATTTTTGGTTTAACAATTTAAATTGCTTAATTTTAATGTAAAATTATTTTTTTTACGTAAAGTCCCTTTTAACTTTCCAAGTTATATATTTACTGCTTTTTTTGCAATGTTTTAATATTTTGTATTATAAATTTTGTAATATAGGATATTATTTTTTATTTTAATTTAAAATTAATTCGGATATATAATTTTTTTCTATTAATTTTAAAAATAATAATAATAATTTTAAAATCGATTTTTTGCTGTTAAGTTCATTCAAAAGAGTGAATTTTTCTTTTTCAGAATCACCTATCAGTAAAAAAATCGATTTTTTGACGTAAGGGCCCTTTTAACTTTCCAAGTCACATATAATAAATTATATTTATAAAATTTTTTATAATTAGTTACGATTTACTCAAAAATGAAATGAAATGAATATTTTATAAGTATTTCATAAATAAAATGAAATAAATTTGAATTTGTAACGTAAATAAAATCTTACTTATTATTTTTATAGTTTCAATTTAAAATATTTAAATAAAGCCACAAATATATATATACCTATATATTATATTGATAACATTTCTTTATAATTATTTAAATTTTATTTACACATAAAATAAAATTAAGAGCAATATATTTTTTTTAAATCTAATTTCTTACTTAACAATTTGAAATTTGAAATTATAATTTAATATTAACTTATTTCAAAATTGTTAATATTACTTTTTAATTAAAATTTAGCAATGATAAAATTTAAATTTTTAACCTAGATAACATTTTTTTAATTATCTTAATTGAAGATATTGAAGAAAATCAGCAAATATAATCAACTATATTAAAAATAATGTAGAATATAATTAATTAGAATTTAGGTATTTATAAAAAATTAAAATTCATAAAACATTATTAATTTTTTAAATTTAATTTTTTCTTTCTTACATGATATTTAAATTAAAATTTAAAAAAATAACCTTAACATTATTACCTACTTCTTTTGCTTTAAAACTGTAGTTTCTTATTTGTAGTTTGCAAATTAATTTAGATACATTTTTAGTTTATATTTTCGTAATTTCTATTTGGAATTATTTCTAAATTATTAATATTTATTTGTATTAATTTAACAAACAATACCAAATAATTATTACGATTATTATTAAATAATTTTGATTTAAGTTTTGAATTAAAAATAAGAAATTAAATTGATAAAAAACAAAATTTTATAAAAATTCTTCTAATTTATATATAAATAACTTTTAAATAATTATAATTAAACATGTTCCTAATATACATATTATATTTGCTGCTTCTCTTTAATGTTTTGAATTAAAACAATTATAAAATAAAAAATTGTACTATTTCTTACTTTTAATTAAAAATTATTTCAAAACTCATTATTTTCAGAAAGAAAACTTTTTTACAAAATAAATAGTTTTAAAATTAATTTAATTTTATTTATGAATATATAATATATGTAATTATTATATTACATTATATTTGCCGCTGATTTTTCTACAATGTTTTAAATTAAGATAGGTAATAATAATAATAAATCAAATTTATTGCATTTTAAAATTTTTAATACATGCCTTTTTTATTATTTAATTTAAAATGATTTCGAATATATAATTTGATTTTATTAATTTTACAAATTATAATAAATTTGAAAAAACGTTAAATTAAAATTAAGAAATTAAAATTGTTATAGCAATTATATATTCGAAATAATTTTAAATTAAATAATAAAGAAATATATATGTAGAGATTAAAATTTTTAAAATGCAATAAATTTTATTTATTACTATTATAGTATTTTAATTTTTAACATTGTAGAAGAAACAGCAAATACAATATATTGCCTCCTCATAGAAGAAGTATTGTTTTACCCTGAAAGTATCGATTGCGATTTTTTGACATATCTCGACATTTTTCGACCTCAGGATGTCGAAAATGAAGTTTTTTAAAAATGTCCGCGTGTGTGGTGTGTGAATGTCCACATTACATTTTGCCCAATATCTGGAAAACCATAATTAGAACGATGTTCTTTACCAAATTATAGGTCCCTCAGGGGGACAATTTATATATATACGTTTGAACCCGATCGATTAATAATAACTTTTTTTTCTTCGAATTTAAAAATTTTGAAAAAATCGTTGTTTTTTTTCCAAAATTGTATATTTTTTAAAAAAAATTAAAATCTAAGAATTTTATTCGTTTTATTTTTTAAAAACGCATCGATTGAGCTATTAGCAAACACACTAGTGCAATTGAATCTAAAGTTATTAGAATTTTAAAAATTAAAAATTTTGAAAAACTTGTTTTTTAATAATTTTATTTTTATACTTTATTAAAAGTTTCAATATATTTTCATTTTTATGTAGGTAATTAAGAAACATATAGAATGAGCTATTTGTAAACCTTCTACTGCAATACTGTTCCGAGTTATCAAGGTTTTAGAAATTACAAATTTTTATAAAAATTAATTTTTTTATGTTTATTGAATTGTCTACAAAACGAGCAAAAATTATTCTTTATAAATTTTATAAAGAATAATTTTTTGTAGACAATTAAAAAATGCATCAATTGACCTATTTAATATTTTATGCGCGCTATTACTTAAAACTTAGTGATGTTTGTAGTAATCTCTATGAGGAAGCAATGTTTTCAAAAAATTAATTTTTAAAATTAAAAGCATAAAATTAAAAAAAAGTAAAATCGGACCAAAAATGCCGAAGTAACAGTAACGAAGTAACATATTTTATATAAAATATGCAGAAAAACTGTTTTTTAGCTCTCAAATGAAATTATGGGGTGGGGGGGGGGGGGGGGAGGAAAATTTCATATACATTTCTTTTTTTTACGACGAACAACTTAGGCTAGGTTCGATTCAAAGTAATTTCTCATCGTCATTTTTTGTAACACAGTGTTATTATTGTTTGTTAAATTAATAAAAATAAATATCAATAATTTAGAAATTATTCCAAATAAAAATTAAATGAATTTGCAAATTAAAAATAAGAAATTAAAATTTTAAAGCAAAAGAAGTAGGTAATAATTAAAATTTTCTTTTGTCAATTTTAATTGATTATTTTGTAATTTTTATTTAAATTTCAAATAAGAAAGAGAAAATTAAATTTTAAAAAGAAAATTTTTTTCATGAATTTTTATTTTTATAAATAAATTTTTATTAATTATAATCTATATTATTTGTAATATAGTTGAGTATAGGGTAAAAAAAGCGGGAATAGTTGGACAGGTAATCCAGTAGTCGGACACGTCTTTTGAAGCTTATAACTTATTAATTACTGCTATTTGTTTAATTTTGATAATTTAAACACAAAGCAGAAAAAATTCTTTATTTAACTACACAATTTAAAATATGTTTTAAAACTTTATTTCTAATAGAAAATTAAGAATGTCCGACACTCGGTACCTGTCCGGACTTTCCGCAGATGTTTACCCGATTTGCTGATTTTCTTGAATATTTTCAGTTAAGATAATAATAAAAAAATGTTATTTAGGTTAAAGATTTAAATTTTATCATTGCTAAATTTTAATTTAAAAGTTATATTAACAATTTTGAAATAAGCTAAAATTAAATTGCAATTTAAAATTGGGAAATTAGATTTTGAAGTAAAATATTGTTCTTAATTCTATTTTATGTGTAAATAAAGTATAAATAATTATAAGCAAATGTTATTAATATAATAATATATATATATATATATTTGTGGCTTTACTTAAATGTTTTAAATTTAAACCATAATAATAATAAGTAACATTTTATTTACGTTAAAAATTAAAATTTATGACTTTTTAATATTACTTTAAAATTACTTCAAAATTGTTATTATTTTTTTTTTATTAATTTTACAATTAGTAATATTAAAAATAATAATAATAATAAAAAAATAATTTTTAAATAATTTTAAAGTGACTATACTTCAAATGTTTATTTTAAAAAAACTTTAAATAAAAAGGAATTCTGAAATAATTGCATATTATTCCTATAAATAAAATTTATGAATAAATGAATTCTACTTAATTTAAATAAAGGATATTTGCTGCCTTTCTTTTTTTAATTATTTAAATAATTATTTTAAAATAATTGTCAATTAAATTTCAGATAAAAAGTTTTTTAAAAAATAAATATTTTTAAAATTAATTTCATTTTATTTATAAATAAATCGTAAATAATTATAATAATTTTTTTAAATATAATTTATTATATATACTGCTTTCTTGCAATGTTCTAATGTTCTGCATTTTAAATTTTTTAATATAGGATAGTATTTCTTATTTTAATTTAAGATTAATTCGAGTATATAATTTTTTTTATTAATTTCCAAAATAATAACAGTAATTTTACTAATAATAATTTTGAAATAATTTTTAATTAAAATTAAGCAATTGAAATTGTTAAACAAAAAAATAATTTTAAAATTCTACTTATATAATGTTAAAAAAAAATTCTAATTAATTATTATAATTTTTATTATATTTGCTTATTTTCTTAAAAAAAAAATATATATAAATTTTATTTATTGTTTAAACCAGTTTTTATATTTTAAAAAAAATCATCTTTCGCGCGTTAAATTCAAATATAGTTGGTAGGGTGGTAGCGGTGGTAGCAATATGTAGTCTACATAACATAAAAATTATTATTCTGTTTTATCATGAAGTAAGCTATTTGTGTCATAGATCCAGGTTTTACACAGTTTATTTATTGATCTGCAACCATTTAGCTGTCTGTTAAAATCATATTACTTACATAAACACTTTAAATCAGTGGACCATGTATCATATTCCTCAAAACCATAAACCCCTTGAGTTCCCCGAGAAGTGGTAAATTTTTTTTTACTGGTAATTGAAATAAAATTTTGAAGAATTAACAATGTTAAAATATAACACAAAGTCCACATCATTCAATGCCAAATATAAAACACTTATATAACATTCCAAAAATATCTAGGAACAATTTCATTTTCAATTGATGTTAATGTAATAATATTAATTCTATTTTATCATTAACAGTTTTGATGCACAAATAATAAAAAAAAAGTATTATCCAATTTTAAATAATATTCCTAATATAAAAATAATAATTATAATTATTTCAATAAAACATTATTCTAATATCTTAGAAATAAAATGCATGTTACTTATACAGCACAGACTGGTGAAGCCTGCACCTTGGAAAAGAACAACTACGTAAAATGTCACTACCCACAAGTAGAACAACTACGAAGAACTCGCAACTACGAAGTTTAACGACTCTGAAATATAATAAATAATTATTCTAAATAATTATTTTTTTAAAACAAGAGCTTTCTGTAAACTCTAAATTAAAAAATGTAATGATTTAAAATTAATATCTCATAACAACACGGAAAAAAATGAATTAGCTACCGCAGCTAAAAAATTTAGCTGATACATATTTAGTCACCACAGCTAAATATTAGCTAAGATAGCTAAAACGTTTGCTACGACAGCTAAAAGTTAGCTGTGGTTCCTAATATTTGTAGATATCATAGCTAAAAAGGTTTAGCTGTCCCTATGACAAATAACTATTTTTAGCTGTGGGATCCACTTCTGTTAGCTTCCACAGCTACTTTTTAGCTGTCTTAGCTAATATTTAGCTGCGGTGACTAAAAAATTGACTGCTAAATTTGGTTAGCAGCAGCGGCTAACTTTTTTTTCCGTGAAAGTTCAGCTGTGACACTCGATTTGGTAAAAACAGAGTTTAAAAGTTGTATATGATTAAATTCTTCCATAAACAATTTTAAACTTCAATTTAAAGTTAATTCTTTAATGTAGAGTGAATAAATGTAAAAAAATGTAAATCTATTAAAATATGTTGCTTTATAATTATGACGTTAAATTATAAGCATTTATTAAAATTTAACTTATTTAAAAAAACATATTTAGGTATAATATTAGTTATGACTCATGACGTCAGTAATTGTTTTTTTAAAGTGGATTTTTATTTAACGCTATGAATCCAATAATTAATATTATTTTGAATGTAAACAAATTTAAAATCAAATAAAAGATTAAATTGAGACAAATTTTATTTAATTTAAAGTATTAACCATAACCTATTTTACTTTAGTAAATAAATTTTTAAATATTTAATTAGATTTTATAATGTTAGTTTCCCGGCAAGAAGACCGTAATTTCACATTTTAATAACTTTCGAATTCTTTTCAATTGCAACATAAACATGACAAATCAATTCTTTTTAATTCCACAATACTTAAATTACCCAAAATAGTAATTGAATTATTTTGAATTATAATAGATTAGATTTATTAATTTAATTCTTATCAAATTATAATTCAAGTTTTATAATTAAATTCAATTTTTATGACTTCCAATAAAGTTTTTACTTTTTTTTATTATTTAAAATTATGAAAAAATAACTTTATAAGTTGAGAATAATAAATTTTATAAAATTTTATTTTTTAAAAATGGGACATCGCAAGAAGATAAAGTATTCCTGAATTTAAAAAATAGTTTCTTTGCGCTGTTATTAATATTAATTTTTGTTTTATTTATAATCTCTAAAAAATATCTATTAATAAAAAATCATATATTTTTTTCAATTAATTTCTGTTTTTATGAATTTTAATTATTTATTAGTTAAAGATGAAAAATAGTAATAGAAGCATTTTCATTTATTTAAAATTTTGTTTTTCTTTTTTCATGTACTATTTCGCAAATAATTAATTAAAAACTATATATATATGGAACATTCCACGTAAAATTTTCGTTCGAAATTTTTTTTTGGTTAGAGCAGATAATTAACGTGCTGTAAAATTTTCTATAGTGGGCTGTTGTACCTACTTTATGAAAACAAAAAGAAGACATTCTTTAGTTTAAATAACAAATTTCAAAGTTTGAAATATTTTTTTAAACTTAAAAAGAATTTTATTGGCTGCTGGTGTTTCTTTCAGTTGCAACAATTTAATTATTCTTAATTCTATTGCCCCTTTTCAATTATTCTTAATTATTTTCTAATATGCGAAATTTTTTTTTAATTGAAAAGAATTAAATTGGTTTCTGCCGTCGCTTTTAGTTCAAACAATTTAATTATTTGCAATTCTATTGTCCCTTTTCAATTATTCTCAATTCTTTTATAATCTGCAGAGATTTTTATTTTTAAATTGAAAAGAATTGAATTGACTGTTGGCGACTCTTTCAGTACAAACAATATAATTATTCTCAATTTATTCTATTATCATTTTCAATTATTCTTAATTCTTTTATAATCTGTGGAAAATCTTTTTAAAAATTGAAAAGAATTGAAATTTATATCTTACTTTGGCTTTTTGCAAGGAATACATAGGAATAGGCAATAATTGGAATTCATAGAAATTAAAAAATTTTAATTCTTTTAAATGTTTGCCTTCTTGCCAGGTTAGAATCATGAGTTCAAATTATTCATTACTTAAATTGACCTGTTTTTGAAAAAATATAAAAGTTTTTAAAAATAATTAGTCAAAATAATAACAATACAAGTACAGAAATAAAATTTAACTTATTTTTAAAACAAACCATTTTTTAACCAATTTAAATTACTTAGCATATTTTAAATTTTGAATTTCTTAAAAATTACAAATTTTTTAATCAAACTTTCTTTTTAGTGCACATTTTTATGCAAATATACAATATCATTAATAAAAGCTAAATGTAGTAAGTAAATAATTATTTGAAGTTATATTTCGAATTTAATATTGTTATTTTCATACTTTATATTTTGGTTTCCTCTGAAATATACAGAACCAAAGTCGATTTCTTATTTTATACCAACTTATTAACTAATTGAGGGTTCATACTTATCGATTCTTAATATCTAAGGTAAATTATCCCCAAGAAGTAGCCCGAAAATAACTTTGACATTGGATTGACACTTTGGCTCTCCTTATTTCTTTATTTTCAAAAGTTGAGGTTTACTTCTTCGAAGAAATTTACCAGAAATGTCCAGAACATCAGTTGGGCTCTCGGTTACTTTGTAGTTGCCGTTTTTCTTATTTTAAGGTTAATTTCCCTGAAAAAGATGACTAAATGTGACCTGCAAAAACCGGTTAGACTTTAGGGTACTTTGTAATTGTTGATTTCCACAAATAAGGTAAACTTCCCGAAAAAGGTGACCGGATGTGACCTGATCAAGGATTGAGAACGTATATATTTTAAAGTTATCGATTTTCTCAATTTGAGGTTAACTTACTTGAGGCAGACCGAAAATAACGTGGACATCATTTCGGCTCTAGTTGTCGATTCTCACTATTTGAAGTTAAACTTCCCCGAAGAAGTTGACCGGGAAAGATTTGGACTTCGGTTGGGCTCTAGGGTACTTTGTATTTATTGTTCTTTATAATGTGAGGTTAACTTTCTCATAAACATTGACCAGAAATAACTTGGACTTTTGTTGGACTCTTAACTACTTTCAAGCTGTCGATTGTCACAATCTGAGGTTAACTTCCCTGAAGAAATTTAACGGATTTGAATTGAACACTGGGACTGCTCTTAAATACTCTCACTTTGTCACTTTTTACATTTTGAGGTTGTTACCTGGATATAACCTGGACATTTGTTGTGCTGTTGGATGTTTTGTAGTTGTCGATGTTCACAATTTTAGGTCTACTTCCCAGCAGAAGTTGGTACACATTTTTTATTTCCACGAAGGGCCAGAATTGTAAATTGTTATTGATAATTTATTCTTTTATTCTCTTTTTTATTTCCGCACCACTTTTGAGTTGCATTTTAGAACTTAAAATGGGTACTAAAAAACAAAGAGTCCATCCTAGTGCTAAATTCATACTACTTGGGACTGTTTTTCAAGTGTTCTGTTTTCGCACCACTATTCGGTACGATATTAAGACTTTCTTTTTACAGTGTAATTCTAAAGGTGCAGCATAATTCATCCCTGTTGTTATCAACCAAAGTTTGTGACGTTAAGTTACCTATCTGTTTGTCTTGTCTGCTCGACACATTGTAGTGCTTAGAAACAAGCAAGGGTATACTATTCAGGTAGTGCGGAGATTAATTTTACCACTGGAAAGGCGCTTTTCGTGATTTACTTCGAAAATCCAGTGACAACCACAGATAGAAAAAAAATAATCCGGCTTACAATTTATTTTGTCGAAAATCTGCATTTGTTCTTTCCGGATGAAAGACTTTCTTGATCCCAACATTTATCTCTCTCGTTCTCTCTTTTTTTCTTTTTTTTACTTTTTTGCAACTTGTGCCACTTTCATTGCTTTAATTATTTTTTTTATCTAATAATACAGAATAAAATAATAATAATAATAATATCAATCAGGAGCAGTATTGAAAGTAATTTGGTTTCTGGAGTTTTTTCAACATATCTCGTAAAAGAGTCAGATCATTTTATTATTTCGACCAAAGTCGTTGCAGGCTAATTTTGAAGAAATCCATTACTTTCAGAAATGATTCTCTAAAGTTTCTGGAGTACGAAATGACAAGAATTACTATTGTATTTTAATTATTTATTTTAAAATATGAATTTAAAGAATATAAAATATACATAAAAATGTCGCTTTCTTAGTGAACGGAAAATGTATAAAAAACAACATAGAATAATTCTAAAAAATGTGAAAAACAGCGTTCGTATTTGTTTAGAAACATTACATTTATAATTTGGAAATGATTAAAGTTCTTAAAGATATAAAATAATAAGTAAAGATATTGAAATATTGAGCTGTCAAATAACAAAATTTTGCCGTTGTTAACAGTTATTTGTAAAAAAGTAAAATTAATAAAGTGAGTTTTAACATACTAAATATGAAGTAATTTATTTCTACTTTTAAATTTTCTTAGCTCTTTTTCAAAACTATATTTAAATATATAAAAATTATTCAATTTAAAAAGAGCAAATTCTTTATTTTCGGAAACTTTACAACTTAATCACTTGAAAAAAGATAATAAATTGCTTCATATTTGGTAAGTTAAAACTCACATTAATAATTTCATTTTTCTACAAATAACTATTAAAAACGCCAAAATTTGGTTAATTGATAGGTCAACTTTAATATATCTTATTTTTCTTATTATTGTATATCTCTAAGAACTGTAATCACTTCCAAATTATAAGTTTAATCAGTGGCGGCAACTTGTAAAATTTTGCCATAAGCACAATTAATATTGACCGTGGGGGGGGGGAGGGGTGAAGGAAACTAAAACAATAATAAATTAAAGAGTTTCTTAATTAGCGTCATAATTATAAGGCAAAAGTTGACAATTGATTTCGAGTAAATTTTCGGAATTAATAAACAAACAGTAAAAATAATATATAATTTGTGAAAATCATTGCAAATTAAAAAAAAATTATTAATTGACGAACTTAACTGAAATTTGAGAAAAATAATTTAAAAATGATTGAAACATTGAAAAGGGAATACAATAACTTAGATTTGAGATAATAAATGGAAATTTAGGAAAATATTGAAAAACAATTAATATATATCTAATTAAATTAAGAGAAGAAAATAATTGCGAAAAGATAAAAGAAAATGGAAAAAAATAATTAAAAATTTTAAATTTTAATTGAGGGATAGTAAAAAATAATTAAAAATTGAAGAAATTGATTACAAAATGATAATAATAATAATTGAAAATTGAAGAAAATTATTAAAATCTGAGAAAAATATTTTAAAATCTAGTAAATTAATTGAATAATAATGAAATTAAAAAAAAATACCAGAAAATATTTGCAAAGTAATAAAAATATTCAAAATAGAAGAAAATAATTCCAAAATGATAAAATTAACTGTGTATTGAAAAAATAACTGGAGTTTGAGGTAAGTAATAGAAAAATTAGAGAATTTATTAAAAAATAATTGAAAATGACAAAAACTAATTGAAAAATGATAGAAATAATAAAAAATTGAAAAAAACAATAAAAATTTGCATAAATAATTGAAATTTTTGGAATTAATTAACAAATATTCAAACTAATGTAAAATTTGTTAATATCATTGAAAATTGACGAACGTAATTAAAATTAGAGAAAAACTTTTAAAATGATTGAAATATTGAAAAGTAGACAATAACTTAGATTTGAGATTTTAACTTTATTTACTCTCCTTTCAAGGAGTTTATTAAACCACTTCCTTTAATTGAAAAATAATTAATATATCTAATTACAAGGTGGAGAAAATCATTGCAAAAATATAAAAGAAAATAAAAATTGGAAAAAATAATTGAAAATTTAGGAATTTAATTAAAGAATATTAAAAATAATTTAAAATTGAAGAAATTGATTGCAATATGATAACAATAGTAATTGAATATTGAAGATAATTATTAAAATTTGAGAGAAAATAATTGAAGAATAATTAAATTAAATTACAACATATATTTGTAATAAAAGAAAATAATTGCAGGATGATAAAAATTATTACAAATTGAAAAATTACCTGAAATTTGTGATAAATTATATAAAATGTAAAAATTCATTTAAAAATAATTAAAAATGACAAAAATTAATTGAAAACTGATAGAAAAATAATTGAAAAATGATTAAAACATTGAAAAGTGGAGACGATAACTTAGATTTTACTGCAAAAAACTGCTGTCTTCTAAGTGTCTTATTTTAAGACACAAGACATTAAGAAAGCGTCTTACGGTTATTTCAAGCTATTTCATTGGTTAATAATTTTGAAAGATGCTTTCTCATTAGTTTTAAATTAAGACACTCTAAAACGTCTTAAAAGTGAGGACAAAAATGTCTTAAAATAAGACACTTGTTTTTAGAGTGTTGAGATGATAAATAAAAATTTAGAAAATTACTTGAAAAATAATAATTAATATATTAAATTAAAAGGTGGAGAAAATAATTGCAAAAAGATAAAAGAAAATGAAAATTGAAAAAAGTAATTGATAAATGAGATAAATAATTGAAAATTTAGAAATTTAATTAAGGAATAGTGGAAATAATTAAAAATTTAGAAATTTAATTAAGGAATAGTGGAAATAATTAAAAATTGAAAAAATTTATTGCAAAATGATAACAATAACAATAATTGAAAATTGAAGAAAATTATTAAAATTTGAGAAAAATATTTTAAAATCTGTGAAATTAATTAAAGAATAATTAAAATAATTAAAAAGTCGAGAAAATATTTCCAAAGTATTAAAAATAATTAAAGAAAATTGTTAAAATTTGAGAAATATATTTTTAAATCTAAGAAATTAATTAAAGAAAAATGAAAATAATTTAAAATTCGAGAAAATATTTGCAAAGTAATAAAAATAATTAATAATTGAAGAAAATAATTTTAGTCTATGTAAATAATTTAAAAAATTAGGACATGTATTTGTAAAAAAAGAATATAATTGCAGAATGATGAAAGTAATTGTAAATTGATAAAATAATTGGAAGTTGTGATAAATTATATATGAAATTTGATAATTATTTAAAAAATAATTGAAAATGACAAAAACTAATTGTTAAATGATAGAAGTAATTAAAAATTAAAGAAAATAATAAAAATTGGTAAAAAGATTTTAAAGAACCTCAAGATTTTTCTGTGCTGATTTGCTATATTTGTTTAAATTAATTAATGGCATCATAGACTGCTCTCAATTCCTTGGCAGAATAAGCTTTTATGCTCCAACTAGGAATTTTAGAAGTAAGAGCTTATTTAGACTGACTCTTCATAGAACGGCTTACGGGTAAAACTCTGTTTTAAATAGAATTTGTAGGGAAGCAAATTCTGTGCAGAGATCAATTGATTTCTTTGGTGTCACCCTGAGCAGGTTCATTGCAGCCTTGCGATCTTTGCAGTGTGACAGCTATATATGATTGTTACATTTATTTATTGTTGAGTGATCTTCACTTGTGTGATTTGCGCATTTTCCAACTATTTTTAGTACCTATGTACGAAAGGGCTTTTTTACTTTTATAAATTATAGCCCGTATATGTAAGATAAATAAATAAATAAATAAAAAAAATAATTAAAAGAATGTCAGAATATAGGGTAAATGCGGGGGTAGTCGGACACTTAAGGATTCGATCTTAAATAATGATATTTTTCTTAAAATTAAAAAGTATTTTAACATATTGCTTTGTATGAACCGTTAAATGAGTCATCCATGATTAATTTTCATATAAATTTGCTACAAACATGTCAATATTTAATAAAATATACCTATTTTAATAAAAAATCAGAATATCAGCAGTAGTCGGACACTTGCTTGTAAAGTCGGACACAACTGTATCAGTAGTCGGACATTTTTCTTTTTTAAAATAATAAAATATTTCTTGGTTTTATATTATAAAATCTATCAAATTCAGTTACAGAAATAATCCTCAGGCAGCACGATTTAAATTTGTAAACCCATGTGGTGAATCTTAAATAAAAAAAGAAAGTTTTTTAGTTTTAAAATGTTATACCTCACTATGGCATTTTGAAGACAATCTGTCAAGTTCTGTTGTGATCCTTCAGTGAAAAGGAGGAATTCGTATAAAATCAAATTTTAGGTTATTTTTCTTTTGATGCAGAAAATGTTAGAAAGTTAACAAATTTATAGGTTATAAGTAGTTGTTTTTATGGTATTTACTTTTTCAGCATCTAAAATAATACGAGATATAATACAAGTAATATAGTGTCCGACTGTACACAAACACTCTAAAATCTGACAGGTTAGGTCGGACACGTCAATTACGTCAATTATTTGTAAATTTAAAGTCATTTTAATGTTATTTTCACTTTTAAACATAAAATTAGAGTTTTCATAATCACTTTGTAACATTTTCAAACATAATTACAACCTACAAAACCTTATTTCGTACTAATAAAAATCTCTACCTCCTTAACGGCTGGAATAAGAAATCAGACAAAATGTCAAAACATCGCGGTTGAGTAAATTATTGTTGAATTTTAACTAATTTACAAATCATCAGAGGGCGTTGGCGGTAATTTTTTTTTTTTTTTTATATTCTATAATTCTGACAAATTTGATAAAATAACTTTGTGAGAAGATTCCGATAGTAAATAATTATTTATTTAACTTCAAAACTGAAAGTGTCCGACTATCGGTACTGTCCGGACTTACCCGCATTTACCCTATTTGAAATAAACAATTACAATTATATATTATAATTTTACAATTCTTCGAACTTCAATTAATTTGAAATTTCATTGCTTAAAAATGTAATTAATCCATGCTTTCAGAATAGTAAATTTGAAATTATTAAAAAATTTCTTCAATTGTTAACAATTCGTTTTTAATTATGATAACTATTAACTATTTTCTACAATTTTCAACTATTTTCATCATTTTTTAACACTTTTATTCAATTTCTAATTATTTTAATTATTTTTCAATTTTCCCCTAAATTTTAAATTCAATTTCCTCAAGTTTCAATTATTTTCTTTAATTTTTTCAAATAAAACTTTTTCAGTTCTAATTATTTTCTTCAATATCAAATTAGTTTTATTATTTATTAATTAAATTTAAATTTATTTCGTCATTTTTTAATTATTTTTACAAATTATGATTTTTGTTTTTTGAATTTTAATCTTTTTCTTCGAATTGTAAATTCATTTATCAACATTCTTATTAAAAAATTATTTTTTTCTGTAATTTTGTCATCTGGAATTCCAGAAGGCGACTTTTTTGGTCTATGGAATTTGCAGACGTAAAATACACAAGTCCCCGACCCTGAATTTAATGTTTCTAAACAAATACGAACAATTTTTTTCAAATTTTTTAGGATATTATTCTATATGTTTGATTATATATATACAATTTTGCTTCCTCACAGAGGAAGCTTTGTGATCGTTAAAATTTTCGATTTTCCAAAAATAGTCTAAATCGACTCATTTTCATCTAAAAAGCGAAAATTTTCATTCCTAAGCAAATGTCCAGATGTATGTGTGTGTGTGTGTGTGTGTATAGCGTTTTTTGTGTACAAGATATCTTGAGAACGCTTAAACGGATTCCAATAAAATTTGGATGACTTATTAAGCTCATAAATATCTAAATTTGGACACAAAGATTTTTGAAAATACCCAACCAAATTTTTTTGAGCACCTTTTTTCATCGAAAAAAATCGTTTTTTGCCAAAAAATTTTTTTATGCTAAAAATACAACTTAATGAATACGAAAATCATATTCCTTATCTCAAAATGAATCGATTGACCTATATAACTTTTATAATTGATCAAGAATTCGTAAAATAATTCATATTTTTTGCATTTAAAATTCTTCATTTTTAAATAACTTCCTCAATTAACTTATATTATTAATTTCTTGCTTCCTCTATGAGGAAGCAAATTATTTTGCTTACTTGGAAGCGAAATGTCCATGAAATGGACATAATTCTCACCTAGTTTTTTTCTGCTCGCTAAGAAAGTGACATTTTTTTGTATCTCATATATTCTTTAAATTCATATTTTGAGAGAAATAATGGAAATATTATAGTAATTCTTGTCATTTCGCATTCCAGAAACTTTAAAGAATCATTTCTGAAAATATGGAATTTTTTTAAAAATTAGCTAGTAATAACTTTGGTCGAAATAAAAAGGTCTAAAATACAAAACCAAAAGTCAATAGATTTTATACTTCAAGATTGAAATCAATTCATCAAATGTAAGACAAATAATATAGAATTAAAATTTCAAAATTTATTTTCAATTTTTCGTTATTTTGCTTGACCTGTAATTCGAACTGAAACAAAATAATTATATTTCGAATGACGGGTCAAAGAAAAATAACAAAAAATTGAAAATCAATTTTTTAAGTAAAATCTATTGATTTTTACGAGACATTTTGAAAAAACTCCAAAAACCAAACTACTTTCGTGATGGTCGATGATATCAATAATAATTATAAAATATTTCTGTTTACGCACTGTAGAGGATAAAACGCGTCCAATTGATTTATTGTGTTTTTGTTTTGATGTTTCATTTTGCTGCTAACAGCCGCCTTTTATAATGTCATATAAACTGTACGCAAACAGAGAAAATTTAAATGATCGCATTAACTTTAATAGATGCAAAAACGTTTTCGTCCTGGTTCTCTACTGGAATAACATCAGTCTAAAGTAGTTTACGCAATTCAAAGTCCTACCCACACTTTGATAAATTATTCCCAAACACTGTTAATTAGATCAGAAACTTGGACAAAGTGTTTCCTTTTGTTAGCCACAGGGAGTCTGCCGCAATTCCGTTTCAGCTCAGTCTTATACATCGCTTTTACCTTATCATCCCTTTTCCCTAATGATTCAGCTCAGAACTCATCCTATTTCGTTACACATACATGTAATCTTCATTTAAACCGGATTCTATTAATTTTTAACATCTATAGTTTTGCCTTGTCATCTTGACGATAATTAGTTTCATTAGGTCTAGTTTTTCGGAATTTTAGTCCACCATGAAAAAAACCGGGATTTTGTAAAAAGATCGGAAAGTTTTTTAAAATATCCGGAAATATTTAAGAAACTTTAAAAATTTGTAGATAAGCCTAGCACATTTCAATTGCAATCTTATATTCTTAAGTAATTTGAAAAATTGAATTTCAAATGGTCAGAATATGAGCTGAAATTTTTGGGTAGAAAAAAAGACAAAAATAATATTAAAATTGGATAAATCCGCTTAATTATTAGTTTAAATAAATTCCAAACGCCAATTAAATCAAATTTTAATGATATTCAAACTTTTAAATTTCAATTTATACAAACTTCAATAGTTTAAAATTAATTTAGTAAAAAATAAATTAAGAAATTTAAAATTAATTATTTTTCATTTAATTTGAGATTCTATACTGTACGCTTACACAATTTCTCAGCTTTTATCACACTTCTTACAGATTTTTCTTTCATTTGCTGTTAATTACTTTTAAGTTTTCTTGTTACATATTTTAAATTTCTTCTCAGTTTTTTATTTCTTTTGCCAGAATATTTATATTTTTTTATATTAATATAAAAGGTTTCCTTAAGTATGCAAATCTACTTATAAATATAAGTTATAAATATTTAGAAAAGTACCTATAATTATTTTTTCATTGATTTTCATTTTTGTTTTCATAATTCGAGAGAAATGTTGAAAGTACAATTTTTCTTCAATTTTATGGTAACATAAAGTTTTAAAATTTTTAATTGGATAAAATACGAACAAAAGAATTCATTTGCACAAAATAACAATTTTTTGATTTGTAGAATGTAACTGTATAAAACAATACTTGTGTAAATTTGATACTCACTCATTTTGATCTAATTTGCTCATATTTTTGTATTTTATTCGTTTTACCAAATTTTTTTAAAATCCATTCAATTTTCTTGACATCTAGTGTATTTTTTTGGAAATTTGTAATATATTCTTTTAAACAATTTTATGATTTTATAATTATTAATGAAATTTTTGTTTTTAAAGAAATTTGTCATTCATTCTACAGACTTTTTAGTTATCTTATCACATTTTCTTATTTTATTCTTACTGTTTCTTATTTTGCGGTTTAATTTACACAATTTTTATACTTTTTGTCACTTTTTAAAAAACCTTTTCACTTTTTCATAGTTCGTTAAATTTCTTTTAAAGATTTTCAACATTTTTAAAAATATGGTTTTATTACTTTTATTAAATGTTCTTAATTTTTTCCATTCCTTTAAAAGTTTTGACATCTTCAATTTCCTTAATTTTCCTTAATTTTTTGATTTTTTCATCATTTTTGTTTATCTATTATTATTCTTAAAATTTTCTAAAAGAAATTTAATTTAAATTTAATCTAATAAATTAATCCCTTAATTTATTTTTAGTGAAGATCTTATATTAAATTTTTCCTACTTTATCATAATTTTTCTATTTCTAAAAAAAATATATTTCCTTTTCTCAAAATATTAATTTCTTTCACTTTCATTAATTAAAAAAGTTTACTCATTGTTTTTTACCCTTATTCTTATACTAATTTTGTATTTTTTGCAACTTTTCAAAAATTTCTTTCTTTATGATAAAATTTTGACATTTTCGTCTCATTGGTTTTCTGGTTTATTTTTTTGAGAATGTTATCTCTCCATAGACATAACCTCAAACTAAAAAATGTCTTTTCTCACCAATTAAAAATATTATTAAAATTAGTCTCACTCAATTTTGAAAGATCTAGTTATACATTTTTTAGAAAAAATCAGGTTAAGCTAAACTTTGTTGTTAAATAATAATTATTTAACATTTCGAGCTTTTTCTTTAAATTTCAGGTAAAATCTGTGGTTTTAATCCAATTTTAACAAATAATAGCTCATTATACTCGTTGAAACAATCTCTACAATTTTTTTGTTAAATTTTATTAAATAGTATTTTGTTTAAACAATACGTAAAAAACAAATTTTATTTATTTAATAACTATTAATCAAAATATTATTTAACAAAACCCAACAAATATAATTGTAGAGAACATTCCAACAAAGAAAATAAACTAATATTTGCCAAAATAGGATAAAAATTACAGATTATAACTAGATTTGAAATTATTTGAAAATTAAAATAATTATTATTTGACAAAAAATTTAATTTTTTTTTATTCATTATAATTTTAAATTTATATCAAGTTTAATTTCTTCAAATTTCAGTAAATGTGAACATATATTGATTAAAAATTCAATTAAACCACGTTTCAAAACTAAATATATTAAATTTGAAGTGATTTAAAAATTTCTTCAATTTTTAATAATTCATTTCTATTATAATTTCAATTACTTAAAATACAATTTATTTTGTACTATTTTTACCATTTTTCAACTGTTTTATACAATTCTTAATTATCTTAATTGTTTTTAAATTGTTTCCCTAAATCTTAAATTTACATTCCTCAAATTTCAACTATTTTGTTTAGTTTTCTCAATCAATTTTTCAATTTTTATTATTTTTGCCTTGACATTAAATCAATTTAATTATTAATTCCTAAATTTTATATTATTCGTCGCAAATTTAAATTAATTTTTTTAATTCACCATTATTTTTGTCATTTTGCAATTATTATTTTCAATTTTTCATCATGTTCATAATTTCTGAATTAATTTAATCAACTTTTAAATATAAATATATATAAATTTTTAATTATTTTCTTCAACTTTCATTTCTGTTTATTATTTTCCAATTATTTTCTCCATCTTTTAATATTTTCATTATTTTTCAATTAATTTCATAACTTTTCAGTTATTACCTTAATTTAGATTATTGTCTTTAATTTTCAACTTTTTCATTTATTTTCTTCTGCTTAAAAACAATTTCTTTTATTTTGTATTATTTACTCCGATTTTTAATTATTTTTTTCATTCTTTTGACATGATTTTCAATTATTTCTGCGATTTTTTAATTATTCTCTTTAATTAAAAGTTTCAAGTATTTTTGTATATTATTTTCTTTTTTTAAACATATATTCTATGTTTTTTTCAATTACCTATTTCTCTCAAATTTTATTTACTGTTTTTAATCTTTCATATTTAAATTATTTTCATCATATTTCAATTATTTTTCTCAATTTAAAATTATTTTCAGCATATTTCGATTATTTTTTTCAATTTTGTCATTTTTCAATTATTTTCTTTGATTGTTAATTACTATTCTCATTTTCTAAAACTATTTTCTAAATTTTTTAGGTATTTTCTAAAATTTCAATTTTTTTTTTTAATTAGGCATTTTCATTTGTTTTCATAATTTCTATATTTTTTTATTAATTATCGTAAATTTAATTTATTTTTAGCTTTCTTCAATTCTTTTTTCCAATTTTCAATTATTTAAAGGTTTTTTATATTATTTACTTCAATTTTCAATAACTTTCGTTCTTTTTCATAATTTCCAAAGATTTTTTAATATTTTCTGTTTTATTTAAAAGTATTCTTTTTAATTTTAAATTATGTTTATCATGTTTCATTTATTTTCGCTAATATTTAATTATTTTCTTTGTTTTTCAATGAACTTTTGAAAGTTTTAAGTATTTTTTTGACATCTTCTTTAACTTTCCTTTATTTTAAATATATTATGTAATTTTTTCAATTTTATATTATTTATCTCAATTTTCAATTATTCTTTTTCAATTTTTAATTCTTTTCCCTAATTTCTCATCATTCAATTTTTTTCAAATTATTTTTGAAATTTTCAAGTAATTTTCTCAAATTTGAATTATTTTCTTTATTTTTAAAACATTTCTATGATTTTTTAAATTACTTTCCCCAATGTTTAATTGATTTCACTTTTTTTCATTTAGTTGGCAAATTTTGCTATTTTTTGCAATTTTTTTTAATTCTCAAATTAAACTTTGCCCCTTAATAGTTACACCACTGCTTATCCTAATTTTTTCTGAAAAATCTACAACTGGATCTTTTAAAATTCCGTGAAATTGATTTCAATAATATTTATATTCGAAGTGAAAATCGACTTTCTAGTTTGAGGTTATGTAAATGTCGAGAACTTTCTTAATTTAAAAATGTTATAATTTATTTTTTGTTTATTTTAATTCTTCAATTAAAAAAATTAAATGTTCTTTTGTATTTTATCGCGTTGTACCTTGATTTAAGAAAAATAAATTAAAATTGTTTCTTAAGGGCATGTGATGGATTATGACGTCACTGGTATAGGCAAAATTTGTCCGTAACTTTTCTCTTAAAATATTGAATATTTTTTCATGAAACTTGGTAGAATTACTTAAAATGTCATTATGAAGGTCTCTCAGACCCGAATTTGTTTAAATTTTGGCTCTAACTTAATTTTTGGAAATTTTTGAAAAATTTCAAACTTTTTTAAAAATTAATTTTGAGATAAAATTCAAACAAACTCGGGTCTAAGAGACCTTCCTAATGACACTTTAAGTAATTCTACCAAGTTTCATAAAAAAATATTAAATATTTTATGAGAAAAGTTACGGACAAATTTTGCCTATACTAGTGACGTCATTATTCATCACATGCCCTTAAACTTTCTAATTTACATTTTCTAATAAATGTTTCAAAATTTATGAATAATTTTCCTGTTTTCTCTTTACAGTTATTTGTTAAACTAAACTTAACATTTCGTAAATCATTGTTAATGTATTTAATTAATACAGTCATTACTCATTAAAGTAAAAACCCGGCAAAATTACCGTCATTGTCCAGTTTCCGTCACTTTAAGGGCTTTAACTCTCGAGAAAAGCTGAAAAGTGTTTTTTTCCAATTTATTTTTTTATTTTTTTATATGACAGTTTGGAATCAAGATTCTTATCTCGATCGACAAAATTGGTATTCTTCAGGAGCATTTTTAGGAGTTTGGAAATATGTTGAAGAGATAATAGGTAGAAATGTGTTACATATGTATAAAATAGCCGGCAGTATCAGCTGGAAGTCTACTATATTGCTGGAAGGTGTAGAGCACATTCGGAGGGTCAGAAAATTTATGTGACAGATAAGACCTACCCTCAGCCTTGAGATCCCACATCTAACGTAATTTTTCATCAAATTTTCAGTACCATCGAACCAGATTCAATCCGAACCTTTGCTCCTGAAATACCCTAAGACCTGCCATTATCGATTTCTTAATGTACAGAAATAAAAGTTTAACAAAAATGAACCTTATTGTTCTTCTCTATTTTCATAAAGTTTCTTTAACCTGTCAGTCACTTTTAATCAGATAATTTAAAAAGTAATAAATTTTACTAATGTTTAGATTTTATTTATTTTTTATTAATTTTTTTTCAGTCTATAGTTTATTCTTTATTTATTTATTTATATATATATTTAAAGTCGCATGCCAATTAAAAGTTAAATGAATAGGTGAAAAAACCTTTGAAGTGATTTTATTACTTTATGATGTTTACAACTTTACAGCAGTATTATAGTCAACATAGGCAACAGGGTATTGAAAGTGTTAAAGGTAGCATTGCTTTGTCAGGTTCATATAGAAAATTCAATATTTCTGAACAGAGCGTGATGTTCTCTCGATCCACTTTCCTTCCCATATTTCCAATATAGAAGTGGCAATTCCCACTTTCCTGCATAAAACAGCCAAACGCAATATTTCTACCACTCTATTGTACCACATACATAAAAGAGTTCGGTAAAAATAACGAAAAGAAAAAATAATAGAGCACATATTTTTACATTTAAATTGCAAATTATCCATACCTGCAATCTTCATTCACTGAAAAAAATACAGAGAAAATGTACTTCTGAATCAATCGATATTTTTATGGCTTAATAACTTAGTCAATTTTTACATTAAAACAAAGTAATTTTAATTTGTATCAAAAATTATAAAATACAAAACTTTATTACAATTTTTTGCGCTTTTATTTCACATTTTTTTAAAGTGAATTTATTGCTTCCTTGAAGAAAATCTTTTTGCTGACGTGGAAGAAAAATGTTGATAAAATGAATAAAGTTTTCACCCTATTTTTTGTTGCCGTCAGTCTGTTTATTTTAAGAAAATTATTTTAAACTTTTTAATCCTAGTGTAATATCTCAATCACAAATTTAGTCAGAAGATAACCCTTTTCTCTTCTCATCAAATATTCTCTCGTGTATCATGTCAAATATTTCATGCTTTCATGTCATTGAGAGATTTGAAGCAAATGAAGTGGCATGCAAATAACATGAGATAGTTAACATTGACATATATAGGTAAGTCAAAAGCGAATAAATGCAAATAAGAAGATAATGTGTAAATGGCTGCAGGGAATAAGGTATTTATTTTGAGCTAAATTTTAATTTCATTATAAATTTTATGTACTTTTCATCACTCTTATACCTTCTTTATATTTGTTCAGTGAAGTAATTGATAAAAAGAGAATTTATTGTTATCATTATCAACAAGCTTATTTAATCAATTAAAAATATCTTTACAGATTGTTTGTAAAAACAATTAAAAATTGCTTGATGAATTTTTTGTAAACGTACACAAGATTCTTATGTTTATCTATGATTAAGAATCAATCATACTCGCCTTCTGGTGTCTTTCGCGCATTTTTTCTTTGTTTTTCTCTCTTTTTTTCCTACTTTATTCTTCTCAGATAAACACAATGGAAAGGATCGTTGTTACCTACATCAAATATTTTGACATTTCTCTTAAAGCTTTGTCAGTAAAGAAAAATGTACGAGATATTTTTCAAATTTCCAATTCTTGTCTAAAGATTTTTCAAATAGCTTGGGAGATTTTTAATCTCGTAAGTAAAAATGTTCTCTGTTTTTTTTAAAAAGTTATATAGATACATGTAAAATTTTTATTAAGGCATTCCATGATAAAAACAGTTATTGATTCCAATTATTTTTGCAGGTCATTTCAATTATAAAAAAGCAAACAATATATTACGGCGCTGATGATAAAACAACACCTAATATTCTATTCAGAAATCTCGTCACTTTTTATTTCTAATTTTTTCACGGAAAAAAAACCTGGCCAAAAAAAACTACTCAAAAAGTTGAGTAGAGTATACAACTCAACTTGAGTTTAATTGGACTACTAATTAGAGTAGATAGTTTGTTCAATTTTAAAGATAATTGCTTGTAGTCGTATATTAAAGTATCACTTATTTTTAGGTTATAAAATATAAACATGACAACAAGTTGTTCAAGATAAATGGCTACCAATCTCATAATGCGGAATTTATTGGAACTATTGGTCCCACTGTCAAAATGGCGCTAAATTTAAAAACTACATATTTAAATTTTATAATTTTCTTTATTATGTTACTTATTTTATATTAAAATAAAATAACCTAAAATTTTATAGCAACAAGTTTATTGTTTACTCAACTTGATACCAAACTCAAAATGACGAGTTGCATCAAATTTTTCAATTTTTTCAGTTATAAATAAAATATTCAAATAAAAAACTTATTTTTATTCTTCATAAGGACATAAAATTTTATTTTCACTAAGTTTTTTTGTGAATTCTCGCATTTAACAATGTTTGAAAAAAAAGAACAATAAATTTCAGTGTGAAAAAATTAAAGGAATGTACGTGACTGTTTTGCTTTAAATTCTTTCGCAAGTTAAACTTTACCTCAGTTGACACTTTTTCCGTATGAAGCATCTCAAATAAAAAAAACAATAAAAGCTTAAATAACTGAAAAGACACGGACAAGAGAAAGAAAATTTATATTTTATAAAATATAATTTTATAATAAGTCGGGTAAATTGCCAGCTTGATTTTCATAAGACAATTTACCCTGTTTTATTCTGCATATAAAATATAAAAATAAGTTTAAAAAGAAATTGTGTCTTTTGTTAGATATAACAAAATTGACAAATGTTAATTTTTAAAATGTAAATTTTATTTTTTTAGGATCGAAGACTGTTCCTATTGCCATGGATTTTTACAGCGTTCGTTAGTAGCGTTGTCGACATATCGCATTTTGTATACATCACATTTTGTGGAAGGGTTAGTTATTTTATATTTAACAAAACTAGTACTAATACACAATTACGACAGTTTTTTTTATAGAAATTTTGTTTTAAACGAAACATTATTTATTTTTTAACTTATAATAAACTTCTCGTATCAATTTGTTACATTTGGGAATACTCAATTTGATTATTGAGTGCAAACTAAATTTTATACGGATTGGGATAAACTTTTAAATTTGATTTGTAAGGAAATTTGTTACAAAATACCTTTTGCTGCCACATATATGTTAGTATATTAAATTTAATAAATGTAAGGAAAATAAAACGGAACATAATAAAATATATACGAAAAAGATTTTAATTTCAATTAATTAATAAAATGTAATTATATCGATTACAATAAGGACAAAGCTAAAATAAAAATATTTGATATTTTGGAATTTAACAATGAATACAATCTAACAATGAATTTAACAAATGAAGAGAAACAACGGCATTTTTATAATTTGGTGAATGTTTTAAAAATCTTTTCAAATAAAGAAATTCTAGACTTTTTCAGATTTAATCATCATATTTCACTAATGTTTTTTGTTAATATTTTCCTCTAAAATATTAGGTTTCCATTTTATAATGTCTGTTTACAATTTCGTACATTTAAAAATTGCATTTATATTTGCACTGACAGGTTTCCTTCAAACAAGTTAATTAAATATTTGTAGTTTAGAGTGAATTTTATTTGACTCCGTAAGAGGAGAATGGATTTTTTCTTCTGCAAAATGAACTATAATTTGTGACGTAGATAAAGAAGCATCATTTTCTGATATTCGAGTATGTCTGACAATTTTTCTCTTCATTGATTTCTTCTACTGAAGATATTTCACTGACAGTGCGAGGCAAAACTTTTTAAGTAGTATAGATCAACACATATCAAACGAAACAATCTAATGGGTCTGATATTAATATTCTTTTATCACTTATATCCCTCACCTTATTTCTATAACTACTAATAAATAATTATCTCTTCTTTGTAAATTCTTTTATACAATTTTACAAATTTTATTTATTTATCAGTAAGTTAAAAGTTTATAATTATAAGATATATAAGATATATATATAATTTTCTAGTAATTTCTTCTCGACTTTTAGTTCACATTTTCATTTTGCAGTAACTTTTTCATTTGCTAGTAATTTAAAAACATTTTCTAGTTATATCTATGAATTTTCTAAGTATTTTTTAGTTTATGATATTTAATTTAAACAAAAAAATTGAAAAATTAAGAAAATTATAGGAATAATTGCTGAAAATCATTGCAAATTGAACAATTGGATTGAAAATAAAAAAAAAATAATTGAAATTAAAGAAAAAAATTTTAAATTTTAGAAAATTTAAAAACTAAATTGATAATTGGAAAGAAAATTACAAAACGCGAAAATAATTGACAATTGAAAATAAAATTCGAAAAATAGCTAGATAATTGAAAATCAAAAAATTGTAGGAAATAATTTAAAATTGCAAAAAATAATTAATAATTAAAAGAAATAATTGAAAAATTGAAGAAAATATCTGCAAAATGACGATTAATAGACAACTGAAAAAAATAATTCATAAAATTCAGCAAAAACTTTAAAGAAAATAATTATAAATTAAAAAATTAAGAAAATTATAGGAATAATCATAGGAATAATTGTTGGAAATAATTGCGCATTGAACAAATGGATTGAAAATCGAAAAAAAATAATTAAAATTGAAGAAAATAATTGAAAAATGGAGTTAAAATTTAAAAAAAAATTGAGAATTGAAGAAAATGATTTGAAATTACCGAATCTTACTGATAATAATCGAGAAAAATAATTGGCAAAAGGCGAGAATTTTTAAATAAAGAAAAATAATTGAAAACTGAAAAATGGAATTAAAGTTTTTTAAAATTAATTGAGAGTTGAAGAAAATAGTTATAGAATTGAACAATTGATTTGAACTTTAAAAAACAATTTTTATGATTGAAAAATAATTGAAATAGCCTAGAATTATTGAATATTGAAGAATTAACTGAAAATCGAAAAAAATAATTGAAAATGAAAGAAAATAATTGAATATTGAGAAAAATAATTAAAAATCAAAAAAATAAATTAAAAATGTAAGAATTAAATGGAAATTATTGATAATTAAAAGAAAAAGTACAAAATGACGACAATAATTAAACATTAAAAAAAATAATTGAGAAATGAAGAAAATAGTTGATAATTGAAAAAAAATCGAAAAATGATTAGATTAATAGACAATTGAAAAAATAATTGAAAACGGTAAAGAATAATTATAAAATTTTAAGAGAATAAATAAAAATTTAAAAGATTGTAGGAAATAACTGAAAATTGAAGAAAATAATTTATAAATGAAAAAAATCATTGAAATAGCGAGAATAATAGCAAAATTGAAGAAAATATGTGAAAAATGATGAAAGTAATTGACAATTTAAAACCAAATTCGAAAACTTAATAACAATAAATATTTAATTTAAACTAAATAAATGAAAATTGAAAAATTAAGATAATCATAAAAATAATTGTTGGAAATAATTGCTAACTGAACAGCTGGATTGAAAATCGAAAAAAATAATTGAAATTGAAGAAAAAATAATTGAAAAAGGCGAGAATTTTTTAATATCTAAGAAACTAATGGAAAATTGTAAAACGGAATTAAAAATTTGAAGAAAATAATACAGAATTAAAGAAATAAATTGTAATTTGAAAAAATAGTTCTTAATTAAAAAATGACAAGGTTTTTAAAATATATTCAATTAAATAATTGTAAATTGTAGAATGGAATTGACTTTAGAAAATAATTGATAATTGAAAGAAATATTACAAAATGACGAGAATAATTTAATATTAAAGCAAATAATTGAGAAATGCGCAAAATAATTGACAATTGAAAAAGAAATTTGAAAATTGTCGAGAATAAACGATAACAGAAGAAAATAATTAAAAAAATTAAAGAACAATTATAAAATTCAAAGAATAATTTAATAATATTTTATATCCCTTTCTTGAAACATTTAATTTTTCTTTCCTAATTATTTCCTTTTCAAAAAATGTTGTGAGTATTTTGTTTTAAATTGCTTTTCTGTATTTTTTTTTTACAAAATCAATTAGGTAACTTTCATTTATTTATAAAAATTTTTCTGTTTTTTATGCTTTTAATAATACCTACTTTTTTATGTTTTAGATTTTTTTAATTTTATTCTTTTTACAAAAATTACTTCAGTTAATTTTATACAATTTTATTTTTACAATATTTAGAAAAAATGATTTACTTTTTCAACGATTAATTTTAATTTTATTATTGTAATTTGGAAGTTGTGAAATGTAATTTTTTTTCAATTTTATGATTTTTTAAATATTTATTAGATTTATTAGACTTTTTGTCATTTGCCGTAACTTATTAATTTTTATAATTTTTAAAGACTTTTCTTCTTTTAATTAATTTTATGTAAATTTGATCATATAATCTCATTTGATCATAATTTCTTAATTTTTTAAAAATATTTGTTTTCTTCTCAAAATTGTTTAATTGTTTTTATTTAATTCTTCATTTAAAAAAAATTATTGTTTTTTGATGAATTATCAAAACAATTTTTTAAAGTTTTTTCTTTTTAGTAGCATTTCTCTGTTTTTTTATTGATTATCTTATTTATTTTCTTAATTTAAAAAAACATAACCACAAATATTCTAAGTTTGTGAAAATCATTTTTTCCTCTGTTTTGTAGTTTCAATTTTTTGTTTTAAAAATTTTACTATTTATCGCGTAGTGTTTTGATTTTAAAAAATCAATTTAATCAATCTTTCTCAAACTATTTAATATTTTATAACATTAATACCATGTTGCTTAATTTTCCTCCTTTTTTCTTCAATGTATTTTTTAACTTTTTTATTTTTTTAGAATTTATTTATTTTTTGCAGGTTTTTCAATTATTACATTTTTTATATATGTTTGCTTTAATTTTCCAATTTGAATGTAAATTATTCTTAATTTTTTTATCTATTCATCCGTAAGACTGGTTTAAATAAAATTTTGTCATTTTTGGAAAATTTTATTTGTTCACTTTTTATTAAACTTCTTTGCAGATTTTCTCTATTTTTAAATGATTATTTGTTAGACACCCTGATAAGATAAAAATACAGAAATTTTTTTTTTTTAGGGGGACCCTGAAATTTTTTTGTGTTTCAGGGACCGTGACAGCCTTGATTCGTCCCTGAATATAATAATCAATTTTTTTCTCATTTTCTAGTTGTTTATATTTAATTTCAATTATTTCTTCACTTTCACATTCTTTTATTACTCACATGTTATTTTTAAAAATTGTCATTTATTTTTCGTAAGTTTCTTTTTTTACATTTCTAGTTATTTTACCGCTTTCTAGTTTCCACGGAAACGCCACGAGGCATTTTCCGTGAAATATTTTTTACGTGGGTGTAAGCAAAGTTTTTATTGTAAAAACATATATACCTTAAATCTTCATTTTAATAACTTCCTACAAAACTTTCAAAGCCTGTAACAACTTTAACAAAATGAAAGATGGAAAATATTATTTAGCTCAATTGCTCCGAACCGCAAATTAATGGAGCATAAAACAAACATCTGCTTTAATAAAGTTTATTTTTCTCCGCAATTTTCCAGAATTGCCTCAACTGTTTTGAAAGCATGTTTCTTTTTTGTTTAATCCTTAAGCTTTATAAAACTTTCTCTTCTTTAAAATTATTTACTTTAAAACATTGAAGTCGGTATTTATCAACAATGCTCTTTCACAGAATAATAATAAAATTCTTATTTTTTATGTTCTTAAAACAAAATTTCTACTTGACATACTCGAAAAAAGCTCTACTTTTAATTTGTCCAGATAATATAATATATAAAATAATCAACAAAATAATAATTCATCATCTTGTAATCTCGAGTTAAAAATTCTTTCATCATCCGGGCATCGTAAAGAAGCTGCGCTTTAAGTCTTTGAAAAACAATTCCCAACACACTTTCAGATAATAAAGTTCTCTCGTAAAATTTTAATACGACAATGATAAATAACTTCAAGGTAAGAAAAGTCAAAGTCTATAAAATTGTTAAGTATGCAGGTAGATTTTTAAAATATTGTTTCTCTCACATTTTTAATATAACAATCGCAATATAATTTTTTACACAATTTTTTTTACATAATCTTTCTTTCATTCAGAAATAAAATTGAACTATTCTTCAGTACAGTGTAAAGATGAAAATCAAATTAAAATCTAGCTCTCGATGTTCCAATAAATGTTACCTGGACGAGAATACTTCCCTTTATTTTCACGGTTCCAGGCACACTTTTTATCTCATGTAGCAACTTTTTGTGGAAAAGCTAACTCGTTTTCACTTTTAGTATATACATTTTTTATTGCAAAAGGTCGAATAAAATGCACTTTGCTAAAAGGAACCAACGATCGATCAAAGGCTTTTCGTATACAAACACACTGACACAAATGTGTAAGTGAATTTTCATTTTGTTTCAGCCCCCATTCGAACCGGCTGTGGCCATGGTTCTCACGCTCGCCTTTTTCCTTTTGTGCCTCAATGTAAGTATTCAAAATCACAAAAAAACAAAGACGAGATTTTCAAATATTTTTAGAAAAATTCACTCAAATTGGAAAGATTGATAAAAATAAGCCAATTATTCAGTTTATTAAAATGTTAATAAAAAAAAAAAAAACTTTTTCTTCAACATCTAAACGAAAGGGAATTTTTTTGTCAGCCAAAATGTCTCTTTGATGCGAGAGAAAAATTTCCTCAGATTATTATCGCGGATTTAAAATTCCAATTTGATGCCAGGTGTTGATATCTGTTGAAGTAATAAGTTTCTTTATTCCAGCTATATTCCCTTCTTTGTGTGATTTCACAATTTCAAGAATATTCTGAAGGTCGTGGGAGGGCAATGGACGACAGCGAATACAGGGTTAGTAAAAAGAACTCGAAAATGTTCGCACTTAGAGACACTCGCCGTAAAGAGGGTGATTATCTTCACTTACAATGAGAGCCTTTTATTTAAAAAGGGAAGTCTTTTCCCATAATACTTAGCCTTACAACAACAACAATCACTAAATTTAGACAATTGTAAAAGAAATCGTTTTATTTATTCAACAATTGTCGTACAAATTAAGTAATATAGTAATATAATGTAATAATTCGAGAATTTTATTATGTGGCAAAATTACAGACAAAAAATAAATTTTATTAATAAGAATGTAGATAAATGAAAAAGTTTTATTTGAAAAAATTAAAGAAAATAATTGAAAGTTGCGAAAATTTTGAATTTAAAATTTAGGGAAAATTTTTTTATTACCTTCATTACTCTTCAATTATTTTCAGGGGCGGCGACTTGTAAATTTTTGCCATCTGCACACTTAATATTGACCGGGGGGAGGGCAAAATAATTTAAAAACGAGATACATAATTGAAAATTTAGGAATTTAATTGAGAAACAGTAAAAGTAATTAAAAATTGAAGAACTTGATTGCAAATGATAACAATATAACTGAAAATTAAAGAAAATTAAGGAAAATATTTTAAAATCACAGGAAATTAATTAAAGAATATTGAAAATAGTTAAAAATCCGAGAAAATATTTGCAAAGGAATAAAAATAATAAAACTAGATGTGAATTCTGTTCATTTCATGGACACTTCGCTTCCAAGGAAGCAAGATAATTTGCTTCCTCATAGAGGAAGCAATAAATTTATTTATAATATAAAAAATAATAATTTAGGGGAGAGGGCCCCAAGTTGGACACCCTTTCGGTTTATTGCTGTAGAATCCAAACCGAATAAAATATATTAAAATGTTTTATAGCGGATGAAAGTACAATTTATAAGGTAACTTATGGTCATAGGGATAAAATTTTATTTTGAACATAAACACTTTTTAAAGCATTTTTTTGTAATTGGCAAAATTTTGGGTCTAAAAAAAAGTGGCCCCAAGATGGACACCTTCTTAAAAGTGTCTGAAAATTGTAGTAAATAAAAACAGCACATTGTATAACAATTCTTAAACAAATTTTTAATCATTTTAAGCAATTTATCAAGAAATAACATTTCTAAAAACTTCAATTTAATAGCTTAACAGTAAAAAGTAATAAAATATCAAAAAATATCAATATAATAAATTCTCTAACGATAAAATCACATTTTATGGTGGAAAATAAAAAATTTTAATTAATTGTCTCAAAAAATTATTGAAAAAAGTGTAAAATCGAAAATATCCAAATAAATACATTGAGATTTGAGGCCTGTCCATCTTAGGGTACATGACACCATTTTTTAATCCCCAGTAAAAATATATATACAAACACTGAATTAGTAAAATCATTTTAAGATATTATTATACGATAAATAAAGAATATTATAACGTTCAGTACTCCTTCTAAATCATAAATTTAAATAACTTTACCAAGTTGAGAAAAAACTGTTACAAAACTTTTTTAGACACAAAATTACGTGGTATGTGTAGAAGAAAAACCAACTGGTTTTTTTTCTTCAAATGTGCATCAAAATGTTCGTCTATACAAACAACAAAAATGACAGAAAGCATAAGGCGCTGTCACCTTAAACAAAAATTTTATACGAAATGTCCATCTTGGGGCCCTGTCCATCTTGGGGCCCACTCCCCTAATTAATTTAATTTAATTTAATTTCTTCCACTATACTACATTTTTGTTGAAGGAAAATGAAAAAATTTAAGAAAAAAAAGCAATAATGTTCTAAAAAATTAAAGGTAAGTTACTTAATTTTGAATAGCATATTGGTTTTTTAAAACTGAATTTTTTTTTTTAAAAAGAAACTGCGGTCAAAAAATAATAATTGTTCGAAATTTTTTGGCAAAAAAAGAGATTTTTCGATGAAAAAAAATGAAAAATCATGAATTATTACGTGGGTTTTTAGTCAATTATTTATAGACAATTCGTTTTGAGACAAGGAATATGATTCTTTTAATTCATTTGTCTAAATTTTTAGCAAGAATTCTTTTTTTGGCAAAACACAAGATTTTTTAATAAAAAAAATTAAAAATTATGAATTAATACGTGAGTTTTTAGTCAAATATAAAAGTTATATAGGTCACTCGATTTGTTTTGAGACAAGGAATATATGATTTTGTAATTCGTTTGGTTGGATTTTTAGCATGAAAATTTTTTTTGGCAAATCGCGAGATTTTTCGATGGAAAAAATAAAAAATCATGAATTATTACGTGGGTTTTTAGTCAATTATATACTTTATATAGGTCAATCGATTCGTTTTAAAACAAGGAATATGATTTTGTAATTCGTTTGGTTGAATTTTAGCATGAAAAAAAATTTTTTTTAAACAAAATTTCTAAAAACGAGATTTTTTGATGAAAAAAACTGAAAAATCATTATTTTTTTACGTGAGTTTTTGGTCAATTATATACTTTATATAGCTCAATCGATTCGTTTTGAAACAAGGAATATGATTTTTTCATTCATTTGTCTGAATTTTCAGCATGAAAAAATTTTTTGACAAAAAACGAAATTTTCGATGAAAAAAGGTGCTCAAAAAAATTTGATTGGGTATTTTCAAAAATCCCTGTGTCCAAATTTAAATATTTGTGAGCTTCATATGTCATCCAAATTTTATTAAAATCCGTTGAAGCGTTCTCGAGATATCCTGGCGACAAAAAATTTACCACATTCACACACACATACACACACACACACATCCGGACATTTTCTCAGGAATGAAAATTTGAACTTTTCAGATGAAACTGAGTCGATTTACACTATTTTTGGAAAATCGAAAATCTTAACGATCACAACGCTTTCTCTATGAGGAAGCAAAAAAATTGAAGAATTGAATTTAAAATTTAGGAGAATAATTGAAAAATAATGAAAAAAATTGTAGAAAATTTTTGAAAAATGATAAAAATAGTAGAAGAAAATTGTAGAAAATTGTAGATATTAATTACAATTTTAGAAAAATAGTTTTAAAAAATACAGGATATTTATGAAGTAAAAGAAAGTACCTTATTACAAAATGATTTCAAGAATTTTAAATTCAGGAAAATAATTACAACATTATAGAAATAATCAAAAATTCATTGAAGAAAATAATGGAAATTTAATATAAATAATTAAAATTTTCCGAATTAATCAGCAAATATTCAAAATAATATAAAAATGGTGAAAATCATTGCAAATAAAAAAAAATTAAAAATTGACGAAGTAATTGAAATTTGAGAAAAATAATTCAAGAATGATTAAAACATTAAAAACTGGATGCAATTACTTAGATTTGAAATACTAAATGAAGATTTAGGAAATTAATTGAGAAATAATTAATATATCTAATTAAAAGGTGAAGAAAATAATTGCAAAAAGATTAAAGAAAATGGAAAAAAAGTATTTGTAATATAAGATAAATAATTTAAAAATTAGGGATTTAATTCAGGAACAGTAAAAATAATTAAAAATTGAAGGAAATGATTGCAAATGTTTATTTATTTATTTATTTATTTATTCACACAGTCCTATAAATAAATATAATAATAATATAATATAATAATATATAATAATATATAATAATATAATATAATAATATAATAATAAATAAATGTTAACAATAATAATTTAAAATTGAAGAAAATTATTAAAATTTGAGATAAATATATTAGAATATAGGAAATTAATTGAAGAATAATGAAAATAATAAAAATTTCGAGAAAATATTTGCAAAGTAATGAAATAATAAAAAATTGAAGAAAATAATTTTAATTTGTGAAAAATTATTTAGAAAATTACAACATAAATTTGTAATAAAAGAAAATAATTGCAGAATGATGGAAATAATTGTCAATTTAAAAAATAACTGGAATTAGAGATAAATAATAAAAAAAAAAATAGAAATTGAATTAAAAAATAATTGAAAATGACAAAAAGTAATTGAAAAATTATGGAAATAATTGAAAATTGAAGAAAGTAATTGAAGTTTGAGGTAAACAATTGAACTTTTTCGAATTAATCAATATCCAAAATAATATAAAATATGTGAAAATCATTGCAAATTAGAAAAAAATAATTAAAAATTGACGAAGTAATTGAAATTTGAGAAAAACAATTGAAGAATAATTAAACTTTGAAAAGTGGATCCAGTAACTTAGATCTGTGATAATAAATAAAAATTTAGGAAATTACTTCAAAAATAATTAATATATATCTAATTAGAAGGTGGAGAAAATAATGCCAACAAGATAAAAGAAAATAAAAATTGAATAAAATAATTGAAAAATGAGATGAATAATTGAAAATTTAGGAATTTAATTGAGGAATGAAGTTTGAGAATAATTTAGAATTAAAGAAATTGATTTTATGATAACAATAATAATTGAAAATTGAAGAAAATTATTAACTTTGAGAAAAATATTTTAAAATTTAGGAAATTAATTGACGAATAATGAAAGTAATAAAAAAATTGAGAAAACATTTAAGAAGTAATAAAAAAAATTAAAAATTGAAAAAATAATTTTAGTTTGGTAATAATTGAAAAATTTACAATATTTATTTGTAATAAAAGAAAATAATTGCAGAATGATGAAAATAATTGTAAATTGAAAAAATAACTGGAATTTGAAATAAATAATCAAAAAAAAAAAATACAAAAATTAATCAATAAATAATTGTAAATAACAGAAAGTAATTGAAGATTAATTGAAAAATAAATTTAAAGAAAAATTATTGATACTAAATTGAAAAAAATAATAAAAATTTGTAAAAAATAATTGAAAAAATTTCAGAATATATTTGAAATAAACAAGACTACAATTATAATTATATATTTTAATTCTTCAAACTTCAATTAATTTGAAATTTCATTGATTTAAAATTTCTAAATTTTTAACAATTATTTTCTATTATGATTTCAATTATTTTCTAAAATTTTCATCTATTTTTATCATTTCTTAAAAATTTCCTGCAATGTCTAATGATTTTCATTATTTTTCAATTTTCCCCCTAAAGTTTAAATTCAAAATTTATTTTTTGTCTGTAATTTTGCTATATGGAATTCCACAGAGCGATTTTTTTGCTCTATAGAATTTGCAGATGTACCATACACAAGTCGCCGCCTCTGATTATTTTCCTAGATTTCAAAATATTTTTCTCAAATTTTAATAATTTTCTTTATTTTTCAATTATACTCAAATTTCATTCCTCAATTAAGTTCCTAAATTTAAAATTGTTTATCTCATTTTCTATTTATTTTTCTTAATTTTAATTTTCTGTAATCTTTTTACAGTTATTTTCTTTACCTTTTAATTAGATGTATTAATTATTTTTCTCAATTTCCATTTTCTTTTATCTTTTTAGCATTATTTTCTCTACCTTTTAATTAGATATATTAATTATTTTTATAGTAATTTCCTAAATTTTTATGTCTTATCTCAAATCTAAGTTATTGTATCCACTTTTCAATGGTTTAATCATTTTTCAATTATTTTTCTCAAATTTTAAATACTTTCGACAATTTTGAATTATTTTTTTTTAAATTTGCAATGATATTCACAAATCTTATTTGATTTTGAATATTTTTGTTGATTAATTCCAAAAAGTTCAATTATTTTTTAATAAATTCTCTAATATTTTTTATTATTTATCTGAAATTCCAGTTATTGTTTCAATTCACAATTAGTTTCATCTTTCTGCAAATATTTTTTTTTATTACAAATATATGTTGTAATTTTTTCAAATATTTTTAACAAACTAAAATTATTTTCTTTTATTTTTAATTATTTTTATTACTTTGCAAATATTTTCTCGAATTTTTAACTATTTTCAATATTTTTTAATTAATTTTCTAGATTATTTTAAAATATTTTTCTTAAATTCTAGTTATTTTCTTTAATTTCCAATTATTATTGTTATCATTTGCAATAAATTTCTTTAATTTTTAATTATTTTTACACTCAAAGACTTTTGACATTAATTATGATAGTTTATCAATTTTTACTATAAAAACTATTGTTCTGGGATAATCATGCAAAAAAAAATTTTCCTAGCGTAGATAGTAAAGTTTAAAACCTGAATAGGAATATTTACATTTTTTTTAGAAAACTTTCCTTTCATGCATTGAAAATTTACTATATTCGCTAGGGAAAATTTTTGTTTTACACGATTATCCGAGATTACAAACCTGATATTAAAAATTATTTACTAAAGTCTATCAGTGTACTATTCCTCAATTATTTATTTATTTATTTAAAAAATACAGGATCCTAGGGCTAAATTCCTAAATCTTCAATTATTTATCTCATTTTTAAATTATTTTTTTCGTGTTTAATTTTCTTTTACCTTTTTACAAATATTTTGTCCACTTTTCAGTAAGATAGATTAATTATTTTTCCATTAATATCCTAAATTTTCATTTATTATCTCAAATCTAAGTTACTCTATCCACTTTTCAATGTTTTAATCATTTTTCAATTACTTTTTTTTTAATTTCAATCAAGTTCGTCAATTTCTAATTGGCAATCATTTTCGCAAATTTTATATTATTTTGATTATTTGTTTATTAATTTCGAAAAGTTACTCGAAATCAAATAAATTGTCAACTCTTGCGTTACAACAATTTCGCTAATTAAGAAACTCCTAAATTTAATATTATTTTATTTCTCTCCCCCCTCCCACCTCCCTGGTCAATATTAAGTGTACAGATGGCAAAAATTTACAAGTCGCCGCCCCTGTTGGAGAATAATAATATAAAAAGAATAAGAATAATAATAAAAATTGCAAATTTATTGAATATTTATTAACCTTAAATATATCAAACTTTTAAAGTGGATTTTACCTTGACCGAATAATAAATAAGAAAGTTTCAAATTTGAAAAATGTGAAGCTGCTAATCCATCATCTGCGTTGAATTTGATTAATGTTTGGATGTAGATTAAGGTCAAAATGCACTTTTTCCTTTTAAGGTTCCTGCTATACGTTACACCGTGCAGCCAACTACAACAGCAACATCGTGTCTAAGTTCTCGAAGATTAACAGCAAATAATGACACTAAGGTAACCGCACTAGCAACACCAACTCAAAGTCCAACAGCTATGGCAACTTCAACGCTAACATCCGAAAAGAGCCCTACTTCGGGAAGACAAACGAGGAAACATGTTCAATTTCCTGATACTCCTGCCGTTGATCAAGAAGAAAAAACAGGTGATTTGTTAAAAAAGTGAAATCATTTAATTTAATAATAAGTTCTATAACGTCCTCCAAATTTTAATTTCAAAAACAGTGTAATGTCCAACAAGGACAACAAACATTGGTGAAAAATAAGAACCAACTTTTTTTTGACGTTTCGAAACTGATTCAGTCTCCTCTTCAGAGATTTTTTCAAAACATCTATATAACAAATTTATATAATTTGTATAACAAATTTTTACATACTATTCCTTTTCATATACATAACAGAACAAACTTGAAATTTTAGAGTAGAAGTTATAAAAGATTGTTAGAATGAAAAAAGAAATTTTACATTACAAAATAACACACGTCAATTAATTTTTATCCAAAAAAACGTCGACCTTGTGCATCCACTCTCATCACTAGAACTATATTCCTGCAACTTTATTTTTAAAAAATTAAACACTTGAAATGTCAAAAAATAATTTTTAAACTTTTAATTTATAAATATGTTCACCTCAGTTTGAAACAAGTAAACATTTTTACATTTTATCAAATTTTTGACATTTTTACAGACAATATAAAAAAAAAAGTTGTATTAAATAAAAACTTTCGTCTTTCTTTATTGAAATGGGGAAAAGTCGACTAAGACGGGCCCATATCCATATTTGCAAAAAAATTGTTTAGTTAGTCAATTAAAAAAGAAAGGAGAATGTACCTATATTTATTTTTAACATTTCCCAGTGGCGTAATTATTAAGGGGCAAAGTGGGGCAGTGCCCCGGGGCCCTTGAGATCAAGAGGCCCACAGTAAACCCTAATAAACCTTTTTTTATAGGAAAAATTTGTAAAAATTTAGAATTAAAAAAATTGCAAAAAATAATTGAAATTACACAAAATAATTGCAGATTTTACAAATTAATTGAAAAAAATTAAATCAATTAAAAATTGGGAAAAGTAATTTAAAAAAGTTTTATAAATAAAGAAAATAATTTAAATTTGAGAAAATAATTGAAACAATCACATAATAAATTTTAAATAGAGAAAAGTTATAGACAATTTTAGAAAAATGCTTAAAACTTTCAGAAGTTTATTGAAAAAAAAGAGAAAATAATTAACAATTAGAAGAAATAAATGAAACAAGATAAACATAATTTAAAATTGAAGAGAATAATTTTTAATTAACCAGAAATTATTTAAAACTTTTTGAAAATTACGAAAAAGAAAGAAAGTAATTTAAAATTGAAGAAAATAATATAAAATATCATATAAATAATTGAAAATTGATTGAAATAATTTAAATCCCAGGTACCTAAATAGTTTCAAATTTTTGAAATTATAAATGAAATGAAAAAAATTGAAAATTAAAGGTTATAAATTTTAGGAAATAATTGAAAAACAATTTTAAAAATTGAAACTTGAAGAAAATAATTAAAATATGATACAAACAATGATAAGTTGTAAAAAATAAAACACATTTGAGTGTTGAAAAAATTACAGAATTTTGTTTTAAATAAAAAAAAATAATTGAAATTTGAGAAAAATACATAAAGATCTTAGAAATCAATTGGAAAAATGAAAATAACTTAAAATTGGACAACACAATTGAGGAAAGCTAACAATAAATGATATTTACGATAATTAATAAAAAAAATTTGAAACTTATGAAAACCAATGAAAATATTTAAAAATTGAAGAAAATAATTGAAATTTTAGAAAATTACTTAAAAATTTTAGAAAATGAGAAAAATAATTAACAATCGAGGAAAATAATTGAAAAACGATAAATTTATTTCAAAATCGAAAAAAATAATTGAAATAGGCTGAAAATAATTTAAAATTGAGAAAAATAGACGAAATATGATGAAAATAATTTAAATATGAATGATTGAAAACAGTAAATAAAATTTGAGAGAAATAATTGAAAAAATCATAGAATATGTTTAAAAAAAGAAAATAATGACAAAATTACTTAAAAATTTTAATAAAAGAGAATAATTAAAAAATCGCAGAAATAATCGAAAATTAATGAAAAGAATTATTGAAATTTCAGATAAGTGAAGTATTTGAAAATAATGCCAAAAGTTTGAAAACAATTTAAAATCGGATAAAATAGTATAAAATTACAGAATTTGATTTTAAGCGAAAGAAAATAATTGAAATTCGTTTAAATAATTGAAAATTGAAGATAATAACTGAAAATTTAGGAAATTAATTGAAAAATAATGGAAATATTCAAATATGGAAAAATCAATTGTAAAATTATTAAAAAGCAATGAAAATTGAACAAAATAATTGAAAATTGATATATATATTTGAAATTTCAGTAAATTAATTCAGATATTATGAAAATGATTAAAAATTGAAAATCATAATTGCAAAATGACAAAAATAATGATAAATGACAAAAATAATGTTAAATTACAAAAATTAATTTAAATTTGCGATGAATAATATAAAATTTAGGAATAAATAATTAAATTGATTTAATGATAAGGCAAAAATAATAAAAATCGAAAAATTGATTGAAAAAACTGACCAAAATAATTGTAATTTGTGGAAGGTAAATTTAAGATTTAGGGAAACAATTTACAAAGAATTAAACTAATTAAGAATTGTAGAAAACAGTTGAAAAATAATAAAAACAGTACAAAATTGTATATTGTAAGTAATGGAAATCATAATAGAAAAGAATTATTAAAAATTGATGAAATTTTTAAATCACTTTAGTATTTTTGAAACGTGGATTAATTGGACTTTTAACTTTTAATCAAAGCAAGTTCACATTAACTGAAATTTGAAGAAATTAAAATTGCTATAAATTTAAAATTTGAGAACATTTTAAGAAGGTGAAATGTGATTTAAAATTTTGAAAGAAATAAATATCTATTTACATAGGGCAAAGAAAATTCCGCTTTAATCGAAAATTTAATAAATTCATGGGGCCTGTTTTAGGGAACAGGCTTGTTTTTAATATATTTACGTTTTTTAATTATATAAAGTAAATATCAATTAAATATATGTAAAATTTTCAAACATTAGAGAATATCCTTTTTGATAAAATCAATACTTCCATTCCAAATGACATTTAAGTTAGAAAATAATAATAATAATATTTCAAAGATATTAAAGGGTGTCCGTCTTTGGCTACTCTCCTCTATTGATGTGTTTATAATATTTGAAAAAAGTCATATTTCAAGTAAAACATCCCATTGGGCACACTTGGCTTAAAAACCTTTTAAAAACGTATTATTGAAAACGTTTTTCGAACATTAGAGAAAAAACGTTTTTAGGACGTTTTTAAAACGTTTTCAACCTACCTCTATTTCCCTGTAAGAATTAAGAGAGTAATTAAAAAGTATTAAAATAATGTAACATGTCTTTATAATGGAAAAAAAATCAAATGAATATTTTTGTAATTATTATATTATATTTTGAAATACCCATACTTCAGATTATTGAATCCAAATGAATATTTTTATAATGAAAATTCAATTAAAATATTTAAAAAAAAATTAATAATTTTAAAAACCCACTATTATTTAATTTTATTTAATCAGAATAAATATCCTTATAATTGAAAAATATAAAATGAACATTTTTAAAACTCACGTTTTAGTTTTGTTTTATTCAAATGAATTCCCCTATAATGGAAAAAAAAAGAATTAATATTTTTGAATACCCACAATTCAGATTATTCAATCCAAATTAAGCTCTTTATAATGTAAACAAAAGAAAAATCAAATGCATTGTATTAAACACTCTTCTCTTTAAAATTAAGTCACTGAAAAGTCGGTCACTAATTCAAATTAGTATAAATTTCTAGTAATTTTTAATCAAATTTCATTTAATTGATTTAAAATCTTTATTAATAAATAAAGATAAAGATTTATTTATAAATCCGAATTAGTAAAAAGTGGGTTACTAATTTAAAGTAATGAGTATTTCTACTAATTTTTACTACAACTTTAATATTTAACTTGGTAGTATTAACCTTTTTGACTAAAGTTTTAGTTGCAATATTATTAAGAAATAGTAGAAATTTTTACTAATTAATTAGTATAGCTCACTTATCACTCATTAAAATTTAGAGAGTATAGAATTGGCAAGTTTTATTTGATTATATATAAAATTAAAATCATTATTTAACATAATATTAACTGTAAAATCCGAAAATAATCAACTCATGTGTATCTTAAATTTATCAAATATTAAGTTTCAATCACATGTAGAGACTTTATGTAGTCTTTTTGGAAGTCTAAGTCTTTTTTCAAAGGAATCATATAGATTAAAAAAAACTGAATTGTCGGTATTTAAAAATATTAGTTTTATTTTAATTAAATTTTTATTGTAAAAAGATTTATTTGTATTGAATAATCTGAATTGTAGGTTTTCAAAAATATTCATTTCATTTTTTTAATTATAAAAGGTTTCAATTGGATGAATTAAATCTGAACTGTAGGTCTTCAAAAATATTGAATTTTCAAAAATTTTAATTTCATCATATATAGAGATTCATTTGTATTTAATAATCTGAACTGCGGACATTGAAGAGATATTAATTTTATTTTTTTTTATTTATCAAGGGATTTATTTGGATTGACAAATATTTAAAATTTAAACCCATATTAATAACTTAATCTCAACATTAATTTCTATCATATCAATTTTTAGCCTATTTCTAAAACCACACCATTTTAAAATTTTCTTCTTCGTTTCGACTATTATTTCAAAAAGTACAATGTTGCTTTAACTAGCAACCAATTACAAAAAATTTTCAGTAAACCAGAGAATAATTGAAGGCAAATTAGTTCTGTTCTCGATTTGGTGTCTAAACCGCAATGGGATGTTTTACTTCCGAACACTTCCGAATGTGTGGAATTACATTTTCTTGTAGCGTTTGAATTAAGGTGTTATGTGAGCAGATTTGTATAAATTAAGAACAGAGTTGTTTTCCGAATTATTTCCTGTTTTATCTCATTGTTTTTTAAGCAAGAATTTAACCTCAAAATTATTTTTTAACGCAGACGAATTTTTACCAAAAATTTTTTAAACAAATAGCTTATATTTTTATTACAAAAATAATAAAATAATTTTCTGCGCAAAAATATCAAGTAATACATTAAATCCACTAAATTACTCAGTAATATTTTTAAAATTAATCAGATAAAAGAGAAAAATAACTTTTGCGGTTTTGAGGTTCGCAAATCCATGAAATTATCCAGACAATATATTTGAGAATTAATCAAACATCAATAACATCTGTTGTGAATTTAAATAATTCAGTAGACTGGAAAACAAACAAAACTCCTCTACTTTCAGTTGATTGAGTTATTGTTGCGTCATATCGTTTTCAAATTACGATATAATTCACCTGTTGTGATTATTTAAATTAAAGAGGTGAACAGATTATTCTCGCCCCAGTTTCCAGTTATACAGCCTCATATTTAGTTTTCACGGTTGTTAAATGGTTTATTGCTCAGCTTATTGAAATTTTATAACCAAACCAAAGTCACATATTGGGTTTAAATTTTGATATTCTCTTTCTATTTATATATTGTAAATTTTAATATTTTACGACTCTGTGCTTAAATTAATACACATCCTGCGAGTTTTTTTTATAAATATATTAAATTTTTCACAACTCGAAAAGAAAGTTTAGAGGAAAAAGTTAACATCACTCCATAAAAAATATAAGATGTTTTAAGCAACTTGTCACTTTTCAGATCCTTCTTTTTCTAGTACAAAAATACTTCTAAAAAGTCTATAGTTTATAAATTGAGTTAGAATTTGATTACATTATTTTTTTTCTTAAATCTTTAATACAATTTTAAATCCATGACAAAAAGGAAGAATAGAAAGTTCTTTAAGAAAGAATATTTGTATTGTACATAAGTCCTGCGCTTTTCGTCGTATACTAACTTTTCCAATCTCTGGGGAGGGAAAAAAGCCGATGTTATCTGAAAGTAATAATTGTATCGAAGAGTCTAACTCTTGAAAATAAACCAAAAAAAAAAGTAATCAACTAGACACCAGTAAACACTGAACCAAATAATAAAATTCTTTTTTTCTTTAGATGCTCAACCAACAAGATGCATTCTGGAATCAAAAGTTGATAGGATTCAATTGGATCACCACAAGCCGGACAACTCTAATTTTTCAATTAGAACATCCGACAGGATTCTAGTTCCTGCTTTGAAAAATAGTGATTCTTCTTCTTGCAATGAATCCTTGATCCTACAAAGTAATTAATATTTACAAAAGTGCTCAGTGAACTTTAAAAAAAATCACCTTTCACAGTATACAAAGTTTAATTAAGCAACAAAAGGATATACAAAAATGCAATTAAATTAAATCACGCGAGATTTAATCGAAATTGAATTCACTGTGCCATGTACAAATTTTTAACCTGAAGTGATTATATTCCCTCTCAAAAATAAGTGTAAATAATTTAATTCCGCCATTTTGAATAAATAGCTTATTGCGCATTAAAGAATGCTGGACATTTAAGCAATAAATTTAATGAATGTTATTCAAATATAAAATGTTGTGATTGTGTTTATATGGAAAATATTTTAAAATAAATGTCAATGTTTCATTTGTAATTATTTTCCTAACAATTTGACGCTTTTTCCCAATTAAAGTTTTGATCACATTTTATAATTGTAAATATATAATTGTAAATATTCAATTGTAAGTATGCAATTACAAATATATAATTTTTAAACTGAAGAACTTTGAATTCAAGAAAATTTAAATGTTACAAAAGTCATAAAATGGAAAATGATGAAAAAAGAAAAGTATAACTGACTATATAACCGGAAAAGAGTGCCAAGTAAAATCGTTTAAGTCTAATTGGATTTTTTTCCCATTATCGTAACGGACTCATGAAAGAAACTTTATATTCCAAGAAATGAGTAGATTCGCTTTCATTGACGATATTATTACAACATAGAGCTTGTTAATTTACTGTACAACGTTTTATGTCATTTTTTACCGATATTCATTTTCTCAAAGTTAAATTTTTTTATTTTACTCTATAAAACTGGATTCTTTATTTTACCTACCTACTTATGTATAAGAAAATGCAACTTTGTATACCAACTTAATTATTATTTTAATGAGCTATTACATTCATTTGAATCTCTTCCAAAGTCTTACACTTTGTTTCCGGTAAATAAATGTAAATAAAGAAAATATTCCAAACATTCACAGCAGCCAGAGTCCAAAATGCAGTAAACAAATTTGCGTGATTAATAATCATGGCAAAAATTTCTAAAGCTGCAAAGGCACAAATAAAAGTTACGCACATGCAAATGCCAGTGTAGATAGCTTTCAATTTCATTGGGAAAATTTCACTAACAACGACATATGGTATCGCAGTTGCACCTGTCGAGGTACTTATATTAATTAATAAAATTCCTACAGTCGGAATCCAACTTAAATGGCTCATTTTATATCCAGTCTCTTGAAAATAAAAATAACTACCCACAATGAAGCTAAAAATAACGACTCCTGTAGATGATGTTATGAGCAGTAATTTCCTTCCAATATAATCCACCAGTCCAGAGAAAATTAAAGAAATCGTTACTTGTAATCCTGCTAATATCATGCTAGTATATTTCCCATCTAGAAGTTTTCCTTCTATCAAATTAAAAAGCATCTCTGCATTGTTCAAGAGCAAAACTTCTCCACATGTGACTGTTATTAACATCACACCCACTCCCAAGATCAGGGTCTTTGTATCTTCTAAAAATAAAAATTCTGTTATTAATATTTCCAGTACGAAGAGTAACATGTCCGAAAAGTGACATTTAAATTAATTCGTATTTAAGGATGCTGAAGTACTTTCAATTAATTATTGTCAATGATCAATCAATTAAGCTACACTTTCTGCATGAGAAAAAATGTTGGTAAAAATTCCTGTGCCTTCACTATAAAAGCGTCATAATTGACAGTCTCCGAAATTTTACCGTGCTGTCTTACAATTTTTACCGGATTTTCTGATAAAAATTGTGGGAAATCCGGTAAAAATTGTAAGACAGCACGGTAAAATTTCGAGGACTGTCAATTATGACGCTTTTATAGTGAACAGAACAGGAATTTTTACCAAAAATTTTTCTCAGTGTGTAAAGTATTAAACAGGGCAGATTGTATTAGACAGTGGCGTAACTGTTAAGTGGCAAAGTGGGGCAGTGCCCCGGGGCCCTTGAGCTTAGGGGGCCCTTGATCAACCCTAATAGACCCTTTTTTTAAAAAAAAATCCAAAAACCTTACTAATTGTAGTAATTTATAATTTCTACATGGGAGCGTTCACATATGACGTCACGCTATAGAGGGGAGGGGGGTGTCTTGACAAAACGTGACAAAACGTGACTTGGGGGAAGGGGGGGTCGTCCTAAACGTGACGTCACAAATTTTTTTTTTATGTTTAATATGAAGTACTTAATACTTAAAGTTCGAGGTATATGATTTGAAAAAGTCCTTAAAAAAAAGAAAATTTTTTAATCACAGTGTATAATCTATTTATTAACCAAATATCCAGGGCTGTTATTGATTTAAATCATTGGAAAATTTGCATTAAAATCATGATTTAAATCAAAAAAACTTTACAATTCTCCGGATGTCTAATACTGCATGTAAAACATCACAAACCATAAACAAAACCCACAAATTTGTAAATAAATCTAAAAAAATTCAATTTTAATATTTTAGTTTTTATAAAATTTAAAAAATTGTGCTAATACAGATAATCAAAATACCTACGGTTTATAAGTTTTTGGTATTATATATTCACAATAATTTTTTTTTAATATTCTTACAAGATTTCTAAGACATTTCAAATTTTCAAAAATGTTTATTTTTTATCTCATAATTTCTTATTTTTATAAAATTTTAAGTCTTTCTACTTTTACTTTTGATATTTTTGTTTTTTATTTGTCTTTTTATTTTAGGGTTTTCTTTAATTTTCCTCATTTTATGCAGATTATTTAATAAAATTATAGACAATTTCGTTATTATAACATTCACTAAACTTGTTATTTCGTTAATTTTCATAATTATTTTTATAGTTTTAAACATAAATACTCTCATTTTTCTTTGTAAGTTTATTCAAGTTTTTTCACATCTTTTCTATTTTTTTACGAGATGTTTTGCAAACTTACTTGTTCTTCCATAAAGTTTTTTAGATTTTCTTTATTTTTCTAAATTTATGTTATTTTAAGTGTAATAATAAAAAAATGTGTTTGGCTTAATTTGATGAAACTTTTTTATTTTTAAAGGATTTTTAAGTTTCTTTGTGGACTTTTTTGATTTATCTTGATATATATATTTTTTAATTTTATTTTTTGTACTTTTTACTTTTTTTTTTTAGTATGTTAGATTAAGGAAAAGAAGATTTCTCTATTTTCTTCCTATTTATTTAATTTTTTTGATGTTTCACTATGTTTTTAGTTATTCTTTGCGTTTTAATTAATTCTTTAATTTATTTTTGTCATAATTTTTCCATTTCTAAGAAACATTTTCTTTCTTTTTAATTGTTTAGTTTTTATCTTATAACTACGAATTTTTGAAAACATTTATTTGGTGCTTTTATGTATATTTTTTTAATTTCCCAATTTTCTATTTTTTTTAATGCTTTTATTCTTTTAATTTATATTATGTGAATTTAATCCTGTATTAAATATTCTCATTTAAACACCACATTCTTGTATTTCATAAAATTTCTTTTCTTTTAAATTTTTTTTTAAATTTTACAAAATTTTATTCATTCTTTTTTTGTTCAATTTGTAAAATAATTCTATAATATTTCTAATTTTAAAATTCTATTCTCTTTAGTAATATATTTCTACTTTTTTTTAATTATCTTCTTATTTATTATTTTAATGTAATAAAATGTCCATAAATAGTTTGATTTTTTTATATATAACTTTATATATTACTTTTTTATATATAATTAGGTATGTCACTGTTTCATTCTTGTGTTGTTTTTTTTTTAAATTTTCTTTATTTCTTTAATAAACTACTTGCAAATAAACATTTGGTGATTTTATATATTGATAACATTTTTTAAAAAATCAATTTTTGATTTAAATAAAAAAAATCCGATTTAAATCAAATAAATCTGATTTTTTTAAAAAAAATCATGATTTTTATCAGCCCTGCAAATATCAGTAATAAACCCAAATGACTGCAAATTTAGAATAATAAAACCAATTGAAAATTATTACTATTGAATTTTTTGTTATTAAAGTTGAAAATGAAATTATCATAAAAATAGGGGGGGGGGGGGCAAGAAACGTGACGTCCTTTTAGGGGTACGTGTTTACTCTCACGTGACAGAGCGTGACAGGAGGGGGGAAGGGGTCAAAAAGTTGAAAAAATGCGTGATGTCATTTGTGAACGCTCCCCATCTTGTGATATCAACAATTATAAATATTTTAAATATAATATTTAAAAATCAATTTAGGATATAAATAGAATAAATGTTTATTAACGACAAAGTTTAAAATATTTTAGAACTAAAAAGAATTGCAAAAAATAATTTAAATTAAACAAAATAATTGTAAATTTTGAAAATTAAATGAAAAAAATAATGAAATCAATTAAAAATTGGGGAAAGTAATTTTAAACAACCATAGAAGTGTTTTAAACATAAAGAAAATAATTTAAATTTGAGAAAAAATACTTGAAAATCTTAAAAGTAAATTGAAAAAAATTGAATAATGAAAAATTAGAGAAAATAATTGAAAATTGAAAAAAAATATTCAAAATTCAGAGAAATAAATTAAAATTGAAAAAAAATAATTAAAATTTGAGAAAATAATTGAAAAACTTACATAAAATACTTTAAAAAAGATTAGTTAAAAAAATTTTCAGAAAAATACTTGAAACTTTGAGAAGTCTATTGAAATAAAAGAAAATAATTAAAAATCAGAGAAAGGAAATGAAAAAAGATAAACATAATTTAAAATTTAAGAGAACAAGTTTTAATTAAAGAGAAATAAGTAAAAACTTTTTGGAAATTATAAAAAAGAACGTAAATAATTGAAAATTAAAGAAAATAAAATAAAAAATAATATAATTAAATTAAAATTGAATGAAATAATTGAAATGTCAGATAAATAATTTAAAATCTTAGAAATTATAATATAAAACAAATGTAAAGAATTGAAAATTAAAGGAAATAAATTTTTTTAAAATAATTGAAAAATGTTTTTAAATTTTGAAATTTGAAGAAAATAATTGAAATATGATACAAACAATGATAAGTTGTAAAAAATAAATGGCATTTAAATAATTTAAAAAATTACAGAATTTTTTTAAATAAAGACATAATAATTGAAATTTGAGAAAAATACATGAAGAGCTTAGAAATCAATTGAAAAAAATTAAAATAACTAAAAAATGGAGAAAATAATTGAAGAAAGCTAAAAATAATTGAAATTTTAGAAAAATACTTAAAAATCTTAGAAAATAATTTTAGAAAGTGAAAATAATAATCAACAATCGAGGAAAAAAATTAAAAAATGTTGAAATTAATTCAAATTCGAAAAAACTATTTCATTAAGTTAATTATTTTCGTCAATATTTGATAATTTCTTCAATTATCAATTATTTTCTTTTAATACAATTCTTGAATTTCCATTGGATTTCTTTATTTTCCATTTATTTTCTACAATTTTTTTCTATAAATTTCATCAGTTTTAAATTGGCAATTTATTATTCTGCTTTATTTTTATGAATATTCATTAATTACAAAATTTATTTTGTACGAATGACGATTATTCTCACCATTTGTCGATTTTTTTAATTGTTAATTATTTTTTGTAATATTAATAAATTAATTTAATATTGATACATTCTTACCTAATATTTAATTATTTTCATCATATTGTATTTTTTTTATTATCAATTATTTTCTTGAAATTTTCATTTACATAATTCTTTAATTTTCATTTTATTTCTTTAATTTTTAATTATTTTCTTTCATTTTCAAATATTTTCTTTAATCTTCAATTTTTTTATCGATTTTCAATTAATTCTTCAATATTCAATAATTCTCTTATTTTGTCAATTAATTCCTCAATATTCAATAATTCTCTTATTTCTTCTATTATTCAAAAAGACACATTTTTGTTCTTAATAATTTTTTTTAAATTAACCGTTCTGGACTTATGACTAATTAAAAAAAAAATTTAGAAACTCCAAATATGGTAAAAAAAAATTCTCTTTTTTTTAATTTTAAATATTTTTTTCTGATTCTACAAATAAGAAGGCATATTTTTGTTCCCAATAATTTTTTTCCAAAATCAACCGTTCTGAACTTACGCATAATTTAAAAAAAGTGCTGTTTTTTAAAACAATTACTTATATCTTAGTTTAAAAAAGTCGTAGAACAATTTCTAAAAAATTTTTTTAAAAGTGATAAAATTACCTTTAAAATGCATTATCTGCGAATAAAATGAGATGATCTGTTTGAAAAATACATCAGTTTGAAATTTACCAAAAAAAGTGGAATTTTTTTACTATTCTTAATATTAATTAGGTAATAAAAAAAAAAAATTTCTCTCATTAGATATCCAAAAGTAGAGCACATAAGCTTTAAAAAAAGTCCTCATTTATTGTTTTATCTTTATTAGTTGTCAAAATATAAAACTTTTTGTAAAGACAAAATTTCTGATGGGTGGGCAAATATATCCTGCTGGACGGCACTGTATATATATACGTATATTATATAGTAAATATCTTAACTATCTTTTTAACTTTCTAGTAATTTATCTGTATTTTCTAGTCATTTCTTGACTTTAAATCTTTTTCATTCTTATCAAATTTATTTTTAATTCTTAGATATGTATATATAAAATTTTAGTTATTTTATTCACTTTCCTGTAATTTTTCAAGTTTTTTGTCATATTTCTTACATTTTAAAATGTTACTTTCTAGTAATTTTTCTCTATGTTCTCGTTTTTCTTCTTTATTTTTTCTCTTTGTAAAAGGTTTTTACATAGCTTGCAGTTTATATTTTTTGAAATTAGGTTTTTCTTTCACTTTTTAATTATATTTCTAAATTTTAAGTCACCCTTCTTTTAACTCTTAGTTTCTGCATTCATTTTTAGTTAATTTCATTATTTTTTAGTTATTTGTTCCTTATTACTGGTAACTATTTTCAATTTTTATTTATCACTTTTATTTTCTAGTCACTTTTTGACTTACCAAAAATAAAAAAAATATTTTTATTTTTTTGTCTGAAGTTTCTAAATCTTTTATTCATTTTTTCGTAATTTCACTCTATATTACAGTTTTTTTTTTGCAATTTTAATTTTAATAGCACTTTTTTAGTTAGGATCTCCAGTTACTCTTTTACTTCCTAGTATTTTTTTTTACTTTTGGGTCTCCCTTCTCTCTAAATCTGAATTAGTTAAAAATAACTATAATTATTAGTAAAATCGTGGCTGAGTTTTTGCTTCAGCAATTGGTCAAAAATAACTAATTATTAGTTCATAAATGAATAATTTTTAGTAAATAAGTAACTAAAAAATAGTTAAAATTTGACTAATTGAATTTATAAACAGAATTTTACTAAAATATTAGTTATTTTGACATAACCTAAAAATAAATTTGACTAATAATTAGTTATTTTTCACTAAATGACTAGTAGAAATTTAACTATTTGTGAGTTTTTACTATCAAATTAGTTACTTTTAACTAATCCAGATTTAGAGAGTTTGTTTTTAAATTTTATTTATTTATTTTAAGTTTGCTATTTATTTTTTATCAGGTTTTAGGTTTTAGTTATTTTCTCATTTTTTAATTGCTATATATTACCTTATTTGAATTACTTATTCACACTTCAGATTTTTCGTTACTTGTTTTTTTGTTTCTTTGTTATTTTACAAAGTTATATTTTTTAAAAAACTTTCTCTTTATATTTTCTCCAAGTCCTAGTTATTTTTACATTTTTTAGTAATTTACCCATTCATTTATTTGTTATTTTTCTATAACTTTCTAGTAATTTTTTATCTTTTAGTATTTTTCTTTATTTTCTAGTTATTTTTTCACTTTCTAGTAATTTATTCTTACTTTTTAGTTTTATTTTATTTAACCAGATATACGGGCTACAAAAACACCCTTTTTTTTAAAAAAATAATTAGATTCTTATATTTAAAATAACAAAACTAAAAAAATCCGCTTCACGTTACAATAAAAACAACAAGCATGTGCGTTTTAAACAATCGTAGAACAAAAATTGCCTTAAGCTTGAAACGAAAATACTTAACTATCTTTCATTAGTTTGTTTTTTAACTTTCTAGTAATTTTCTTCATTTTCTAGTTATTTTTACTTATCTCTAGTTATCGATTTGAATCTAAAGTTTTTATTTTATTTCCAAGTTATATAAAAAAGTTCTATTTATTTTTCACAAGTTTCTTTTTACTAATTTACTTTCTTCAATTTCTAGTAATTTATCCTTTTTTTTAGTAATTTTTTTCAATTTCTAGATGCTTCTTCAACTTTTAATTTTCCCTTCTACTTTTTTTTATTACATTCCAGAAAATCTTTTACTTTCCAATAATTTTTCTTTATATTCTCAGCTGTTTTTCTCGTTCTAGGGTTTTTCTTGAACAATTTTAGAGTGTATCAAATTGTATGGAATTCCGTACTATCCAAATAGATTTCACCGTCCCTGTTACTCTATTTCGACAATAAAGGAATAAAGCCACCACTTATAAAGAATTAATCAAATCAAATAAAAGAAAATTGCACTCTACTTTTTCCAATAAATCAATCAAAAAAATCTACTTTTATCCTTGACAAAGGATTGACTCTGATTGACTGACACTAAATCCCAAACTTTTACAGAAATTATATTTACTTGAGAAGACGAAAATCTTTCTTAAATTCCAGTTTTGATCAATTCCCATTTCAGTTGTTCGTTTAATTGATTCCAATTCGTCAATCACCTGAGAATCATTTCTGAAAAATTCTAATGCTTTTCGTGCAGACAAATCATTTTTGCATTTGATGAAATAGTATGGCGTTTCTGGAAACCAGATGAAAATTAAACAATGAAACAGTGATATTGATACTGCTATTTCTGAGAGCTGTCGCAAGTCGATAAATGGTCCAATTCCGAAGGTAAAAATAATTGCACCGTACATCAGAATTATTGCGCAAGATTCCACAGTGCCTCTGATTGAAGCTGGGGAAATCTCAGCAAGATACATAGGAACAGTCGATACTGATAAGCCATTAGATACTCCACCCACAATTCGTGCTATGTACAATGTCTACATTTTATATGACTTTACATTATACATTTAATTTAACTAAAATACAACATAAATTAAATAAATTTTCATGTTATTTTTTAATAAATTTTACATAAAAAATTCTAAATAAATTGTGTTTATAATAATACAAAATTAGATAAATTGAAAACTTACCGTTGCCGATTTTGCGAATATTATAATTAACCAGCCAATCATCGTAGGAATCGTAGAAAGAATAATAGTTCCTTTACGTCCTATAAAGTCGGCAAGAAAAATTGATAAAATACAACCAAATGCATTTCCGACTTTTAAAAGTGAAATTGTAAGAGAAGCCTCATCCTTTGTTAATTTAATCGGAGAATCATCTTTTAATAATTTTGGTATTGATGGTGACGCCCAGCCAACATAAATTCCAAATGAGAACATGCCTAAAGAGGCTGCGAAATTGTATATATTTATTAATCTATTTGCGGTTTAGAAATTTATCTATTTTGTTAAAAAATAAATTAAATTTATTATAGATTAATTGTCTCCTCATGCAAAAAACTATTTTATTTATTATTGAGAAGATATTATCGATTTCACTGAGTCAAATATTTTATTTATTATTTTTCAAATAATTTTTTGAAGTTTTAAAAATAGTTATTCTGTGTATACCTCAACGAGTTTATATGATACATAAACATGTAACTAGTCTCATTAGAGTCAAGAGATAATTTATAAATATAATTTACAACATTAATAAATTACGAAAAACATATTTGAATTAATAATTTTAATTAACGAACCTGCAAAAGCTGCTCCTATAAATTTAATGTTTAACATTTTTTTTATGGATAGTACTAGGCTACGTAGTTTTACGACAAAAAGAACCTAATCACTATTACCAAGCACTTTTTATCAACCAATAATTTACTGCTTTCATTACTTTAACGATAGACTTTTTTAAAAAACTAAAACAAATCTTTTTTATTGATATTAATTATTGGTATTAAGAAGTATAATTTTTCATAGAGATAATAATAGATTATAATAAAAATAATTTTTATACTATTGTATTATTAATATATTATAAATATAATAATAAAAAGTATTATAAATAATTAATATTAATTAAACTTTTTTAACAATGAAAAAAATTTGCATTAAATTTTGCAATTAAAACAAAATGAATAAAGTGTTCGATAATCCTATATAGAAAAATAACTGAATATTTTTACAGCAGAATGAATGAAGCAGTTTCAAAGTATTCGACACGAATATAGATAAATTCCTGAAATTATTACTTTAACAATTTTCAGGCAAAAACAAACAGGAATTTGTATTGACCCAGGTGAGTAAGTAAAGGAACCACAACATCAAAATTAATTATAATTATATTATCACATTGGCATAAAACGAGTCTTAATACTAAAATTGTTTATATCTTAGAATTATAAATATAAAAATTTGATCAAATTAAACAGGAAGCAATAACAAAAAAATACATCAAGTATAAGAAAATAAAGAATCCAACACTTGTAATAATCGAGCTAAAAAATAAAAAGTTTTTTTTCGTCTTATATCTATATTGTCAATACACGATAAACAACGGAAGGTCAAAAATGTGTGTTAAAAAAATATAAATCTCGAAACTCTTATTATAATATTCAACTTATTACTTAATTTGCGTTAAATTTTATTAAAGTCTTATTGTCTCTTATTGCACTAAAGTTCCAAGAAAAGATTTTTACATCTTTTATAAATAATTCAAAATGATACTTTCGAACCAATTTAATTAATTTATTACAATAACATGCCCAATGAGACTTATACATATATAAGTCACTGACAACTGTCAGTGGCGTAACTATTAAGGGGCAAAGTGGAACAGTGCCCCGGGACCCTTGAGCTCAGGAGGCCCTCACTTGACCCTAATAAACCCCCTTTTTGTTAGGAAAAAGTTGTAAAAATTTAGAATTAAAAAAAATTGCAAAAAATAATTGAAATTACACAAAATAATTGCAGATTTTACGAGCCAGTATCATTTTGACAGAAAACTTATTTTGAAGATTGTTATATTGTACAGAATGAAAATCTTATTTTGTATAAATACTAAATGATATTTGATACAATTTTAAGAAATGAATTTGTTATTTTGTACAATTATTTAAAAAATGGATTAAATTGTAATCCCAAAGGTTTACAGCTTTTTTAAAAAATTGTACAAAATAACAAATTCATTTATCAAAATTGTACAAAATAACATTTAGCAGTTGCACATAATAACATTCTCATTCTCTACAATATACCAATCTTCAAAATAAATTTTATGTCAAAATGATACTGGTTCGATTTTACAAATTAATTGAAAAAAATTATATGAATTAAAAATTGTTGAAAGTAATTTAAAAAATCATGGAAATGTTTTTAAAATAAAGAAAATAATATTTAAATTGTAATTGAAACTTGAAGAAAATAATATAAAACATCATATAAATAATTTAAAATTGAATGAAATAATTTAATTCTCAGATACCTAAATAGTTTAAAATTTTGAAAATTATAAATGAAATGAAAAAAATTGAAAATTGAAGGATATAAATTTTGGAAAATACTTGAAAAACGATTTTAAAATTTAAAACTTGAAGAAAATAATTAAAATATGATACAAACAATGATAAGTTGTAAAAAATAAACCACATTTGAATAAAATAATTGAAAAAATTACAGAATTTTGTATTAAATAAAAAAAATCAATTGAAATTTAAGAAAAATACATGAAGATCTTAGAACTTAATTGAAAAAAATGAAAATAACTAAAAATTGGAGAAAAAAATTTAGGAAAGCTAAAAGTAAATTAAGTTTACCATAATTAATAAAAAAAATTTTGAAATTATGAAAACCAATGAAAATATTTAAAAATTGAAGAAAATAATTGACATTTTAGAAAAATACTTAAAAATTTTAGAAAATGAGAAAAAAATCGAGGAAAATCGAACAATCGAGGAAAATAAATCAAAAATGATAAAATTATTTGAAAATTGAAAATAATAATTAAAATATGCTAAAAATAATTTAAGATTCAAAAAAATAATTGAAATATGATCAAAACAATTTAAATATGAAAGATTGAAAACAGTAAATATAACTTGAGAGAAATAATAATTAAAAGAATCATAGAATATATATGTTTAAAAAAAGAAAATGACAAAATTACTTAAAAATTTTAATAAAAGAGAATAATTAAAAAATCGCAGAAATAAAAATAATCAAAAATTAATGAAAAGAATTATTGAATTTTCATACAACAACTTTCATTTTTTGTTGTTGTTAGTGATGCTGATTAGATATAACTCTGTAAGATGTCAACAGTAATGCCTCCTAGTTTATTTACGCACCTTGTTTACCGTCATATATTACATATTTATGTAGTATTAATCTTTAAATTAATCAGTACTTTATGTACGAAAGGGCACTATTTTAAATTTTATAAGCCCGTTTACATGCAAATAAAAAAAATAAATAAAATAAATAAAAAATGTTCAGATAAATAAGTGAAGTTTTTGAAAATTATGCCAAAAGAAAAAAATAATTTGAAATCGGAGAAAATAGTATAAGATTACAGAATTTGATTTTAAGCGAAAGAAAAAAATTGAAAAATCTTTTAAAAAATTGAAAATTGAAGACAATAATTTAAATTTGAGACAATAACTGAAAATTTAGGAAATTTATTGAAAAATAATGAAAATATTAAAAAATGGAGAAAATAATTGCAAAATTATTAAAAAGAAATGAAAATTGAACAAAATGTTTGAAAATTGAGATATATATTTGAAAGTTCAGTAAATTAATTCAGATATTATGAAAATGGTGTAAAATTGAAAATAACAATTGCAAAATGACAAAAATAGTGGTAAATTACAAAAATTAATTTAAATTTGCGATGAATGATATAAAATTTAGGAATAAATAATTAAATTAATTTAATGACAAGGCAAAAATAATTAAAATTGAAAAAGTGATTGAGACAACTAAACAAAATAATTGAAATTTAAGGAAGGTGAATTGAAGATTTATGGAAACAATTAAAAAACAATTAACCTGATTAAGAATTGTAAAAAATAGTTGAAAAATGATAAAAATAGTACTAAATTGTATTGTAAGTAATTGAAATCATAATAGAAAAGAATTATTAAAAATTGAAAAAAATTTTAAATCACTTCAAATTTAGTATTTTTGAAACGTGACTTAATTGGACTTTTAACTTTTAATCAATGCAAGTTCACATTAACTGAAATTTGAAGATATTAAAATTGCTATAAATTTAAAGTTTGAGAACATTTTAAAAAGAAAAAACATCTAGTGACAAATTTCAAGTGTGGACAGAATTAATGAATTAATTAATTAATTAAAATTGTAAATTATTATAATGGGGCCCCATTTTTCTTTTTGAACCAGGGCCCTTGCTCTCCCAGTTACGCCACTGATAGCACAACTAAGTCTCGTTGGGCACATCATTTTAATAAAAATTCAAAAAGTGTAACTTTGAATTATTTATTAAATCCCCACTCATATAGGTACCTTAAATATTTATATATATTTACATTTTTTCCATCAAAGAAATAAACACAGAAAAAAACAAATTGTTGGATATTTACGAATCGGATTGTTAATATAAAACTAACAAATCCGATGTGTTGTTATTGCAACGTTTTTTGCATTTTAACAATTTGGGATTGTTGTACATTTTTGTTGACTAATAAAACTGATTGTAACTACAACAATTCCAAATCGTTAAGGTAACAATTTTGCTACAACAACAAATAGAAGTTGTTCTATATTAACAATCCGATTCATAAATGCAAAAATTCCTTCTTCTCCATGTTAAAATTATCCTATTTTTAGCAATTTTTAAACTTATTTTCAAGCTTCAACTCTTATTGTCAACACTTTCTTTGGAAGAATGTAACTCTATCTGAATATCTTGAAGGGTTTTACCATTTGTCTCAGGAACATAAAGATAAATGAAGCCAGTGCCAGCGATAGAGCACAGAGTATACAACCAAAAAGCAGAATGAATACCCACGAAATCATTTAACATCTGATAAGTTTTTATAACAATAAAAGAGAGAACATTTACAAACATAATACAAATGGTACTGGAGGGAGCTTTCACATTGGTCGGGAAAAGCTCTCCAATCATTGCAAAAGGCAAGCCTGATAAGCCAAAAGAGTAAAAGATTATGTACATGGTTATTGCGAGAGCTGCAATCCAACCATATCCTCTGATTTCCACTATTTCTAGATGATTTACATGAAAATAAATAGCGACTATTCCAGTAGAAATGGCACAGCCAACTGAAGACGACATGAGTAATGGTCTTCTACCAGCTCGATCTGTTATTGCCCCAGAAGAAATTGTTACAATTATCTGAATAGTTCCCAGCATCATTGTGAGGTATTTTCCCTCTAATCCGCTGTTAGCTTGGTCATAAATTTTCTGAGCATACGCAACTACTGCTTGACTTCCTGACATTTGTTGGATTAAGAATAAGCCCAAGCCGATTATGAGTGCTCTGGAATATTATTAATTAATTGTATCAATAATTAATCTTACAAAGTGATCATTTCATTTGTATGTATGTACATTACTTAATATTCATTAGGAATAAATTAGTATATATTTTAAAAATCACAATACATGAAGAAGATAAATAAAGAAAAGAAAAAAAAGGTGAAACCTCTGGTAAAACTAAAGGAGCATGACTATAAAAAGAGAAAAATATGACTAGAAAATAATATTTTTGAACTAAAAAACTAGGAAACTAAAAAATGATATAAATTAATGAAAATTACTAGAGTTTATTGAAAAATAAATAGAAAATTAATTTAAAATATTATCTAGAAAATATTAAAATAACTAAATTAAAGAAAGGAACTAATGATAATTAAAAACTAAATAACAACTAGTAATCAGAAACAATTATTAAAAAGTAAAAACTATTTAAAAAATATTTTCTTTAAGAAAATATATGTAGAAAATATTTTAGGTCAATCGATTCGTTTTGAGACGATTTGATTCAATGTTTTCTTAAAATCCCTGTGTCTGATTTTAGGTATTTATGAATTTAACAAGCCTATCAAATGTTATTGAAATCCGTTAAAACCTTCTCGAGATATCCTGGAAACAAAAAAATACTTGAGTGCCCATGAAAAATAAATTTTTTTTCTATATCGTATCCTATCCCTAAATTTTATTCCTTTTTATGAGAAGATATTTTTCCTACTTTTGTAGATTTTTTAAAAATAATTTAGAGGTCGCGACAAGTCATTTTAGGTCAAAAAATGCGTTTCTACACTGAGAAAAAATTTTGGTAAAATTTCCTGTGCTGTTCACTATAAAAGAGTCATAATTGATAGTCTCCGAAATTTTACACAGGAATTTTTACGAAAATTTTTTCTCAGTGTATGGGTTTTTTATTTTCTAAACTTATAAAATAGGTTAATAAAAATATTTTTCTGTAAAACATCACTTCAAATTATATTAATTTTGACCAACGAATTAGTCAAAATTTATTCTGCTTGAAGAATAATTTTTTTGGAGACACTGAAAACCCTCAAATCTAAAAGTGTGTCAATTTTTTGTTCATAAATTAGGAAAGCAAAAAAATTTACAGATATTTAAGAAGTATTTATATTATTTTAAGGTAGAAATATCAATTTTTAATAGTTAAAAGGAAAAAAACAATTAAACCGAAGAACAGTACAAAAAGGAAAGAATATGGGATCAAAGTTAAATTATACAAAATGTTACAAATACACAAAAAATCAAATTTTTTTAAATTGAAACTATTAAAAATTGCTTTTTCTACTTTAAAATTATTATTTATTATACGAGATAATTTTGGACTAATTGAGTAATAAATTTGAAGTGATATTCCACAAAAAAATATTTTTATCAACCTATATTATAAGTTTAAAAAATGAAAAATATAAAAAAACTCAATTTTTGACCTAAAATGAATCGTCGTGACCTCTAAATCATTTTTAATAAATCTAAAAAAATAGGAAACATGTCTTCTCATAAAAAGGAAAAAATTTTGGGGTAGGATACGATATAGAAAAAAAAATTTATTTTTTATGTGCACCCTAATACACACTCTCATACGCACGTAAATTCATAATTTTACTTAAGAATGAAAATATATACATATATTTTGGATGAAAATAAGTCGATTACACCTATTTTTAGAAAATGGAAAATCTGAACGATTAGAACACAAAGTTTCCTCTATGAGGAAACAAAAAGTAAATATATTTACTTTTTAAAAAAAACAAGATAATGAGAAAAATATACCGAGCTAAAGAAGACAAGTAAAAACGAGAAGGAAATTACTAGAATTTAAAATAATTACTAAAATAATGACTGTTAGTTAAATAAAAATACATGAAAAGAAAGAAAAATCTGTTAGATAAAAAGGTATTGACAAAATAAAAAAATATATATAAAATGAAAAAGAATTATTAAAAAGAATTATTAAAAAATAAAAGGCTCTTGGTAGTGGAAGAAAAATAATTGGAAAAAAGTACCAGATTTTTAAAAAATATAAAGGAATTTGATGGAAATTACTGGAATGTGTTTGAAAATTTATTAGAGAATTTTATTAGTGGATGATAGTATGAGCTGCGATGTGCCAATTTAATTAAAAAATGTTTAATGTAGAATGTACTAAATTCAAAATTTTATCATTTATATTTACCACGTATTATCACTGTATATAAAGGTTACTTTGTACCCTTTATAGTATAAATAAATAAATAAATAAAATAACTGGAAAGTGAGAAAAAATTACTATAGGATCTAAAAGTTGATTAAAAGTAACAAGAAATATAATAAATTTTACTATAGATAAAACAAAGAATGACAAATTGAAAAAAACACTGGTAAAAAAAAACTTCTAGAAATGAAAGTTAAAGAAAAATAAATGAAAAATAAAAGCGTACCAAAGCATTGAAGAATAACTGGTAAGTGTATAAAATAACAATATTTAATAAAAGTTACTAAAACGTATTGTAAAATAATTTAAAAATGAAAAAAACTTACTAGATACTATAATAGTAACTAAAAATGGAGGGAAAATTACAATAAAGTAAAAAAAAGAATGAAAAGTTGAAGAAAACATAAGGAGAAAGCAGAAGAAGGTTTACTTGAAAAGAAAAAGGTAGGTATTGAAATTGAAGAAAAAAAATTTGCAAGCTAAAGAAGATTTACTAGAAAATAAAAATATTACTAGAACGCGAAACAAAAATTAAATGAAAAATGATTGAAGTGACAGAGTGGTGTAGGGGAGAGTCGGCCAAAATGCCTATAGTAATAAAGTTTGGAGCAAAAAAAAAGTATTTAATTTATTATGCTTTTGAAAAATATAAACCATCAAATATTTAGAAAACAACCTTTAAGAATATAATAAGATAGTCATTTCAAGTACTTATTTCAGAAAAAATAAAAAAATATTTATTTAAATATTGATGTCAAAATTCGTCACTTTGACTCACGACAGGGTAAATTGCCTGTACACAAAAATGTGGAAAAATATAAAAAGTAAAAAAACAAAAATTTTTATCTGTTTTCTATAATCAATCATCTTGTTAATATTAAAAACGCTGTGACTATTCGTACTAATTCAATGTTCTCTAATTAAAAAAGTGTTAAATATTTTTTAAAAATAACTCAATAATTTCAACTCAAAATACAGGTATACCGAAATACCCAAATATGTCAAATATTCATCCACTATTAAACGTCAGACAATCAAAATTATTTGATGAAATATAGCGCGAAATTCAAAAATGAGAATTTAAATATAAGGAGGGCTGCCAGTGGACTTGCAAATTAAAAATAGTGAAAAAAAGTCTTTTTAATTTAAAAAAAGTGAGTAAATAATAAGTTTTTAAGTAAAAAAAGTGAGTAAATAGTGAGTTTTTAAATAAAAAAAGTGATTAAAATAGAATTTTCAAGAAAATATTTGAAATTTGAAAAAAATAATTAAAAAATATCAAAAAATGTATATGTATATGTAATTCAAAACTGGTGTAAAAATTATAGACAATAATTGTAAAGTTAAAGAAAAAATTATAAGTTTGAGGAAAATAATTGAAAGTTGAAGAAATTAATTAAAGTTTGAAGAAAATCATTGAAAAGATTTAAAAAAATTAATAAATTTGTAACAATGATAAAAATAATGATGAAAATAATTGAAAACAGGTGTAAGAAATTTAAAAGTTCATGACAATAAAAAAAATTGAATAAAATAATTGCAATTTGTAAAAAATAATTCTAAAATGGCAAAAATAAAAAAAACATGAAAAAAGTAATTGGAAAATAACAAAAATTGTGTATTTAGATATTCCTGACAATAATTTGAAGATTAAAAAACACAATTGAAATTTAAAAACAATAATTGAAATTACAAGAAGATAATTGCACAATAACAAAAATATTTGTAATTTGAAAAAAATAATTGATAACTGGTGCATAAAATTAAAAATTTAAAGACAATACTTGAAAAATTGACCAAACAATTAAAATCTTAAGAAACTGATTCAATCATGACATAAATAATTGAAAGCTGGTGTATAAATAAGAAATTTATAGAGAATAATTGAAGTTTGAAGAAAATAATTGAAATTTGTTGAAATTAATTGATAAACAATGTACAAATTTAATAAACTCATGAGAATAATCCTTATTAGATAAATATTATTCATCGATTTGTTTTATTTATTATTAAAGTTTAATTTCTAAAATATATGGAAAACTAATCGTGCGCAAATTTTGATAGTGAAAGTAAAAAAGTTTACTAAAGAAAATAATAAGAATCTATAATTATAATCTACAAATTTATCTTTAAATTCTCATTTATCAATTTCGCGCTACTTTTCATAAAATAATTTTGATTGTTTGACGTTTGATAGTGGATTTAAGGTTAAGTTCGGACTTGAATATTTGACATTATATTTGGGTATATCTCTGTATGCCTGTATTTTGAGGTTAAATTATTGAGTTATATTTAAAAATATTTAATACTTTATTAATTAGAGAACATTGAATTAGTACATTTATTGTGTGACGCGACGAATAAGCGACGGTTTTTATTTGTCCCGTCACCCCACTCCTTTACTTTTCGAAACGGGAGAAATAAGAGCCGTCGCTTATTCGTTGCTTATTCGTCCCACTAGCGGGACGAATAGCCACAGCGTATTAAAAAAGAACGAGCTTTGAATACAAAAATATAATCTTTTTATCATAAAAATTAAGGTTTTAATCCGAAGCAGTCCGACAAAAAATGGAAATAAAATCTATAAGCTATAACAAATAAATAAAGCTTCTACAATTATAAAATAACTTACACAAGTAAATTAAACACTGTAATAAATTACAAAAATACCTGCATGCTTCAAAACAGCGTGAGTTTTAGAAAGAAAACGAAAATTTTGACATTCAATGACAAATGTGACAGGTTATAGTTATAGTCACGTGACAACACGTAACTTTCGCGCAATCGTATTTTTTCTGCGCATGCGCACTTCTTTTGATTCATCCCGCGCTTATTTAAAATCATGTTTTAAAGATATATTAAAAATGATTCTTCAATGCATAATTATTTTAATTATTATTAATATAAATGCAATAATTAATATAATTAATTTGTTTAAACACTGATTTTTATACAGAAGGAGTAACAACTAGATATTTAGTTTCTACATCAAAATATACGTCAGCCGAGAGATTTTCCGTATCGTACGTATCTTGATTAGAAGTTTTACAGCATATAGGCAATTTACCCAGAAACACACGATGTAATTAAACTAATTATTTTCATTTTAGAACTCATTTTTATAAATTAAACCAAAGTGTTTATATAGCTAAATGTTTAAGGATTAATTAAAAAAAAAATTATGTACGTCTGTGAGATAGAAGTGCATATTTTCCAAAATTTAAAAATGAAAAAATTATAGTTGGAAAGCATCATTTTCACAATTCTTTAATAAATTCTTTAATAATAAACTGATAAACATGAAACTTTATGGAAATCATCTTTACCTTAATATACTTCATTAATATAAACAATTATGGTTAATATTTATTTTTGGCCAAGTTATTAACGATTGCTAATTTACCCAATTAGGCATTTTACCCGACAATAAAAAAGTGATAAATTAAAAAACAAAACTATAAAATAAATTAAAGTGTGAAAAATAAATAGAATTTAAAGAAAAATAATTAAGAAATAAGAAAATATTTGAGTTTAACAGAATAATTAGAAAGTGTAAAAAGTAACTATTTACTGATGAAAACTATATAGAAAAATAACTTAAAAATGTAGAACTCTAAAAATTAAATCGTTTAGTTTACTGAGATATTCATCCCCCCCCCCCCGCCCCGCAGAAAAAATATCGTTTCTACGTGCCTGATCTCAATTATGTTGTAGGAGATGAAATATGTTTATTTTTATGAAAACAATTTACTGAGTCATAAAAGTATACTATAGTAAATGTTAAATCCCGCTCATAACTCTTCCATGCATTGTATAACATTTTTGTTGTTTAATATTCCATTGTGAGTGTGTTCTAAATCCACATTTAAGATATTGACAGTACATTTATAAGCATATTAAAGTGACGTTTAATTTAGCTTTAATTTATTTTCTGCGTAAATGAGAATGCTTTACAACTTCTGCGTCAAAACTATTTTAAAAAACAGTCAATCACCGGAAAGAGAACATTTTTATTGTTCAAAGAGATATTTCATCACAAAAACAAATAAAAAAAAAAACAATTAAAAAAGTGCAGTAAAATTCTTTTAAAAAGATTTTTTTAATTTCAACTGTTAGACAGCAAAGCAAAATGCAATAAAATTTTAATTAACAATACCTTCGATTTCCAGGCACACAAAAAATATCCTTCAATCCTGTTCCATTTGACAAATCGTCCTTAACTGATTGTTCAATGATTTTTAATTCTTCATTGGCATTCTTTTTGCCTCTTAATTGAATGAGAGAATTTTCAGCCATTTTTAATTGTCCTCGACGCATTAATTGATATGGAGTTTCCGGCAACCAGACAAATGTAATTAAAAATAGAACTGGAATTGTTAAGGATATGAGAGCCAAATTTTTCACGGAAACAAATGGTCCAACACAATATTCTAAAAGCATCCCAAATTTCGCTGCTACTGTCAACATAGACCCCAATATTCCTCGCACATTTGGAGGCGAAATTTCACCCAAATAAGCTGGGGTGGTTGCGTACGATGTTCCAGATGCGATTCCACAAATTATTCTCGATATGTAAAGTTGCTGAATATGAAAAGGGGAAAATGGACCTTATTTAAACAAAAATGAAATGAATAATATGTATGATGAAATAAGGACTGAAAATAGAAATAAAATAAAATTGCGTATTATATCTAAAATGATATTAGGTGTGTGAAAAAATGTAAAAAATTAAATTTTGTTGGAAATGACGTGAATTTATTATTTTGTGAATAAAATTTGTCTATTTCCATAGTTTCTACAATGTAATTAACTTTAAGATGAAAAAAATTTGATAATTTATTATATATACTTAGTGATATCGTAAGAGTTTCAATTTCATTGACATGCACGAATGCGCTCAAATTATCAGATAAGATTATAACGGACAAATATAATACTTTATCGCACATATTTTGTGCACTAAGATGCACGTGATTAAAGCATTTTACTTATTCATTTATTTAATCATTATGTGAACACTATATCCAATCTATAATCTCTAATCTGCAATTCGTTAAAAATCAGAAATATCGCATTAAGTACAATTATCGTATTATGACAGGATTAAATAAAATTAATCATCATTTTATCAAATGCTAGTTATGAATGTTAATATATGTAATTCAGTGGCGTAACTATTAAGGGGCAAAGTGGGCCAGTGTCCCGGGGCCCTTGAACTCAGGGGGCCCTCACTTAACCCTAATAAACCTTCTTTTAAGGAGAAAAATTTGTAAAATTTTAGAATTAAAAAAAATTGCAAGAAATGATTAAAATTACACAAAATAATTGCTGATTTTTCAAATTAGTTGAAAAAAAAAATGAAATCAATTAAAAATTGGGGAAAGTAATTTAAAAACTCATAGAAATGTTTTAAAAACAAAGAAAATTTAAAATTCAGAAAATTACTTGAAAATCTTAAAAATAAATTGAAAAAATTAAATAACGAAAAATTAGGGAAAATAATTGAAAATTGAAAAAAAATTATTGAAAATTGAGATAAATAATATAAAATTAAAAAATATAATTGAAATATTAGAAAATAATTGACAAAATTACATAATATATTTTAGATGAAGGAAAGTTAAAGTAAATTTCAGAAAAATTTCATATAGGTAAACATAATTTAAACTTAAAGAGAATAATTTTTAATTAAACAGAAATAATTAACAACTTTTTGGAAATTACGAAAAAGAACGAAAGTAACTAAAAATTTAAGAAAATAATATGAAAAATCACAAATAAATAATTTTAAAATTGAATGAAATAATTGAAATCTCAGATAAATAGTTTTGGAAATCATAAAAAAATGTGAAAAATGAAAAATTGAACGATATACATTTTGGAAAATAATTGAAAATGATTTTACAACTTGAAACTTGATGAAAATAATTGAAATATGAACAAACATTCAAACACTGATAAGTTGTAAAAAGTTGGAGAAAAGAATTGAAGAAAGCTAAAAATAAATTAAATTTACGGTAATTAATAAAAAGATTCGGAAATTAAGAAAACAAATGAAAATAATTAAAAATTGAAGAAAATAATTGGAATTTTAGGAAAATACTTAAAAAAAATTTAGAAAATGAGAATAATAATTAACAATCGAAGAAAATAATTAAAAAATGATAAAATTAATTTAAAAATAAAAAATAATTCACATATATGCTGAAAATAATTGAAATTTATGAAGAAAATAATTTAAATATGAAAGATTGAAAACATTAAATAAAATTTGAGCAAAATAATTGAAAAAATCGTAGAATATATGTTTAAAATTAAAAATAATTGCAAAATCACTTAAAATTTTTTTATTTTATAGAATAATTAAAAAATCGCAGAAATATTCGAAAATTGATGAAAATAATAAATGAAATTTCAGATAAACAATTGAATTTTTGAAAAATAAGCCAAAAGAATGAAAATAATTAAAAAGCGGAGAAAATAATATAAAATTACAGAATTTGTTTTTAAGTAAAAGAAAATAATTGAAAAACCGTTTAAAAAATTAAAAATTGAATACAATAATCTAAATTTGAGGTAATAACTGGAAATTTAGGAAATTAATTGAAATATAATGAAAATACTGAAAGATGGGGAAAAAATTGAAAAATGAGTTTTTGATTTGAAACTTGAAGAAAATCATTGAAATATAATAAAAACAATGATAAGCTGTAAAAAAAAATCACATTTGAGGGAAATATTTAAAAAAATTACAGAATTTTTTTTAATTAAAAGGAAAATAATTTATATCTTAGAAATCAATTAAAAATAAATAAGAATAACTTAAAATTGCAGAAACGAATTGAAGAATGCTAAAAATAAATGAAGTTTACTTTATTTAATTAAAAAAAAAATTGGAAATTATGAAAACAATTGAAAATAATTAAAAATTGAAGAAAACAATTGAAATTTTAGAAAAATACTATAAAATTTTAGAAAATGAGAATAATAATTAACAATCGAGAAAAATAATTAAAAAATAATAAAATTAAGTCAAAAATCAAAAAGTGTTTCAAATATGCTGAAAATAATGTAAGATTTAGAAAAAAAATTGACATTTATGATGAGAATAATTTAAATATGAAAGAAAGAAAACAATAAATAAAATTTGAGCAAAATAATTGAAAAAATCATAGAATATATGTTAAAAAGAGGAAAATAATTACTAAAGTACTTAAAAATTTTAATTAAAGAGAATTATTAAAAAATCGCAGAAATAATCGAAAATTGATGAAAATAATCATTGAAATTTCAGATAAATAATTGAAATGTTTGAAAATAGTGTCAAAAGAATGAAAATAATTAAAAATGGGAGAAAATAATATAAAATTACAAAATTTATTTTTAAACAAAAGGAAATAATTGAAAAATCTTTTAAAAAATTGAAAATTAAGGACAATAATTGAAATTGGAGATAATAACTAAAAATTTAGGAGTAATGTTTTAGAAAATAACACAATTTAAAAGATGGAGAGTATAATTACAATGTAATAAAAAGAAATGAAAATTGAGATATATATTTGAAAGTACAGTAAATTAATTCATAAATTATGAGAATCATTCAAAATTGAAAATAATAATTACAAAATGACAAAAATAATGGTAAGTTAAAAAAATAAATTTAAATTTGCAATGATTAATGTAAAATTAAGGAATAAATAACGAAATTGATTTAATGTCAAGGCAAATATAATTCAAATTGAAAAAGTGATTGAGAAAACTAAACAAAATAATTGAAATTTGAGGAAGGTAAATTTTGGGGAATCAATTTAGAAACTATTAAAAATCAATTTAAAAACTATTAAAATAATTAAGGATTGTAGAAAATAGTTGACAAATTAAAATTCACTTCAAATTTAATTGAAATTTGAGGAAGGTAAATTTTGGGGAATCAATTTAGAAACTATTAAAAATCAATTTAAAAACTATTAAAATAATTAACGATTGTAGAAAATAGTTGACAAATTAAAATTCACTTCAAATTTAATTGAAATTTGAAGAAGGTAAATTTTGTGGAATCAATTTAAAAACTATTAAAAATCAATTTAAAAACTATTAAAATAATTAAGGATTGTAGAAAATTGTTGAAAAATCAAAATTCACTTCAAATTTAGTATTTTTGAAACATGGATTAATTGAACTTTTAATCAATGCAAGTTCACATATTAACTGAAATTTGAAGAAATTAAAATTGCGATAAATTTAAAATTTGAGATCATTTGAAAAAGGTGAAATATGATTTAAAATTTTGAAAGAAAAAAATATCTAGTGACAAATATCAGGTGTAGACAGAATGAATGAATGAATTTATTAAACTTGTAATTATTATATACAATTGGGGCCTCATTTTTCTTTTTGCCCCTCAGTTACGCCACTAAATGTAATTGATTAATTTTTTAATTTTTATAACAACTTAATAATAAATTATTTATATTAAAGAAGACCACGAAATTATTTAATATGTATATTTGATAAATTACTGACCCAAGGTGCAACTGCAAATACAATTATCAACCATCCAATTATGGATGGTACAACTGTGAAAAGCATGGTTGATTTTCTTCCGAATTTTTCTACCATTACTGAAGAAAGAATTGCTCCAAAAGTCGAACCTACGTTAAATAATGAAGCTACCCAAGAAGCTTCATCCGAAGTCAATTTTACTGGGGAATCCTCTTGTGTTAATAAGGGTAAGGAAGGTGAAGACCATCCGAAAAATAAACCAGACGATATCATACCCAAATTCACTGAAAAATATATATACTTTAATATGAAAGATAATTAATATCAATCACAAATGTATGGAGAAAGTGCATTGTCTTTAGTTTAAAAAATTTAAATAATTTAACTGATTAATTTCACTAATTTTAATTGATTTTTTCATCATTTTAAAATGATTACCTACAAAATAGGGTATTTTAAATTCAAAACAAATTTTACTAATTGAAATAATAATCTCCAATAATAACTTGATTAGTAAATTATAAATTATAAAATAAAAGTAAGGAATTTTACTAATTCGAATTCCTAAAAATTGTTCCTAATTCAGATTTAGAGAGTATAGTGCAAAGAAACCATTTTAATTGTAGTCGCACTTTTAATAAAATCTTAAAAACTAATAATATGCATTTTATTAAAATGCTTTTCTAACTTCTTGAAAACATCTTAAAATTAATTGTCTACTAATATTACTTATAATTTCGAAACATTTTGTGGAATTATAAGATGCACCTACTTTTTACGTTGAATTTCAATTATATAAAAAGTATAATAAATTAATTGGATACTTATTAAAAAAGATATAATAAAAAATAGTATTACAATATTAACCAATTTATATAGGTTTTATTTGTCGAATTTTGTGTATTTGAAAATTATTAAGAGTAAAAAATTGTGCAGATATACAAAAAAGAAGCGAAAAATGCTTAAAGTATTTAAAAATATAATTCTTTTTTAAAAGATGACAAAGATGATAAATGTTTGTTTCTGTTTATTCGCATAAATTTAAATCATTAGAAAATTGTAAAAAATTGGAATACCTACCTACCTGCAAGAGCTGCGAAGTACAGCATCATCTTGGATGGACACTTTACAACTAACAAAGAGTTTCTGCACTTTCACTGTACGGCAATTATTCACACACGTTGAGGGAAGCATAGTTATAATGCAGTACACGCAAAATTGCTTGTGGAATCAATATAAACCAATCAACGAAATGAAGAAGTAAAATAAAAAAGACTATGTATGTTATATACTTAATATATAGTCGACAGCGTATGCAACTGACTTTTGCAGATATAGTTGTGGATGTGACCGCAAATAACTACTGTTATCAAAAATTTGCACGCGCTATATCAGCAATTTTCAGCTATCCTTAATTTCAAAAGGAAATTCTTTATCTCATGTACATAAAATTTTACACTCTTTTTTATTTATAAAAAAATTTCACATGCAATGATATTAGGAAATAGAGCATATCCGATAATTAAATACCCTCTTTTTAAAATGTTCAATTCTATCAAAGGATGAAGTACAAAATAATAAAAAGGAAAAATATAAAATCCTTGTATCTTGTATTTATTTCATTTCATCAAAATTAATACATTTTTACGTTGCATTGAAATTATACTTTTTACGTATAATACTGATATGTTTAAGAGTAAATTCATGAATTACGCAAAAAGATTTTAATTAAAAAACTGAAATTTTTCTGACATAGAGCTCTATAGTGAAAATATAAAAATGTTTTACAAGATATAAAATTTAAAAGTATAAGAATACAGGGAGTATGCATGTTTATTTTTTGTTCCCTTTTTTTTTATAATCGCAATCTCATTTCTTGCACAAGAAAACTAGTTTTATAAACTATTATTAGAAACGCTGTTTGGCAAAAAGGAATTGATACAAAATGTTTATTAAATATTGGCTTTTAAAATATTTTTATATGTATTTAAATATTTGGAAAATAAACAATAAAAAATAAGTAAGATTAAATCTTTATTATAAGCATAAAAAGTAGTTTTTAACATATTGTTGATTTCTATGCAATCTGTTAAAAATTGAAAATATTATTAAAAAATGTTTACGTCAAAATAAAATAAAAATTATTCTAATATTAAAAAACGTCTAGTTGTAAAAAAAAAATCGAAATTAAAAATTAAACAAGATTCCCCTTTAAAGCTTTTATTATATTAATTTATTATTAAACATTAATATATAAATAAATTTATATTAATAAATATATTAAAAAATTAATTAATAATATATTATTAATATATTATTATTATATATTATTATTATTATATTATTATATATTTTTATTATTATTCTTATTTATTTATTATTTATTTATGTATTTAATTATATTTAAAAATGCGCGCTCAATTACTAATCTCAGTGCACGATGCGCAAAGTCGGAAACTCGTGAAAAAAAACTCGTCTGACAACAACTTGACAACCACTGAGTCATCACTGTTGCTGTTGAATACAACAGTGATCATTTTGCATGACATATTTTAGTAGTTTTATTTTAATCTCGTTTTACTGTTAATTTGGTTATTATTTCAATATTATTTAACAATGCGAATCGCAGTAGAAGGGTGTGCTCATGGAGAGCTGGAAATAATTTATAAAACGATTATTGAAGCAGAAAAAGCTGATAAAAAGAAGGTAGATCTTCTAATTTGCTGTGGTGATTTTCAGTCAACTAGAAATTTATGCGACTTAAAATGTATGGCTGTGCCTGATAAATACAAAGATATGTGCTCGTTTTATAAGTAAGTAAAATAGTTTCTTTGATACTTACATTTTTCTGTCATAATTATTCATGAGAAGTTGCTCTACAAACCTAACCTCAAAATGGTTTTAACTGAGTTTAAAATCGCTAATTTACGATTTAGAGTGTGTCTATTTAATCCTTTAGAGAAATACACTAAATGTTATACATCCTCAATGTTTATTAAAACCAAATTTTTATTCTATCATAATATATTTTCAGAAATTACTTTTGTAGAGTTTGTAACATTCCCGGCTAAATTTACAGTTTAAACTTGTATTTTTACATAAATTTGTAATATTACACATTTCAAAGCAGGGTATTTACTTACGCTTTCTGTAAATTTAGTATTTTTAAAACAGAAAATTCGCATTCAGATGTTTTATCACTTTCAAAGTAGATTGACAAAAATCCGTTAAAAGGGTTAAAAGTATGTTCTTTTCTACCTCTAGATTCTAACGCTTTTGAAAGATTTTTTCATGTTGGTTATGAATTTGGAAATGAAAATAGTCTGTTACGTCAAGTTTTTAAGAAAATGAAATTGAACAAGTCGAATATTTACGTTTTTGGGGTATATAATTTATTTTTGACCTTCATAACCTCAAAAAGACATTATACTGAATTTTTTGAAGTATCTGGACATTCTCTAAAAGTATCAAATTTACAGAAAGTGCATGTAAATTTACTGCATTGAAATATGAAATATTACAAATTAATGTAAAAATACAAGCCTAAACTGTAAACCGTATAAAAATTGGTTTTAAAAAAGTGTATAGTTAATACGTCCTGTAGTTGGAACAAATTAATTAATTAATTAAATTTTGTTATTAATAAAATTTCTTTTAAAGGTACTACTCAGGAGAACTAGTCGCGCCGGTTTTAACAATTTTTATTGGAGGCAATCATGAAGCATCAAATTACCTGCAGGAACTTCAGTACGGTGGTTGGGTTGCTCCCAATATTTATTATATGGGATTAGCAAGTGTAGTCAATGTAGGAAATATTAGAATAGCCGGAGTTTCTGGAATTTATAAGGGTCACGATTTGTTGAAAGGACACTTTGAGATGCCTCCATATTCTGATGGGACCATACGTTCAGTGTATCATGTTCGAAATTTAGAAGTATTCAGACTAAAACAGGTATTTACATGTTCCAAACATAAAACTTCTTAATAATTTTAATCATATTTCATCCACTATTAAATTAGTTTGGTATATAATTTAAAAATACATATTTCGGTATTTTTAAGCCCTCATCAGATATATAGATAAAGCGATTTATAAAAAGTTTCATCAGTTTATAAGGAGATTTATCGGCTTTTAAGAAGGCTGTTATTAATTTAAATCTTTTTGAATCATTGGGGCCTTTGCATTAAAATTATGATTTAAATTAAAAAAAACTTGACTATTCTCCGGAAGCCTAATACTGTATGCAAATCATCACAAACCATAAACAAAACCCACAAATCTAATGATAAATCTTAAAAATTTCAATTTTTATATTTTAATTTTTATAAAATTTAAAAAAAAAGTGTGATCAAAATACCTACGATTTTACCATATATTTGGTATGAGGAAAGCAAAAATTAGTATTAAATTTTTATATCTTTAAGTCATTATAACTTAAATAAATTCCAAACGTCATTTAACTCATATTCCAATTTGTTCAAACTTTTAAATTCCAATTAATTCAAATTTAAATGCATATTAATTAATGCAAAATAATATTAATTATATTCCATATTTGCAATAATCATTTTCCTAATTCCTTGCAATATTTCTAAAAAATTTCACTTTTTCGAAACTGTTTAATTTTTATGTTATAATTTCCTATTTTTACAAAATTGTAAGATTTTTTCTCCTTTTATTTTTGATATTTTTTTTTTTTTTGTATTTGTCTTTTTATCTTAGGATTTTCTTTAATTTTCTTTTTTTTATGCAAATTACTTTATATTATTTTACACAATTTTGTTATTTTTATAACATTCATTATTCATTCATTTTTTTTATTTCGTTGATTTTCTTAATTATTTCCATATTTTTAAAAATAAATACGCTCAATTTTTTTAAAATGTATTCAGTTTGTTTTCACATCTTGTCTATTTTTTGCTAGATTTTTTGCAAACTAACTTATTCTTTCATAAAAATTTTAGATTTACTTTATTTTCAGGCATCACAGACAGTCACTTTTTCACCTTTTCTCAATTTTCTCACTTTTTTACATATTTTTTCACCTTTTTTGGGGTCCAAAATATATAATTTTTTGTAAATATTTCGAAGTATGTTCATAAAATTCAGATTCAATGTTTGAATTTAGTTTTATTGATAATTGATACAACAAAAAATCAGATTTACTAATATAAAAAAAGACATAAAAAAGAATAGAGTCGAATAAAACGTTAACTAATCTTTTTTATGTTCCTGCCATTTATGAAAATAGAATTAACATTACCGTATCATACCATTTTGGACATTTTGTAATTTTTTCAATTCTCAATTATTTCCTTTATATTTGAATTTAATTCTTATATTTTCAATATATTTCCTCCATTTTTAATTATTTTCTTCAATTCTCAATTATTTTTTTCAGTGTTCAATAACCCTCGTCTTTTTTCAATTGTCAATTATTATTTTGTACTTTCAATATAATTCTTTAATTATCTTTTTCAATTTTTAATTGCATTCATCAATTTTCATTTATTTTCTAAAATTTTTACTATAATTTTCTTCACTTTTTAATTGACAACTTAATATTCTTCTTGAATTTTGTAATTATTCTTTAATTTTTTTTAATTAGTTTGTTCTGTTGTCGATTATTCTCAATAGCTTTCCAATTTTTTTTACTTTTTTCTCAATTTTTCGAAATATTTAATTAATTTAGTAATTTTTCTTTTAATTATCAATTATTTTCTTACAAATTTAATTTAATTCTTTAATTTTCAATTTATTTCTTGAATTTTTAATATTTTTTCCAATTATAATTCTCGTCAATTTTTAATTATTTTTTTAATTATTAATTATTTTCGACAATTTATAATTATTTCCTACAATTTTTTCAATAATTCTCTTAAAATTTTATAATTTTTCTTTTTTTCAATTTTTTTGTTCTGCTGTCTATTAATCTAGCCATTTTTCGAATTTTGTTTCCAATTGTCTGTTATTTTGACATTTTTCAGATATTTTTTTCAATTTTTCATTTATTCTTGTTATCTTTCAATTATTTCTTTTAATTATTAATTTTTTCCGCAATTTTCAATTATTTTCTACAAATTTTTCAATTTATAATTATTCTTGAAGTTTATAATTATTCTTTAATATTTTGTTTTTTGGACAATTATTCTCGACAGCTTTCTAATTTTTTTTCAATTGTCAATTACTTTCTAAAAATTTTACTTTAATTTCTTAATCTTTAATTTCTTTCTTCAATTCTTAATTATTTTCTTTTCTCAATTATTATTTTTAATTTGAAATTGCAGTCTTCAATTTTCAATTATTTTATTCAATATTCAGATTCTCTTATCTTTTTTCAATTATCAATTATTTTTTTTCAAATTTAAATGTAATTCTTAAATTTTCAATTTGTTCCTTAATTTTTTTATTATTTTCTTCAAATTTTTATTTTTCAGTTTTTAATTATTTTTTTCTATATTCCACAATTTTCAGCTTTTTTAATTACTTTTTTTCCGTTTTTAATTATATTCTTTAAATTTCAATTCCATTTTTCAATTTTCCAATTATTTTCTGCAATTTTTTCAGTTTTCAGTTATTTTTTTAAAATTTTATAATTATTCTTCGATTTTTTCAATTTTTTTGTTCGGCTGTGTATTAGCCTGGCCATTTTTTGAATGTTGTTTTCAATTGTTCATTATTTTCGTCATTTTTAAGATATTGTGTTTAATTTTGTAATTATTCTCTTCATTTTAATTATTTGTTGCATTTGCAAAAATTTAGTTTTAAATGACTAAAAACAATGCAAAGTTTTTCGCTCGCTTAGGCGCGTGTTAATGTTGCTACTTATTTTATATTTGGTCATGGAAATTGATGAAAAAAAAATGGTCCAAAGAAAAAATTCACCTTTTCACCTTTTTTGAAGATAAAAGGTACTGTGATGCCTGCAATTTTTCTAAATTTATTATTGGACTTGTTTTAAGTGTAATATTACAAAAATGTTTTTGGTTTAATTTGCCTAAACTTTTTTATTTTGAAAGAATTTTTAAATTTCTTTTGTGGACTTTTTATTTATCTTTATATACATTATTGTATTTTATTATTATTAATTCTAATTTTTTAGTGGATTCGAATCAAATATTATTATTTTTTGTACTTTTTACATTTTCTTAACAGTTTGTTAGATTTAGGAAAAGAACATTCCTCCATTTTGTTCCTACTTATTTAATTTTCTTAATGTTTCACTATGTTTTTAGCCCTTCCTTGCATTTTAATTAATTCTTTAATTTTTGTCATAATTTTCCATTTCTTAGAAACATTTTTCCTTCTTTTGAATTGTTTAGTTTTTATCTTATAATATAATTACCGATTTTTGAAAACATTTCTTCGATGCTGTTATCTACATTTTTTAAATTTCTGAATTTTCTGCTTTTTTGAAAACTTTTATTCTTTTATTTTATATTATGTAAATTTAATCTTGTACTAAATATTCTTATTTTGACATCGTTCTTCTATTTCATAGAATTTCTTTTCTTGTATCAATTTTTAAAATTTTCCAAATTTTTTCCATTCTCTAATTTTTCTAATTTTTAAATTTTATTCTATTTTTTTTATATATTTTTATGTCACTGTTTCATTCTTGTGTTGTTTTTAAAATTTTTTTCTTCATTTCTTTAATAATGTCCAAGACATTTTCTATTCCAAAGAATTTTCTCATTTTTTTAATAGACTGTTTTCTTATCATTTTACGTTCTTTTTTTTATATATAATTTATCATTTTTTCGCTGCTTTTACTTAATTTTCTTAATTTTGCGATCATATGAATTTAAAGATATTGTTTTGAAATTTCCTTATTTATTCGACATAATTTGTTAGATTTTTATTAAATATTTTATTCTTCATTATTTTTTATTAATTGTTCTTAGTTTAAAAAGCTACTTACAAATAAACATTTGAAGATTTTGATTTAAAGCAGAAAATCCGATTTAAATAGAAAAAATCGGATATTTTTTATTTTTTTTTAAAAAATCATGGTTTTTATCAGCCCTGGTTTTTAAAAAGATTTAGAATATTTGAAATCTGTAAATAGAAATTTCTAGGTTATAAATCGTGTCAAAAATTGAAGTATTAATAAAATATCCAAGATATTTAATATATTTAATATCTAAGAATTATACCGCCAAAGGCCCCATAAAAATTATATACCAAAATATCATTTCTTTATTAAGACTAAATTTTTTCTTTTATATTCATGACAATTAAAATCTTGTAAATTTGATTTCAGCTTTCTAAAAAGATCGACATATTTTTATCACACGATTGGCCCAGAGGCGTTACGAAATATGGAGATGAGAAAGGACTTCTTAGGAATAAACGTTTTTTCAGAAATGATATAGAAGATAATACCTTGGGAAGTCCAGTAAATATGGAACTTTTAAGGAAACACTATCCAACTTTCTGGTTTGCTGCTCACTTGCACTGCAAATTTTCAGCTTTAGTAACGGAAGAGGAAGGAACCAAGCGCACGAAATTTCTAGCTCTTGATAAATGTCTTCCAAGGAGGAAATTTCTTCAAATGATAGACTTAGAGCATGATGACAATATTCCCCTAACGTTAACCTACGATTTAGAATGGCTTACTATTTTATTTTTAACAAATCATTTGTTAAGTGTTAAACATACCATGAATATAATGCCAGGTGAAGGAGATACTATTAGGTGGATCTATACTCCAACAGAAGAAGAGAAAGAACTTGTTTTAGGAAAAATGAAAAATGATTTAACAATTCCATTGAATTTTACCAAAACAGCTGAGCCTTATGATTCTCAGTCTTCTCCTAAAATTTTTGCAAATCCAACTTTGCAAACAAATCCTCAAACGACAGAGTTCTGTAATAAATTGGGAATCGATGATCCTGTAGTTTTATTGCGATTGTTGTCGGGTATCAAGGAAGAGAAAAGGGATTCTAGTTTATCAAATACGGACTGTGATTCTTCATATGCTGTTGAGCTAGGTTAGATTATTTTTAATTCTTATTTAATTATATTGTTTATTTCATTAATTGCAGATTTATAATAGTTGCATTTTAATTTTTAGATACGTCGGCCTCTGAATCTTTCGAACGGACATTTGAATCTTCGTCGTGTTTGCTTGATGACGAGGAATATAGTCCGCTATCTACCTCAACATCCGATTTAAAATACTGTATGTCTCCATTGGTATTGCCACCTGCTAAGCTAAATTCATCTTCTCAAGAAAGCTTAGAGGATCTACCAGTAAAAGTAACTGAAAAAGGTTCTGGTAAGCATTTAATATATAATTTTATTAACCTCCAAATGGAGAAGAAGAGCATTGCCGTCTTCTCCATTTAGTTTATTTTTTTTAACAATATTTACGAAACGGATCAATCATCTCATTAAAGATGTTTTTAACAAACTTAATCTTTTTCAGATGAAGTAAAAGTCACTCCTATTGAACCAAATATGAAAAAATTCAAGCGGCGGAACTATTCGATTTATAGTTCTCAAGAATAGATTTAAAATGTAAGAAATTTGTACATAATGCAATCATATAAATATTCTGAATTTAGAAATTGTCAATGAATTTATTTTTTATTGATTAATGAACAAATGTCAATAATTAAATAACCGACGTTGTTTTATCTTAGGTATATTGTTTTTATACAAATTATTTTATTGTATCTTTTTTACAATACTCTAGATCGCTTATAAATTTATAAACTCAATGCTAATATTTTTTAGCTTTTTAATAAATGTTTTATTTAACATTCTTGTGTTTTACTTTATCCCAGGTTCTTTTATAAAAATTGTGTTTATTTTTAAATGTACCAAGTTTAGATATTAGATCAATGCACTGACCGAATGACCGCCGACCACGTTCGTACTTACGCCTACCTCTTCAGTTCATCTGGGTCTTTCGAAATGTCAATGTCTTGTCACAATTTACATTAACTTAGCAAATAAGCTACAATGGATTATTTAATATTAACTTGAAAAAACAATAGTATAGTTAAAATGGCGTGCAAAGAAGTAAAGGTCGCCATATTCTCGTTTCTTCTATCTTTAATTCTTTCATTTCTACCAGAATTACTTTTGAGGTTAGAATTTGACGTCTATCAACGATATGTTGATACTGTTTGGATTTCACACGTATTTCAGTATGGTCTCTATAATTTTTTAATATTTCTTACATTCCGAGGATTTTTTTATCAAGTAAGTAATAGATTTAAACGTAAAATTTTATATTATTTATTTTAATATCTTTGAGGTTATATATAAAGAACTACAACTGTCAGATTGAAAATTGAACAACTTTAGAAGCTTTTTCCACTAATAATGAAAAGAACAAGTAAAAAAGAAACATTAATAATATAATATAAAATCTCACAGTTGGTGTGCTTTACTGCATGCACGTCAATTGTGCCAAAAATTTATAATCCGTTTTGTTTTTAATACAGATTGCTGTCAGAGCAGCATTCCTGGGATATATCTTTGGTATTGGAATTCTAGTTTTTACAACCGCACCTCCATCATGGCAAATGTTTGGAATCTACATGGCTGTCCTCTCTTTCTTCCATTATTCAGAATTTATGACAATAGCCTTGACAAATCCTAGTGCAATTGCCATTGACAGTTTTATACTTAACCACAGCATTGCTTACGCAGTAGCAGCTTCCTCGAGTTGGTTAGAATTTATAGTGGAAAGATATTATTTTTCTAGTATGAAGGAGCCTTCTTCAATTTCCTACTTTGGACTTATTATGTGCTGTTTTGGAGAGGTGTTGAGAAAACTGTCTATTTTTACTGCCAAGCGTAATTTTAATCATTTGGTGCAGACGAAGAAAGCTAATGATCATGAACTTGTGACACACGGAGTTTACGGACTTTTTAGGCATCCGAGTTACGTTGGATGGTTTTACTGGTCTATTGGAACTCAGGTAAATTAAATCAATTCATTGCAGTACCGGCCGAATTTGTCAGTCCACTCTTTTTTTAAGAATTGAAAAAATTCTTTAAGCGTACACAGTATAATTATTAAAATTCTTTTATTTTTATTTTTATTTCTTAAAAGTAGATGAAATTCTAAAGAAAATAAGACCTGAGTGAAGTGATTTAGTCCAGTTTTCATTTAAATATATTTAAAAACGTGGAATATTTACTGTTTCACAAAATTCGAATTTCTGACGAAATAACTATGGTTTTTTTGAAGTTCCTATGCTTGTTTTCAAGGTAATTTTCTAAGGCATAAACTTTTGTATAAGCATTAAAGTGCAATTTTTATCATAGAATATGCGTGGCTTGAATTATCGTCTTAATGTCAAATATAGCTATATAAAATATAAAAAAGTATTAATTGTCAACAAATTGCGGAAAAAAGTAATATATTATATTTATTAAAACTAGCAACATTAACGCACGACAAACTTTCCATTGTTGTTGGTCCTTTAAAACTATAAATTTTTGCAAATATAAATAATGGAAATTACGAAATTGAAGAATATATCTGAAAAATGTCGAAAATAATTGACAGCTGAAAAAAAATTCGAAAAATGACTACATAATCACACAATTGAAAAGAATAGTTTAAAAAATTAAAAAATAAATATTAAATTTAAACAAAATAGTTAAAAAATTATAGAAATAACTGTTCAAAATAATTGCAAATTGAACAACTGAATTGGAAATCGAAAAAAATTATTAAAATTCAAAAAAAAAAAAATTAAACAGTCGATGAAATAAATTGACAATTTAAGAATTAAATTAAAATTTGAAAAAATAATTGATAACTGGAACAAAAATTACGAAATGACGAAAATATTCAACAATTGAAAACAAAATTAAAAAAATGTCTAGATCAATATACAACCGAACAAAATAATTTAAATAATCAAAGAATAATTATAAACTTTTAAGATAATAATTGAACATTGAAAAAATTGTAGAAAATAATTGAAAATTGCGAAATATAATTAATAATTGAAAGAAATAGTTGAAAAATGACGAGAATAATTAAAAAATTTATGAAAATATGTGAAAAATAACGAAAATAACTGTCAATTAAAAACAAAATTCGAAAAATGACTAGACTAATAGAAAACTGAAAAAAATAATTGAGAAATTTAAACAAACAAAATTAAATTTAAAGAAAATAATTGCAAATTGAAAAATTAAGAAAATTGAAGGAATAATTCTGTGGCTGAAAGGTAAAACAGCACAAGAGCCATATTCATGGTTTCGAATAAAACGTGTTTTTGTTTTTTTTTCTGATTTCTGTAAAATCGAAAAATAAACAAATATTTTGGGTGTTAAATATTTAATCCTGTTTTTTAATCAAGTTTTTAGATCTGTTTAACAAATTTAATGATATTTAAAGGTTCCAGAATATAACATCAATTATTTTTCTCGATTTTAATGTATTTATGCGATTTTGTTTTTCAATATTTTCTATGTAAATAAAAATTTTAATCAATTTACAATTATGAAAATTTAAAAAGTATGTCGACATATATATAGAAATCTGATGTTATCTCAAATTTGATAAAATGGGAGTTGTGCTGTTTTACTTTTCAGCCACAGAATTGTTGGAAATATTTGCACATCTAATAACTGGATTAAAAATCGAAAAAAAATAATTAAAAATTGAAGAATTGAAATTAAATTTGTGGAATATACTTAAAAATTAAAGAATGGAATTAACAAAAAGAAAATAATTGAACAATTAACTTTAAAATTAAAAAATTTAAATGATAATCAAAATACTAATAGAAAATAGGTGATAATAATAATAATAATAATAATAATAATAATAATAACAACAATCGAACTAAAATTTTAAAACGATTTTGATGAGTGAAAAAAGTAATTGAAAAAATTCGAGAAAAAAAAATTGAATATTGAAGAATTAATGGAAAATCGATAAAAATAATTGAAAATTAAAGAAAATATTTGAGAATTGAAAAAAATTATTCAAAATTGAAGAAATAAATTGAAAATTGAAGAATTAAATGAAAATATCAAGAAAATAATTGATAATTAAAAAACAAAATTACAATATGACGAAAATAATTAACAATTGAAAAAAAAATTGAAGAATGGTGAGAATAATCATTAGAAAATGCTTTTTTTTTAAATTAGTGAATAATCATAAAATTGTAGGAGTATAATAAATTGTAAATTAAAAACTGATGAAGATTATAAATAAAATTGTAGAAAATAAATAAAAATTGAAGAATTGTATTAAAATTTCAATAAAATTAATGAGAATTGAAAATAAGTTTACAAATTGTTAACTTTTCTGCTCCACAGAGATCCTTACGACATCCACAGCCTTTTCATGTTATTTTTCACAGAAGAAATTTTGGAAAAAACTCAATATTTAATAGACTCTGTGTTAAGGCAAATTATTATTCCGATGAATTAGATTTTTTTGACGGTAGACTCAACACTTTTATATCGGTCACCCGAAACTGTATATTTGGTCGTTGGTAATATAGATCTTTTTCGACTAATATAAAATCGACCACAATTCACTGCAGTTAATATTATAATATATTTGTAATTTAATTAATGGGTTTTCTGAACCCGTATATATGTATTAAATAAATAAATAAATAAATTGATTAAAATAATTATATATTAAAGACAATAATTTAGAAATGAGGAAAATAATTATAATTGAAAGAAAATTTTTAAATCTGTCGAGAATAATCGACAGCAGAACAAATCTAAAGAAATTAAAGAATAATTCTAAAATTTAAAATAAAATTACAATATGGCGAAAATAATTAACTATTAGAAAAAATAATTAACAATTGAAAAAAAACCGAAGAATGGTGAGAATAATCGGGATTAGAATTTTTTTTTAATTTAATGAATAATCATATTGAAGGAGAATAATAAATTGTCAATTGAAAACTAATGAAAATTATGGAAAAAATTGTAGAAAATAAATTAAAATTAAAGAAATCAATTGGAAATTGGAGAATTGTATTTAAATTTTAATATAATAATTGATAATTGAAAATTGAAAGAAAATTTACAAAATGACTAAAATAATTGAACATTAAAGACAATAATTTAGAAATGAGGTAAATAATTTACAATCGAAAGAAAAAATTTTAATCTGTCAAGAATGATCGACAACAGAACAAAATATCTAAAAAAATTATAGAATAGTTATAAAATTTAAAGAGAATAATTGTATATTGAAAACTGTTGAAAATAATAGCAACATAAACATTGAAAAACATTGAATTGTTTCTGGTCATTTACAACTATAAATTTTTGCAAGTACAAATAAGATAAATAATTTAATGAAATTTGTAATTTAAATAAACTTAATATTCTAGATAAATATAACTTTTATTCTATGTAAATTAAAATTGCTGCCGACTTCAAGAAATAAACAAATAAGTGACAGAAAATAAAAAATGTTTTAAAAGAGCACGAATTTTCCAATTTTATATTTAGAAAAGAAAAAATAATAAGAAAAATAAATAAAAAATTTAGTTCCAAATTTCTATTCAGGCTTATTTCTATTCTTCAAAAGTTCTAACAATTCAAGTTTTAATTTTTCCAAATTTAAAATAGTTCCAAACTTAAAACAGTTTCAACGAAATGTTGACTCAAATTTATTTAAACTTCAATTAATCCAAGTTTTTATTTGTTAAAGTCTTAAGAATTATATTTAATTTTTTTTAAATCCCTTTAAATTTTAAATTCCTTTAAAGTTTAAATAATAAAAATTTTAATTAATTCAAATTTGAACTGTTATAAACTTTACATATTTTCAAAATCTAATAATACATATTTAAATTATTTTTAACATTAACCATTATATAAAAACTTCTAATTATACAAAAAAAATTCATTGTATATTAAAGCTTTAATCAGTCCAAATTTTGAAAATAATAATTTAGACTATAATTTGAATCAATGAAAATTGGGTCTAATGGAATTTGAAATTAAGTAAAATTTATATTTACAAAAAAAAAATTAAAATTGTGAAAAGTTTAAATGTTTAGTTATTAATAATCAGAATAATAAAAACGCAAAGATTGATTAAAATTTAGATAGTTTAAAGTCTAATAGCCAATAAAAATTTAGATGGATTTAAACTTCAATAAATTAAAACTTAAATATCTATTGATTCTTAATTACTAATTTAGATTTTCATTAAAAAAAATTATTTCCAAATTTTAATGATCTCAATTTCTAATTATCTAAATATCAATTAATTTAATTACAAGAACATTTTAAGTTCATTTATATTGATAGAATTAAATTTTAATTTACTAAAAATTTGAGTGTATGGAAATTTCAGTCCAATATTTTAGGGTAAACTGTATTTTAATTAATTTATTTTCTGTCAATGCAGTTAAATTAACTCTTATGAAAGTAGACTCTAATTTTAATTTAAAGATAAATTTTTTTAAACGTAACTGATTTAAAACAAAAAAATATTTAAGTGACAAACTTCAGGTGCGGACAGACAAGAATGAATGAAAGAATGAATGAATCTTGCGGATTATTATTATAGATTTTTAAAATTATTTTTATGTCAATATAATGTCTTCAAATTTTTATAAATTGTTTTGTCCAAATTCCGAGCCCTGCATATTCTAAGATAAAAATTGCGCTTTTATGCTTATAAAATAGTTATATTCTTTAGAAAATTACCTTGAAAACAAGTACAGAAACTTTTAAAAAATTAAATTTATTTATTCGTCAGAAATTTGAATTTTTGTAAAACAGTAAAAATTCCACTTTCTTAAATATATTTCAATGAAAATGGACTAAATCAATTCACTCAGGTATTATTTTCCTTAGAATTTCATCCACTTTTAGTAAATAAAAGTAAATATTTTTTAATTATTATACTTTGTACGCCTTAAGAAGTTTTTCAATTCTTAATAAATGGGTGGCCTGTCAAAATCGACCGGTACAGTATATGAAATGAAGCATTTATTAACATTCCGTTCGATATAGAGAATTAAAATGAAATAAAAATTAATATCCCCATTTTATATCTTTCAGTTAATTCTTCAGAACCCGTTTTGCTTCTTTGCATACATAGCTGCATCATGGAAATTTTTTCATGATCGAATCATGATTGAAGAAGTCATGCTTCTTAATTTCTTCGGTGAAGAATACGTAGACTATCAAAACGAAGTTGGCACTGGTTTGCCCTTCATTTCTGGTTACAAAATCGATATGTAGCAGAGTGCGGTTTTTAAACAAAGGTAAAATAACACAAAAAGTCTTTCTAATCGCGTTAATACTATGAATACTATACTCCGTTTATTTGACTGACTACACTAAAAATACGGGTAGCAAAATCTGTGACTTTAAAACTTAAATAATAGCAATAAATTAATTTATTAATAAAAAAATTTGTGTTTCTAGTCTATGACGAAATATATTTTTATTAAAATTCATTCTTAAATATTGTAATTCTTAACGTACTAGATAGCAATTTAACATAATCTGTTTACGAACTCATATATAGGAACCTAGGTATAATAAGTGTGAAATAAATGATAAAGTCTTTTTAGCAAAATTATATTTATTGTCTCATTTTTCTTTTGAAGAATTATTATATAACAATACATGCTAGTTTTTATTATGTTGATATATACTTTCACAGTTTATAGAATACTTCCAACTCCTTCTGTGTTTATTTCGACGTTCAAAAGCATTATTATTCGATGTAGATTTCCATTGATAATTTTTTATGCACAAACTTTCCCATTAAGATTTAATTCTTAGACATTTTTTAAAAAATTTTTTACCAACAGTTTCCATTATCATTAATACTTTCATGCAACATTTGTTACAACGTAGAAGCTCTTACGTCCCTTCATAATATATATGTACACGGCGTTCATTTGATAAATTTGTTACATTTTTATCATAGACAATAAAACCAACAAAATAATTATTGTCAAAATTACAACAGAATAAATTCAAGTCTAACAACTAACCCTTAATTAAGTAATTTGTCATTTAAACATATTTTCACAAAAATAACACATTTTGTTTAACAAATCAATGTCGCAGTACTTCAAAAATTCAAATAACGAGTAGATTTTCTAGCACCAGACTTCAATAAACAAGCCTCTTTCCGTCAATATTACAGAATTTTACAGTAAGCTTTAAAAAAGTGGGATGACAAAGCTTTCAAAAAATTTTAACTACTACTTCGTTGCTGCACTGTTTTAAAACACAATGGCAGTGATTTTCTATTATTATCTTATAAAATTCAAAAAAGAAATTTTTAAAATACAAAAAATGCAATATTCCTACAAAATGGTTTTCTATGAAATAAGTAGAAAAAAGTAAGAGTTACATAATCATAAAAATAGCATTCAATGGCTTGTGTTAGAGAAAGTAATTTATCTTTACTAAGTATCAACAACTGTTCCCAAGTTGTTATTTTATTACTCAAATTATTCAAAAAATTGTTAAGTGTCTATATCCCTAAAATAAACATTTCTAAATTCATCGAAATTTCACCTAATAAAAATTTATATGATTTGGTACATTACAATCGTCAGATTTGTAACTACCACAGATAATAATTTTAGTAATTGCTAAGAATCATTTATTAAATTTAATATCGCCAGAAATTAGAAAAAAGAAGTACTATTGTGAATCTCTCCTGCTATTCTTGGCGTTAATATTATATTATTTACAGCGTTCTCGTTCAGTCTGAATATCTATCGATGAGAACTTGTCATAGAAAGAATCAGTAGATTCCCAGGCACAAGCATATTTTGTTTTAATTATAAATGTAACGCCTAGCCTTTCTATAGGTGCGATGAAATGTCATTTCTCAAGTCACTGAAAAAGAAAGAAATAATTAATAAAGCGAAAGAAACAGATAAAAATTATTATAACGAAAAAAATCGTTGCAAAACATTATTTTTGCACATACCTCATTCGCTCAATTCCAAGATTAGAAAAGCAATAAATAATTTACAAATTCATTAGTAATAACATCGACAAGCATTTGAGATGCGTACTTTCCAAATTCTATTATTTGAGAAACTGGCGCAATATCACTTTTGATATGATTTTCAGGGTAAAAAAATAATGTATAAAAATTTTGTTAGTGATACATGTGGGTGGGTTTGGACAAGATTGATAAAGAAATTAAAAAGACATGTTACTGTTAAAAGAAGAAAACATTCAACGCTGCGGAAAGCAAGATTCGGTGTAGGTTTGGGGTGGATTATATTTACAGGTGGTGGAGGTATAAAAGCGTCAAATACATCTGTATCCGCGTCCGGAAATACGAGCGAAGATGGAATCCATCTTGCTCTGGAGGGCATGAAAAATTTTATAAATTAGTAAATTAGTGCAAATTACTTGTTTGGACTGTTAGAATTTTTTGAAATAAACTTTTCGATTGCAATGAAAAAAAAATCCTTTGCATCATCTAATATTAGATATTTCAACTGCTTACCTTGTGCAAGGGGAAACATTCTTTCCCCTAATCGCCTTCTCTCCAATATCGATTGCTCCCGAATCTTGAACTTCAAGAGTGTAAATGCAACCGGAAAATCCATCTCGATATCTTCCATAGGTCATGGCAAAGTCTGGAACTCCTCCTAAGTAAACGCTGCCTCGGGTATTAAGAATTTGCTGTAAACCATCACTCACACCACTTTCTGTATGTTCTCCATTTAATTCGATACTTCCGTCACTTCCTTGCCTTTTTAAAATAATTCTGTGTCTCTCTCCATCGTTTACTTTTTGAGTCGCAACTCGAATTACTGCTGGTCCGGATCCTAAATTATACTGATACTCCACGTATCTAAACAAAAGATTAAAATAAAGTAGAACCTGTTCGTAGGATTATTTCATAAAGTCATAGGGGTACATTATCTACTATTACAGTAGATAATTTGAATTTTCAAAAAAATGGTTTTTAAATTTTAATTCAGCTTATTATAATAAGATTTTAGGGAAAAAATATTTTCATACAAAAACTGTTTTAATTTAGTTTGAATACTTCTATATAATATAAACTTACTAGAATTTATATCAATAAAAAGAAATTAAAAATCATTTATATATACAAATAAGTTGATACACAATAGATACAAAAATTTATTCGATTTATTATTTTCTGCGTTTCAAAATTCCCGCTGTCTTAGTTCCTAGGTTTGGTTAGCTCATTCTAATAAATTTTGTAACCCAATTTTCTTAAATTTTAGCATTAATTTTAAGTCAATATAAAATGGCAAAATAAAGTATTTTAATTACATAAAGTTAATTTAACCAGGGTGTCTACTATCCGGGATATCCGGGAAAACCGAGAAATAACCGGGAATTAGCCGGGAGTTTTTTGTCAAACCGGGAATTTTCTTTATGGGCTAATAAATTTTACTAATAAATCAATTTGTTTTATAAAAAATAATTTTTTACTTCAATTTTGGTTGTATTTTATTTCAAATTTACTTAAAGTATATTTATTTATATAACTCTGAGTGATATAATTTAATATACAATATAAAATTTAAATGCATTGAAAAAATGGGACTTATGATTAAGTTCTAAAATTAATTATTTAGAATATTTATTTCATAGAATTTCATTAAGAAGAATCTTCTTTTAGTCGAAATTTCACATTTTCGAATATGTTTTCAATCGAACATAAATTAATCCGAATTTTGACCTAACAGAATTTTTTAGGTGACCGAATTCATATTTAACAGAATTTTAATTTTACAGAAATCCTTTTAATCGACTTTTTATTTAAAAGAATTCCAATTGAAATGAATTTTAATTTAGAAGAACTTTTATTTTACAGAATTTTAGGATAGTAGAATGTTCAAACACCAGAATATTCATTTGACAGAATCTTCATTTGTCCGCAATTTTATTAGTACGAATTGATATTTGATAGAAAACATAAAATGCAGAATGTTCATTTATCCGAAAATGCAAATGTTCGAAAAAGTATTTGTCATAAATATTTTGGCGCGATTTTTAAAATTGCCCTATTGCAATTTTTTTCATATTTTATGATTAGTCAATTTCAAAATTCGCACTAAAATATTTCTGCCGGATACTTTTTCGGTCAATTGAAATTTCGGACAAATGAACATTCTGCACTTCAAGTTTTCTATCAAATGTCAATTCGTAGTAATACAATTTCGGACAAATGAATATTCTAGTATTTGAAAATTCGATTAACCTAAAATTCCGTGAAATAAAAATTCTTCTAAATTAAAATTCATTTAAGATCAAAATTCGGATTAATTTTCCTTCGATTGAAAAAATATTAGAAAACGTGAAATTTCGACTAAAAGAAGATGCTTTTTTATTAAATTCTATGAAATAAATGTTCTAAATAATTATAATTTTAGAACTTAATTATAAGTCCCGAAAAAATTTGATATAGATTTTTACTTCTTCAATGTTTTTCTGCTTTAATTTCTAATACTGCTTTAGTTTTTAAATAGATTTGGGATTGTATTATTTATTTCTACAGATTGTTAAATAAAATAATAAAATTGTAAATTAGTAAACATTTTAACTATAATTATTTTACTAATATATCAATCAATTATATTTTACTAATCTTTATTTTTAAAGTAGATCAGACGGATAAATGATAGAGAAGTGCGAATTAGGATTTCTAGACCAAAAATCCAATCAAATCGAATCAAGAAGTCTCATATGGAATCAAATATTATTCGAATTTGAAAGAATTTGCATTAAAATAAAGTATTTTTACCATTTTTGTGAATTAAAACTTAGAAAATATTTGGAATTAAATTTTGTTCAACTATTTGACTCAATAATTTTCAAAAAAAATTGCATATGAAAATATTTGTTGTAATTAAACAAACTGTTAAATTATTTGACTTAACAATTTTCCAAAAATTATCCTTTGATAAGTTTTTTTATATGGTAATATTAAAAGCTTTTGTCCACTTCAAATTATAAAATTTATTAAACAGCTGAATTAGAATATTTTTATAAAGCTAACTTAAAAAATTAAGGATAAAAGCTTCAATATTTCTTTTTAAATCTAAAATACTTTCAAAAATTGGTTTTAGTAGACTAACTTTAAAAATTTGTATAAGTTGATTATCTTATTTGATAAGAATATTTATTTCAAATTAAAAAAAATTCCTTGTTTTAACAAATTCCTTAGGGTCAAATAATTAATAAGTTTTTTTGAAAATTTTTAATGATGCCAGCAAAATAATTTAAATAGGTCAATTTTTGCAGACATTTATAGGACTATTCATACTTAAAATAAAATAAATTTTAATTTAACAAGAAAAAAACCGGGGAAAAAATGGAAATAACCGGGAATTTTGTGGGACCAAATTAGTAGACACCCTGTTAACATAAAATAAACAATTAAATTGATCTAAATTTTCATAATATTTTTAGGCTTTAAAAACAATCATTAATTAAAATTGTAACATAGCCTTTAAAAAAACGTCATTGCTTTAGGAGCCATCGAATTGTATTTGTATTACGGGTAGAAAGATATTCTTTAAATAGGAAACGATTATCTATACTGTTGGCAGGGAATTACATTTTTATCGTTTTATAAAAATATTTATAACAAATAAGTGGTTAATTTTAGGCTCATATGTCTAGAATAATTGAATTTATTATTTTTAGATGATATATATAGGTACAATAATAGATGGAACATGAATTCAAAGTTCACCTAAAAAATTACCTAATTTAGCGTAATTCAGAAATTATTTACAGAAAGATGAATTTATTAAAGTAAGTTTTAACTTACTCAATTTAAAGTAATTACTTTGAACTTGTTGAATGTTATAAACTACCTTCAAAGTATAAACAAATATATATAGTTTTAACCTGAAAATACAAGACAATTTTTAAACTTTATTATTTCCAAAAATATTTGCAGGACCAACTCAAAACTTATAAGGCGAGTAAACTTATGTTTAACTAAAATGTTCCGGAAGTGCCGTATTTTTGTAACGCCTTATAATAAAATTTTATTAAGTTGCAAAATTTGCGACAATGAAGAAAATTTAAAAAAAAGCCAAGAAAATTTGAAATTAAATTATTTTTTAGGTGAGCTTTCAATTCACATTCATAACAGTGAAAAATTACTTTGAATCGGTCCTAGCCTAAGTTGTTTATCATAAAAAACTAAAAAAAATGTGTATTAAATCCCCCCTCCCCTACCCCCAAAATTTCATTTTAGAGATAAAAAACAGTTTTCTGCAGTTTTTGTATAAAATGTACTATTAAAAAATACCATCGAATCTTTTCTGAAAGTATCAATATTTTTAAAAATTGCTCGCGACCACTTTGGTTGAAATAAAATGATTTGACCCCACTCTTTCAAACAACGATATTAATTTTATCTTTAATTATTAAATTTCGAATTAATTATTGTAGTAAATTTATAATAATAATTAATTACCCATCTACTACTGCTAAAGATATATAATCAGCCGGATGTAGATCATCAGGCGTTTGTCCATGCCACATTATTAAACCATTTGACTTATTAGTTGAAATTTCAAAACCCAACACTTCTCGTTCTTCTTCATGACTCATTATCGATCTATCAAGTTCTAACCAACCGTCACCTTTGAAGGCAACATCATAAGAAAACTCTGCAGCTGCAATTTCAAAAAAAATATCTGTAATTACATTTCAATGAACCTAATGTTAAAATTTACACTTTTTACCTACTTTTTTCACAATTTTGTCCACTGTAACCAAGACGACAATCGCATTTGTAAGATCCCTGCAAATCGGTACAAGTACCCCCATTTCTGCACGGAACTAATAATTCGCACTGCTTGAGAACATTTTCACAGTTTCTACCCACATATCCATATTCACACGTGCAAGAATAGTCGTAAATATTTGTACTCTGACATAATCCGTTTTTACAAGGATTAGAAATACAGGGATCATACTGAGTTGTCATTGAAACTGGCAATTGTGTTGTTGAAATTGTATGAGAAGATGTTTGATTTTCATGAGTTGTTGAGCAATCTTCTACGTTTACCGAGTCAATTGGTGATTTTAGTAAATCGATGTTCATAGAAGATACTTCCAACTGTAAAAAAACAATGCGAAAAATACACAGGGTGTCTACTAATTTCGTCCCACAAAATTCCCGGGTTTTCCCAGTTTTTGTTCCTATTTTTTCCGGTTTTTTCTCTTGTTAACTTAAAATTTATTTTACGTATAAATAAACCTACAAATGGCTACAAAAATTAAAGCCAACTGTTGATAATTGAAGAAAATAATTGAGAATTGAAGAATTAAATATTAAACTTTACAAAAAATAATAATTAAGAATTAAAACAAACAATTAATAATGAAAAGAAATAATTAATAATGGAAAGAAATAATTGAACAATGACAAAGATATTTGTCAATTAGAAAGAAAATTTAAAAAAAAAAGGAAATATTAATCGACAATTGAAGAATAATTGAAAAAATTGAACAATGGTTATTAAATTCAAAGAATATAATTAAAAATTGGTCAACTAGATAGAAAATCAAAAAAAAAAAATTTTTAATTTAAGTTAATAATTCAAAGTTGAAGAAATAAATTGAAAATTAAATAATGAAATTAAAATCAGAAAAACACAGAATTATTGAATATTAAAAAAAACAATTGAAAATTAAGAATTAAAATTAAAATTCGAGTACAATAATTGAGAATTAAAGAAAATTACTGAAGAATTGGATTGAAAAAAGAAGAAAATAAATTATAATTAAAAAAAAAATGGAAAATGCCAGGAATTATTTAATATTGAAGAAAACATTAAAAATTGAAGAATAGAATTATTATTAAAAGAAATTAATTGAGAATTGAAAAAAATAATTAAACAATTGATCAATTAAATTGAAAATAGAAGAAAATTATTGAAAATTGAAGGAGGTTTTGAAACATGAAATAAATAACTAATAATTGAAAAAAGTTGAAATTACTGAATATTGAAACAATTGAAAATTGAACAAAATAATTAAAAATTAAGAAAATAATTGAAAATAAGAAAGTACTTAAAAATTAAAGACAATATTTGAAAACTACAGAAAATTTTAGAAATCGACTGAAATAATTGCGAATTTCGACAAAATTAACATTCTCACTTTATCAATTTAAAAAAAAAAGAAAAAAAAATTTAAAAAAGCTGAGAATTGTTAAATTTTGAAGAAAATTGAGAAGAAATTAAAAATTGAAAGAAATTGAGAAATTGAAAGAAATATGAAAAAATTATTGGAAATTAAAGAAAATAATTGAAATTTAAGAAAAAAAATTGGAAATAGAAGAAAATAATTTAGAATTTAAAAAAAAATCATTGTAAAAAGCCTAGAGTTATTCAATATTGAAAAAAAAACAATTGAAAATTAAATAATGGAATTGAATGTCGAAAATTATAATTGAGAATTAAAGAAAATAATTCAAGAATTAAACAATGGGATTGAAAGTAAAAGAAAATAAGTTATAATTGAAGAAAAAAGAAATTGAACAACCCAGGAATTATAAAATTTGAAGAAAACAATAAAAAATGAATAATGAATAATGAATTTAAAGAAATTAATTAAAAATTGTAGAAAATAATTTGAAATTGAAGAAAATGTGATTTTATGAAAATTGTTGAATAATAATTGATGAATTGAATTGAAGTTTCAAAAACATAATTGATAATTGAAAAAAAATATTGAAAAAAACTGAGAATTATTGATTATAGAAGAAAATAATTGAAAATTAAATTAAAAAATTGACAAATAAAAAAAATAATTTAGAGTTGAAGAAAATAATTAAAAATTGATTAAAGTAATTGAAAATCGTAGAAAATATTTCAGAATTAAAGAAATTAGTTGGAAATTGATGAAAATAATTGAAAATTGAAGAAAATAGTAGAAAATCGAAGTAAATAATTCAAAATGGAAGAAAATAATTGAAAATTGTAGAAAATAATTGGAAATTGAAGAAAATAATTAAAAATTGAAAGGAATAATTGTCAGTTGAAGAAAATTATTGTGAATTTCTGAAAATAGTTGAATAATTGAAGAATTGAATTAAAGCTTCAAGAACGTAATCGATAATTGAAAAAAAAATATTGAAAAAAGCCGAGAATTCTTGAATATCGAAGTAAATAATTGAAATATGATGAAAATAATTGATAATTGAAAGCACACAATAGAAATTCAATCAATCAAATCAATAATTTGACTTTTTCATGTTCAATGTCTTTCATTGTTTCTGCGGTATTGTTAGCGTTAAGAAAAAAAAAACAGTAGACAAACATCTATATTTCATGAGAATATATTAAATTATATTTTAATTTTTAACGTACATTTTTTATTTTTCAATTGCATAATTGTCGCATAATTACACAAAATTTAAACGCCTAATCAGATTGGTTCAAAATGCATAAAGTTATTATCTTTATTTATAAAACAAATTGATATATTAGTCAAATTTATTAGCTCAGAAAGAAAATTTCCGGTTTTTCTCGGTCAATTTAAATTCCCGATTTTCCCGGTTAGTAGACACCCTGAATACAATACTCGAAACAGGTAAACTTTTAAAATAAAAACTTACTTCGTTTATGCAACCACGAAAACTTAAATCCACTCCTAAGTCTTTATTGACTGTAATTTCCCTTCTATCGACTCCTCCAATGTATAAAGGAGTGTTTAAACTCATTGTTCGAGCTGCTCCAGGAGATCTTCCTTCAACAGGTGGTTCTCCGTGAACCGACAAAGATCCCTGCTTATAATCTCTGTTGATAGCAACGTGAGTCCAAATTCCAGGCTGAACAATTATATTTGATCTTATGACCGCCATTCCAGAACCAACATCAAAGCGAAACTCGACATGACTATTTTTTATAATCACAGCTGCAAAATCACCAAGTCCTTCCTCACTTTGAGAAACATACATCAGAATACCGTCGCTGTCGTCACTTGGATTAAAATTCATTGCTAGCTTCAATCTGAAAATCAATAATCAATAATGAGTGAAATTTTAGAGAGTTATCAAAAGCAGAGGCTCACAGCTTGTAAACTGCAGAAAGTTGGTAAACATAGCCATTTAAAAAAATGTGTATTCCAGACTCAAACATGATTTTGTTAAAAATGTGCCCCAAGGCTGTTGAAAAAAAAACTGATGCAAAAATGAACCTTTTCATAGAGCCAGCGAAGCCAATACCTTTCAAAAATCCCTGGTTTTTTGTAAATTCCCCCGAATTTTATTTCTACTTGGAAATTATAACAAGTTTTAAATGCTTGAAAGTGTTATTCAAATTATTAAACAAAAACAAAATCTCGGAGAAATTTTCTTGCAATAAGCAAACCAAAAGTAAAACAAATAAAAAAGTGAGAAATAATGTTTAAAATAAAATAAATACCAATGCAGAAGCTGTAAAAAATGATAAACAAGACTCACCTGTTTTACAAAAAGGTCTATCGTGTATTTATAGTAATAAAATTAAAAATGCTAAAAAAACTAAGAAAACTATAAACAATGAAAAGCTAAGCTTGAAATAGTTTGAAATAAAATTTGATCAATTGTAAAATATTTATTTATTTTTTATATTATATATTAATTAGGCTTCATAAGCCTACTGAGTATATCGATGTTCGGTCCTATACAAAAGATGTAACAAATAATGTATAGACTAAGTATGTAAGTACTGACGATGACATATTTCAATAATTGATATTATGTTTATACACACAACTGGCTGGTGCTATTGTTTTAAAGTTTTCTCTAAGCAACTGTATCTTTGTTAAATGCGACTGATTTGGCAGTGACATCACGTCTTATATTGTTAATAATATTAATAAATCTATTATCTCTGACGTGCTACATGTATTGATTAAAAAGCTGTACAAAAGAAATAACTAATAAAATTAATAATTAATTAAAGTTGACTGGAGTCCTAAAATTATAGCACCGTGAGTTTCACTTTGAATAACTAGGCGAAATACATGTTAAGCACGCTTTTATCAATATAATATAATTATTTATAAAAAAAACGTAATCTAAAGCTAAATATCGTTTCTTAAAAAAAAAAAAAAAATCGATAAGGCCAATATATTTCTGAGAGCAAAGCCTTATTATCAAAGACTAATAGAGTTTTGCGACTTAGAATGAGAGCGACAATCTAGAAATTAATAATTGACTTGCAGGATTGTCAAGTATCGCAAAGGATACCAGAAAATTATGATTCAAGTGCATTAATTTCGTGCTAAATTTAATGTTTTGTGTAGTGCGAGTTTTGTGGTAGTAGCCTGGATCTCGAGTGCGATCGTGTGTGCGATCGTTTTTGTTTTGTCGTGTACTCATTGCCCCTGAAAATAATGTTAAACTATTAGGACCGTGCAACCTCTATTACTATATAGAAGTCAGTTAGCTTTTGAATGGAAAAATAATCTCAGGTTAACGACAAATTCTTTTCATTCCTTTTTTTTACAAACTATTACGTACCCGATACAAGTTATGTCCATGTTACAGAATTATTAATTGAAATGCAATTAATATTAATACTGATTGAAATTTAGGTAATTAATCGAAAATATTGATAAGAAAGAAAATTATTTAATTATTCATGCTTATTTGTCTTTTAGTCTTTAGAAAGAATAAAATAACGATAGGATAGAAAAAAGTGATAAACGTTGTTTATAAACGAAAAGTGCAAATGTCTTTTATATTACAATATTTCTTGGTTTTTAATCTTGAGGTTATTTTTAATTTAATTTGGAGCTAAAAAGAATGTAAAGTTAATGAGAAGTAAAAATTCAAATTATATAAAAAGATGATAAAGTTATTGTAAAATGATTAAATAAAAAAGATAAAATATGTACATTTTAATGATAAATGATTTTTCAAGCATAGAGTTGGAGCTTACCGTCGAACAGCTTTTGGTGTTTGATACGCGAGATATGATCTTGTATCCCGGAATAATGGCTTGTGAATGTTAACTGTTCGCTCGCATCTCGATCCCGTTTTTCCAAACGGACAGTAGCATACGAAGCCTGTCTCTATATCGACACATTTACCTTCTCCACATGCTCCTGTAATTGTGATAATATTTTTGAATTTATTGCATAAAATCAGGGATCTTAACGAAATTAAGGACCTTTTTGAGTTCTTTGAAAACATCTAGATCATGCCATTAGAATTCTTTAAAGATTTATATCAATTTATCAAATGTAAGGTAAATAGTAAAAGTTGTATGGCATTAAAAGAACAAACAGTTAAAAACTAATTTTGACATTTTATTCCGTACAACTATTACTTTCTTAACATTTGGTGTATGGATTTCAATCTTTAAACCATATTCTATTTTATTGACATATGCTAAATGTTTTTAAATATTTGAAAAAAACCTCTAACGTTGAGAAGGCCCTATAAAATACATTTCTAACTTCTTTTTCGCAAGGACAATGACAGAAAAAAATGACAGAAAATTATTTCCACTATTTTTTATTGAACCTTATTCTTATTGAAGGGAGAATTGCTGCAAGAAAATAGAAAAATGTTGGAAGTGTACTGTATTTATTATTCTGGAATTTGTATACATATAATATAGAACATTCAACGAATACAATATTTTTTTGAAAATGTGGCTTGCAGTATTAAATTTTGAAAAATATCAGCGTTGTTCGCCAAATTTGAACTTAATAAATTGTAAGGAGAAATAGGTGCAGCCATTATTGCTGTAAGGCATCAGATTAGTTAAAAAAAAATATGCGCAAAAACTAACCTAATTTTGTAAAACAACCTTGCCATTATAATGCGTTATTGGCGCATCTTTTTTTTATTGAATTTTGATGCGCATAAACTAACCTGATATCTTATAACGACCATGGACGTGTGACATACAATTTTCAGAATAATAAATATACATTCAGTACATTTCCTTTTTTCTTCATTATCCTTTTCTTTTACAACAATTATAATCTTTTTTATATTTTAACTACTTTCTTTAACTTCACTATCTTGCATTCGGGAATTTTACGTCAATTCATAGTTTTTTGGTCCATGGACTAAAAATTTATTGTCCATGGACAATAAATACCAACAACGATGAACAATTGCAAAAATGACTGACAAAGGTTACGATTCATTAGTGTTACAAATAAATATACCAAAAGAGGAAATATTACTGATAATGACGAACGTTAAAATTGATAAACACTGATTATTGTCACTGATGATTATACAGATAAGAAAACTAATTGTGCCGACTTCTATAATAGCAATCAACACTGGTGATGATAATATTGACGATGATAATAATTTATGAATGTCACTCATGATTACTCAGAATGTTAAAACATGGCAAATAATGATTACCATTGGTGATAACCACTGACTATGATGATAATCGAGTATTAATACTGTTGATTACAGTTAATTAGGAATCATAAATGATATAATGAAAAAGAATATCAATGATGATTACCGGCAATGATTACTAATGATAATGACAACTTATTATTGTCCTTTATATCTACAGAGGACTAGAAAAAATTATGAATAATGATGATCATTGGATATAATGACAACTAACGATATCATGTAGCAACCATTAGTCGTTAAGTGGCTTCAAAGTTAATGATCGTTGTTATTAGTAATATTTTTTTCATCCCCTATAGATATAATAAAGGACAATAATAAGTTGTCATTATCGTTAGTAAACATCGCCGGTAATCATCTTTGATATTCTTTTTCATTATCAGTTATGATTCCTAATTAACTGTAATCAACAGTATTAATAATTAATTATCATCATCGTTAGCCGCTATAGTCAATGGGTATCATAATCTGCCATGCTTTCACATTCTGAGTAATCATGAGTGACATTCAAAAATGATTATCATCGTCAGTTGTCATCACCATTAGTGATGATTGCTGTTATAGAAGTAGGCATTTATCTTATTATTATCTTTATTATTTTCTTATCTGTATAATCATCAGTGACAATAATCAGTGTTTATCAATGTTAACGGTCGTCGCATTATCAGTAATATTTCCTCTTCCCGTATATTTATCTGTATCATTAATGAATCGTCACCTTTATCAGTCATCTTTGCCAATGTTCATTGTTGTTAGTAGTGGTCATGATTTCTTACCATGTGTAGTAGTACCTAAAACTACTTTTCAGAACTACTAATTTCAGTGCCTAAAACCACTTTATAACATAACTTCATAACATTTGAATCTGTAATTCATGAATTTAAACGCATTATATTTAAATTTCAACAATAATTTTAATATTGTCATAAAAATTTAATAAAACTCTTTAGTCTTACCTGGATAACAAGACTGGCCTACAGAATCGCAATGATGACCACTGTATCCTGCACGACAAAGACACCTGTAACCGTGTTTTACAGACGCTTCTTGACAAATTCCCCCGTTTCTACAATGATTTTCAGCACAAGTTTCGCAGTTTGTTATTCCGGTACTTTCTGTTTGATCTCCCATCAAGTCAACATGAGTTTCTCCAATAACTATCTTACTGATACATCCAACAAATCCTTTCACGTTGTTTCCAAAAGTTCGACGTCTTACGTACTCATTGACTGTTTGATTTCGTGGAACACCACCAACATAAAGGGGTTCTTTAAGATCCAGTGTTTGCTTTCTGCCTGATGCAAAGACAGTGAAAGGACCCTCTCCATCGACGAGCATACTGCCTTCTTTACGGATTCGTTGGATTTTAATTGTATGCCACGTGCTGAGAGAAATCGATTTGTTTGCTCGTACTTCCGCTGGACCGGAACCAAGCTCAAACCTAAATCAAATATTTTTAATAAACAAGACAAACTAAGTGATCGAAATAATTATTTAATCATCAACTCTTACGTTAGAACTGGATATCCTCCGACAATAGCAAGAGAGAGGAAGTCTCCCCTTCCGTTAGGAGTCTCGTCGTTATAAAGAATCAGACCATCGTAGCTTTCCGTCTTAAAGGATACTTCAATATTAAATCTCAGTTGAACGTCGGTTAAAGGTGCAAGGGCGATGTAACTATGTGGAGCTTGATGGAAGTATGGCACAACTCCAGTTACGACTAGAATATTTGGAACCTCAAGTGTCTCAAGACCATTGTCTGCCACACAAATGTATGTTCCTGCATTTTCAGCCTTGACATTTTGGATCCTTAATGTATTCTATTAAAAATAATTGAATTAGTTAGTTAGAATCGATCAATTTATTTCACCTACATCAAATTAATGATGACTTTTAGTTATAAAAACAACTTACTTCGTGCGGATCAATATTGGATGGCATTTGTCCCTCGAGTTTTTTCCAATGGAATTTCAAAGGAGGGTCCAAATTGGGGCTACAGTCCATCTCAATATCTGATCCGTAAGGGAAAGATACGGTTTCGATTGCTGGAGCATCAGCAGTACCACCTGTTTTATTTTATATAAACAATATTAAAACAAGTGTTAAAGTTAAGTTGTGGAAACATCTTAAATATTTTTACTTACACATTGTCAGATCGCAAGCAATAAACAAAGTAATTTATACTCTATTAATATTTTGTATTTCATTTATTATTTTCATCAATTTCAAAATATTTTATTTTCATAGTTTATCGATTCACTGATTTATTTATCAACTAGTTTATTGATTGATTGACTGATTACCTTGAACAACAAGATTGTACTCTCCATCTAAAGTGCTTTCATGACTTTCTACTGTACACCTGTAAGTTCCACTGTCACTCACTGCTGCATTGGAAAGCCTTAAAGTGCCTCCATAAGCTCTTGCATTATGTGGCAAACTGATTTCATTCAGTTTAGACCAGGAATATCGAGGATTTTGAACACCAGAACTTGCACAAATGAGGTCAACTGTGTCTCCAATATTGACAAGATCCTGAGTTGGTTTTACGGAAATAGAAGGTGCAGTAGCAGCTAAAATCAAAAAATGTTATTAAAATTTCAGAATTATATTTCATTCTGGTATCCACAAAATGCATTTGAATTCCCTTTCTAAAAACATTGAAAACACCATTCTTGGTCCTTAAAAAATGTTTATTTCATAACCTATGTATTATTACTTTTTATCCAAATATTTTATCCTTATAATTTAATTTTGATTTTTTAATAGTTTTCGACATTTTCTTCAAAAGGGAATTTTAAATATTTCCAAAGCGTTGTTAGATAGAGATGTATACATATTTTTTGTACAATTCAATTATTACGATTCACAAAGATTAAATTTTTTAAAAAAAGGAAGAACTAATGTGTTAACAAATCTATTCAGGAAAATATTTAAAATAAATACATTTTCTTTTAAACTAGAGAATTTGCTACGAGACAAACAGACATGAAGACTAAACTAGAACCCCGTTTAAAGTTTCGAATTTTGAAAAAAAGTCAATGTTTCCATCGTTAAAAACATTTTAAACAAATTAAACAGGGTATATATATTCACATACACATAAATTTGCTAAATTTATACAAAATTAAATTACAAATTAGAAAATTAATTTTGGAAAAATATTCCACCTTAGAATGAACTTTTTAAGAATTCAGCATATTTTCTAACTTCCTACAAACTCGTGCATTAAAAATAATAAAACTAATAAACTTATTCACCAAAAAGAAAATGGGTCGGTGTCATTTTCTCCAAAACTCAATTGACAAAGTCTCCAATAGACCAAATAGGCCAGAACCTTTAACTTCCCGAATATCCATTTATCAAAATATTAAACCTCCCAAATCTCCATTTGTGAGAATATTTAATTCTCCGACTACTAAACAGAAAGAATTTGCATCTGTCCGACCAAAGGAATTCAGAATTGCTAAAACAGCTTTCTGATTGGCTGGTAATGTTTCCGGAAAAATTACCAACCAATCAGGAAGCTCTTTTAGCAATTTTACATTCCTTTACGTAAAGATACGTAAAGTTAAAAGTTCTGTCAAATGGAGTTTCGGGAAGTTTAATATTCTGACAAATAAATTTCCGTCTATTGGAGATTCTTTAAACTGATTTTTGTAGAAAATGATGGCTACCCATGAAAATGAAAAAACCGAAATTTGGACATGTTTCTTAAAGCACAATATTTAAAAAAAAATGCTATGTTAACAATTTTGTCTAATATTAGAACTTTAAATAAGTATATACAGATTGTTATTTAAATGGATAACTCAGAAACATTTGGTACAGAAGTGTGCAACATAAAAATTGGCCTGTGAACCAGGAGGGGGAAACAGCAAAAGATAAACTACAAAAAATAAAAAATATGGACGTCACACGACACACAGAACTCAAAACAAACCACGTCGTTGCTGAAGAATTTGACGGAATCGCGTGATGCGGCAGAAGCGTTCGTCAGTACCGTCGATGCACTGAGCATAGCCGTCGCAAAAGTAATCCAACGGAATGCATAGTAGACGTCTGCATTGATAATCCCCGTGTCTGCACTGCGATCGGTATACTGGCATGCAATCCGCAAGCAAATTAACTACTAAATCATAACGCGAGCTTTTTAAAAAAACCTAATCTGACGGATGACTGATAGAACCATGGTAGCGATGATCCTGTCGTAATTTTATTTATTTCTTTATCACCCAACACCACTTTGTTAATAGAATGACAAGCTTCATGATAGTTGTGTTAGTCTTATATCATTATTTTTAACTCAATTTTATTCTAAATTCAATATCAGAAAAATTATTCCATTTTAAATCCATTGTAACGCAGATTCAAACAGTGAAGCTTACCAATTTTTATGTTTTAGAAATTTAGAATTTGGTTTTTTTATTTTTTATTTAGGCCCTGGCGGATTAGAAATAGACAAAACGTGAAAAAAGTTGACCGAATTTGTCGAAAATTTCAAATTTGTATTGAAAAATGTAGAAATTGACCTTGGTAATAACTAATAAAGTCCTAATAAATTTCTTAATGTTGTCACTTACGTAAAAAACAATCGTAGCAATTTCCATGAAAATCTAACTTCATTGTATTAATTTAAAGCTTTTCAAACCACCCCGCTCATTTCGACCAATGATACGACTTTCTAGAGAGTTGCGCAGATGCGCAAAATCTGACCAGTAATTTTCGTCTGCTTGTTGTGTTTCACGCGTCATTTTTGAGATACAGAAATTATGAAAAATCTACATATTTTACCATTCTTGCACGAAGTTTTTTGTGTAATATTAATCAAGAGTTATTGTAGATTAATTCTCTCTTTGAAACTCTTTTCGTCTTTTTTTAACGAACATTTAAAAAAAATTAACCCAATACGTTACATAGAACAGAAGATATAGGAATTTGAATCTTTTTTCAAAATTTTGACATTCAGAAACAAATGCATATTTTGATTAAATATTACATGGATTTTGTTACTTTAGATGTCTATTACAAATTTCCAAACTATCATTATATTTCGTTTGGTTACTCCGAAATAATGCAAATGAACAGTGGAATCGCTCTCAATAGAACTTTATTAGTTAATCTTGAAATCATTTTTTATATTTTTAATTCTTTGAAATTGCTTTAAGTCTAATTTCGAACTCGTGCCTTATTATTTTAATTGATTTGTAAAACCATTTTATGTAATTCATTACCAACATTAAAATATAATCAGAGACCGCATATTTTATCACGATTTATCCTTAAAATAATTTCGCAAAGCTGAATTAAAATGCACGTGGTCCGGATTTGAGAATTAAACTAAAATTAAAAAATGTAGCATTTGAGACAAGGACAGAAAAATAATGTCAACTTTGTCAGAGTTTGTCTTTCTAATTCGCCAGGATGTTATTAAAACAGGGTCAATTTCAACAAGAATTTGAAGATATTAAAGACCCCGGGAAAATTTTGATAAAAATGTTGCAAGGCAGGAAAGCAAAAAATTCAAAAGCCAAATCATCAAAGGAAGCTAGAGCCAATTTGTTCACTGCGAACCTCGGCGTTGCTTTATAAAAATTGTTTGAAAGAAAACATAGCATGTGGAACAATAAAATCATGATAGCATAAGACGCTTATTTATAATTCTGAATACTTACGGCTCACGTTTAAGTTTATAAAATCGCTCGATACACCGTTTTCATTACTCGTTTTGCAAGTGTATTGTCCACTGTCTTCTGGTTGAACATAGAAAAGTTCCAGGTAATCGTCACCTGCTCGTGAATGTGATGGTAAAGGTTGACCCTCTCTACTCCATTGAATAACAGCTCTTTCTTGAACAACACACCTCAATCGAACAGTATTTCCCGCAAATGTTGACACATCTCTTTCCAGAGCTCGAACTACGTTACCTTCGTTTTCTACAAATATTTACATTCATTATCATTTTGTATTAGTAAATTGCACATTTATAATTATATTATCTTTTTATAAAGTTCAAAATATTTTTTCATCGTTTTCCAATTATTTATTTTTTCAAATCTTGCTCTGAAAATGGTTTTTTCAAGGTTGGTAAAACTATCGGAAAGTAAAATTTTATAGACTCAATTAGCGAGTGATACAAGACATAACGCATGGGGTACTGATTAAAATATATTTACCGAAAGAGAATAAAAATTGAATAATAAATAAATCGTAGTAATCTCTTATAAAAATTTATGCCGGAAAATTGCTGGAAAAAAGAACTGGAGAAAATTACGTAAATTTATTTTCAAAAAATAAAAATCTGAGACTTAACCCTCGACTTAACCTCACTTTTCTGCAAAACTATATAAAAACCTGCCATAAACGCAAAATTAATTTGCATTTTTCGCATCATCTGGAAAAAGTATCATACACACAACTCCGTTAGAAAATTGATTTTACTCGTGTGATTTCTGCTGTCGCTGCGCTCGAAGCAGTGAACCTCGTTTTTGTAAAATCACTCTTATATCTCTACTTGTCGTACAATATATGTATACTATTAATTTAATCATTTATTTCAAAAAGTTCTCTACCGTTTACTAAAACTTCCGCAACAGCTTTTGCACTTCCTGCTGAATTGGTGGCAATGCATGCGTATCTTCCAGCATCAGAATAAGTAATTCCATGGAACTTGATGTATCCCCGATCCCTTGTCACGGAATTAGGCATATTTCGCCCAACAGCTGTCCATTCAATATTGAGAGGTTCATCTCCTGTTGCTTGGCAGAGGATACTTGGATTTTCACCAGGACGAACAATTTGTCTTGTTGGATTCAACTCGATCCTGGGAACAGCTAAAAAAAGATATGAAATTCGTTAGAAAATACTATTATAAATAGGATAGTAATTTTAACGATAAAGAGTCGACGATAATAAAAAACGAACAACAATAATTAACAAACATTCTCTCCAGCACTTACAAACAACTTCCAAAATTGATTTAGCTTCGAATAAAACTGAACCGGAACGGTCAAGTCCAAGACAAATATATTCGCCTTCTGCTTCTTTTGTTACTAAAGGTATGGTCAAGATTCCTGCTTGAATTGTACTTCCTTGCGGCAATGGAAGATGTCCACCTCTCTTCCAGTCAAGATAGATATGTTCAACGTCCCTTCCTTTTAATTGGCAACGTAATTCGACTTTTCCCCCAGTAGGTATTTTATTAAATGTGTCCTCGATGACTACTGAATTTGGATTCTGTTCAAGAGGACAGAGAGTAATAAATAATTCAATAAATCATCTTAAATATAATATATATTTAATAGTTCAGTATTTAGCAGTATCCTTTTTTTTAATCAAATACTTACGCTAGAAGATGGAGGATAAACGATATCTTCATGACAAGGCTGATCTCCTCGACAAGGCGCTGGAGGTTGATCGATAATGTCTTCGTCGACTTTGATATGTACACTTTCTTCTGAAACTCCTGCGGAATTCGTTGCTTGACATGTGTAAGTAGCTTCGTCATCAGGAGATACAGAGTAAATTTCATAAACCGCATTAGTTCCTGACCTACTGAAAGGATCCCTAGAATTACAAAATCAAATTGATTGATTAAAATCTTGTTTAGTAAAGCAATTTGTAATTTTGTTACTTTTTACAAAATGACTATTAAATAAAGATTTCTCGTGAATCATATTACTTAATCAAAAAACATATATCCTTGTACTTACGACAATGACAAATCCGTTCGCTTACTCCAAACAATGTTCGGTTGAGGTTTGCCCGTAGCCGAACAGACCAATTTTACTCTATCACCTGTTTTCACATTCAAAATTCCGCTATTTGGACTAATGTTAATAATTGGTCTAGATTGCACAACAATCTGAGCAGTCAAAGAAGCCCTGCCAACTGCATTTGTAGCTGTGCAAACATATTGACCCTCGTCGGCGAAACTGACATTCGTCAATCGTAATAATCCTCCTTGCATTTGTTCAGTGTAGTGCGAGAAAATTCGACCATCTTCACGGGACCAATGAACTTCTGGAGTGGGAAGACCTTGGGCTCGACATTGCATATCTGCAGAACCTCCCATGAGGACAGTTTGAAGTTTACTTGGGTACAGTTCCACAACCGGCGCTTGGCGTTCTGTAAAAATAACATAAAATCTCCGTATCACCATTTTGTCAATCGAGTTGTTAAATAATCTAATGAAATTTTTATAAAACATAACCCTGACGAAAGTATCGGATTGGATTTCAATCAGGTTTTTTACAAGGCATTCCCAAATTTGTTTCCGAGCCAATCAGTTTTTATCCGAATCTAAAAATGGATGCAATCTGTTGAAAATTACAACTTATTCAAACTGGATAAAATTCAATCCCTTACTTTCGTCAGGGAATAGTTGTTAAAAAACATAATAATAGTTATTCAAATAAGGAATTTTAAACAAAACTAGTTACTAACGTTCGACTTCAATCATGGCACTAGCTTCGTAACTAGATCTTGCATTACTGACACGACAAATATAAATTCCTCGGTCACGAACTTGGATGTTGTAGAATTTCAAAGTATCTCCCATCTCCTGAGCATTAGGACCAAGAGACGTTTCTCCGTGTTTAGTCCACTTGAATTGCATTCCCTGTTCTCCGGAAACGATACACCTAATCTCAGCGGATGTGCCCTGAGAAACTGTTTGTCTTTCAGGCTCGGCTTTCACAACCGGAACATCTTGCCTTGAAATGATTGTAATCCTCGCTGTCTCACTCTTGTCATATCCTTCATAATTAACTGCTGAACAGACGTAAATTCCGGAATCATGAGGTGTCGGGTTCTGAATTATGAGAACACCGTTGTGTTGAGTTGCAGAATGTGGAAGCGGTTGGTTTCCTGAACGAGTCCACGTGACTCTACTGTTCCTAGATGCTGAACAAGTGATTCTAACAGTATCTCCACTATTTCCGGTCCATTCTGGTGGCTCAAGGGTAACATTCATCGGAGAACTTGAAGTTACTGGAGGACGTTCTGAAAAAATATTCTATGCTGTAAATATCTTTTATTTCTATTTCATTTTATCTTTCAATTTTTTATGTCCATGACCTATATTAAAACATTATATTCTTTATTATGTAAATTATATTGAATCTGAATATATTTAACCTTATAATGGTACAAGATAGAAAACCATTAGATACTTACTTTTTACGTTGGAAAGAGAGAATAGTCTTACGATATAAAAGTGATAACCATGAAGCAAAAATCATTCAAACCTAGGAAGTAAACATCCTACAAATCAATACTAGAAGAATTTCATGGATGCCCGAAGGGTCAACAAGTCTTACTCTTTGGCAGTGACCTACATACGCACATCTAGCAGATAATTAAATTCGGAACAACCAGAGGGATCGATACTCAGGGTGTTGAGAATCAAAAGAAGGGCTTGATGCTCAAAGGAAGGGTTTACATACAGAGAGGGGATTGATAAGAAGAGGTTGATGCTTTGCATTAGGACCTATAAAATCTGAAACAGCAGTTCAGAAGTAAAGTATAGTTACTACCCAGCAGTCTTAATCAACATCAGTTCGGAGTTCTTAACCAGCATTCTTAGTTAACATCAGTGTTTAGTCTTAGTTTACATTAACAACAGTTCGGAAGCAGTAAAAATTAACATCATAACAGTACCAAGTCAAAGTTAAATTTAATTCCCAATTCAGTTAACTCAGTTACTCAAACATCAGAAGAAAATATCAGTTCACGTGATCAAATAATTCTGAAACCATTCAGTGCAGTAAAATCTTAGTTTCATCTCGAACTGTGATAACATAAAAGAAACCTATCAAGCTCAGTAATCCTGCAATGCCTTCCTTTAAAACTTTAAAAGTGTTGAACCTTTAACCTCGACACCAGTTGCAAATTCACTGCTATCTAGTGTCAACAATCATCCTGAGTAGAGATGACAATTTTATCATTTTTTACGAGATCTACTCCTAATCGTTCTCTCAAGGCATCAAGGACTACTATTTTTGGCATTTACACCCAAGATAAGGATAATCACAGATTTATCGTACACACGAATTTTTTTCTCTTTCCAAAGTAAGACTCAATGATAAAAACTTTTTTTCACTGTAAGATTTCCTCTCTTGCCAAGAAATAAATATTCTTAATAAACCTAGCTTGCTCATTGACTTCTCCTCAACCCAAATCAGATTCCCACCGAAACTGATTTAAAACGAGGAACTTAGGGAACATTTAAGAGGACTTCTTCTTCTGACTAACAAATTTGTTAATTCAATTAGTTGAATAATTAATTTAATGGAATTAAATTAATTTACCTTTGACATATAATACAGCAGTCACTTCATTAACTCCAATACTGTTTGTAGAGATACACTTGTACTCATCTTCATCGCTCTTCTTCACATTCGTAAACCTTAGAACTCCGCCGTGAACTCTAGTTTCTGGACTCAGAGGAGCGTTCGCTCGTAGCCATCTTACTTCCGGTTGAGGATTACCCGTAGCTTGACAACGGAATTCAAATTCTTCGCCTTCATAAACTTCTTTATACCGTGGTGAAATTTCCGCCCTGGGTTCAGTTTGAGTAGATCCTAAAACCAAGAAACCAAAATTATTCCAAGAAATTAAAATTCCTAAATTAAATTCATTCCAACTGTGTTTTATCTATTCCGAAATATTACCTGGTGAATTGTAATTCTTTGGAAAAGCTATACAAAAAATTGAAATGTTATGTTTCTGAATCGTGGTAACTTTCTAAATAAATATATTTACCTCCAACGGAAAGGGTTACGTTACTCGTGGCCACGTCGTATCCATCGGTAACTCGGCAAATGTAAACGCCACTATCAGACACAGTTACGTCTTGAATGACCAGCAGTCCACTTTCGTCATCAATACTTCTGCCAGGTGGTAATCTTCCTCCGTCTTTCTCCCATTTAATTCTCACGTGGTTCTGATATAAAGAATTTTTAAAATTATTTCAGTGTAATTTGAAACAAATTCAAACAAATATTAATAAACTAAATTCTACACGGAAAAAAGGTCTTGTAGAGTCCACAAATCCAATTTGTGGATTACACAAATAAGTACAATTGTGTCAAACGTAAGCTGATTTATGTCAGTCATAAGCTGTTTTGTGCATTCCACAAACTGATTTGTGTATTCCACAAATTAATTTAAGTATTTCACAAACTGAGCTGTTTGTGGAAACTATAATCTCTTTGTATATGGCACAAAAGTTTCTATCACAACTAAATAACAATCCTTCACAAATATTCTGACGTTTCGGCAACAACTTGCCAAAGAAATGTCTTTAACTATTAAATTTTTCACTATCAAAAAAATAAATTTCCTAAATTTCATTCTTCCTTGGAAATTTTGTACTTTAATTAAACTTACAGATTGTTTCGATTTTCCAGAGCAATGATATCTAACAGTGTTTCCAGTTTGAACGATTTGGAATGCAGGTTCTCTTATTTCAACAGTTATAGTTGGTTCGGGAGGATTTCCAGTGCCAACTGTCAGATTTTGAGACGGATTAGGGAAACCTGTTGAGAAAAAAATATTTTAATAAACCGATTCATTGATGATTTCAACACAGAAATACACATTATACACTTTGTAAGCTGTTTAAATACATATATACAAATTTTTACATAAAAGAATTTCAATCTGAATTATCATTCAAGAAAATCAAATTAATTGAAAATCAAAGTTCTCGGTTGAATTTAATCTGGAAGTTATTGCCATTTTATTTTAAAGCAAGATTGAAAATTCTACATGATAAATGCATCAACGATCACAAAAGCTTTATGAAACACAAATAATTTGAAGCAATAAATTTAAAGTATTGTATCTGTTTCTGCCCAGAAAGAAAATGAATAAGAAGCTTTACAAAATAGGATTTGAGTGATAGAGAGTGCGAGACAATTTGAAGACCCAGGGACGGACAAAAATACGAAAACCCTCGTCATCTAGTCCGCCAAACCTGGTTTCACGGACGTCATGATCCTAGCCAGTTCTTTTTCCTGACCGTCCAATATAAAACACTCGACAAAGAATGGAGTTTTTCCAATGTTGACACTCCAAACTCGATAACCACTGTACCTAGTCCAGTGCATAGGACTGAGATTAAAACCTCTAGCGGTTACTGGTTTTCCCTCGTAGGAAGACAATTTGAAAATGATCTTATATCTTTCTGCTAGGAGCTCGTAGTTGCACGTAAAACTGATGACGCTGTACGTTGGCATTTGAACATTCACGGGCATAAGACCTACTTTGAGCTCGCCTGATGCATGCAACATATTAATGCAAAAAATAAAAATTTGTGATCATGCTCATATTTTAATCAAGCTATTTCTCAAATCAATTAGTGCAATTTCAGTGCTGCATTAATATGGGATTTTAATTTTTTTAAATTGTTGCCACGTGCTGAAATTTAATACTTTGTACATTAAATTATTATACATCATTACGATTAGAGTTGTAAGTGATATGAAGTTTAATTAATTTTGAATGATCTATTAGTAAAAAATGTATGTACATTTTAATTAATTCTGATATATGCATTCAAGTTTAAGTATTAAAATAATGTTAATTGTTAATAATATTCGTAAATAATATTTACATATTAACCCAGTGGGCAAAAATCCATGTTCGTTCTAAAAACGTTTTAAGAACGTTTTTAAAACGTTTCATGTCGGCCAAATAATGTTCTGGAACATTATTCGAACATCCATGTTCCAATAACGTTCCAGAACATTATTTGGCCGACATGAAACGTTCTAAAAACGTTCTTCAAACGTTTTTATAACGTACATGGATTTTTGCCCACTGGGTAAATAACGTTTTAATGTTCGAAATACAGGGTGTCCAGTGACTGTTAAAACATTTTAAAATCCTTTTCAAAATTTTTTTTCACCTTGAGAACCTTAAAGTCATTTTGAATTTTAAAATAAGTCTTTAAACTACGATAAGTTGTTCAACTTTTTTCACTATTTAAAATTCCGTCATCTACTTTATCTATAAAAATTTTAATTCATTCAAATTTTAATCGATTTAAATTTGCATTGATATTAACATTTTAATTAATCCAAGTTTCGAGGGGTTGAAAATTGTTTTTAATTTTAATGATTCTTTTTAAATTTTAAACTTTGACTTTAATTATTTTCTTTAATATTCAATTATTTTCATCAATTTTCAGTTTTCATTAAATTAATTACTTTATCAATTATTTTTTCTATTTGAACAATTTTCTTCAATTTTCAAGAATTTTCTTCAATACTAGTTTTATTGCTTCAATGATCTTATTAAGATTTTCTTTACTTTCTTGAAACTTCGATTATATTTTTTATGATTCTCATCAATTTTAAAATATTGTCTTCAATTAAAAATACGTTCTTCAATTTTTTCAATGACTTTCTTCAACATTCAATTATTTTTATCATTTTGTATTTAGCTTCGCCTTTTTCAATCATTATCATCTTCTTTCAGTTCATTTCCTGGACCTTTTATTATTTTCTGCTAATTTTAATTATAGTTTTCAATATTTTCGATTCTGGTTTTCTGTATTTATTTTTTTCTATTCTTCCATATTATAAATATACTGTTTTATTGTTAGAATTATTTTATTGAACTTTTTTTCGATTTCTTAAAATGTCAATAGCATTTTTCAATTTTTTCAATAATCTTTGCCGATTTGTCATATTTTTCTTTGATTTTAAATATATTCTTTACTTTTTTAAATTATTTTCCTCAAATTTCAATTATTTTTTTCAATCGTCAATTGTCTTCTTCGATTTTCAGTTCAGCAAGTTTTTTAATTTTTACAATTATTTTTTTCAGTTTTCTATGTTATTCAATCTTTAAATTAATTTATTTAATTTGCAGTTATTTTCGTCAACGTTCATTTGCGTTTTTACAAGTTTAAATTAATTTCTCAAATTCCAAAAATATTTTCCAATTTTCAAAAATATATTCATCAATTCCCATTAACATCCTTTAAATTTTTAAATTATTTTTTTCAATATGAGATTTTTTTATTTATCAATTTAATTATTCATTTATCTTTAATTTCCTATTTGTGTCGTCATTTTTCAATTATTTTCTTAAAATTGAAATTATATTCTTGAATTTATTGAATTAATTTTTCCATCATTCAATTATTTTTAGTATTTTACAATCAGTGTCCTCATATATAATTTGCTTTTTCTTTAATTACATAATTTCTTCACCTACCAATTACAAATGCAAATTTAAATTATTCATTATTTTAATATTTTCAATTATTGTCTTATAATAAATTAGTTTTAGTTTTTTTGAAATGTTGATGTTATTTTTAAATTTTTAACTAATTTATTCATTTTTCAATAATTCTCTTCAATATTTAATATTATTCTGTTCTAAACATACCGTTTAGTATTTTTATTTATTTTTTAACTATTTTCTTTAATTTCTCAATTATGTTTGTCAATTTTCAATGGTATTCTTAACTTTTAAATTGATTTTTCAAATTTCAAATATATGCTTTAATTTTGAATTATTTTCCATAATTATTAAAATAATTCTTTGTACATAAATTATTTTTTACTTTCAATTTCTTTCATCATTTTTCAATTATTTTTTTAATCTTTAAGTATTCTTTACCAATCAAAATTATATTTACCAATTTATTATTGTTTTCTTATTATTTCGATTTTACAGAATTATCTTCTACTTTCTTCGATTTTTAATTGTTTTATGCAAATTTTAATTATAATTTTTAAATACTTTATTACATTTTTTTTTCTTGAAAGGTCAATTTTATTTGTCAATTTTTTCAATTCTTTTCGATTTTCAATTATTTTCTTAATTTTCTTTACTAATTTTTTCAATTTTTGTTTTTCTTATTTTCGTGCGTCATTTTTCAATTATGTTCTTCATATTTCAATTATATTTTTGATTACTTATCACTTCTTTCTTTAATTTTCATTTATATCCGACACTAAAAAAATTTTTTCTTCAAATTTAATTATTTTCTTTAGCTCAAATGTACATATATTCAACTAGAGTTGCAAAATTCTCGATAATTTAAAATTCGGTTTTATTCTCAAGAATATAACCGAGAATATTCTCCTTTCGGAGAATTTTTTATATTATTTATATTTATATAAATTATAAAAATTGTTAACCATTACACGTATTTTTTTTACATTAACATTGAAATTCAAATCATTACTAATTAGGTTGACATCAGAGACTCAATTTTTGTAAAATAGTTATTTATGACACAAGGACCTGAAATGGCACTTTATAGTACGAGTAAGTATCGTAATACGAGCCTAAGTCCAATCGCAGCCGAGGCGAAGTAGAGGTGGTGACGAGGCTTCATTGAACGTAGCCGAGGCAAAGCCGAGGTGAAGTGAAGATATGAAGCCGAGGCTCCACCGAAAAGTAGCCGAGGCTCTGATGTGGCTGTGGCGAGTTGTACGATACACGAGAACTTAAGTGCCGAAAGGGTCCAAGTGTCATATAACATTTTTTATCACACAAAAAACTGAGAATTCGAACCTAGGGAGAGGTGATTATCGTAAAAAACGGCCTCAGGGGGCATTTCTAGGTGGGAGTAGGTCGACAGACTTAGAAATGCCCCCGGAGGGCGGCAAAACCCATGAACAGCCGTGACGTTTGGGCCAGTTTGGGCAGCTGTACCATAAAGTAAAGGTCAGCTGATCAGCATCAGCCAATCAGATTGCGAGTTCATTTACTTTACGGCCTAGGCCGTGAAATGAGCTCTTAAAGGTTTCCAAACAAGCCGTAAAATCTAACTTTTGATGTAAGTGTGATAAAAAGATTGTTAAAATTTGACTTAAATTCATAAATAAATAAATTGTTAAATTCTCATAAATTCTCGATTAAAATTTTGGTCGGTTATATTTTCGTTCTCAATACCGTTCTCCAGGTTATATTACCACTTCGCAATTCTATATTCAACTGTTCTTACAATGACTAAAAAGTGGACCTTGATACAATTTATTTTTTACCTTGAAAAGGTTTTGGATTTTTTTTTAACAAAAGTCGCTGGACATCCTGATTCCTGAATTAAATGATTATGTACAAAGACTTTTTTGGTAATGATAAGACAAGTGTACTTACGAAGTTGAGAGCAGTCATGTCCAGTGTATCCTGGAGCACAGTGACAAACGACTTGACCAGTTCGACTCAAGTCACAACTTAATTCATTGCTACTGCAGGGACATTTTTCACAATTGCCGAGGAAGCTTTGGGACCTGTCGCTCTTGCTTCTATAGTATCCTCTTCTGCAATTTTCACAAGAGTTCCCATCATATCCTTCGGGACAAGTGCAAACCTCGACTTGAGTCGCTCGTTGTGTACCGTAAGATGTACTACCAAATTCCAGGATAATGTCACTGATGTAAGTTCCCATCATTTCTTCACTATGAGTCGCTCGAACTAAAATTGCCTCCACGTCTGTTAAAGCCGTCATAAGATCTATTCTTGAAGCTCGGCGTGGTCCTTCATTAGACAATCGATACCACTCGGATTCTCTAAATGGTACGCTGTAGGTCTAAAATAAAAATGAAGAAAAGTTTCAAGTTTTGTTCAAGACTTGTGAATATTAAACTATTATAAATATTATTACTAATTGAATACTCTAAACTAATTAAGTTGTATTAAGTATCCGGATTTTTTAGGTTATGTTTGACCATTAACATCCATCAAACCTACCATTTTAACTCCAGGCACTAAATCCCGAGGATTTTTCCAATAAAGCGAGACACCATTTCCGAAAAGAATAACGTCTTGGTCCGAATAAGTCCGAGCTCTCGGTTGAGTTATGATATGTTGAGTCAAAATTAGATTTGATCCGTAACTGGTTAACTTATTGCCAGTGTATTCTTTAGGCAAAGACCAGTACAATCTAGAACTCCGGGATCCAGAATATCGGTAACCAATTTCATTTGTCGCCATGTTCAAATCGAAACCAGAATCGATGACCTTGTGTCTTGAACTGAAATTTTTTTTTATAGAAGTGTCATATATACGATTCACATAAAAACTGCCATGCAAAACATAGTATATTTTTTTTTTCTAATGTTTTATCTCATTAAAATCAATTTTATTAAAATTACCTGTCAGTGAGTATAAATTTGTTGCTGTTATCAAAGATAAAGATCGGGAGTTGTTGAACATACAAAGAACTTTCATGGCATTGATTGGAAACCCCACTGCAGAAACACTGGTTACATCCGTCAGTGTTGTTAATCGAAAGACCGAAAGTGTAAGGACGACAACGATCACATCGAGTACCAACAACATTTCTTTTGCACATACATTGGTCTCCAACTAATAACCCGCTTTCAGAACCGGCCGGATCACAAGTAGGAGTCACAGTATTGTTTGGTTGACAGTCGTGAGGAGAGCCCCGAGTAGCTTCACCTTCGAATCCATATTCGCAATATTCACAGTGATCGCCAGTCGTATGATGCTCGCAGTTCTGTAAAATGTTTAATAAACTTTAATACCAATTTTAATAGTAATTCAATTAATACCAAATCAAACTGATGATGATGTTTAAAAACATTGCTAACATTTTCAATTATAATTTTATCCTATTTCGAATTTATGAGATTCTTTACCTTGCAAACACCTGTTTCGGCGTCACAATGTTTGGAATGTCCATTACAATTGCAGGGATCGCAGCTTCCAAGATAAATTCCTTCCACAACTCTTGTGTATCCGACGTCGCAATCTTCACAAGAAAATCCTTTGTAACCAGCTGGACAACTACATTCTTCGACTTCTGGTGCTCTTTCTCCTCCAGTATTGGATCTTTCTGCTGTGTCAAGTGACACCATCGACAATCTGTTAACATGATTTTAATATGAATTAACTGTCTTTGAAAATTACACATAGATGATGATTACACCGTCTATCTTATGATATGAAAATTTTAAAAAAGAACCTTATGATACGCTCTTTCCTTATGTTGGCGTCTGCGCAGAAGTTCGTCGCCATGGCAACTAACTTCTGCGCAGACGTAGTAACATAAGCTAGCTTATCATAAAGTGCTTTTTCGAAAGATGTGAATTTTAAGGTAGACGGTGTAACCATCCTCATAGAATATCAACAAAAAATAATACATAAAGCAGCACCAACAAAAAATTATTAAAACTATTATTAATTATTATTTATAAAATTATTAATTATTAAAACTTGAAGGGATTCAGAGCATTTTATAAATATAAAATTTGATTTAATTGGTGTGGTTTTGTTGATGGTTGAATTTGGCGGTGATTTAAAGTTCGGAAAATGTGGGTCGTGACCGATCGAATTGACCTTTATTTTGCTGATGAATAATATTCATAACAATTTATTGAATATACGCAGACCGGAAGTTCTGGGATTCCAATCCGTATCACTAGATATTCTCGCTTTTCCTGACTTTTGGTACCAGATTTTTGACGAAGGATAAGCCACAAGGTTTTACCAATTTTTTATTTGTCGAACACTTATAATTGCATTGTCTAGTAGCTCGCCATCTCCGAGTGGATAAGTTTTATTTTCTTTATTTTACATTTTTATGAAAACCATTATTTTTTGTTGTAATGTTTGGTCCTAAATTGATCAGAATTTCAAGATTTTATTCTATTTGAATTTTATTATTCATGAGAAAATTCGCACAAATTTAATCATTTCGTCGGCACACACCGAAAACTGATCTTCACAATCTATTTTGTTCATGTGTGATATTTATTTATATGTGTCGATTCAGGGTGAAAGGGACCTTAGCTGCAGAACTAAGTTTTACGCGTACCGCGGCGTTTGAAGTTGAGCCTCCCTATCTTACTGTTAGGTTATGCCTATGTTTCACCTCTAATAACACAAAAACTAATAGACATAAACAAGTTTTGATTTATGTATGTTAAAAAGGAACTCAAATTCTATCGATTCATAATAACAATTAAAAATCAAATGTTTTAAATTTCACAGGACGGGAGTTTGAACTTGTGCCTGCCTATGTTATTGTTAGGTTATGTCTATTTTTCATCGCGAATAATCGCAATAATCAAGTTTTGATTACTGTATGTGAAAGAGCAACTCAAATTCTATCGATTCATAATAAAAATTAGAAATCGAATGTTTTGCAGCTAAGGTCCCTTTCACTCTGAATCGACACATATGTATTAAATTTTCATGTTATGAACCTTGAGTTCCTTATTATTATTATTTAAGGACTATCTTCACTATTTTTAGTAATTATCATTGAATGTTTATATTATTTTGTTGTTAAGATATTTTTCTCAAATTCTGATATTTTATATGCTTGTGTATTTATTTCGAAGGTGTACTTATTTTTTACATGTGTTTATGAACATTATTTTTGTCAATGGAAATGATTGAAGCTTTTCTCTTGTTCTTTTTTAAAGCATAAATCATCGCATTCTTATATTTTATTTATTTGAATATAATATATATTCTTTAAGCTGATTCTGAGTGATGCAATCTATTTTTTTTTATTATTTATATTTTGAGATTTTTATGACTTAATTCTTTATTTTATTATTGTATTTATTGTGCTTTTGATTTTATTTTGAAATAAAATTTAATCGTTACAAACTTACGCAGCCTCGTCAGTATGTGTGGTATAAGTTGCTTTAATTCTAATCGCTTTGACGTCAGCTAAAGCTACCAAAAGATATTGTCTGTCAGCCTGAGTGCCATCTTCTCGTTGCCAAAATTCTTCCAATAACGGCACAGTGAATGTTTGTTGTGTATTAAAATCTGCTGAATTGGTTCTGTTATTTGAAGCGTAATGAAGCAGTCTCAGTTCACTGTTAGACTGAAAAGGAAATCAATATTTATGATTAAAGGTCCACGTGAAACAAATAATAAAAATCAATCAATTTTTAATTTTTAAAAAAATAAATATTAAATTTACCAAACAATATATTTTTCACCATTAATCAAGATTGATTAATAATAATTAATTATTAATTAATAATTAGAAAGAAAATTGCTTTCTTACACTCATCAAGATGACATCAGCGGCACTGTTTCTAGAGCTCTGTCCACCAGGAGATGGCATATACCTGACAGTATATTTAAGATATCCTCCGTAGGAAGTGACTCTGTCTCCTAAGAAGATACTTGGTAGCTGCCAGTAATATACGTCATTATTTCCACGATTAGGGAAATTTCTATAAACCAGTTCACGTGAAACTGCGTCAACTCTCAAATCGGAAAAGATGGGTTCGGAATTCAGTGATCTTGACTCAACCAATGAAAAGTCTCGAGAGGAAGAAGAGAATGTTACTCGAATCTAGAAAAATAAATATATAAAGATAAAGATAAAGAGAAATGTATAAAAATATAAAACAATATTTCTTTTTTTTTATTATTATATTCATACCTCACTTCGGTACAAATTGGAAGGAACACATCTGTTGGTGGCGCCCATACAGAAGCAGGAAAGACATCTTAGATTTTTTGATGAGGGTAGGCGGATAGCATTGTCCTTACATTCACCGCAGAAATGGCCAGTTGTGTGAGGCTGCAAAAATAATTTGTTTTTTAAATAAAATAATAATAATAAATCAATAATTTTAATATTAATAATAATAATAATCATCATCATCATCATGGCACCTATTTAAAAATAAAATATTTTTTTATTAAGGATATAATATTCTTAAAATGATAAACATAATCTTGAATTAAGGAGCATATTTTTAAATTAAGAATATTTTCTTATGGTTTAAGAATGTGCTTCTTATTTTAAGAATATTATATCATTAATAGAAGAACACTTTATTCTTAAATGGCGCTAAGAATAGTTCTCAAATAAAGAATACTGTTTCTTCAGTGCTCTATAATCTAGTAATAGCAATTTTATAATACTCCCAAACTGTTAAAAATCCCTAGAGAATATGAAACAACTAACAAATTACTAGAAAGTAAATTTGTTTTTAAAATAAAAACAAAATAATTACCAACAAAATTAATAAAAGTTAAAAAATCTGGAAAATGAAAAAATTACCAGAAAGTGTCTCATAACTCATAACTAGAAATTGTAAAAATTTAAAGAAAAAATTTGAAAAGTGAATAAATAATTGAAATTAAATAAAAATAACTAAAAAATAAGAAAGAAATAATTAGAAAATGGAGAATATAACTAAAAACTTGTAAATAACAAGTAGAAAATTTGAAAAAATAATTGCGAAAATAAATGTAAAATTTAAACCATTTTTGTAATAAAAGAGGATAATTTAATAGTAAAAAAAACTACTAGAAAGTGAAGAAATAAAAAGAGGTCTAGAGAATTTCACTGAATAGTGAAATTAGAATTAGAACTGAAAGAAAAAGACTACAGAAGTATAGTAGAATTAAAATAGAAAGTGAATAATACCTCAAAATTTAGACTAAAAAAGTTCTTTTAAATTTCTAATGAGTCAAAAAAAACTATAAAATGAAAATAATAACCAAAAAGTGAAAAAATTAACTAGAAAATTACAAAATAACTAGAATTATAACTATAACTATAAATTGATTAAATAAGTACCTATACAAACTCTAATGAATTTTTTTTTTAAAAAGGGAAATCACTGACAAAATAAATAACTAAGAATGTAGATTTCAACTAGAAAGAAACGAAAAAATTCTTTAAAAGAAAAAATAGAAAATATTAAAAAGATATAACGAAAAAAATCGTCAAAAATCAATAGCAAGTCGAACAGTGACTAAAAATGAAAATTATTACCAAAATTTAAAAAAAAACTATTCGAAGTTTGCAAAATAATTAGAAAAAAGATAAAAGCAACTACAAATTGTGAAAAAAAATGTTTTAAATTTCTGGTTATAAGAAAATAAATAAACGTAAATAACGATAATTAAAAGAAAATCATCTAGAAATAAAGGTAAGAAATTAAAAAAACAAACCAGAAAGGAAAAAAATTACTAGAAGTTATAAAACATTTTAGTTAAAAAAAACAACAAAGATTAATAACTATAATATGCAGAATAATCCTAGCAGGTAAGTAAAACTTATTTTGAAATTTAAGACAAATTTAATTAAAAGAATAAAAATATTACTCGAAGGCAAAAGAATATCATCTAAAAATTGAAAACAATGACCTTAAAGTAAAATATGTTTTAAAAAACAAAGAAATAACTAAGAAGTTATCAAAATAACATGAAAATAAAAGAGAGAATTAAAATAAAACAAAAGTTATTAGAAAGTGATAAAATAACGATTAAGTGATTAGAATTAATAGAAATTTATGATAACTAAGTAATAAAAATTATACATGTAATTAGAAATGAAGAAAATAACTGAAAATTAAATTAAATAACTAGAGATTGAAAAAAAGTTAACTTCGTGAACGTTTAAAAATATGTAGAAGGGAAAAATACTTAGTAATGTAAGAGATTTAACTACAATTTTTTTTTAAATTGCGAGTAGTTTTAAAAATGACTATAAGTCTGAACTACATGTAGTTTAATTAATCTAATTACATTCAATTTCTTCCGCCAAATCTGATATTAATTATAATAATAATAGTAAAAATAATAACAATTATTATTACAATATTGGTAATAATGAAACCAAGGGGGTATTTTCTTTAAAAAAAGACGTACAGAGTAATCCCTATTACGTATATTACGACTAATACGTATCTAATACGCCTATTACGCTAGTATTACGCCAATACGCTATATTACAAAAATAATACGATATATTACGGTATATTACGGTACATTACATGAGTATTACACAATATTACAGGTGTAATATTAAATATTTTGAATGAAATAAATAAATAAATACTAAAAATTTAGTCATAAGAACATATTTACCCTAAATCTACAATAAATAACTCACATATAGAACGAAATAAACTTAATGAAGAGTGAGTCCAGAAGAGTTGGAATACCTTTTTTGAATTTTTGTAAAATACTTTAATATTAATTAACATCCATATACATTGGCTTGTAAAGCCGTTTTAATTTTCTTTCATTTTTTCTCAGTTTATAAAAAATTATTAAAAAAAGACAATTCCGAGAGAGATGAAATTGTCCGGGTGAAATAGAACATGCAGGGATTTTTAAATTTTTTAAATCGGATTTTTTTGATTTAAGTCAAAAATTGACTTTTTTAAAAATATAATCAGTATTTAAAATCTCCAAATGTTTATTTGTAAGTAGTTAATTAAACAAAAAATTAAAAAAACAACACAAGAATGAAACAGTGATATAATTATATAAAAAAAGTAGAAACTCTTTTCAAAAAATTAAACTATTTACGGCCATTTTTTTAAAATTAAAATAATAAATAAGAAGATAATTAAGAAAACGTTAAAATATATTACTAAAGAGAACAAAATTTTAAGTTTAGAAATATTAGAGAATTATTTTATGAATTGAATGGAAAATCAAAAAAGTAGAAAATTGGGAAATTTAAAAATGTAAAAAAAGCACCAAGTAAATGTTTTCAAAAATTCGTAATTACATATAAGATAAAAAGTAAACAATTGAAAAGAAGAAAAAATGCTTCTTAGAAATAGAAAAATTATAACCAAAATTAGAGAACTAATTAAAACGCAAAAAAGAACTAAAAAAATAGTGAAACTTTAAGAAAATTAAATAAATAGGAAGAAAATATAGAAATGTTTTTTTCCTTAATCTAACAAACTAAAAAAATGTAAAAAGTACAAAAAATAAAATTAAAAAATGTATACAATATCAAGATAAATAAAAAGAAAGTCGACAAAAGAAACTTAAAAATCCTTTAAAAATAAAAAAAGTTTAAGCAAATTAAATCAAACCCATTTTTATAATATTACACTTAAAATAAGTCCAACAAATAAATTTACAAAAATAAAGAAAATCTAAAAACTTTATGGAAGAATAAGTAAGTTTGCAAAAAATCTCGCAAAGATTAGACAAGATTCTATTCTTAAAAAAATTTGAATAAACTTACCAAAAAAATAAGGGTATTTATTTTTAAAAATATTTAAATAATTATGAAAATCAACGAAATAAAAAGTTTAGTGAATGTTATAATAACGGAATTGTTTAAAATAATATTTAATCATTTGCATAAAAAGAGAAAAATTAAAGAAAATCCAAAAATAAAAAGACGAATAAAAAATATCAAAAGTAAAAGTAGAAAAAAACTTAAAATTTTGTTAAAATAAGAAATTATAAGATAAAAATTAATATAAATAGTTTAAAAAAATTGAAATCTCTTGGAAACCTTGGAAGAATATTAAAAAAAAAAGGATTATTGTGAATATAAGAAAGTATTAATATTATTTAATTATTTTGCATTAATTAATATCCATTCAAATTTGAATTAATTGAAATTTAAAAGTTGGATCAAATTGGAATATGACTTAATTGTAATTTATATAATTATAATGACATGAAGATATAAAAATGTAATACTTTTTTTGCTATCTTCATACCAAAGATTTGTAAATCGTAGGTATTTTGATCATCTGTATTAGCACAATTTTTTAAATTTTATAAAGATTAAAATATTAAAATTTTTAAGATTTATCCACAAATTTGTGGGTTTTGTTTATGGTTTGTGATGTTTTACATGCACCGGAGAATTGTAAACTTTGGATTTAAATCATGATTTTAATGCAAATTGTCCAATGATTTAAATCAAAGCGATTTAAATCAATAACAGCCCTGAGAACATGGTTAGTTCCTTGTTTTAAATTACTATTTCTATGATGAAAAATTGACAAATTAAAGTCAAATACTATAAAAAAACTTAATTCTTTTCATTTTAGATAATTTTTTTTAAATACCTGAAAATTTCCTTCTTTAGGAAGATGATAAATCGAACCAATTTTCGGTTTTTTTTCTCGAATTAACACGTTGTATAAAACGAACGAGAACAGTTTATTAAAAATTACCAAACACTTGACGAAACATTTAAAATCAAGCTTAATGAACACAGTAGTCATAAGAACATATTATTATTTACTTTAAATAAATAAATAACTCACGTAGGACGAAATGAAAAATTTTCATTAATTTACAAGAATAAAAATGTATAAAAAGAACGAGAAAAATATAACGAATTATTTTACAGTGTAGTAGTATTAGCTTGTATTCGCGCCTAATTCAAATCCAAATATAATCAATTGGAAGTGCAATATATTCTTTTCTAATTAATTAATCATTTAATGACTTAAGCTATGCAAAGAACAGTTACTATTACGCACTATTACGGGACTATTACACGATATTACTTACTATTGCATAACTATTACCTATCAATACGCAATATTACTGACTATTACGCACTATTACGTGATATTACGAGTAATACATGGCTATTACCAGAGAAGTGTACACTCCAATACGTAAGAAAATACCCCCTCGAATGAAACAGAAATCAATAAAATCTCTAAATATTAATTAGTTTATAAATTAGAATACTCACTGTTTGTATTTCCAAACATTTAAATATTGAAAGCGAACATAATAAATTGGATATTTTATTAGTTTTCGGCTTTTTTCAATTAGGGATCGTCCATATGTTACGTAATGTTTCAGAAGGCATGAAGGGGAGTCAGAGAAATGTTACGTTCCATTTTAATTTATAAATTTTACCATGTAAAAAATGTTACGTGGGGCGGGGGGGGGGGGGTCTAGAAAAATCGAAATTTGTGTTACGGAATATATGGACGACCCCTTATTATTGAAATGAAAAGGTAGTACGTTGTAAAGTAGTATACAAAAAATAGTTTATAAAATTTGTGTAATCAAATATTTTTTTCTATGAGAAGGAAAGAAACAAAAATAATTGAGTAGTACCTTGCATCGACATGAATTAGTTCGAGGATCAACATAGTTGCTAAGACTACCCGCTGCATCACACCTTCCTGTTGTTCCAATACATTTGCCTCTGAAAGGATCACCCTGAAATCCTACAGCACATTTTTCGCATCTGTCTCCAGAATATTCAGGTGGACAATCGCAGACTGGTTCGTTTCGTGGTCCAAGACGACATGTTCGAGCGTGCCTAAAATATTTTTAAAAAGTCAAAACATACTTCACACGATCTATTTTGATTAATTTTAAGAATTAATTCTCCAGAATACGAAATGAACAGTGTATTAAAGTCTAGATTATTTCTTTTGGATTATGAATTTAAAATAGAGAAGGTGCGGTAAATTTTCACTTTTACGTTCACTTTCACTAAAACTGAGGAAGTATCAGTAACAGACAATTGACTAAAATCTTTAAAACTTCCAATAACTTGAGTTAAAAAACTAGATTATTTTTCTAATTACAAAATTATGATAATTCGAGCTCTTTACTTTTAGAAATAAGAGTTATTTCCGGAGACGGAAAGTTTCCGTCCGAATTAAAGAAATATTTATTTAAAGAGGCAAAAAAAAAAAGAAATTTTTAAAAATTATTTTAGTATTAAGTTTAGACCTAATAGTTACATAAATTAATTATAATAATATAGAAGCCGGATAATTTAAAAATGGAAACCTACTGATTGTCAGGATTTGTTAAAGGACATGGACAAAGTTGACAAGCAATATTTCTCGAAGGGTCTCCAAAGTATCCTGGAGGACAAACTTTTGGCTCGTCTGGAACGCACTGGCCCAAAAATTGTCCGCTTTGAATTTTTCTATGACTAGAGGCACACGATTGACAAGATGATCCAGAATATCCTGAAGGGCACATACATTCTTCGACGAAAGCCGCAGAACCAAGACCAGTATTCGTAGAATCGGCAGAATCGAATATGATATTTGTGATTGTTACATCCATTTCCGGTGAATCTTCATACTTGGCTCTGTAAATTTTTTAAAATTAGACACTGTTTATACATGTCGGTACAAAACAAAATACAAATTAAAATTAAATAATACAAACTAAAAAATATAATTAATCAAAAAATAAACAAGTAGATACTAAATTAAACGTACTTGATGAGGATTTCGTCAATATTCTGAAGAACCATCATGATGTCTGCTCGTGTGGCAACATTCTCATACCTTCCGAATTTTTTGTGCCACAAGCCCTCAAAGAAACGGACACTTTCTTCAGTATCATAATGCGGCAATACCTCTTTTCCATTGTAAATCAAAGTAATATTATTCCCAGTCAAAATTACAGATGGTGCTTCATTCGGAACTCCATTTCCACTGTAGCGAATAGTGTATTTCAGATATCCACCATAAGAGTTTAGCTGCTCGTGTCGGAAAACTTCGGGAAGAGCGAAATAAGGAATGTTGTATGTATCAAGATCATTGTAATAAGAGGAAATTAATTGAACACCGTCGGTTCCGATTGGCTGAACTCCAATCAAATTTCGATCAGCGTCTCCGCCGATTTTGATCTCAGCTGAGGTGTCGACATTAACAACTCTGTGCCTATCGAAAGGTGGTGGAATGTGATACGTAAACAGATTTGCGCTTCTGCACTCGGTTGCAACTCCAAAACAGAAACAGGAAATGCATTCTTCTGGTGATTTGGCATCAGCGTTAAACTTTCCATGAGGACATATTTGTTGATCGTCTTGTTTCACGACAAGAATGGCATCTGGAACTGCAAACACGAAGCCACCAATGTTGAGAGCTTCACAAGAATAGGCACCTTGGTCAGATATTTGAATGTTTTCACAGGTCAAAGTTCCCGTTCCATTGATGGAGGTAGAAGTACATTTTGAAGGAACGTGGCCCCAATTCAATCTCCAGTTGATCTCTGGGATAGGGATTCCAGTTGCTGTACAGGAGAGGACCATTACGTCTCCAGGCTTCAGGATTACCATGGGTTGTGGCGGCTTTGTGATGTAAACAGGAGCTGTTGTAATTTTTTAGAGAATTAATAATTGTTGATAAAATTGATAAGAGTTTTTTGTGGAATTAAAATTAGATTTGTCATTGAAGAGTAAATATTAGGGTGGCCCAAAAAAAAAAATTCGTTTTTCATAAACCTTACCCCCCAATTTTGTTCTTTGGCGAAAAATATGCGATAAGTAATTTTTTATTTTTTAATATTAACCCGTGCCGCAAAGCCGTTGAAAATTACCATTGAATTCCCATAGGAAAAATGCACTTTTTCGTAAATTTGACACAAAATCGTGAAAAATTGACCTTTTTCTTTCTGTAAACGATATTTCTGTTCATGAATGTCCAAATAATAAAAATCTGTCGTATATTTATTAAATAAATTATTTTTACTATTTTTTATGTGACTGTAAAAAAAAAACCCATTAACGTAAAAAAACCTGGAATTTATTAAAAAAAATATTAATTATTATTTTAAATGCTTTTTCTTCACTCATTGATGTTATTATCAAAATATATATTATTGTTTATGTTTTACCATGTTACATAATTTGTTTAAACAATTTATTGTTGTTATTTCCCTACAAAATAACAAATAAATCAAGCGTTTTTGCAATTTTCTTAAACTTTCTAACTTTAGACGCCTAATAAAAACATAAATATATATATATATATATATATATCTTATACAAATATTTATTATCAAATTAAGACGCTAACAATTGTTTAAACAAATTATTGTTGTTATTAATTAACTTTTTCAGAATTGCTTAAAAAGAGTTGTAGTTTTTTTCTTAATTTTGCACATTGCTTTTCTTGAATCAACCACATTTTAATAAAATAAATAAAAATTATTATTATAACAATTATTTAAACAAATTATTGTTGTTATTTATTAACTTTTTCAAAAATGTTTATAAAGAGTTGTAGTTTTTTCTCAATTTTACAAATTGATTTTATTAAACCAACCACATGTTAATAAAATTATTAAAATTATTATTACAAAAATTAATTAAACAACTTATTGTTGTTATTTATTAACTTTTCTAAAAATGCATTAAAAGAGTTGTAGATTATTCTTAATTTTGCAAATTACTTTTTTTAAGTCAACCACAATTTAAAAAAATTAATAAATTTTTAACATAACACATTTTTAAACAAACTGTTTAACTCTTTATTTAGCATTTATTAAAAATTTTATAAATAACAACAATAATTTGTTTAAATATTTGTTAGAATAATAATTTTAATAATTTTAATAACATGTGGTTGGTATAATAAAATTAATTTGCAAAATTGAGACAAAACTACAACTCTTTATGAGCATTTTGACAAAGTTAAAAAATAATAACAATAATTAGTTTAAATAATTGTTATAATAATAATTTTTATTTATTTTATTAAAATGTGGTTGATTCAAGAAAAGCAATTTGCAAAATTAAGAAAAACCTGCAACTTTATTTAAGCATTTTTGAAAAAGTTAATAAATAACAACAATAATTTGTTTAAATAATTGTTTTTATAATAATTTTATTTAATTTATTAACATGTAGTTGATTGAAGAAAAGCTAGTTGCAAAATTAAGAAAAAACTACAACTCTTTTGAAGCATTTCTGAAAAAGTTAATAAATAACAACAATAGTTTGTTTAAACAATTGATAGCGTCTGAGTTTGATAATAAATATTTATATAACATAAATATATATAAATTTATGTTTCTATTAAGCGTCTAAAGTTAGAATGTTTAAGAAAATTGCAAAAACGCTCGATTTATTTGTCATTTTGTAGAGAAATAACAACAATAAATTGTTTAAACAAATTCTGTAACATGGTAAAACATAAAAAATAATATATATTTTGATAAGAACATTAATGAATGAAGAAAAAGCATTTAAAATAATAATTAATATTTTTTTTAATAAATTCCAGGTTGTTTTACGAATATGGGGTTTTTTAGTCACATAAAAAATAGTTAAAATAATTTATTTAATAAATATACGACAGATTTTTATTATTTAGACATTCATGAACAGAAATATCGTTTACAGAAAGAAAAAAGTCAATTTTTCACGATTTTATGTTAAATTTACGAAAAAAGTGCATTTTTCCTATGGGAATTCAATGGTAATTTTCAACGGCTTTGCGGCACGGGTTAATATTAAAAAATAAAAAAATAAAAAAATATGTATCTCATATTTTTCGCCAAAGAACAAAATTGGGGGGTAAGGTTTATGAAAATCGAAAAAATTTTTTTTTTTTGGCCACCCTAGTAAATATAATATAATAGAAATTCCGGGTGAGTAGGAACACTGGGAGAGATGGTGCGCTTACTCTATCTTAGAAAATAATTTGTTAAACTTAATTTTAACTTTGTATGTAGGTGTCTAATAGTACATAAACAAAATATAAAATGAAGCGTTGGGTTTTTTTAACGCAAAGTTTTTTAGCTTAATATTACATGTGTGTGTGTTTTTTTTAATTGACGGATTTTAATTCAGTTCGTGTGAGTTTAGGCAAGTTTGGACATCTTTTTATGTGTATTTATAAGTTATAACTTTTATTGAAACTGGGAATATATATTATTTTTCGTTTTATCTTTCTCGGACAATCAGGAGAGACGGAACAATTTCTTCTGGTGAGATGGAATAGTAATATAAAAAACAAAAGCATCAAGCTTCTAACCAAATGTGTTTGTTTAGGTTTATATATTATTGATTAAAATTAAATTAAGTCAAATTTTACGAATAAGTAATTAATTACAAATTAATTTAATCCGTAATTTAAATTCTGAGTGCGTTTCTGAAAATTTATTAAAACTATTAAATTGAATACTCACTCGCTCTCTAAATCTGAATTAGTAGTTTTCTACTATGAATTAGTCAAATTCATGGCTCATTTTTCTCTAATTCATATAGTAGAAAACTACTAATTCTTAGTAGAAAACTACTAATTCTTAGTAGAAAACTACTAATTTTTAGTAGAAAACTACTAATTGAAATAGTGAAACTTTACTTTTTAAAAAAGTAGATTTTTTTACTAATTTAATTAGTAGTTTTCTACTACAAAATTAGTAGTTTCTACTACAAGATTAGTAGTTTTCTACTAAGAATTAGTAGTTTTCTACTAAGAATTAGTAAAATTCTTACTATTTTAATAGTAGCTCATTTTTCGCTAATTCATTAGTAGAAAACCACTAATTCAGATTTAGAGAGCGTAACTTATTTATTATTTAATAAAAATATTATCTAAAATGAAAAGAATTAAGTGTATTTTTAGTATTTGACTTTTATTTGTCAATTTTCCATCATATGTAGTCATTTATAACAAGAAAAAACCATGTTCCATCTCACCCGGACAATTTCATCTCTCTCTAAATTGTCTTCTTTTTTAAAATATTTTTTTAAACTTAGAAAAAATGAATGAAAATTAAAACGGCTTCACGAGTCAATGTATGGATGTTAATATTAAAGTATTTTACAAGATTTACATTTTTTTATTTAATTCCTTAGAATTTACAGTGGTTTAAAAAAAAGTGTCCCAACTCTCCCTATTAGTTTAAGAAAACCAATTATATATTTTTTAAAATACAAACTACACATACCAACTTTTTAAAATCTCTCTTTTTAATGTTATTCTTAAATCTCTTTGTATTATTAAAAGGGTAAATATTTTTAAGCTATGAATTGTTAAAAAAAATAAACCAAGAAAATTAGTTTATAATCTGTGAAATCCGGGAATTTGAAAATGGTAATTCGATAGACACCCTGATAAAAACAGTAAGGTAAATTGCCTGCTTAGTTTTTATATGGCAATTTACCTGCCTTTCCCTACATTGTCTTATTATGTAAGTGTCATGTTTTATTTTTTTTAATGAAACTTTTTTTAACCTCATTTTGCTATCTTATCATAAAACAACCGATATAAAAAGCCTGAGAAAAGTTTTTTTGGTGGAGAAAATTTAACCCGGTGCACTCTGTTATATGTAACAAATATTTTCTACCTAAATTAGATTTCAATTTCATTATACAGCCGTCAGAAACAAGAACTTACATAAGTCATATTGTTGTTTAGGTCGCTATTCCAGTAGTATTAACGCACAAAATCAGGCTAAGCGACAATCTGGCTTACGTAAGATCTTGTTTCTGACGGTATAGTGGGGCGAAAAATTCTCTTGTGGACAAATTGATTTTGAGAGCGCAATTCTGAACCGATTTTAGCTCCATTAACACGCAGGGTTTCAAAGAGACATTTTAAAATATAAAAGTGACGCCCAGCAAGAATGCCAACATTGAAAAGAATTTAAAAATTTAGTAATTTTAATGATAACGCAAATTATTTAATCTTTTTTAAATCTGTTTTTCCGACTTGACTTTTAAATTCCGTGATGATAGCTAGTTTGATCGTGAAAAGAATCCCAGCGAATCCTATTCTAAAATTCTGTATAATTTTATAATGTCTTACAATCCGACAATTTAACTTTCAAACAGTATCCTCTGGTATCTTCCACTGTTTACCACCAGGAGTGCATATCACATTGTCTCGAAAAAGAGACAGCTAGTAAAGTTCTTTTTGAGCTTTAATATTGAAAAAAGATGGACAAAATAATTGCAAAATGATAAAATAAAATTAAAATTAAAAAAAAGTAATTGAAAATTTAGAAATTTAATTGAAGAATGAAGTTTGAGATTAATTAAAAATTGAAGAAATTGATTGCAAATGAATTGACAAAATAACTGGAATTTGAGATAAATAATAACAAAAAATTGGAGAATTTGTTAAAAAATAATTGAAAATGACAAAAACTAATTGAAAAATGATATAAATAATTAAAAATTGAAGAAGTTAATAAAAATTTGTAAAAAAATAATTGTTTAAGTTACAGAATATATTTGAGATAAACAAGACTACTTGAAAAAGGATAAAAATAATTGAAAATTAAAGTTAATTATAGAAATTTTAGAAAAAAAATTTGAGAAAATTATAGAATATATTTGATATAAAAGAAAGTGATTGAAAATTGATCAAAATAATTTAAATACTTAAAAAATACAACTTAAATATAAAAACAATAAATAAAAACTTAATAAAAATTTATGGAGAATATAAAATTAAATATATACCTAATTAAATTAATTTTATTATTTATTAATTAATTTTCAATTTCTTTCGTCATGTTTCAATTAGTTTTGCAAAATATTATTTTTGTTTTATAAATTTTAATATTTTTCTTCAAATTGTAAATTTATTTATCCACATTCTTATTAAGAAATGTATTATTTTATAAATAATTTTCTGCCTGTAATTTTGCCGCCTCTGTCATAATTGCCGACGACAATCCTTAAGTTAATTTGTTTTGAAATTCCATTTTTCAATAACAAATCAAAACTAAATTCAAAAAATTCCCGGCGACAATTCGATTCGCAATTTTATTATCCCTAATTTAAAAAAAAAAACTTAAATCGATAATTGCGCTCTCAAAATCAATTTGTCCGCAGAAGAATTTTTTGCCTTACTGTGGCGGCAGTATGGAGTACTTACAGCATCCGAGTTCGTCACTTGCATCCTGACAATCGCGTTCACCATCACAGTGGAAACTTTTTGGAATGCACTGATTGTGGCTTCTGCACTGAAATTCGCTGTTTCGGCACGGAGAACCTGGAGGTGTTGGAGCACAGTTTTCTTCATCACTTCCATCACTGCAATCTTTGTCTCCATCGCAGCGCCACAATTTACTTACGCACTGTTTGTTGGCGCACCGGTATTCGTTTGGCTCGCAGCCGTATTTCTCTGCAAAAAAAAAATTCAAGAAACTCATTAAAAACAAAATTTTATTATTTTTATTGTTTACTAAATTTTAAGTTTTAAGAAATAAAGCAATTCTTCATAAAAAATAAGAAGCTAATAATTACTGCATCTCATTTCGTCAGATCCATCGGAACAGTCGAAAACGTCATCGCAGACTTTTGATTTTGGAATACATTCTCCATTACTACAAGTAGCCTGATCATAAGCACAGGTTTGTGGTGGTCGATTCGTTGGATATTCAACTGAAAAGATATTTATTTATTTTTTCATCAAAATGGCTATTTTTCCCACTAGTGAGAGAATGGACATTTTTCACCAGTGGCGAAAACTGTTATTTCGCTCACTGGTAACATAAATGGTATTTTTTTTGCAAGATTATCATACAGGGTTGCTACGTTTTCAAAATTTCAAAATTCCATGACCAAATATAAAATAAGTAGCAAGATTAAAACGTGAGAAACTTTGCATTGTTGTTAGTCATTTAAAACTATAAATGTTTGCAAATGCAATAAATAATAAAAATTACAAAATTGAAGAAAATATCTGAAAAATGACGAAAATAATGTACCATTTAAAACCAAATTAAAAAAATTCACAACCGAATAAAAAATTGAAAAAAATAAAGAATAATTATAATATTTTAAAAGAACAACTGAAAATTAAAAAAATTGTAGGAAATAATTGAAAAATTTCGGAAAACAATTGAAAATTAAAGAAAATTTATTGAATATTGAATAAAATAATTAAAAATTGAAGACTGCAATTTCAAATTGAAAATAATAATTGAGAAGTGAAGAAAATAATTAAAAATTGACGAATTAAAGATTAAGGAATTGAATTAAAATTTTGAGTAAATAATTGACAATTAAAAAAAAATTAGAAAACTGCCCAGAATAATCGTCAACAGAACAAAATAATGTTAAAAATTAAAGAATAAAAATAAAATTTAAGAAAAATAATTGTAAATTGAAAAATTTGTAGAAAATAATTGAAAATTGCGGAAAAAAGTTTATAGTTGAGAGAAATAATTGAAAAATGACGAAAAAAATAATTGGAGAAAATATTAAAAATTCAAAAAATAAATTGAAGATTAAAGAATGAAATTAAAATGGTAAGAAAATAATTGATAATTAAAATAAAAATTACTAAATGTCTAAAATAATTAAACATTAAGAAAAATACTTGACAATTAAAAGAAAGTAAAAAAAGTTCGAATAATGACGAGAATAATCGATAATACAAAAAAATGATTAAAAAAATTTAAGAATAATTATAAAATTGAAAAAGAATCTTAAGTTGTCAATTCAAATACTAAGAAAATAATAGAAAAAAACTTTATAAAATAAATGAAAATTGAAAAACTCAATTGAAAATTAAAGATAATTAAAGAATTGTACTGAAATTTCAAAAAAATAATTGATAATAATTGAAAAAAGACGAGAATTATTGAACATTGAACCAAATACTTGAAAATTAAAGAATATAATTGAGAATTGAAGAAAATAATTAAAAATGGAGGAAATTATTTAAAAATTAAATTGAAATTTTAAGAGTTTTAAAAAAATTTTAATGGAAAGAAAAATTACAAAATGACGAAAATAATTAAATATTAAAGAAAATAATTGAGAAATGAAGAAAATAATTGACAATTGCCAAAAAACTTTGAAAGATGTCGATAATAATCGACAACAGAACAAAATAATTTAAAAATTTAAAAAATAATTATAAAATTTAAGGAGAATAATATTATATTCAAAACCACTCTCTATTCGTGATTTCAATCAATGAAGTTTCACAGGAAATCAGTTTAAAATGACTAAATTGTCAGTAATGTTTCATTGATTGATATAGATGAAAATAATTTTCAATTTCATTAACAGCATTGAAAATTTCAATTAATTTCAATTGATCAATCAGGTAAAAGTCACCGATAATTCAGCAGTTTTCAACTTATTTCAAATAAAATATGACTGATTGAAATCATAAAAAGAGAAATTAATTAAATTAATTTTTTAAAACAACATTTTCAGGGTGTCTACTAATTTCGTCCCACGAAATTCCCGGTCATTTCCCGGATTTTGTTCCTAATTTTCCCGGTTTTTTCTCTTGTTAACTTAAAATATATTTTAAGTATAAATAGACCTACAAATGGTTACAAAAATTGAAGATAACAGCTGATAATTGAAGAAAATAATTGAAATTCAAAGAAAATAATTGAGAATCGAAGAACTAAATATTAAACTTTACAAAAAATAATAATTAGGAATTAAAAGAAACAATTAATAATGAAAATAAATAATTAATAATGGAAAGAAATAATTGAACAATGACAAAGATATTTGATAATTAGAAACAAAATTTTAAAAAAAGGAAATATTACTCGACAATTGAACAATAATTGAAAAAATTGAACAATGGTTATTAAATTCAAAGAATATAATGGAAAATTAGTCAACTAGATAGAAAATAAAAAAAAATAGATCAAAATTTAAGTTAATAATTCAAAATTGAATAAATAAATTGAAAATTAAATAATGAAATTGAAATCGGAAATACAGAATTATTGAATATTAAAAAAAAAAAACAATTGAAAATTGAGAAATAAAATTAAAATTCGAATACAATAATTGATTTATTATTTTTTAATTCGTATTTAAAGAAATTAATTGAGAATTGAAAAAAATAATTGAACAATTAAATTGAAAATAGAAGAAAATTATTGAAAATTGAAAGAGGTTTTGAAACATAAAATAAATAACTGATAACTGAAAAAAAATAATTGAAAAAAGTCGAGATTACTGAATATTGAAACAAAAAATTAAAAATTGAACAAAATAATTAAAAATTAAAGAAAATAATTGAAAATTGAAGAAAGCACTTAAAAATTGAAGACAATATTTGAAAACAGCAGAAAAATTTAGAAATCGACAGAAATAATTGCGAATTGGTGAAAATAATTTAAAAATTATCAATTTACATTAAAATTGAAAGAAAAACATAATTTATAAAAGCTGAGAATTGTTGAACATTAAAGAAAATTGAAAGATATATGAAAAAATAAATAGAAATTGAAGAAAATAATTGAAATTTAAGAAAAAAAGTGGAAATTGAAGAAAATAATTGAGAATTTAAAAAAAATCATTATAAAAAGCCTAGAGTTATTGAATATTGAAAAAAACAATTCAAAATTGACGAATGAAATTTAATGTCGAAAATTATAATTGAGAATTAAAGAAAATAATTTAAGAATGAAACAATGGGATTGAAAGTAGACGAAAATAAGTGATAATTGAGGAAAAAAGAAATTGAACAACCCAGGAATTAAAGAATTTGAAGAAAACAAAAAAAAATGAAGAATGTAATTGTAATTTGAAGAAATTAATTAAAAATTGTAGAAAATAATTTGAAATTGAAGAAAATGTGATTTTATGAAAATTGTTGAATAATAATTGATGAATTGAATTGAAGTTTCAAAAACATAATTGATAATTGAAAAAAATATTGAAAAGAGCCGAGAATTATTGATTATAGAAGAAAATAATTGAAAATTGGAGGAGTTATTGAGATGTGAAATAAATAAATGATAATTGAAAAAAATAGTTGAAAAAAGTCGAGAATTATTGAATATTGAATTAAATAATTAAAAATTGAAGGAAATAATTGAGATCTGAAGAAAATAATTAAAAATTGCGGAAAATAATTGAAAATTTAAGAAAATAATTGAAAATTGAATCAAATAATTGGCAATTGAAAAAAATAATTTAGTGTTGAAGAAAAAAATTAAAAATTGATTAAAAGAATTGAAAATCGTAGAAAATATTTCAGAAGTAAAGAAATTAATTATAAATTTATGAAAATAATTGAAAATTGAAGAAAGTAATTGTCAATTAAAGAAAATAGTAGAAAATCGAAGAAAATAATTGAGAAACGATGAAATAATTTGAAATTAATGAAGATAATTCAAAATGGAAGAAAATAATTGAGAATTGTAGAAAATAATTGGAAATTGAAGAAAATAATTGAAAATTGAAAGGAATAATTGTCAATTAAAGAAAATAATTGTGGATTTCTGAAAATAGTTGAATAATTGAAGAATTGAATTGAAGCTTCAAGAACGTAATCGAAAATTGAAAAAAATATTGAATATCGAAGAAAATAATTAAAATATGATGAAAATAATTGACAATTGAAAGCACACAATAGAATTGTCTATAATTATATAAACTATTATGCAATGTACGTTTTAATAAAAAAACTGAAGTTTTATCTACATTTTTTCATAATAATTTGACTTTTTCATGTTTAATGTTGTTCATTGTTTCTGCGGTATTATTAGCGTTAAGAAAAAAATATAGTAGACAAACATCAATATTTCTTGAGAATATATTATATTATGTTTTAATTTTTAATGTATATTTTTTATTTTTCAATTGCACAATTGTCGCATAATTACACAAAATTTAAACGCACATTCAGATTGGTTAAAAATCCATAAAGTTACCATCTTTATTTATAAAACAAATTGATATATTAGTCAAATTTATTAGCCCAAAAAGAAAATTCCCTGTTTGACGGAAAATTCCCGGTTAGTAGACACCCTGAATTTTATAAAATTCCCTGACTTTTCCAGGTTTCCCAGGTTTTCTAGAAACTTAGCAACCTTGTCATAAATTATTTGAAAATTTTTTAATATTTTAATTTCAAGATATTTAAATACTGTGAAATCTAAAATTAAAAAAGCTAGTATTACACTTCTCAACTTGAAGATTAACAATCTTCTGATTTCCTGGACTATGAAAGTGACCAACAGCTTCACAAATATAAATTCCTGCGTGCTCAAGTTGAATGTTTGGAATTTCCAAGCGTCCTTTAACATCGGTACTTCCTGCAGGAAGAGGCAAGCCGTTTCCTCTAAGCCATCGAACTTTAGATCGAAGAGGTCCTTCATCGCGACATTGGAATACCACCTCACGACCTAATTATCAAAAGCGTCCATTAATTCTTTCCGAAAATACATTCCATTCATTCTTGCTTGTCGTGTAAAATATATCCATGAAGAAGAGTAATAAAATAATTTAATAAAGCAATTTGAATCCGAGTATTGAATAAACCCAGCAATTAATGTAATTTTCCAAAAGTCGTGTCTTATAATCTCTAAGAATATATTTTGTATTACTGTTTTTTTTTTATTCTTGACGATAAATTTTCGTTTTTTTTCTATAAGTTATTATAAATTCTCACAGTGAATCATTACTGACATTCATCTATAACCCTTTTTTCAGAAAATTCCACTGTTCATGCGTTGTCATGCTTAAATTTAAATATTTTTATTACTGATGCTGAATGATCTCTTTATTTATTCCTGCAGGCAACATTAGTTTTTATTTTGATTGCGTTCAAGGCTTGGAGATTTACTCAATTTCTCTGTGTTAGTGTGAATGTATTTAGTGAAAAAAATATAATACAAAGTTTGTGTTGCAAGAGTTCATGAAAGCTAAAGTTACAACATTCTAAAAATTGCATAATATTGTTAAAGAATGTTTTTTAAATCCAATATCAATGAATGTGCCCAACTTGTATTGAAGACTTTTTATCTCAATTTATGTCACTACACGATGATGTTTCAAGGAAAATAAAGTGCCTAAAAGAATTTTGTTGCTTAATTGCATGAGAGTGAAAAAAAATAATTTGAAAAGTGTATATAGCCTTTGAAAATGATACCCGCATGAATCCATAGCATGATTTTCAATATTTTCTTTAAATTAGGCTTACCTAACTTTGCTGGGTCTGTCCGCAGCGAAAAACAAAAAACATTTTTATTAATAAATAGTGGAAAAAAATATTTGTATTTTTGTCACTATCGGGAATTTTGTACTTCAAATATAGATGTTTTCAATATTTTAAAGAATATTAAATCATTTTTAATAGTGATTTATCATAGACATTTTGGTGTCAAAGTATAAAATTATAAGACAGTGTCTTTTATGTAAGAAAATGTTCTATTTCAAAGTATGTGCGTGTAAAATGCAACTTCTGAAATAATCGATTTAATTTTTAATTCAAACATGGTAATTCTAAATTTAACAATGATTTATATGGATGTTAAAATGTAGAAATACTCACTCTCTTTAATAATTTGTTCACTAGGATAGGTCTTTAATTCTAGTTCAGCGGGGGAAGGTTCACCTGAAAATAAATTGATTTTCATATTATTATATATTACATAATGCTCTCTTGATAATTTAGAAAAAACGTTTTGTTAACACCAATAAAAAATAGATGTCGAATAAGTCACTTATTTTGTAGAAAGAGGGTTAAAAAAATTCTACACGAAAAGAATTTAGGTCGAGAAATGTCTTTACTTAATTAACTTTACATATTAGAGTTTGTAAATAAGTAAAATTAAACAAATAAAAAAATTTTTGACAGCAGCAATTTTTTTTTAAAAAAATGTTAATAAATAAAAGAAGTACCTCAAAAAGGAAAAAGGTTACTAGAAAGTAAATAAATAAATAAGTAAATAATGCAGAAAGTTAAGAAATAGCTATAAACTAAAATTGATAACTTACACCTGCAGAAAAATTACTAGAAAAAAAATTACTTTAGTGACGAAAACAATAAATTATAAGTTCGTGGAAAAAATACTAGAAGTTGAAATGAATTACTAAAAAATAAAGGAAAATCTCTGATAAGTAATTAAGTAACTAGGATTGAAGATAAATAACTAGAAATTAATGATAAATATCTAATAAAAGACGATTTTCAAATTTGGTTTTTTAATTTTTCTCTCTCTCTTCTCGTTTCTAAGAATAAGTAAGAATTCTAAATATTTAATTCCGCCGGCTCTATATACCTAGCAGCTGCACCAAAATTCTTTTCGTATAGTTCAAAATAGAAAAGTCCACGTAAATTACTATTTGCAGTTCAATTATTAAATTTTGATTTTAATTATATCAAAACTTTAAGTTTTTCGCCAAATAGTTTCTTTAAAATTGAACTACCACGTGTAGAAATCGTCTCTTCGGTTTCTGCACGCTGCGGTTCAATTACCAAAATTATAATTAAGTGACAAAAATTGCAGAAAATTAGAATAGGCAGATAAAAAGAAAAATTATGGAGGAGAATAGAGTTAAAGAAGTTTTGAAAAATGTAATAAATAAAATAAATAATTGTTTATAATTAACATTCGTATTATGGAGTTTAAAGTAAGACAAAGAATATTTATATAGAAAAGAATATATTATATATGCCAATTATAAAGATGAAAATATTTGAATTCTCTTAGTCGGAAAAGTTAGAATTTTAGTTTTAGAATGACAAGATTTGCAAATCAAAAAGTTGCAATTATTAAGAATATTTAAACACTCCTGTTGATTTTTTAAGGGAACTCACTATCGTAGAAATCGCAGTCCAATTCATCAGAATTGTCAAAAGGACAATCAATCCTTTGATTACATCTCAATGATAAATGAATACAAGGACCTTTTTCACATCTCCAATGGTCACGTTCACATTCTTTTACACAATTATGTTAAATTAATTCCAATTATAGAAGGTCGAATTTAATTAAAAAAAAAAAAATTTTTAAATTTTGAATCAAATGGAATTATATTTAATTACACTGTGTGACAGTGAAAAAAACTTTTTATCGCACCTAGTGGAGGTAGTAGGTCATAAAAAACTGAAAAGAATGGTATACATTAAAACTCTGATACACTCTTAAAATCTTGTTTTAGAGACAAAAAACCATTTTTAGTTAGATGTACGATACTTTTCCATTTTCCATCCGAAAAAATAAAAATTATTAAATAATAATAATCTCCGTAAACTCCTGAAGTTATAGTTACAATTTATATTTATTCATCTTTTTCTGTCCACGTTTTAAAACTTGAAGTGAAGTTGGTTAGTATTTATATTTATTCATCTTTTTCCGTCCACGTTTTAAAATCCAGAGTAATGTTAGTCCCTGTTTTTTTTATTATTAATTTTGATTCTCTTAATCAGAAAATTTTAAAATTGTTTTTTAGTTTACAGACAAAATATGCAGATGAGGTAGCCTTATAATGACGGGATACTGATTATAAATAATACTAAGTTATATATTACACAATTATATAAATTTTATTAATATTAAATTATAAATGAATTCGTTTGTTCATATTCCATTTACATCGTCAATTTTTTAATTACAGTTTCGAAATACGTAATTTTTACACCTCCTTTCAATTATTTTTGTTATTTTTAAAGTACTTTTTTCAACCCTAAAGTATTTTTGCCAATTTTCAAATATTTTTGCGATTCTCAATTTAATTTTTTCAAATTTCATTTATTCTTTTCAGTCTTTAAATTATTGTCATGAATATTTAAATTTATTACATAAGTTTTCATTTACTTTGTCATTTTTCAATTATTTTCTTAACATTTCAATTATTTTTTCTATCTTTAAATTATTGCCAGAAATATTTAAATTTTCAACACAAGTTTCTATTCTACTTTTGTTAATTTTCAATAAATTTCTACAAAATTTAGTTACTTTTGTCATTATTCAAGTATTTATGTCATTTTACGATTATTTTCTTCATATTTCTATTATTTTTGCCATTTTAGAATCATTTTCCGCAAATTTCAATTATTATTTTATTCAAATTATTGAATGCGACCTATTAATTATTAATATAGTACTTATTCTTGTTGTATTAAATTTTAATTTTATTGTTACTTAAAATAAATTTTCAAATTTTATACTGTATTAAGCTTTTACCTGTAAATAAATAAATACATTTAAATGAATTCAATTTTTTTTATCCTCATGAATTTTTAAATTTATTATATTAGTTTTAAATTATTTTCTATAAATTTCAATAATTTTTTTTCATTATTTTTGTTATTATCATAAGTTTATTAATTTTTTACATCTTTTTAAATTATTTTCAACAAATTTCAATTATTTTCTTTAAACTTCAATTATTCTCTATAAATATTTTATTTATACACCAGCTTTCAATTATTTATGTCAATATTCAATTAGTTTCTTGAAATTTTAAATGTTTCATCAATTTTTTAAGTATTATCTTCAAGTTTTTAATTTTATGCACCAGTTATCAATTATTTTTTTCAAATTACAATTATTTTGTTATTGTTCAATTATATTCTTGTGATTTTCATTATTTTTTAAACTTTTCAATTGCTTTTTTAAAATTTCAGTTATGTTCTTCAATCTTCAAATTATTGTCAGGAATATCCAAATTTTCAAAACAAATTTTAATTCGCTTTTGTTATTTTTCAATTATTTTCTTCAACTTTCAACTACTTTTGTCATTTTCCAATTATTTTTTTCATATTTTTGTTATTTTTGCCATTTTAAAATTATTTTTTACAAATTTTAATAATTTTATTCAATTTTTCTTCTTGTTATGAATTTTTAAATTTCTTACATCTGTTTCTAATTATTTTCATCATTATTTTTCTTATTGTCACGAATTTATTAATTTTTTACGCCTTTTTCAATTATTTTCTTCAAACTTTAATTAATTTTAACATTTTCAAATTTTTTTTTGAATTATTCTCTTCTAATTTTAATCATTTTCCTCAAACTTCTAATATTTTTATTAACTTTTCAATTATTGTCTAAAAATTTTTAATTTTTGCACCAGTTTTCAATTACTTGTGCCATTATTTAATTATTTTCTTAATATTTAAATTTTTTCGTCAAGTTTTCAAGTATTGTCTTCAAAATTTTAATTTTTTAAACCAATTATCAATTATTTTTACAAATTAAAATTATTTTTGTCAATATTCAAATATTTTTAACATTTTGGAATTATTTTCTTTAAATGTCATTTTCTTCAATCTTTTTATTATTGTCAAGAATTTATTAACATTTGAAGACCAGTTTTCAATTATTTAAGTCATTATTCAATTAGTTTCTTCATATTTTAATTATATCATTAAATTTTTCATTATTTTTTACAATTTTTCAATATTAATGTATTAAATTTTTTTTACTTTATTTTTTAATATATTTCTCATTTTCTATTAGTATTTTTCTAAATTTTAGTTATTTTTGTCATTTTTTAACTGTTTTCTACACATAAACATTTTTTTGATATTTTTAAAGTATTTTTTTCAAGTTTTAATTATTTTCTTGAAAATTCTATTATTTTTTTCAATTTTTCAACTATTGTCTAAAAAGTATAATTTTTACGCCAGCTTTTAATTATTTATGTCATTATTCAATTATTTTCTTCACATTTTAATTATTTCGTCAATACCTCAATTATTGTGCGCAAAATTTAAATATTTTACACCAGTCTGAAGCTTTTGTTTCAAATTTTAATTATTTTTGTTATTCTTCAATTATTCGATTATTAAATTATTTATATCTTTATATATTTATTTATATTTCAATTATTCATCAAGATATAGACCAAAAATTTCATGTTTCGTTTGATTTTTCAATTTTTAGGCTTATTTAAAGCTCTTATCTTATTAAAATTATATTTTTTTCTCAATGCACATCAAAAGCTTATTCAACTTAGTTTCAATTTTCAAATGACCCCAGATCGAATAAATTTTGATTTAAATTGTCAAAGCTTTTCCAGTTTTAACAGTCACATTAATAAATCTTGACTTAATGAACAGTTTTTCATTATTTTTTTCCTCGCCTTGCTCATTTTGAATATTTTTCAATTTTTATGTAGTTTTACAATGCTATTTAAAAATCGTCTAATAAATAGAAGTATTGTAATAAAATGAATATTAGAAATTAATTATTATCAGGAATTAAAATTAGGTCATTCTAAATCTCTAGAAATTGTCTCTTAGCATTGCAAAAATACATAAAAATTTAAAAAACATCCAAAATGATCAATACGAGGAAGAAAATAATGAAAAATTGTTCATTAAGTCAAATTTTAATTATGTGGCTGCAAATTTAAAAGTGTAATAATTTTGAAAATTTTAATCGAATTTTATTCAATCTAGGATCATTTGAAGCTAAATTGACTAAGATTTTGATATTTGTTGAGAAAAAGTATAATTTTTATAACAAAAGAGATTTAAATTAGCCTCAAAGTTAAAAACTCAATGAAAAAATGAAATTTTGATCTACATCTTCTTGAATTTTAAAGATAATAAAGAAAGTCTTATATATCAAAGGGTTTATTTTGAGCCTTAAAATAAAAAAAAATTATTCGGATAGAAAATGGCAAAGTATCGAAGTATTACGTACATAAATCCACCTGAAAATTGTTTTTTGTCTCTAAAACAAAATTTTGAAGGTGTATCAGAGTTTTAATATATACCATTCTTTTTATTTTTTTATTATCTACAGCTTCCACTAGGTCCTGCAGGAAGTTTTTTTCCCTTTTTTTTTTTTTTTTTTGTAACACAGTATATTATTATATTCTCACAATTGAATAAATAAATTTTGCACACCTTCGATTTAAAAAAGTGCTTAAAAACTTGAAACAATTTATCAATAAAATATTTAAAAAACTATTTCAAAGTTTATTCAAATGAATATTTTAAAATAAATAGAAAATTATTTTACCACAATGTTCTTCATCCGAGCGATCTCTGCATTCTGGAATTCCGTTACAACGAGCAGATAGAGGCAAACATATATTGTCAGAACGACACATGAATTTTCCAGGACATCCAGGCATGGGATGACCCCCTGGACCAGAAGGTCGTGTTGTATCTTCAGTATTTGCTAGAAAAAGTTTTATAAATAAATTCCGATTCCAAATTTGCGTCTTAATCAATTTAAAACTTCATTGAATAAAGAATATTGTAAAAATTATCTGAGACGGCAAATAAATTCAAGTCTGTAAAAAATAGATGGATATTTTGACAATAAAAAAATCAATTTTTTGATAAACTTACGACAATCGATTTCGTCGGAACCATCATCGCAATTGTAAATCCTATCACACCTCTGATTTCTATGAATGCAAACCCCATTACTTCTGCACTGGAATTGATCACGGGTACAACCTGAAAGAAATAATTCTTAGATTCTTTTCAAAAATAAAATCAACTTCCACAAAATTCTTCACCAAAGTATATATATGTATATACGTATATATATATATATAAATATATAAGTCGAGCACAGAAATAACGTATTACAGATATACAAATAATGACGATACATAAAAAAGAACCCACCATTACTGACTAAAAAACGATCTAACATCTATTATATTGTATGGAGTTCAAATTACTCAAACATGATAAAATAGAAATTATACAAATATTTTACACAAAAATTTCCTTTTTCTTAAAATTGAACATTTTTATCAAAAAACAAAAAAGTATCCAGAAACTATAAACAAATATTTGTCTTAAAAGGGTTGAGTAATTGCTTACAAAACTATTTGCACAAGTTCCTGAATAATCAACGCTAATTAATTGATTTATCTTTCTCACTAATGTAAATTGGCACAAGTTTTTATATGAATATTCAATCGAAACTTAAGAAATAACAAATTTTCTGCATCTCTGAATTAACGAACATGAGAGGCTTTATGTTCATAAATCATGAATTATGAATTATGAATGATACATTACTCTTTACTGAAAGTTTCTACAACATCCAGATCTCATAATTACTATTCATGATAATCTATCTTGTGTCCATTACTTTCACTGCACATATTTTTAACAGGGGAAAAAAATATTTAACAAATACTGCACTCAGTTAGATTACCATAAATAATTGTAAAAATTATCAATTTTATTTATAATAAAACATATTATACGAATTACGAATATACAAACGGTTATTTCTAGTGTTATAGGATAAAAAATGTATAGCTACCAGACAGTTTAAATTGAAAAATATTAATAAATTATTATTCGGATATTCATTCATTATCCTTGTACTAATTTGACAGAAGATTTTATATAATGTCTGATAACTTTGTTAATTAAGAGGAAATTAAAAGGATTTTAAATATGTAATGGAAATTAAATTCAATCTACCTTCCATTCAAAGTTTGCACGTTTTCAAATTTTGTCGTTAATGGGTAAATTTACTGACTTTCGTCTAAGGGCTGTTGCAAGCATTTTTTTTTAAATCTAGTTTTAAAATATGTGTAACTTTAACATTTTCTGCATTAAGTAAGTATATTATTAGGGTATAAATTTTATTTCTTTTCGTGTTATTATAATAATACCATACTTGTAAAAAGTTTCACTATTTTTCGGAGCTTATAACTTTTGAATGGAACCTCCTAAAAATTTTGTTTCGTTTAGGAAATATTTAATTTTTTACTCAAAAAGGTTTATTTTGAAACTTCAAGTTTCATTTTCAATCGTTGAAGTTACATTTTTAATCGTGTCATTACTGTACTACAAATTTAATTTAAATGGGGCAATATAAATTGCTGCGTTTACTTTAAATTTCAAAATGAACCTTTATGAGTAAAAAATCCTAAAATGTAATATTTTTTAAACGAAGTAAAATACGTTCGTCAAACGTAAAACGTTTTAAAGGCAAGTAGATTATATTAATATTAAATAATATTCAAAAACTCAAATTTTTAGGAGGTGCCACAAAAAAGTTATAAACTTCGAAAAATACTTTTCACAAGTATACATTTTTCAAATTAGAGTATAATTTCAAAATAAGGAAATTTTATAGTAAATCCATCTTTTCTATGTTTAAAATAAAATGTTTTATTTTTCTAATAAGTTCTGATACATATAATATTAAATAGGTTTAGAATTATAGCGTCTTAAAAAAAAGTGTTTGTTGTAAGGTTACGAAATAAAGTCTTGAACCTTCTACTTTTGATTAGTAATAACACGAAAAGAAATAAAGTTTGTACCGTAATAATATGCTTAAATAATGTAGAAAATGTTGGAGCTTCAGATATTTTGAAACTAGATTTTTTAAAAATTTGGTCGAAACAGCCTCTTCTTTATGGTGCAAATTATGATTGGGTTCTAAAATTCTATCTACGGAAAAGAAATCTAAACCAGGCAAAGATGCACTATCGATTACAAAAATGCCTCTGTGATACCATAATCTGACAAACTTGACATTTGAATCTGCTGGACCAGATTTATGCAAGTTTCTACTTCAACGTCAACAACCTACACATTGTCTATTCGGCTGCTAACACAGATTGACAGGAAACGACGAAACACCAAGATAATCCGAGGCATTTTTAGATATTTTTTTTTTTTCAATAATAATTTTTATAATGTAATTTTTTCACTTTCAGAAATTTACTTTTTACAATTTTATTTACATAAAAAAATATGAAAGTAGACTAATTTTAATAAGCAAAGTTGCATTGAAAGCGACATAAAACAGTGGAAAATGTAATAAAATTTTAACGTCATGAAGTAGGAGAGACCGAGGTGAGATGAAACAGAGGAGAGTTGAAACAAAGTCGATTTATCAAAAGCCATGACTTTCTGGAAATTTTTTGAAACGTGGATTTATTACTTTTTTGATTCACTATTTGATGCAAATTTAGTTGACCAGTTGAGAAAAGTTTTTGGGGTTATGTTTAAGTAGTTGTAAAATTAGAAAATAAACTACATTTTTCTAGGAGCACTGAATAAAAAGTTGGTAGTTAACAATAATTATTTGTTTAAACAATTTTTTATTAATTATTATAACTATTTTAATTCAATATTTTATATAAATTATTGATTTAGTACAGAGTAATACTGAAAACTTTACAAGTTTTTTGAAGTTTGATACTCTTACTGTTAATTTGGAAAATGTAATTAATTTGCCATAATAAATAGTTTAAACAATTGCGAAATTTATCGTAATAAGTAAAATTTCTTTACTAACTAATAGTATAATTTAAAGTTTAAACAGGCTTCACAGTGACAATGAAGAATATTTTAAGGGAAATAGGGGTTTGAATATACAAAAATAGGGAACTTTTAGGGTACTTTAAAAACTCTATAAATAAATAAATAAAAATATATACATTATAACCTCAATTTTATTTGGGTATAGGACAAAGTTACGAAGTTCTAGGATTAAAAAATATAATAAATTACAGAATATGTTCAAATTAATAAGAAAAAAAAAGGAAAATAACTACAAATAATTGTGGAAAGTAGTTTAAAACTGATAAATAATAATTCAAAATTATAGAAAATAAATGCAGAACTTCAGAAATAATTGAAAATTCAAAATAATAATTAATATATAAATGATGAGAATAATTAAAAATTGAAGAAAAAAATTGAAAAATAATATAAATAATTGAAAATTGAAGAACATAATTGATAAATATGAGAAAAATAATTTGAAAGAGTACATATATGAACTAAAAAAAAATAATTGAAAAAAGATAACAATAATGGTAAATTAAAAAAAATTGAAAATTTAAGTAATTAATTAAAAAATAATGAACATAATTAAAATTTTGAAAAGAAAAACAATTAATAAATATTACAAAATTAATCAAAATTAAAAGAAGTTCAAATTTGAGATAAATAATTGAAGATTTAATAAATTAATTTAAAAATAATGTTAAAAATTAAAAATTGTTTCTATAATCGCAAAATTATAGAAACAACTGAGAATTAAAGAAAATAATTGAAAATTGAAAAAATTAATTTAAAAGTGATGAGAATAAAATAAAAAAATAGTCAAAATTGATGAAAACAATCGAGAATTGAGAAAAATAATTGAAAATTTAGGTAACTAATTAAAAAATGATTAAGATAATTTAAAATCGAAGAAATCAATGAGAAGGTTAAAAAACAAATGAAACATTGAAAACAAAGAATTGAAATTTAGAATTAATAAACGCTTAAGTAAATCAAACTGAAAATAATTTTAAAAATTAAAAATTGAAGAAAAAAAATTGCAAAATTATAGAAATAATTGAAAATTGAAGACAGTAATTTAAAATTAAGAAATTATTTAAAATTAAAGAAAACAATCTAGATTTGAGAAGAATAATTTTAAAAAATTACAGAATATATATCAAATTAAAGAAAATAATTGAAAAATAGCAAAAATAATGATAAATTTTTAAAAATAATTGAAATTTGAGATAAATATTTGAAAATTTAAGAAATTATTTACAAAATACCGAAAGTGTAATTTTGTAGTAAAGTAAATTAGAAAAAAATAATTAAAAAATTCTATAATTTATTAACAATTTTTTTAATTAATTAAAATTTGAAATAAATAATTAAATGTTAAAAAAAAATTTTAAAGATTATAATTTGGAGAAATAGTTGAAAATTAAAGACAGTAATTTAAAATGAAAAAATTATTTGAAATTAAAGAAAACAATCGAGATTTGAGAAGAATAATTTTAAAAAGTTACAGAATATATATCAAATTAAAGGTAATAATTGAAAAATAACTAAAATAATGATAAATTTTTAAAAATAATTTAAATTTGAGATAAATATTTGAAAATTTAAGAAATTATTTACAAAATACCGAAAGTAATTGTAAATTTGAAAAAAATAACTGAAAAATTCTATAATTTATTAACAATTTTTTTAATTAATTAAAATTTGAAATTGATGTTTAAAGATTTAGTATATCAGTATAAAAAATAATTGAAAAATTTATAATTTGGAGAAAAAAATTGAAAAATTAAAGAAGTCAATTTAAAAATGATGGAAATATATAAGAAATAATACAAATGACTGAAATTTGAGATAAATAAATAAAAAATGGAGAAAGTGTATGAAAAAATACTTTTCAAAACTAAAAATTGTAGAAAATATTTTCAAAGTTATGGAAATAATTGAAAGTTTAAAAAAATAACTAAAAATTATGAAAAATAAGTGATAAAATTACAAAATATTTTTGTAATTCAATAAAATAACTGAAAAATGATAAACACAATGAACATGGAATGAAAAAAAGTAGAATGTAAAAAAATAATTTAAATTTTGGAAATTAATTGAAAAATAATGAAAATATTTAATAAGTAGAAAAATATTATTTGAATTTGATGAAAATAATTGACAGTTTATGATATTAGTCAAATAATAATACAAATAAATATGAATAGTGGGAAAAAATTAAGAAATAATGATAAACATAATTGTAAATTGAAGAAAAGAATTGGAAACTGAGTTGAAGGATTGAAAATTCAGAAAATTTATTGAAATATTATTTAATAAATTAAAAATTGGAGAAAATAATTTAAAAATTAAAGAAATAATTGAAGAATGAGAAAATAATAAAAATTAAAAAAAGATTGAAAATAATTGAAAATATCTAGATACCTTGACTTTATATATAAACTTTTGTGAAAAATAAGTGATTTTAGTGTAAAGTTTTCTAAATAGGGGACTTTTAGAAACCAATATCAAAATAGGGGACATATAGGGGAAATAGGGGACGGCCTGTGTAGCCTGTTTAAATAAAAGTTTCTTTTTTAAAATCCTAAAATTTACTACTCCCCCACAGCACCGAAAATTTCCTGAAAATTTATTAAAGATTTATTTGCAAACTTCGGAATATTTCGGTGCAAAGCTTAGCGAAAATTGTGTAAAGATTTAAATGTCCCGATTAAATAAATGTTTAGCGTAAAAGTTGACTGAACATTTAAATTTACATTTTCGTAAAATTTTCGTCGCGAAAGTTTCCTGAACATTTAAATTTACATTTTCGTGAAATGTTCGTCGTGAAAGTTGACTGAAGATTTAAATTAAAATTTCGTGAAATGTTTGTCGCAAAAGTTGATTCAACATTTAAATTAAATTTTCGTGAAATGTTTGTAGCAAAAGTTGATTCAACATTTAAATTAAATTTTCGTGAAATTTTCGTAGTGAAATTTGACTGAACATTTAAACTGAATATTTGTGAAATGTTTGTCGCAAAAGTGAATTAAACATTTAAGTGAATATTTGCTAAATGTTGAGCGGAAAGTTGACCGAATAAAAAAATTATATTAAATAGAAGGGGAACAAGTAAATTAAACAGTAATTAAATTAATATAAACACATTTATTAAATAAAATTTTGAAGATTCTGTAACGTTTTACAAATCCTTAATCTAATACAATCTTTCAACTTACAATTTCCTGTGTGTTCTATTTAATATAATTTTTTTTATTTGGTCAACTTTCCGCTCAACATTTAACAAATATTCACTTAAATGTTCAATCCACTTTTGCGACAAACATTTCACAAATATTCAGTTTAAATGTTCAGTCAAATTTCACTACGAAAATTTCATGAAAATTTAATTTAAATGTTGAATCAACTTTTGCGACAAACATTTCACGAAAATTTAATTTAAATGTTGAATCAACTTTTGCGACAAACATTTCACGAAAATTTAATTTAAATCTTCAGTCAACTTTCACGACGAACATTTCACGAAAATGTAAATTTAAATGTTCAGGAAACTTTCGCGACGAAAATTTTACGAAAATGTAAATTTAAATGTTCAGTCAACTTTTACGCTAAACATTTATTTTATCGGGACATTTAAATCTTTACACAATTTTCGCTAAGCTTTGCACCTAAATATTCCGAAGTTTGCAAATAAATCTTTAATAAATTTTCAGGAAATTTTCGGTGCTGTGGGGGCTGTTACAAGTTACAACTAACCTCGACATGTGTTTCAGTTCACCTAAATAACAGGCGAGTTTAAACGCACGGAACTGTTTCAGATTTTCCCGTTTTTTTCATAGACCCTTATAACTTATTAATTTCTTTATTTTTTATTCGCATTCTACATAAAAACAGCTATCTTAAATTATAAAGTTCATATAAATAGGACTATTTTTATCTGAGTTATACTTGATATTGTAAAAATCGTTTCAACTCACCTCGTTCTCCCCTAAATTTATGTAAGTATTATCCTTGTGATAAAATCAGTTATTTAAAAAACAAGAAATGAATTTTCTATCGTTTATTTTTAATCTTTTGATTTCATGTTTGAGAAAACCTTCTGATTAGATGAGAAGGTTATTAATTGTAAAAGTAGAAGAATGCCAAGGGATTATCACGGATAAAGATTGGCTAACCGAAGCAGTACTGCTCGTCGCTAAAGTCGCGACAGTCGTAGAAATGGTCGCAGTGATGGGCCTTGGGAATGCAAGTGCCATCGTCACAAATAAAATCACCCGGTATACAACTCCTAGTTGTACTTTGAATTGTCGTCAGCTTGATATCTGCACCTGTACTTGGGCTGAAAGCCCCTGTATCCGGGCTTTGGTGGGCTACCACCACAGTCTCTAGATGCCCCCTTGAAGAGGTTTTATCCGGAGCTTCTATACCTAGAAGTAACCCGATCTGAACCACAGTGTTACATAAGACAATGTCTAATCGTTCAACAAATCTATACATGGTAAAATTTCATTATTATTTTTACATTGAATCAACTTTTATTAATTTTATCAATCTTAAATTTATCAGTTTCAAAATTTATCGTACTAAAACCGTTTCACGCATTTATCATTTGTGCGACTCCAAGTGAAATTTATTACCGACAAATCGATTTTCTTGAAATTTTACAAATAAGTTAAGAAAGATATCATTTATCTAATTGCAAAATTTTAATTGCACTAGCTTCATCGTTTTTAGGTTATTATTAACGTTTAAAATTGTGGGAAACACACACGAAAGCTTTGCGCAGCCCACATTTTATTTAATATCTATAGAACTTTTCTTACAAATTTTTTATAAAACTATTATATTATTCTCAGATTAAAATAGATTTCTGTGTAAAAAGTTTAGAATAACTAGCTTCACCGTTTTGTTGAAAAAACATTTATAGGATTATACTTTTCAGTTTCTCAAAGAAAATAACAACAAAGCTGCGCAAGGTATAGAAGGTTAGGTTTATACTCCAACGACTGTCACAAAAAGTACGTATCTGCGCTTGCGCACCGATTATTCTCTGATTGGCAGAAAAGAGCGCGCTATTTAAAATACTATTTAAACTTAAGGAGGAATCGGACAAACATTAAAAAATGTCAGAAATTTTCGAAATTTTAAGAAATGATATTATTTGGTACAACAAAAAAGCATACAAATTTTGAGAATTTTTTGCTAAATATTTTAGAAGTTAAAAATTTATTTATTTAACATGGTCTCTTATAGAGAAACGGTAACCAAGGTACTTTAAAAGTAAATTTCTAACAGATATCGATGCTAGATTTGCTGGGATAATAATTGTATTTGCCGCCGGAGAAATATCTTAATTGCGAGCAATGAAACTTTAGAATTTTATTATATTTAGTATGACTAATGTTTTACATAAATATTTAGGTAAAAATATTACTTAGTTTGCGAGAATTGAAATTCCGAAACAAAATTTGAAATAGCATTATCTTCCGTTCTATCAGTCGTATCAAGATTTTCTTTTTCTTAAAATGCTCAGAAAAATGTAAGGAATAATTCCATTTTAGGACAATTTTTTATAATTTTAAAATTAAAAAAGTTATTAAGTAAATCTTATATAACTTTTAATCAGACAAAATAAATTCAATGACGTAAATGCTAGAACGAACTTATCTGTCTTATTTTCAAGATTCCAAAAGAAATGAAGTTCACAGTGTATTTTTTGATATTTAATTTTAATAAATTATAAATGTTAACATTGGAGATTTCTGCTAATAAACAAATCAACATGGTTGCGCGCGCATGTCCATCTGAGAAGAATGAAATTAATGTTATATAAGCAGAAATCTCCATTTACATTTATAATTTATTAAAATTAAATATCAAAAAATTGACTGTCAACTTCATTTCTTTGGGAATCTTGAAAAGAAGAAAAGAATACAGATAAGTTCACTAGCAGAAATCTCCAATGCTTACATTTATAATTTATTAAAATTAAGTATCAAGAAATTAATTGTCAACTTCATTTCTTTGGGAATCTTGAAAAGAAGACAGATAAGTTTGTTCTGGCATTTGGGTCATTGAATTTCTTTTGGCTGATTAAAAGTTATATAATTTTTATTTAATAACATTTTAAATATTCAAATTATAAAAAATTGTTCTAAAATAGAATTAATCCTTACATTTTTTTGAGCATTTTAAGAAAAAGAAAATCTTGATACGACTGATAGAACGGAAGATATTGCTGTTTCAATTTTTTTTCGAAATTTCAATTCTCATAAACTAATTAATATTTTGACCTAAATATTTATGTAAAACATTAGTCATACTAAATATAATAAAATTCTAAAGTTTCATTGAACGCAATTCACCTGTCTGAAAATAACGTAAATTTCACTTGGAGTCGCACATTTATCTGTTTCAAATCGATCCACGGTGGACCGCAATTAACTTGAACCCAAAAGTGCTTGTCCATCTTGGTTTTTTTTGTTTCTGGGATGTCTCATGATAATTTTAAGCCTAAAATGAAAAAAATCGGTTGGGCCGTTTTTCAATAAACTAAGTTTTTCAATCTTTGATGAGGTTATTTTAAACATTTTCATGAAAATAAGTAACACTAAAAACTAAGTCGTTTTTAATAATTAAAAACGGCATAAGAATAAATATCACGACCAGGTGAACATCTTGCATTAATTTTAGCTTAAAATTATTCATGAAAAACCGTAAAGAATCGTTATAAAATTTCATTTTTTGACTATTACTCCGTTTTAGTTACATATATATATTTTAGTATCTAAAACAAACATATCATCAAAGATAAATTAAATTAGACTTAATTTCGAGTAAATCTGTCTTAAAAACAGCTTTTTAACTTCAATAGGATTGGAGTTATGATATTTTAAAAATGACTCTTTTTGGGAACTTCCGTCAGAAATAATTTTTTTTTAAATTTCTTGTTCCTGAAAATAAAGCAAGTTTCAAATTAATAGAAAGAGTAATAATATATTGTCTTTACTACAAGTTATACTTTGTTTTTTGTGTATAAAAGATATAAAGGTCTATATATAACTAAAACGAAGTAATATTCAAAAAACTAAATTTTATACCGATTTTTTACGGTTTTTCATGAATATTTTAAAGTTAAAATTTTGTCATGAAAATATTTAAAATAATCTTTTTAAAAAATTGAAAAAGTTAGTTTATTCAAAAACGGCCCAACCGATTTTTTTTCATTTTAGGCTTAAAATCATCACTGTAAAAAGAGAATATTAATTTAAGACGTGTCTTAAATTCAGCAAACCCTGCTACATAAATGTTTATGTAAAAAATACTATCTAAATCAAGATGAATTTACAATAATTACAAATTAACTTTTTTAAATTGATTAGTACTTCACGTTTTTATGCAAATTTGAAATTTTTAATTTTTTGTACAGTTTAAAGCAAAAACAAAACCCAGAAACAAAAACAAAAAAACAGAGATGGGTAAGTACTTTCGGGTTAAAGATAATTGAGGCCCAATATCATTTAGCATTTACGAATTTTATGAATGTTAATAATATAAATTTAAAATCTTTCTTAATCTTTAAGAATTGTAATTGAAAATCAAGTTAAAATATTATTGACGATTTATAAAAAGGTAACTTGGCGCTACTTAAGAAACAGAAAATAATTAAAAAATAATAAAAATAATTATGGGATCGTCAAAATTACTTCTTTTTAATTGAAAAAATTAAGGAATATAAAATTTGCGAAAAGTAATTTGGAATTTAAAGAATTAATTTAACAATACCAAAAAAATTAAGAATTGAATAAAATAATTGAAAAATGGTAAAAATAATTGAAACTTGAACTAAATACGTGAAGTTTTCAATTATCATAATAGAATAGAATTAAAATTCGACAAGAGTTATTAAAAATCGAAAAAGTTTTTTAGTGGTCTTGAAGCTTGGATTTTTTGAATTTTTAATCAATGTAAATTCAAATCGATTGAAGTTTGAATAAAATCAAAAATTTTTTACGTTAGAAAAAAGATTACAAACTTTAAAATAGGTGAAAAAAAAATTGAAAAAAATGACTGTCTGTGATGCCTTTTGTAATTCAAAGATTAGTTTTAAAATTCAAGATGATTTCAAGGTTTTCAATATTTTTATTATAATCAAAGCCCAATGCTAATAGCGCCAATTTAGCTGTTTAAATCCTCAATAATAATTTATAGCCGATAAAATAATTTAATTTAATTAATACCGAAATTGGAAAATATGAAAATAGAAAATAGTTGAAGACATTTAACACCATGGTTAGCTGGTTCTTGCAGCATTGAGGCACTTCATGTCACTACAAATCTACAAATCTATACAATTCATTTTGTGATCGTGCCACAAGGCGAATTTCGTGAGGATATTTTCTAAAAGAAATTAAGTGCAATTTTCAACTAATTAGTAAAATTTACCTCGGCAATTTACTTCGTCAGAGCTGTCCGGACAATCGGGTCTATGGTTGCAAACGTACGAGTTTGGAATGCAAGATCCATCAGCACAACTAAATTCATCTGAGGCACAACTTGGGTAGGATGGAATTTCGTTGGGATTTTCTGCACAAATCATATTATTTTATTTATAAACAGAATTAACACAGATTCAAACATGTTTTCAACCTCAAACCAAACTTGGTAATATTTTGCATTTTTCCAAATATTTGTGGTTTTGTTTCAGTTATTTTTCAATTATTCTAAATTAATAAATTGCACGAATGAAAAAATTCGAAAAAATCGCAATGAAGCGAAAACCATGAAAAATAATTAAAAATTCTTACTACAATTTCTCTCGTCACTTGCATCCAAACAATCTGCCGTTCCATCACAGAAAAAGTCGGCTTTGATGCAAATTCCATTCGCGCATTGTCTTTCGTCGCTTTTACATTCTGTAATTATAAAAATTAGACGTGACATATTTCAATAATCAAAATAATCTCATAAGAAAATATACACGATTGCAAAGTGCACGTTTCAAACCAAATATTAAGGAAAAGTAACTTAAAACCAAATCATCAACGTAAGATTAAAATAATAGATAGAATAAAACAAACTAATAATCTATATGATACTTTTAATTAAAAATATGAATCTAGTAAAATATTAATTTATTCTTTTTAAAATAAGACAAGTGTCCCAATTATCGACAGTTGACTAATCAAAATTTAAATGAAATTCTGCTAAAATTACTTTTTACTTTTATTTCAATCTCCTTCTGATGTTACTTTGCTCAAATTTAAATAAAACTGTATTTGGAACATTGGCCCTATTACAATAAAAAACCCAAGATTAAACTTATAAAATATTTTTAAAAAAATTCGTGCACAGTGCTGTTTATAATTTCCCATTGTGAAACTGTAACAATGAACAGTAAACAGTTAAACGAGTACAATTCCATTTTTGGACTTAATTATTAACACCCTATTTACAAAAAGTATGTAGTATACAATATATTATATATACAGTCAGGCAACCTGTGCTGAAAAAAGACAGACAAAGGGTAATAATCAAACCAGTTCAAAGTGCATTCGAGATTATGAAAACATTCGGTGAACTTTTTTTTATTTCAAAATCAGGACCAACTCATGAAAATACATTCTAGGGAATAAATTCATAAGAGAAAAATAGTATTATCATATAGGTGTGGATTATGGTTATGATGCATTTCTAACAATATCAGTGCTTCAGGTGATGGAAAAAAGTACTTTTTGTCACAAACCCACCCATTGGTGACACAAACTCAAGGAAGAAGATGACCATTCTATATTAAAACGTGCTCAAGCGTTCAATACAAAGATCCTTGTGAATTAAAAATAAACGGGAATTTCAACTACTTTTTGTCAAGGGATTTATAAAATTTACACTAAAAATTGTACACGGAAAAATTGTATACTTTAAAATTGTATACAAATAAAATGTATGCATTTAAACTGTATACTAGGGTAATTAAAAAAAATGAAAATTTACAAATATTGATTAAAGTCCTACAGAAATCAGCAGAAAAAAAATTATCCTATTTTTTTGTTTTTTGACCTTTGGGGGTGCCTTAAAAACCACCCCCAACGTTAATTCAACAGTTATTATTAAATAGGCATAAAACATTATTTTTAAGTCAATTTTTTATAGATTTTTTTATACTTAACAAAATACAAGGCTCGCACCATTTTTAAATTAGTTTTTAATTGTTTAAACAATTTTAATTTGTTCAAAATTGTTTTCTTATATTTTCTGTTTTAATTAAATATTTTAAAAGCTTACAATTTTTTAAATAGTGAAAGGAAAAGCAATTTAATTGCTCTAATTTAATTGATTATTAAAACAATTAAAATTATTGAAAATCAACTTTTCATTAAATCCAATTAGAACTATATTTTTTTTTTCATTTTTCATTGAAGAAATATGAAGAAATTATTTATCCTTAATTCGTAATATACATTCAGTTGTTTAAACAATTTTAATTTGTTTAAAAAATTTATTTTTCTTATGTGTTCGAATTTAAATACCTAATTTTTTTAATAGCTGTCGACTTTTTAGTTGCTATTAACGGAAATTTTTTTCATTAAATATTTTCTTTATTTGCTTAAACAATTTAAATTGTTTAAAACAACTTTTCATTAAATACACCTAACAGTATTTCGTTTTGTGCTTTATTCATTACAGAAATATCACGAATTTTTTCGTCTATCAGAATTTAATGAAAAGTTGATTTTAAGCAACTTTCATGGTTTATAAACAATCTATTAAATTAAACCAATTAAATTGAAGCAATTTAATTGTTTTTCCCATTGCTGTTTAGAAAAATGTACGTTTTTAAAATATTTAGTTAAAACAGAAAATAAAAAAAAAATTGTTTAAACAAATTAAAATTGTGTAAACAATTAAATGTATATTGTGAATTATGGAAAAATAACTTCTTTATAGTTCTACAATGAAAAATGCAAAAAACTATATAATTCTAGTTAACTTTAATGAAAAGTTAATTTTAAACAATTTTAATTGTTTAAAACAGCGTTTCATTAAACTGACCCAAAAGCATTTCCTTTTTTGCTTCCTTCATTAAAGAAATATTGCGAATTTTTTTGACTAGTTGAATTTAATGAAAAGTTGATTTAAAGCAATTTTAATTGTTTAAACAATTTATTAAATTATATCAATTAAATTGTTCTTCCCATTGCTATTTGTGTAAGCTTTTAAAATAAATAGTTAAAACAGAAAATACAAAAAAAATTGTTTAAACAAATTGAAATTGTGTATACAATTAAATATATATTGCGAATTATGGATAAATAATTTTTTTATAGTTCTTCAATAAAAAATGATGCAAAAAACTATATAATTCTAGCTTAATTTAATGAAAAGTTAATTTTAAACAATTTTAATTGTTTAAAACAGCTTTTCATTAAACTCACCTAAAAGCATTTCGTTTTTTGCTTCCTTGATTAAAGAAATATCGCGATTTTTTTCGACATAGCTGAATTTAATGAAAAGTTTATTTAAAGCAATTTTAATTGTTTAAACAATTTATTAAATTATATCAATTAAATTGTTTTTCCCATTCCTATTTGTGTAAGCTTTCAAAATATTTAGTTAAAACAGAAAATACAAAAAAAAAATTGAATTTGTTTAGACAATTTAAGGTATATAGTGAATTATAGATAAATAACTTCTTTATAGTTCTTCAATGAAAAATGCAAAAAACTATATAATTCTAGCTAAATTGAATGAAAAGTTGATTTTAAACCATTTTAATTGTTTAAACAATCACTGTAATTAAAGCAATTAAAATATTTCTCCCTTCACTATTTAAAAAATTGTAAGCTCTTAAAATATGTAGTTAAAACAAAAAATGTGAAAAAAAATTTTCAACAAGTTAGAATTGGTAAAGCAATTAAAAATTTATTTAAATATGAAGCGAGCATTGTATTTTGTTAAGTAAAAAAATCTATAAAAAAAGCGACTTGATAAATAATATTTTAGACCTATTTACTTATAAATGTTGAATTCACGTTGGGGGTGGTTTTTTAAGCCAAAAAGGAGAAAGAAAATGAGAATTTTTTTTTTATTGCAGCCTATTTTTGGAAGCTTTTAATCAATATTCTAAAATTTTCATTTTTTAAACCACACTACTGTGTCGTCATCTCTTGACGAAGTATTGTTTTTTAAAATAAAAATTTATAAATTTAATTCGTATACTGTTTAACTGTAGGTATTTATTATTGTGCAATTTAGCTCTATACAGTTTCGAAACTTTAAATTTAATTCCTATATAGTTTTTTACGATAAAAAATTATAAATTTAATTTCTAATTTTGCATACGATCTTAATCAATTTGTGTGCAATTTAACCTACATAGTTTTAAAAATAAAAACTTAAAATTCAATTTGTATACAGTTTTACGGTATACAATTTAACATACACAACTTTGTGTACAGTTTATTTTTGTACAATTTATACCTCCCCCATTAAAAATTGTTACTTTTGAAACATTTTTGATAAAAATACCATCTAAATATGTATCTGAAATAAGACATTGAAATCCAAAAAAGAAGAAAATATTTTATGAAACGTTTGATTAGACATGATATTATGATTGAATTAAATTTCTGCAAATAAAAACTTTAGTCAATTATACTTATTTCATTCTGTTCCTAAGAGTTATTCTTGTTAAACAAAACTAAAATAAAGTATAGGACAAATATAAATACATAATAATTATATCTGTCATCTGTCATTCAGAAAATACAGAAAAGCTATTTTCTGAAATATTTGACGTTCTTGAGATCCATGTACGTGATTCAAATTTAGGATAAGGAATAAATTTTTAAATATACTTACGAAAAACATGCGAAATGTTTTAAATTCAATTATGGGTGCACGTCATTCCCAGAGCATTTTTGCCGAAGGGAAACCATATTCAAGTAAAAGAAATCACTAAAATTATATCTTCTCTAATTTTACTGATTTGCATGCTTTGCAATAAAGAGTTTTAATAAAACGGAAAATCAGTCCATGCTGTATGCGAATATGTTAATTGATAAACTCTAGTTTAAATATTTAAAAATTTTTTCATTCTTTAATCTCTATTCAATTTTTTCAACTATTTTTATTATAATTATACACTTAATTAATTATAAATATAATTAATAAGTAATTAGTTGAGAATTATTTATTATAATTATTCTAAACTGAAGTTCAATTTCATGTAGAATAAGTTATTTCGAAACTTATTGAATTTTAGACTAAATGAAATAAACTGAACCAATGATTATCGGTTTGAACTGAAAAATCAAAGATACAACATTGTTAAATTCTGAATTATAATTAAATATGAAATAAAAAATGTTTTAAATATAAAAACGAGAACTTGTTTTAGTTAAAATTTTAATTGCTTTGTGAATAAAATTTAATAAACTGTGCCTTTGTGATTAATAATGATTGGAACGTGTGATGGTTGCAGGGAGGGTAAGCAAAGAGTAATTAAAAAACTTTTATAATTTTGTAGTTTTATAATTACCGCAACCGATTTCGTCGGACTCGTCCACACATTGAAGCAACCCATCGCATCTTTCACTTTCCAGAATACACTCGTTGTTTGCACATTTCCATTCTCCAGGAACGCAGGGTCCTTTACGACATACATACGAAAAAAGCTGACAAAAAGCTTCGAATACACCGATCAGCATTTATAGGTAAGGAGAGGACACAGGATTTTCATGCATGATTTAATATAATGTTCTTCAATATTTTTATCTCTGAATAAATCATCCTTTATGATAAAAATCGTAAATTTAATCAAGTTAAAATAATTCATGGATTAAACAAAAATGAAAGAAATTGCGATTATGCTTAAAGCAGTGGCGTAACTGAAAGTCTTGAGGCAAAAAAAGAAAATGGGCTCCCAATATAATAATTTAAAAGTTTCATTAATTCATTCATTCATTAATTCTGTCCAAACCTGATATTGATTAGATGTCTTTTTATTTTAAAATTTGGAATAATAGCTCACCTTTTTAAAATGTTCTCAAATTTTAAATTTATAGCAATTTTAATTCCCTCAAATTTCAGTTAATGTCAACTTTAATTGACGTTTCAAATATACTAAACTTGACGTGATTTAAAAATATCCTCAATTTTTAATGATTCCTTTCTTTGATGATTTAAATTATTTAAACTGCAATTTGGTAATATTTTTAAACATTTTTTCATTATATTCTGCAATTTTTAATTATTTTTAAATTGTTTCCCTAAATCTCAAAATTAACTTCTTCAAATTTCAATTATTTTGTTTAGTTTTTTCAATCACTTTTTCAATTTAAATTATTTTTCCCTTGGCATTCATTAAATTTAATTATTTATTCCTCAATTTTATATTATTCATCGGGAATTTTAAGTAATTTTTTTAATTTACCATTATTTTTGTAAATTTGCAATAATGATTTTCTATTTTTAATCATTTTCATAATGTCTTAATTAATTTCCTAAACTTTCAAATATATATCTCAATTTTCAATTACTTTTTTCACTTTTTATTTCTTTTTATTGTTTCCCAATTATTTCCTCCATCCTTTAATATTTTTATTATTTTTCAATTAATTTCCTAAATTTTCAGTTATTATGTCAAATTTAGATTATTGTCATCAATTTTTAATAATATAACAATTTTTCAATTATTTTTCTTTGCTAAAAATTAATTCTGCAATTTTTCTATTATTTTTTTCAATTTATAATTATTTTCATTATTTTCACATTAGTATAAAAATTTCAATTATTTATCCGAAATTTTAATTATTTTCATCAATTTTCGTTACTTCTGCGATTTTTTAATTATCCTCTTTAATTAAAATTTTTTAAGCGTTTATTTTTAAACATTTATATTCTATGATTTCTTTAATTATTACTCTCAAATTATATTTACGGTTTTCAATTTTTAGTATTTATAAATTATTTTCATCATATTTCAATTTTTTTCTCAATCTTAAATTATTTTCAGCATATTTCTAATATTTTTTTCAATTTTGAATTAATTTTATTATTTTTCAATTATTTTCCTCGATTGTTAAATATTATTCTTATTTTCTAAAATTATTTTGTCAGATTTTTAAGTATTTTTCTAAAATTTTAATTATTTTCTTCAGTTTTTAACTATTTTGAAATTGTTTCCCTATCTGTCTAAATCTGAATTAGTAGTTTTCTACTATGAATTAGCGAAAAGAAAGCAAAGAATTTTACTAATTTTTTAGTAGAAAACTACTAATTAAAATAGTGAATTTTTTCTTTTAAAATAAGTAGATTTTTTTTAATAATTTAATTAGTAGTTTTCTACTAAAAAATTAGCAATTTTGTACTAAAAAGTTAGTAAAATTCTTACTATTTAATACGTACCTCACTTTTCGCAAATTCATTAGTAGAAAACCACTAATTCAGATTTAGAGAGTACTTCTAAAATTTAGCTTCTTCAAATTTAAATTATTTTATTTAGTTTTTTCAATCACTTTTTCAATTTTAATTATTTATCTCTTGACATTTAATCAATTTCATTATTTATTCCAAAATTGTATATTATTCATCGGGAATTTTAATTAATTTTTTTCATTTACCATTATCTTTGTAAATTTGCAATAATGATTTTCCATTTGAATCATTTTCATAATGTCTTAATTAATTTCCTGAACTTTCAAATATATATCTCCATTTTTAAATACTTTGTTCACTTTTTATTCCTTTTTATTATTTTCTAATTATTTCCTCCATTCGTTAATATTTTTATTATTTTTTAATTAATTTCCTAAATTTTCAGTTATTATCTCAAATTTAGATTATTGTCATCAATTTTTCATAACTTAAAAATTTTTCAATTCTTTTCTTTTGCTTAAAAAAAATACTGCAATTTTTCAATTATTTTCTTCAATTTAAAATTATTTTCATTATTTTGACATTATTTTTAAGAATTTCAATTTCTTATCCGAAATTTCAATTATTTTCATCAGTTTTCGTTATTTCTGCGATTTTTGAATTATTCTCTTTCATTACATTTTTTTTGAAGTATTTTTTAATTTTTTTTTTTATATTTATATATTTAATTATTTATATTATTTTTTATATTACTTTCTTTAATTTTCAATTCCTTTCGTTATTTTTATCGTTATTTACCTATTTTCCAAAAAGTGTTTACTTATTTCTCTTTCTTTAAAATTTGTTCTCTTCAATTTTAATATGATGGTAATTTTTGCGATTGTTTAAACAAATTGTGTTCTTTGTTATCAACTTTTTATTACTTCTGAAAGTTTTAAGTATTTTTCTGAAATTTTCTTTATCTTTCCTTTATTTCAAATATTTTGTGCAATTTTTTCAATTATTTTCTCAAAATTTAATTTTTTTCAATTTTAATTTATTTATCTCATTTTTCAATCATTTTTTCAATTTTCAATTATTTCCTCTTATTTTACATTATTCAATTTTATTCAATTTACTTTTAAGATTTTTAAGTATTTTTCAAAAATTTAAATTATTTTCTTTAATTTTTAATTATTTTCATTTGTTTTCATAACTTCAAAATTATTTTATTAATTATCGTAAATTTTTATTATTTTTAGCTTTCTTTAATTCTTTTCTCCAATTTTTAGTTATTCTCTTTTTTTTTAATAGATTTCTTAGATCTGCATGTATTTTTCTCAAATTTCAATTACTTTTTCTTTTTTTAAAAAAAATTCTATAATTCTTTGAATTATCTCACTTAAATGTCATTTATTTTTTACAACTTGTCATTGTTTGAATCTTATTTCTATTATTTTCTTCAATTTTAAAAATTTCAAATCATTTTTCAATTATTTTTCAAAATTTATTTCCTTCAATTTTCAATTCTTTTTATTTGCTTTATAATTTCCAAAATTATCTTTCCTCTTATTTTTCATTATTCAATTGTTTTTAATTTACTTGTAAGATTTTCAAGTATTTTTCTCAAATTTAAATTATTTTCTGAATGTTTAAATCATTTATTTGATTGCTTAAATTACTTTTCCCAATTTTTAATTGATTTCATCATTTTTTTCTCAATTATTTGTAAAATTTGCAATTATTTTGTTTAATAAAATTATTTTTTGCAATTTTTTTTAATTCTAAAATATTATAAATTTTGTCCTAAATAAATACTTATTTTATTTATATAAATTGATTTTTAAATATTATATTTAAATATTATATTTAAATATTATATTTATAATTGCTGATAACACAACATGTAGAAACTATAAATTACTACAATTAGTAAGGTTTTTGAAATTTTTTATTTTTAAAAAGGGTCTATTAGGGTTGCCTCTTAACAATCACCCCACTGGCTTAAAGATCCTTAATTAATTAATATCTTATTAACTACTTTTTTAGCAACCACTATTTATAATATTATTTTAATATAAACAAATCGATAATATTATCATTAATAATGCCATTTGGATAATTATATTGAATGACATAAAAACGAATTATAAACTTTTGAATTGTCTAGACTCATTGTCAGGACATATGTAGGCAAAAAGTGGATAATGCTTTTTATCTATTTAATAATTACTGATGACTGCTAAATGAAAGCTGATATCGTACTATTTGTATTTTATTAAAGAAGTTTTTTTTTCCATTTTGTCTAGACGATTCTTTGAAAGATGCATTACAACGATGACAATCGTTTAATTGTCTACTTGAAACAGACATTAATTAATTAAGAATTCATAAGCAATCAGCGCTTTTTAAATTAATATAAAATTATGTTCAGTGTCGATGAAAGTTGAAAATAGTGCAGGGAAATTAATTAGTTTAAGTATTTATGAATGTGAGGCAAGTTAAAAATGATAGTTTTGCTTGATAAATGGATCTAGCGTCTGGCACGCACTACCTGTAACTACTTAGGTCTTGTCACGTCTGACTAAAATCTCGATTACTACTTAAGAGTAGATTAATGCATTATAAAATATTACAAAGAATTAATATATGTAATTAATTGTTATAAATAAATAATTAACATGAATGCAAAATATTATAAATAAAGAGAAGGTTATAAATAAAGTAATGAAAGATTAAAAATAAAATAATAAAATATAATAAATAAAATAATAAAAAATATAACAAATTAAATAACATACAAAATGATAAATAATAAAGAAACAATAAAAAACAGTTTAAAGAAATGTAGTAAAACGTGAAAATATCGAGCAATGTATAAATACAAAAATTCTAATATCATTTCTAAATGTGTGGATGAAAAAAATAAAAATAAAATTACGCCTATTTTGAAACTCAAGGCAGACTTGATGCTCGATTTGACCCAATTAAATTTCTCTGTAGTGCACAAACACTCGATTATTAAGTTTTATGTAGTCTTAAAAGTCCTGCTTTCCTTTGTTAGAATATTACATGCAATTTTTAATGAAATATCCGTTTTTGTGTTTAAACATATCTTACGAATTTTATCCAATTTTTCACTGATTTTAAAGTACACTTTATAACTTTATTCTTAAATAATAAATTTTCAAACTACACACAACTGTGTTTTAAATTTAAGGCAGATTTTCCTATAGTTTAATAGAAATTGTCACAGATATTGATGATTTATTTTGAGGAAAACGAAATCACTCTTTTTCTTAAATCTCAAAAGTATATATAGGAACAATATTCAATTCTCTTAAACTGAGTCAGTGCACAGAGAAAAAGGTCAGCTTGATTTTTATCTGTTTCAGCTAAATGTATTTTTAAAATAACTCTTAAGTTTCAAGAAACAAATTTTTTATTTGAACCAATTGTATGTTTGAATTTAACAACTTTTTTTATTAGAATCAAGCAAACATTTCCGTCTGTGAATTATTTCGGTAAAATGTCATTGTTTTAGTTTGAAAAAGATAAGATAAAGAAGAAAAATGTAGAAGAACTTATTCTTGATCCAGGTTCAGAATTTAGTGATTTTTACAAATAAACTGTTCTTTAAATCTAGCTTAAGAAGAAATTGAATATTTGTGCAGTAATAATTAAATTTAATCAAAGTCAAAATTGTTCTATTTTATTTATTTATTTTTTTCAGTGGAAAAATGGATAATTTTTAACAAAATGTGCTGAAAAAACGAATTTTTCCGAAGTGAATCAGAAAATCAAGAAATTAATTACGAAGCACCACAAAAAAAAACTTTATGTTCTATAAATCAGACTAGTCAATTCAAACCTATTTTGGATTGACAAATTCAAATTTGTTTCCTAAATCTGAATTATCAAAAATAACTAATTTAATGAAATTACAGTGATTGAATTTTAGGTATTCCAATTAGTAAAAAATATCTAATTATTAGTAGAAAACTGTACTAATTCAGTTGTTAAATTTGAGTAATTAATAGTAAAAATCAACTAAAGTATTTAATAAACAGAAATAGACTAATTTATTTAATGGTTTAAAAAACCTCAAAATTATTTTGACTAATCAAATTTGTATTTTTTAATGAAACTCTTAGTCACGGAATTGCTGTTTGATATATTTTAAATTGTCAAATTACATATTCTAAAATTAAATTCACTTAATTTTGAAACATCCCGTTGTAGATTTTTCAGAAAAAATTAGGTTGAGCTAAAATTTGTTCTAAAATAATAATTATTTAACATTTTATGTTTTTTTCTTTAAATTTAATTAACAACTGCAATTTTCATCCAAATCTGACAAATAATAGCTTATTTTTCACGTTAAAATATTTTCTATAATTTTATTTGTTGTGTTTTGTTGAATAATACTTAGTTTAAAAGTTAATAGACAAATAAAATTTGTTCTTTGCGTATTTTTTAAACAGAATATTATTTAACAAAATCTAACAAAATTGTAGACAATGGTTTAACAAGAGAAATAAGCTATTATTTGTAAGAATTCGATAAAAATTACAGTTTTTTATTATATAAATAAAAAAAACATAAAATGTTAAATAATTGTTATTGGACAAGCAATTTTACCTAAACCTGTTTTTTTCTGGAAAATATACAACTGGATCTTTCAAAATTTGATGAAAATAATTTTAATAACAGTTTTTTTTATGGAAACAGTCATTTTTTAGTTTGAGGTTATGTCAATTGAAAAAACCTTATTAAATTACATAGAAACTGATAAGATATTAAAAATTAAAATTGTGGATCCAATATGTAGAATTTTTTAAAAATTGATGCGATTCTCATGAAACTTTTTATTTAGGGTCTTAGAAGTCCCTGATTATGAATCTAAAGTTTGATTTTATAAATCCAAAATGTCGGATCTAATATAAAAGATAAATTTATTCTTTGAGGTTAGGTTCAACTATTTTTAGGTTATAATTAGATCATTTCCTCACTAGTGATAAAACTGGTTGTTTTGCATATTTTTTTCGCCATATTGAATTCACCATTTTGAATTTTTAAAAATTATGAAAACTTTGCTATTAAGGATCATAAAAACCTCTAAAATTACCAATTTTTATTAAAAATATCCACGAATTGAATCCGTCATTTAAAATTCCAAATCTGATACTATGATAATAATTTTAAAACTAATTTTCTTCTTTTTATTACGGAACAAAATATACCAAACAGCATTTTTTTTGAGGTTAGAAAAAAAATTCTATTAAATTTTAAACGATCCCAGATTATTTGGATCGATGGAGAGAAAATTTTTTTCGTGGAGCCACGTTATTAATTTCAATTTTTTAGTGTAACAAAATTAAGAAAGTTTGTGATGCATGAAGAGAGGAGTTGAAAGGAAAAAAGGAAAATTGTTATTGAAGCTCTTACCACAATCACGTTCGTCACTTTGATCTCGACAGTCAAAGATATTGTCACATTTTCGATGAAGAGAAATGCAATGTCCATCGTTACAACGCATTTCAGTCCTTGGATCACATTCCCTTGGCTGCCCACTATTCCAGGATGGCCACGAGTGGTCTATTTGCACATTTAGGGAAATTTTGGATAAAAAGCACACGAAAGCACATGTATTCTATTTACAAATTGCCATTGCCAGAGAAAAACGCATTCAATTTATTAGAATTTTAAACTAATCTAACCGCAATATTGTTACAACAGTTTCCCTTTAATTAAATTTAAAAAATTGTTTTTGAATACGTTTTTCAAATAACGTCGTGTTACATTAAAAGTGGTTTTTTTTTATTTATTTTAGCTTCTGGCAAAGCAGGCAAATATAAAAAACACAATAAATAACTTAGGAGCAGAAAATGAAGAGAATTTTTAGTTGATGATATGAAAGTTGAAAATTAGAAAATACAATTTGTATGATTATAAAACGAGAAATTAAGATTGTGAATGTAACGAAAATAATTAAATTTGGAACACTTATTGATAGACAAAAAATTGGACACCTACTCAAGAAGAGGATATGTTTGAAGTAATTATCCTGCTTTTTGAAATAGAAAAACTAACTTTTAATCTTATTTTATTTAGACAAATTGTGGCAAATTTAATTTAAAATTAAAAGAGCCATTAAAATTCAAAATTGGATAAAAATTAAAGATTTTTGTCATTTAGAAACGGTTTAGAGAAATGAGAAAGACTAAAGTTTCTGAATGTCAAAAGTTTTTCATTTTTATCCATTTTTGAGTTACAATGACTCGTTTTGTTTTAAATTAAATTTTTCATATTTTATCTAAATAAAATTAGATTACAATTTAGTTTTTTTCTATTTCAAAAAGCAAAATAATGACTTTAACCTTCGTGCTACCGTAGGCGACCCTGGGTGACCAAAAAATAATGTATTTAACTAATTTTATAATGAATTTTTCATTTGATTAATCAATTTATTGTTGCAAAATTGCAGCATTTCCAAATAAACTAAAAAGTAGAAAATTATAAAAAATTTTCAAACTTTTTGTTTTTGTTAGTATTAAATTAATAAAGTATATCAGATATTCCGTAAAACGAATAATTACAATTATTGACCTGGGGCAAAAAAATAAAATGGGACCCCAATATAATAATTTAAAAGTTAAATTAATTAATTCATTCATTAATTCTGTCCACACCTGACATTTGTCACTAGATTTTTTTTTCTTTTAAGATTTTAAATTATAGTTCACCTTTTTTAAATGTTCTCAAATTTTAAATTTACAGCAATTTTAAATTCTTCAAATTTCAGTTAATTTCAATTTTAATCGACTTTTGAAATATACTAAATTTAAAATGATTTAAAAACATCCTCAATTTTTAATAATTCTTTTCTCTTGTGATTTCAATTTTAATTATTTTTCCCTTGACATTTAATCAATTTAATTAATTATTCCTAAATTTTATATTATTCATCATGAATTTTAATTAATTTTTTTAATTTACCATTATTTTTATAAATTTGCAATAATTATTTTATATTTTTAATCATTTTCATAATGTCTTAATTAATTTCCTGAACTTTCAAATACATATCTCAAAATTCAATTCCTTTCTTCACTTTTTATTTCTTTTTATTATTTTCTAATTATTTCCTCCATCCTTTAATATTTTTATTATTTTTCAATTAATTTCCTAAACTTTTAGTTATTATCTCAAATTTAGATTATTGTCATCAATTTTTCATAACATAAAAATTTTTCAATTATTTTCTTTTGCTTGAAAATAAATTCTTCAATTTTTCTATTATTTTCTTCAATTTATAATTATTTTTATTATTTTGACATTATTTAATAAAAATTTCAATTATTTATCCGAAATTCCAATTATTTTCATCTATTTTCGTTATTTATGCGATTTTTTTAATTCATGTTTCCAAGTATTTTTTAATTTTTTTTTAATACATTTATTGTCTAGGATTTTTTCAATTATTTCTCTCAAATTTTATTTACTGTTTTCATTTTTTAATATTTAAATTAGTTTCATCATATTTCAAATTTTTTTTTAATTTTGAATTTATTTTATCATTTATGAATTATTTTTCTGGATTGTTAATTATTATTCTCATTTTATAAAATTATTTTCTAAGATTTTTAAGTATTTTTCTAAAATTTTAATATTTTCTTCAATTTTTAATTATTTTCGTTTGTTTTCATAATGTCCAATCTATTTTATTAATTATCATAAATTTCAACTATTTTTATCTTTCTTCAATTCTTTTCTCCAATTTTTAGTTAATCTCTTTTTTTCAATGGATTTCTAAGATCTTCATGTATATATTCTCAAATTTAAAATATTTTTTCTTTATTTAAAAAAAATTCTGTAATTTTTTCAATTATCACACTTAAATGTCATTTATTTTTTACAACTTATCATTGTTTGAATCTTATTTCAATTAGTTTCTTCAAGTTTAAAAGTTTAAAATCATTTATCAATTATTTTCCAAAATGTATTTCCTTCAATTTTCAATTTTTTTCGTTTGATTTATAACTTTCACAATTTTAAACTATTTATCTGACATTTTAATTATTTCATTCAATTTTATTTCATTCTTCAATTTTAAATTATGTTTATCTTTTTTCATTTATTTTCTCTAATTATTAATTATTTTCTTTTATTTAATAAACTTCTGAAAGTTTGAAATATTTTTCTGAAATTTTATTTATCTTTTCTTTTTTTAAAATATTTGATGCAATTTTTTGAATTATTTTCTCAAATTTTAATTTTTTTTTGCAATTTTAATTTATTTATCTCAATTTTAAATCACTTTTTTTTAATTTTCAATTATTTCCTCTTACTTTTCGTTATTTAATTTTTTTTATTTACTTTTAAGATTTTCTAGTATTTTTCTCAAATATAAATTATTTTCTTCAATTTTTAATTATCTTAATTGGTTTTCATAATTTCCAAATTATTTTATTAATTATCGTAACTTTGAATTATTTTTAACTTTCTTTAATTCTTTTCTCCAATTTTTAGTTATTCTCTTTTTTTAATGGATTTCTCAGATCTTCATATATTTTTCACAAATTTAAATAATTTTTTCTTTATTTAAAAAAATTCTGTAATGTTTTCAATTATCACATTTAAATGTCATTTATTTTTCACAACTTATCATTGTTTGAATCTTATTTCAATTATTTTCCAAAATTTATTTCCTTCAGTTTTTAATTCTTTTCATTTGTTTTATAATTTCCAAAGTTTTTAAACTATTTATCTGACATTTCAATTATCAATTATTTCATTCAACTTTCAATTATTTATATTATATTTGATTTTATTTTCTTCAATTTTAAATTACTTTCGTTCTTTTTCTCGTTCTTTTCCATAATTTTCAAAAAGTTTGTCCTTATTTCTCTTTAATTAAAACTTGTTCTCTTTAATTTTAAATTATGTTTATCTTTTTTCATTTGTTTTCTCTAATTTTTAATTATTTTCTTTTATTCAATAAACTTCTGAAAGTTATAAATATTTTTTTGAAATTTTATTTATCTTTCCTTTATTTAAAATATTTGAAGCCATTTTTTTCAATTCTTTTCTCAAATTTTAATTATTTTTTTCAAATATTAATTTATTTATCTCAATTTTCAATCATTTTTTTTTCAATTTTCAATTATTTCCTCTTATTTTTCATTATTTAATTGTTTTCAATTTACTTGTAAGATTGTCAAGTATTTTTCTCAAATTTAAATTATTTTCTTAATATTTAAAACATTTATTTGATTGTTTAAATTACTTTCCCCAATTTTTAATTGATTTCATAATTTTTTTCTTAATTATTTGTAAAATTTGCAATTATTTTGTTTAATTTCAATTATTTTTTGCAATTCTTTTTAATTCTAAAATATTATAAATTTTGTCCTAAATAAATATTTATTTTATTTATATAAATTGATTTTTAAATATTATATTTAAAATATTTATAGTTGTTGATTTATAGTTGTAGAAACTATAAATTACTACAATTAGTAAGGCTTTTGGATTTTTTTAAGGGTTTATTAGGGTTAATTAAGGGCCCTGGGACACTGCCCTATTTTGCCCCTTAACAGTTACGTCATTGCATATAAATAAAAAACTTTTTGGTCACCCAGGGTAGCCTATGGTAGAGTCCGCGTATACAAAAATCTTTGGTAGAGCGAAGTTTAAATCTCTTCTCGAGCAGGTGTTCAATTTTAAAGAAATGATAAGGAATAATGAGTTAATTTATTATAGAAAAAAGCAATTAAACACAAAATAGCGTACTCGTAGAAGGAATGGTTTCTTTAGGCGGTATCGAAGAACAATCTTCATCACTTCTATCTGGACAGTCCGGATGACCATCGCATCTGTAGACACCTTCGATGCATTTTCCCCCAGTTGCACATTTGAATTGGGTCGGAGTACAATCTCGATCTATTTTTGGCAGAAATTTACAAAAAGGACATTCATGAAAGCGAAAGCGACAATGATTGAGAAAACATTTTTCAAAAATTCTATTACCAGAAAAGTGTAAATGAAATCATTTTTTTTTTCTCAACTCATAATCAGCAAATACTTTATTCTTCAATTAGCAATTCTGCGTTAAAAATGATGAAACAATTTTCTTGGCAATAGAAATCAAAACAAAATAGCAAAAGCCACGCGGGAATGTTGATTTGAGTAATTATATAAGGAAAGGATCTTGAAGAGTATGTTAAAAATTTTAATTCTCATTGATGAATTAAATAATGACAGTCAATTATCTCTATTCTATTAATAGTAAACACTATCATTTCTGAGTGTAAAGATTCTATTTCAAAAATAGCCAGATGATTCTATTTACTTCTGGTGAAATATCAAAGGAATGCAACGACTCAAGTTGATCATACACGCTTCAATCAATTAAGAACTCTCAAGTGACGTGCAACTTGAAATATTCTCATTAAATAATCGCGATACCACGTTATAATAATGATTGACGTGATCCCGTGAAATAAAATGACGTAATTTTGACATACATATCATTTTAATTTACAAGTGTGCTCTCACTGATTAATTTTTAAGTAATTATAAAGAAAAGAATAAATGAACAGTGTACGATGATAGGTTCCAATTATATATACAGTTGATATGCTAAATTTATAGTGCATGGCACTCATCAAATTAGCCTTTTCATAATACAGAATATGACAAATGAATGTAGGTTGCATTCGTCTCATCAAATGATGTCTTGTTCATTAGATAAACCAACTAATCTGTTATAACGACACGCGGTTTGATTTCAACGAGTAGTCTGCAAAGTTGTTAGATTCTAAGAGTATCATTGCGTCACTATTAACAAGAATATCTAATTAATAAAACGAAACATTTATTATTCTTCGAGATTTCTTAGAAAGAATATAATGAAATGTGTTATATGCGATATCATTTATTTAATCATTTTATCATCATTTATTTAATTTTTAGAGCTTTCTTGTGACGACTTTAGGCTTTTTTCTATTTGAATGTTTAAAAAATCCAGCTTTTATATCATTAGGGATTGTTACCTGCAACACTTATAAGAGCATAAAGAGCCGGTATTTTCGCCGGTGATGAAAATGCTTAATTTCTACACTAGTGCCGGAAGTAGTCATTTTCCCAACCAGAGACAGAAATAACCATCTTGCCCACCGATGACGGAAATATTCTTTTTTATCACTAATGATAGAAATGGAATTTTCTTTACTAGTGATGGAAGTGGTTATTTCTCTCAATAGTGATAAAAATTGTTATTTTCCTCACTAGTGATAGATGTTGTTATTTTTCTCGCTAGTGATGGAAGTAGATATTTTCCATACTAGTGATAGAAATGCCTGCTTTTTCCGGATCAAAAAGAACATTCTTCCCACTCTTTGATTTTATCCTTTTTCTGTATAATAAAAAAAAAATTCCTTCTCTTTATGTAATTTAAATTCAGTCATTAAATTAAAGTGCTAATCAAATAAGATATATTCTATTTTCTAAAGTATACTATTTATACGTTTTTAATCATTATTATGAAATAAATTTTATATAAGAAGCATTTTCTACGTTGCAATTACGGGTATTAAAGCTGTCTACGTATAAAATTAGTACACCTATAATTACTAATTATGTTAGAGCACACAGATAAATATTTTTTACTATATACTGGCTACTTCAAATGTTCGTTATATCAATTACTATATTATTTATATTTATAATCTTTAAATTAATATCGCAATGGAAGTTAAATAAAACAGCAAATTGTTAAAATACAGTTTCAATTACTGGAACATTACCGACAAGAGAAATATGCTTTTTTTTAGAATTAATAATTATGTAAAATGAAATATTCGATTAAATTGAGGGAATCATTTTCCTGGAAAGCGCAGCTACATAAATGCGAGCGAAGCGAGGTTTTGGAAATTCGTCACCAGAGAAAAAAAAATTTCCTAAACATTTTGATGCTTTTTTAAAATTGAAAAAAAAACTGTTTCTATTAAAATTCCGCTCTAATTTGATGTCAATAAAACTCGTCGTGTTTGGACAAAAAATAACTGTTTCAGAAAATGTTTCGTTAAAAATATATATATATAACACAATATAAATTCTGGCTTTATCGAAAAGTTAAATTTACAGAATTGTTCAATCTTGGTAAACATGTTTAAGGGCATGTGATGATAATGCTAAACTTGTCCGTAAACTTTCTCCTAAAATACTAAATATTTTGAGACCAAACTTTGTAGAATTACTTGAAATACCATAAGAATGGTCTCTCTGACCCAATTTTGTTTCATTTTTGTGATTAAACTAATTTTTTTTCGATTTTAAGAATTTTTGAAAATTTTGAAAAATCAGGATATTTTAAAATAATTTAGTTTCAAGACAACAATGAAACAAAATTGGGTCAGAGAAACCATTCTAATGGTATTTGAAGTAATTCTACAAAATTTGGTTTGAAAATATTCAGTATTTTAGGAGAAAGTTTACGGACAAATTTAGCATTATCATCACATGCCCTTAATTAATTAATTAATTATTATGAACAGGAAGTCGAAATCAACTTTAAAATATAAAATTAACTCTCAATGAATGTCCTTATTGGATTTTCTCTCTGAATAATTAATAATTTTATAATTTAACTCAAACAAGATATTTAATTGTTATGAAAACGGATGTAATTATATTGCCAAGATTTAATTTACTGTATCTGAATTAGCAAATATAAGCAATTAATCAAAAGAAATAAAATGATAAAAATTAAAGTATAAAAAGAAAAATGAGTAGAGTGTTTTCTCTGGTGTCTAAAGTGGTTTTAAGGAAAGGGATTATGTACCACAATGAAGCTCATCTTCTGCCTTGGGGCAGTCGTCGTATCCGTCGCAAACCGAGGTCTTTGGTATACAAGAGCCGTCCTCACAGGTGAAGTCCATTGAAGGGCATGGAGCCAAACCTACAGGGTCCGCCAATCAAATATATTCCCTTTTATCAAACGAGGCGTCTCGCGTGCCGTTCAGTAAAACGATTTCGATTAAGTCTCATCAAATACTTGACCCGTATTCACACCTTGTTTTTCGCCCTAGAGAAAATCGACTTGCGTAGGCGATCAATGTCTATAATTCATACACTCTTCAGACTCCCACTTACGTAACTTCTAAGTGCATAACCTTATTTTTTTCTAATTTCTAAAAACAAATCAAATATGTCTCAACTTAATTAAAAATTAAACACGACTACAAATTAAAAGTTAAGTTCACATTCTATATCGAAAAATGTAATCATAAAGCAACAAAACAACAGTAAAATAATGAAAATACATTTTTGAATTTATTTCAGTTTTTAAAGTTAAACTGTTTTAAAACTGTTTAGAGTTTGTTTAAGTGTTTAAAATTTGTTAAAACTGTAGGTTAAAATTGTATTAAACTGATTAGAACTATTTAAAATTCCCTGAAGGGTAATTCTCTGAGAAAGTACAAATCACCCGTTAACGATGTTTTTAATGAAAAATAGTAAAATTAATTTAATTTATTAAAAACTTTGTCAGCCGTACAATAAAATTCATCAATCTTCAATTAAATCACACAAGAAACAAAAAAAATTGTCAAATTAACTGAAATATAGTTGAAATTCTAACGCAAAAACTCCACTGCTTCATTTTATAAGATATTTCAGTTAATTTGACACTTTTTCGTTGTTTTTGTTTTTTGTGTGATTTAATTGAAGATTGCTGAATTTTATCGTATGGCTGACAAAGTTTTTAATAAATTAAATTAATTTTACTATTTTTTAATAAAAACATCGTGAACGGGTGATTTGTACTTTCACAGAGAACGACTCTTAAACAGTTTAGAATATGTTTAAAACTATTTACAACTCTTATGAAACTTTTTGAAAGTGGTCCAAAACTGTTTAAAACTGGTTCAAAAATGGTACAAAACTGTTAGGAACAATTATAATTTTAAACTGTCCAGAAAAAGATTGAAACTATTTGCAAACTTATTTAAAATTGGAAGAACAAGTTCAAAACTCTTTAAAAATTAGTCAAGATTTGGAAAAGTATTAAACCCAAATTTCAAACTATTTTAAAATTGTTTAAAAATTAATATTATTTAGATTTAGATTATAAACATATAAAATTGATAAGATCTTGTTTCAAGGAATTTAAAGCATGCTTACAACTATTTACAACTCTTTTAAAATTTCTTTGAACTGGTTCCACATTGTTTATAATAAATTCAAAACTGATAAAAAATAGTTCAAAACTGTCAACAATATTTAAATCAACTTCAAATTATAACTCGTTTAAAACTACATATAACTTGTTTAAACAAACAGTTTGAACAAAAAAAAATTCAAAAACAGTTTAAACTTGTTTGAAACTATCTAGAACTATTTAAAATACTGTTTTGGACTAAATACTGTTTAGAATTTGTTTAAAACTTCTCAGAACTTATTTTACACTGTTTAAAACTAGTTCAAACCTGTTTAAAGTTGCCTACTGCTACCTAAAAATGTTCGTAACTTGTTTGAAACATTTAAAAAAAAATTTTCAATCTGTATTGAATTTTTTAAAAATTATTTTGAACTTAATACCATTATTTATTAGAACTTCTAGTAACTACTTTGAAACTCTTCAAAACTTATTTTAAACTGTTTATAACTAGTTCAAAACTGTTTAGAATTCCTTAATAAAGTTCAAAACTATTAAAAACAATATAAAACTGTTCATAATTTCTTTGCAACTGTTCAAAACTTGTTCGAAACTGTTCAAAACCTATTTTAAAATAGTCAAGAATTTATTAAAAACTCTTTAGAAAAATTTGAAAACTATTTTCAACTCAATTCTGTTGAATTCTGTTCAAAACTGCTCATAACGTGTTCAAAACTTTTCAGAATTTGTTTTAAACTGTTTATAACTAGTTCAAAATTGTTTAAATTTACTTAGAACTACATAAAACTGTTTATAACTTGTTTAAACCACTTTAAAAATTGTTGAAAAATATTTTAAACTATTTAAAAATAATTGTTTCGTACTGAATAACCTTTAAAACTTGTTTAAAACTCTTGAGCACTTATTTTAAACTGTTTATAACTAGTTAAAAACTATTTAAAATTACTTAATACAACTCAAAACTGTTAAAAACAATATAAAACTGTTCATAACTTTTTTGAAACTGTTCACAACTTGTTCAAAACTATTTAAAACTTGTTGGAAACTGTCAAAAACTTGTTTAAAACTCGAAATATAAAAAAATCTGTTAACTTAATTCTGTTCAAAACTGCTTATAACGTGTTCAAAACTTTTCAGAATTTGTTCTAAACTGTTTATAACTAGTTCAAAATTGTTTACATTTACTTAGAACTACCTTAAACTGTTTATAACTTGTTTAAATCATTTAAAAAATTGTTAAAAAATATTTTGAACTATTTAAAAATAATTGTTTCGTACTTAATAACATTTAAAACTTGTTTAAAACTCTTCAAAACTTATTTTAAACTGTTTATAACTAGTTAAAAACTATTTAGCATTACTTAATACAACTTAAAACTGTTAAAAACAATATAAAACTATTTATAACGTTTTTGAAACTGTTCAAAACTTGTTTGAAACTGTCAAGAACTTGTTTTAAACTCTTTAGAAATTTATGGAAACCTTTTTAAATTTAATTTTGTTAAAACCAGTTTAAAGTTGTTTATAACGTATTCAAAACTTTTCGGAATTTGCTGTAAACTGCTAATAACTAGTTTAAAACTGTTTACATTGACTTAAAACTACTTAAAACTGTTCATAACTTGTTTGAAACCGTTCAAAAATTGTTAAATACTGTTTAAAAATAATTTTAAACTTGATGCAATTTTAATTTGTTTAAAACTGTTGACAAATTTGTTTAAAACTATGTAGAACTATTTAAAAATGGGTTTCAACTTAAGTCTATTAGAACTTGTTTAAAACTCTGCAAAACTTTTTAAAAGTATTTATAACATTATAACTAGTTCAAAGGAGTTTAGAACTGCTGAATATAAATTAAAATTGTTTATAACTTGTATTAAATTGTTAAAAACTTGTTTAAAACTGTCGGAAACTTGTTTTAAACTATCGAAAACTTATTTCAAACTGTCAAAAAAAATTTTCAAACTCTATAACTATTTCGAAACTATTTTGAATATAATACTGTTTAGAAATTGGAACTAGTTTTAAACTATTTATAAGTTTATTTAAATATGACTAAAAACCGTTTAAAAATTGTTTAAAACTTACAACTTGTTTACTCTGTTTTTATGATACATGAATTGGGTTTCTGAAAAAACTTAGAAACTTATACCTCTTGCAAACAGAAACATATTAATCATCTAGGCAAGTAGAATTTAAAAAAAACTCTTCTAATTTGATATGAGAACGTAAAAAATAAACCCCCCAAAGAAAAATAATCTATAATCAAATTTCGCTGATCTTAATAAAAACTGCTATTTTAACATTACTCTTATTTATAAAAATAATTTCACTTGAATAGGGCTAATTTGAGAACTAGTCGAATTTCGTTTTACTTGTACCGCCTTGAGACACTTGTTTGAGAAGCTAAAAAAATATCAACATATAGAAAACACTGAAAGCAGATTAAAGAGCAGCAAGTAGATTGATGATTGGAGATTATTAACTTGATATACATCAAAAGCACCTGTAACTTTTGAACCAATAAAATGTTTACATTAAATTTAATAAGCTTTCTAACACTTAAAGCTTACTTTGTTATTTACAAAGAGAGTTTTACATGTATGTGTCTATTTGTGGATATATGTACAAGGATGTGTCTTTTTGTATTGAAGAGGGTAAATTATTGAATAAAAAATAAGGTCTGTTCGTCTGTGTGAATAAAAAGGGTTCAATCCTACTTACTAATGCAATACACTAATTATATAATTTACATATGTATACACGCTATCGACGGAAGTTATATGATCACCTAACCAAGAATATTTTTAAAAATCAATCTCAACTTTAAAAAACAATATTCAAATGGTATTTAAACATTTTTTTCTAACTCACAGAGTAGCCACTTTCCAAAATTTAGATTGATTTTTAACTATTCCAAGTGTTCACATAATTCCTATCCACAGTGTACCTAATTATTTTCAAACTAAAACTATTTGTAGTGTTTTTACAAAAGTTCAGTTCCCTATGGTTTTTCATAATTTAATATTGATATCGCTTTTTAACGCATAGACTTAAAAAGCGTAATTCAGTTTTATGTATTTTTAATACCATTCACATATGTATACAGTATACACCTCTTTCATAAAACGAAGACGACACAGTTTCAAGCGTTTAAAGGTAAATTATTTACAGTCTCGCCAACTTTTGTACGTTGTACAATTCACCAATACGACGAGGCTTTAACTTTATTTTCTCCATTTATTTTTTCAAATGGAGATCTTTTATTGTCATGCTTGTTTGGACAAACATTCTTCTAACACATTAACTTTGACGCAGGATATGCAAGAGAAATATTTTATTACAATTAAAAATACATTACATCATCTCATTAAATTTTCATAATCTATTTCAAAACTTTCAAAATCCGAGCTTAAACCACATTCGACAATGTTTTCCCAAAGTTTTGTGAACAACTAAAATCGTTTATTAACATAAATAATAATTTTCAACTAGTTTAACAGTCTCTCATTTCATGAGGATGTAATTATTTTTAAAATATCCTGCGTCAAAATTCAAGTAGTAAATTTCTTCATTTTTTATATTTTCCCAGAAAAGGCATCTTTGTACAGCGAGTCTGGACGAACACAAACCCCAATAGGTATTTGGTCTCTAATCTACCTGTTATACAATTTTTCCAATCTTCGTCACTCCGATCAGTACAATCAAAAAATCCATCACAAATTTTTCCAGAGTCGATACACTTCCCATCACAATAATATTCCCACTCTCCACAAGGATTTCGACTTTCGTAACTAGTTGTCTCAAGGAGTTTGTTTGCTCCCGTCATTATGACCTTTTCTACTCTGTGTAAATTTTTCTCAAAACAGTTTTCCTCATCACTTCCATCACTGCAGTGCTTTTTCGAATCACAAGTCAATTCATAAGGTAGACATTCTCCATCACAATAATGTTCAGTTTTTGAACATTTGCTCACAAGATCATTGTGACTTTGATCATCAACTTCAACATCATCATCATCATCATCATCGTCTTCATCATCATCTTCATCATCTTCATCATTGTCATCATTACCATTTTTATTATTGTTACCATTACCATTTATTTTCCCATTTCTATTCTCTTCCTTCCTCTTTTCCTCATTTCTTCTCGATTCATTTACCAAATTCCATTTATCATTCCTAGGATTTTGTTCCTCATTTCTATCCGATTTTCCAAAAAATATAGATTTGTCGTTCTTTTTCAATCTTTCCCCGGATATTATTTCATTATCATCCTCATCGCTGTGTAAAATAACAGTCCAAAGTCTACTTGTAGTTTGTGAAGTATTAGTCTCTATGTCTTTCTTGTTTGTATTATTTATCGCTTCATTCTTTGGAATATTTTGTATTTTCGTACTGTTTGAATTATCTTGTATTTCTTTCCTGTTTAGATGATTTTGTATGTTTATCTTGTTCGGATCATTTTCTATTTCTATCTTGTTCGTATCATTTTCTACTTCTTTCTTCTTTGGTTGATTTTCTTCTTTTCTGTTTAGATGATTTTTCGTTTCTTCTCTGTTTGGATCATTTTCTATTTCTATCTTGTTCGGATCATTTTCTATTTCTTTCTTCTTTGGATAATATTCTATTTCTTTCTTGTTCGAATCATTTTCTACCTCTTCCTTGTTCGGATAATTTTCTTTTTTGTTTGAATCATTTTCAATTTTTTTCTTGTTTAGCCGATTTTCTACGCCTTCCGTATTTGGATGATTTTTTATCCCTTTCTCGTCTGCATCATTTTCGATTCCTTTCACATCTGTATTGTTTTCTATTCCTTTCTTTTTTGTATTACTTGACATTGCTTCCATTTTTGTATCATTTTCCAATTCCTTCTTTTTAGTATCACTTTCTATTTCCTTCTTTTTGGCACCTCTTTCCATTCCTTTCTTTTTGGAACCACTTTTCATTGCTTTCTTCTTATCATCACTTTCTCCTTCTTCTATTTGTTTGTCTAAACTACCTCCTACTTTCTTTCTCGCATTATTTTCCGTCTTCTTTTTCCTAGTATTACTTTTCTTACCATTCAATTCCATTGAATCCTCATCTAAAATAAATTCCCGATTATGAATCTCGGTTGTAACGAGCGATTTGTGTGTAGTGACTTTTACATCCTTGAAAGCACTTTCGACATTTTCAGTAGGAATTGTAGTCTCTTTGTTTCTTCTGCACTTGGACCCGTTTTTACAATTCTCTTTATTTTTCCTGGACTTGCGATTTCCTTTCTTTAAAGAGGAATACTTTTCTGTAGTGCTCGTGAGATTATTGATCCCTTCAAACTTACTAGATATACAATCAGCAGACTCACAAATATTTTTTTCATTTGTTGTAATATTAAAATCAATCTTTGTTTCCTGAAAGTTGGTAGTGCTTTTTGTTGAATGATTTGTTTCCGAGAAAGTTGTCAATGACTCGGTTGAAATATTATTTACTGTAATTTCATTAGATTTCCAAAAATTGGCCCTTTCTGTGAACGACCAAAAAGGATTTTCTTCTGTTTCGGTCTTTTTTGAATCTTCTTCATCAGAAGTCCCAAGTGTAAAAAGTCGTTTTAAACTATCGAGACTGAAATCCCAACCTCCAACTTTTATTGATTCGGTTGTGACTTCCTCGGTATTCTTTTTCTCATCTTTATTGTAATCTACTTTCGGAGTTGATTTGTAATTTTCGAGAACTTTGGTAAAAACATTTATTGACGAAGAATTAATCAATTTGTCGATATTAAACGTCTCTACATCTGTTGAAAGTGTTGTTATTTCAGGACTTTTTGTACTTGTCCTTCTTTTTCCTTTTCTTCTTCTTCTTTTACCGCCCTTCTTCTCTTTTATTTTTGTATTTTTATTTTCCATTTTCGCTTCTTTTTGTTTGTCAGTTTCCTGTAAAGTTCCTTTGTCTTTATTTTTATTCCCCTCTTCTATTTCTTCTTCTTTAGTTTTATTATTCACTTTCTCTATTTTGAATATATTATTTTTATTCTCACCTTTCAAACCCGTTTCTTTTAATTTTGTTCTTTCACTCTCGGTTCCTTCAATATTCAGATTTTTCTCAAGATCCTTCTCTGCTTCCTTGTCAATCTCTATTTCATTTTCTCCAAGATTTTCAAGCTCCTCATTTTTCTCTTTTTCCCGAGCAAGTTGAGTGGAGCTTTCGGTCTTTAAATCTGGCCCGAAACAATCTGGGGAAGTTTTCGGAGAAATGGAAATTTCAGAGTCGATACGATTATCACTTGCTGGCGTGAAACCCAGAAAAGTTCCATTTGATTTTGAAGAAACGCTTTTTAATAAATTCTCATAAAGTTTTCGCCAATAATGAACGCATTTTATTTGACACTGGTGAACATGACCTTCAAATTCATGCTGCTGCTTTGCAGTTAAATTTTCCAATTTCACATCAATTTCAGAGATATTTGTCAATGTTGTATTATCATTAGACAAGCTTCCTTTTACCAGATTTTTGTCAAAATCCTTATTGTTATTCTGCTCATAAACTAAAGTCTCTACTTTAACTTCTGGCTTCTTAGTCGTTGTTTTTAGCTTCTTTTTGTGTGTCTTTTTCTTTTTCTTTTCAATTCCGGGAGTCGTAACAATCTCGTACCTTTCAAGGTTTTTATGACTCTTTTTTGTAATTGCTTCAATTAAATCTGTGTCAGGAAGAGTATAGGTAATGTTATATTTAGTGATATATTTATGAACCGAAGATCCAACTTTTGCGGTATAATTTCCAATCATAATGTCAGTTAAGTTACCCTTATATTTATCATAATCCACAATTATATCTTTTAATTTAGTTGTCCCCTTTGTGTCATTCAGTTTGTTAGAACCTGTCTTGCTGCTCACGATCAAATTATCTTCATTCTTTTGTTTCTTAAAATGGGACATTGTTGGCGAAAAAAGCTCAACCTCTTCGGGAATTGATGAACTTTCTGTTGTAGTTTTTTCTTTGCGTTTTCTCTTATTTCTTTTTTTATTCCTTTTTTTCTTAGGAGGCTCCGTAACGAATTCTGCTACTGACGAGGAAAAATTGACAACATTAACAGTAGACGCGTAAGTCTCATTTTTTATCATTTTTAAAATCAATGTACTGTTTTCAACAGTGTTATTATTAACAAAACTAGAGTTCGTAATATTGTTTTCCACAAAATTATTATAATTTTCTAAAGTTGTATTACTTTGAATAAATTCCCTCGTGACATTAAAATGTTTTGTTTCATTATTTTTCCTTTCGGGTGTTTTCGTTCCATTTTCATGATCAGTTAAATTACCTTCCTGTCTTGCAAATTGTGAATCAGTCTTAAATGCAGAAAAAACGACTACCCCAAAATCCTCTTTTGACGATTCAGTCGTAGTACTTTCAGTTTCTTTATTTCCTTTCTTGCTTTTACTCGTGGCATTTAATCCCGAAGTATTTAACAGCGACTTTTCAGTCGTGGAAAAATTTCGCTTTCTTTTCGATTTTTCCGAATCTTTCTTTTTAGCTTTCTTCTCATTTTTGGTCAATTTTCTCTGTATCTTGATTATAGCATTACTCAAAATTTCATTATTCCCAGTTTCAACAACAGAAGTATCTTCTTTTTGGTATTTCGTAGTAACAATTATAGTTCGATTCCGATCGAGAATATTAGGCTCATATTGCCAAACTGTAATCATAGATGATTTTGAAGGATTTGGCAATTCGGTGTTTGTGGTAATGATAATATTCTTCTCAGATTTTCCTTTTCCAAGAGTGTCATTCCCGATAATATTACTCTTTATTAAATTCCATTTTTTCTTCTTTCTCGATGATAATGTACAGTTTTTGTCTTTCTCGGGGTCACAGAATTTCCTCTTTCCTTTTAATCTAGATCCTTGAGAGTGAGAATGGACTGATATATTTTCCGCTGTTGATATTTGTCCAGTATTTTTTTTCTTGTGTTTTTGTCTCGCTTTTCGCCTTGAAACCTCGTCTAATGCACGAATGACACAGTATTTACGTGGATGAGTATGAGAGTGACGACAGCAATGAAATAAAAATAAAAGAAATACATGTAATAGAAATCGACAGGCACAAACGGTTTGGTATATTTATAGAAAAAGAAAAGATTTTAAAATTCATAAAAAGTCATAAACTACTTTTAAAAAATCGGTTTTTAATAAATTAAATTTTTTAAAATAAATTGCAATATTACTGTTAGTTTTTTCGAGGCGTTTTTGAAAAAAGTAGTGTTTAGGTGAAGATTGAGGGGATAATTTTATGATTGAATTTTACGTAGATATCTTGGAGGCCTTCTGAGAGGACAACGTGTGCACAAAGTCGCAACAAGTCAATGGTTTCCTTTCTGCTTTGTAATTACGCTACCATTCGTTCATGATAAGCCGTAAATCCTTTCTCCCGACATACAATATTGTCGATCCATTGCTTGCAAGTGTAGAGGAAAGAAGAGAAAGAGAGGGAAGAAAACTAAGAATTGTGGCGACAAGAGAAAGATAAACTGATAAAAGAAAAAAGACACCCGAAAAAGGTAGTAGAAGAAATCAAAAGAAAGAAAAAGAGAAAATAGTGAGAGATGAAAATGAACAAGTGAGAAATAGGAAAGTGAAAGAAAGAAAGAAAGAAAGAGATGAAAACAGTAGGAAAAGCTGCAAATACTGGTTTCACCAAACTTTTTTTCTCATGTCAGTATTTAGGGCTAGTTTAGTCTAGAAAAATTTAATGTTTTACAATTTTTTTACAAAAATATATGGTATTATCAATTTCAAGTCAAGAAGTGTAAAAATGATTTTTTAATATTAAGAGTATTTAAATAATTTTAGGAATATTTGAACCTTAAATAAGTGCCAAGAATTTGTTCTTAGATAAAAGTGTTAGGTATCTATTTTTAAGAAAAATTTTTTTGATATAGAACTGCTTATATGAATATTGTCTTAAGGAGGTTTATCCAAAAAACCAATTTCTACAGATTCTTATAAAATTTCAATGACATAATAAATGCATTACTTTACATGTACTGTTATAATTTTATTAAATTTTACCGTTCTGTTTTTAAGATATAAATTTATAAAGTTGGGACTTTTACATGGAAAAAGTAACAAAACGCGCAAAATGACTATATTTTGATTAATTTAAAAAACACAGTTCTACACATTTTTTTAAAAAACTAATATATTTTAAACTGTAATAGAATACAGCTTTTACAATAATATTTAATTAATTTACCGTTCCGTTGTTAGGAAAATGTTATTTAAGGGTAGAAATCCTTCACTTTTTTGAAATAATCAGGAATACAAAATTTTAAAAAGTTGTAATTTTCAAAAAAAAAAAATTTTTTTCAATAATATTTGTTTGTGTAATGATTTTAACTACAAAATACTATTGAGAAACCAAATTATAAGACGAAATGGAATTAAAAAAATATTGAGTATCATGGTCCGATAGAATGAGAACCGCTTAAGGGTATAAGCGTCCTTAAAGTAAGAAGATTTTATTCCTGTATCATAAATTATATTTTATTAATTTAGATTATTTAATTTTAAACCAAAAAATGTACTCAATATTGATATCTTAATCTAAATTATGAAAAAATCGGTCACTGATTCAAATTAGTGAAAATTTCTAATAATTTTTAGTCACTTTTCATTAAAACAATAATAAAAATTTTTAATCTACTTATTTAAATAGAGAATTTCGACTAAAAATTAGTAGAAATTTCTAACAATTTGAATTAGTTAATAGTTACCGATTGTTCAATAATTCAAATTTAGAGAGACCTTTCCGTCAAAAATTAATAAAATTAAATTAGAAAAATTATTAGAAAATAAACATTTTTTTGCAATTTGAGAAATCTGGAAAATGAAAAAATTTAGTATAAAATGCTAAAACAAATGTTCAATAAATGAAATAACAAAATGATGAAGAAGTTTACCAGAGTTTGTGACAAAATATCTAAAAATTAACGAAATTAAATAGAAACTGTAAAATATAACTTAGAAATATGTACTTAACAAATCTGAAAAGTGATAATAAAAATAAATAACTATAACTAGAAAAAGAAAAAGAATATAGCTAGAAAATGAAGAAAATAATTTAAAATTTACTAAAAATAAGCAGAAAATCTTAAAAAATAACTGCATGGATAGAAAATGTTGAAATTAAAAGAAAATAATTCAAAAGTAAGGGAAAATTACTAGAATAACTGTAAAATGAAAATGATAACAGATAAGAGAAAAAATTATTTGAAAAATTCAAAAAACCTAGAAAGTTAAGATCATAAATGCAAATTTATAAAAAAAACAAAAAGTTAAATGAAGTAGGAAAAAAAGTTTAGAAAGTACTGAAGTGAATAATTAATAGCATTGAAGAATAATAACTAAAAATAAAAGAAAAACATTCAGAGAAAAAAATTATTGGATAAAATATTAATAATATAATTTACTAAAATATATAGATATGAGAAAAAGATTACTAAAAAGTTAGAATTTTGATCAGCAAGTAAATAATAACTAATTTTTTTAATTAAAAACCAGAGAATGTTAAAAAAACACCTAAATATAGAAAGATTTAAGAAAAACTAGAAAATGTAGAAAGTCAAAATTATTTTGAAATTTTTGAGAATTAAAAATCAAACGAAGTATTTAAAAAATGTAAAAACTGAATGACGGAACGAGAAGTGACAAAAAAAATTGTTTTAGTATAAGCATATTATTAAGAAAATTATTAAGGGGTACACCTTTTCTTGGCCTCCTTAAATTTTCATGACCTTAGAAAGTTATATTATTTTCTTGTATCTTTTGAGTCCTAAAAAATGCAGATTGATCAATTGCTGATAAAAATTGTAAAAGAAGCTGAATATTTAACCCATGAAATATCAACACATTTTTCAGAGGTACCTACCAACTTTTTTTACCTAATTTTACATCTAAAATAATAGCATATCGTCAAAGATTAAGAAAAAATTATTTGACTATTTTAGAATTTTTTAGAACTTTTTGTAATTTTTTGAAAATCAATGTTTTGAAAAATCCATGCGAGAAATTCAAAGAAACATTAAAAAAGTTGTAAACAATTGGCGACCAACAATACTAAAAATTGAAAAAGAAAAGTTCTGTAGGTAATTTTCAAAAATTTTAATTTTTAAGACTTTAAATTCTCTACTGGTTAAAAGTTCAAATTTTATATTTTTGACCTCCTTGTATGTTTTTGGGATCCAATTAATGCAAGATAAAAATGTAGCTTAAAATGTATTAGAAAATTTGTATAAGAATATGTTATTCTCAATATATTTAAACATTTTTTTCTTCTTTTTCTTAAAAAAAATTTAAGAGCAATAAATTGTTCTATTTACGGTACTATATTAGCCCTAAATCCTGATATGGGAAAAAAGTTTGGTGAAAGTTGTGTTTGAATAACTTTACTCACTTGAGGCAGTGAAGAAAGTTATGGAAATAAAGAAAGTGTAAAGAAACAAAGAAAAATGTAAAGTGTAAAGGGTTTAAAAGAGCTGATTAAAATGTTTAAAAATAGAAAAATGTCTTTTAAAACAGGAGGAAAAAGAGATGATACATTGTAAAGGAAACTAAAAATGGAAGTTCTTTGGTTTCCTCACATTATTTTACTAATTTTATTTTACCCTTCGCGTTCGTGCCTGTACGATAATGTGCAAGAGTGTGTATTGCATTATTACGTATGCATGTGCAATAAAGAGTGAGAATATATAGAGAGCTGAAAAAATCTCTTTTTGTTTCGACAAATATATAATTTCAAACATTTTTGCTCCTCAATTGAAATTTTCACTTATTAAAAAGGAAACACCAAAAAATTGTTAAATGATTTGAATATTTCGAATGTAAAATTTCTTCTCTAAAGTATAAGTATAAAATTAGGAAATTTTTGATTTCACATCTCTATCTTATAATATAGCAAAAAAACTACAAGAATTAATTATATGACTAGTGTTTTTAATCACAATTAAACCACTATCACTAAATTAATTTAATTTCAATAAATTATCATTTAGTGTGGTAGCATCACACAGTGGGGAAAACAAGTGACTTTGGACAAAACAATTTTCAGCTCGTAATTTTAATCGAAATTTAAAGTTTTTTTTTTAAATTAAACACAGTAAATTGTTTTGGATTAAATTAATCTGCAACGCTCTTTTTTTTATACCAAATTGAGTTTAAATAATCTGAAATTGGCTTTAAATAATCGGGCTGCAGATTATTTTAATACATAAAAGTTTTCAGTGAAGCTAATGAAATTTTGAATCGATTCGTCGATCCAGATTTTAAATAATAAAGATTATTTTTTATTTATTTATTTATAAATTTGAACATCAATTTTTTTTCGTCAAAAGAAGTTCTATTTTCGTAATAATGATGAAATTTGTCACTAACCGAGTAAAATTTGTTGAGTAGTTTCCTAAGAACATAATCTAGTACCACTAAATAAATTAAAAGTATTTCGCATTTAATAAAAAACTCTTAAAGTTTAGCCTAGTAAAATGGCTTCATATCAAATTATCTATTATTTGTTTAAACAATGTAAGCTTTCATAGGGCTATACACTTAAATAGGTTTTTATTAAACTGATTTTGTCAATAAAAACGAAGTTTTCTTAGAAAAATTACAAAAATACGAATTTTTTAACAAAAATTGTTTAAACAATTGTTTCAATTGTTTATTCGTAATAATTGAGTGTTGGTTAAGATAATATTCAGAAGTTTCACAAAGAAAAACAAGATTTTTGTTTTAATAATAGTAACAATTACAATTTTAATCTATTTATAAAAGCTAATTAATTAATAACAAATTATTATTAATTTTGTATTATTTTAGGTTTAGTGTTCATGAAATGTAATTTATAAATTAAATATTGCTTTAAAAACAACGAAATTAAGAAATTTATACCAAGAAAAACTTTTATAGACACTAATTTGTTTATTAACAAATACAAACTACTTTTAATTTAATTGCTGTTGTTAGGTTATGTTCTTAGGAAGCCACTTAACAAATTTTACTCTAGTAACAAATATCATCATTTTAACGAAAATGTAACTTGTTTTTACGAAAAAAAAATTAATATCAACTTTAGAAATAAATAAAAAAAAACTAAACTTTATTTTTCAAAATCGGCCTTAAGAAATCGATTCGAAATTTCATTAGCATTAAATTAAAAAAAGAACTTTAAATTTCGATTTAAATTACGAGCTGGAAGTTGTTTTGTCCAAAGTCACTTTTTTCATGTGAAGTGGATATTTTATTTGGTCTTAGGATCATTTAAAATCATTTTTCAAAGTTTCAATCTACAAAGGTTATTTATAACATTAAATAAATTAGAAAATTAAAAAATGAAATAAGATTAACAATAACGGGAAAATTATATGTAAATTAAAAACTTAAACATGTTTACATTTTTTACTTACGTCTTAAATAGGTTAGGATATTATTTGACAGTTTCAGTTAAAACAAATTTTTATACATATTTTAAAAATCTCCAATTTTGACAAAGAAGGGAATGAAAGAAAAAAACTTTTTTTTAGCGTCATTTTGTTATTAAAAGTTAATTATTCTACGTTTCCTAAGATGCAAACTAACAGAATTGATTTGAATCGAAAACCGTCAAAAATCAAGAATCTACGACAATTATAAAAGTGTGATCATAATATTTTAGAGTGACAGCAGACGAAATCACATTGAAAAGGTAAGTCTCTTTCTTTAAATGATTAAACAATATGATTTCTTCTGCTTTCGCTCTAAAATATTATGATCACTCCTTTAAAATTGTCGTAGATTGTTTGTTTTTTATGGTTTTAGATTCAAATCGATTTTAATTTGCATCTTATAAAACGTAGAATAATTGACTTCTAATAACAAAACGAAGCTTAAAAAGACGCTTTTTTCTTGGAAGCTTTTGCCAAGATTTTAAAAAAATGTATAAAATCTTGTTATAACATAACTGAATCTAAAAAAAAGGAAGTAAGTAAAAATTGTAAACATGTTTAATAGTTTCTAATTTATATAATTTTTCCGTTATTATTAATTTAATTAATTTTATAATTTATTTAATGTTATAATCTTTGTAGATTGAAACTTTAAAAAAGACGCACAACTATATTGTCGAAACGTCAGTTTTTATTTTTTGTAATAAAAATAATGTAATTATAAGTGATCATATAATCAAATAAAACGTTCACTTCACACGTATAATAACAACGAAATAAATTACTCATAAAATTTCAAGTTGGTTTTTTTTCAATTTTGAAAATTTTATTTCTCTATCACTTTTTTTCCCCCACTGTGGCATCATGTGCAAAGACAATTGACGACTTTAGAAAAGAAATTTTGTTACATTTTTCGAGGAATGGTGCATAGGTGTGTATGTATTGAATATGTGTGGGGGGTGAAAAAGAAGGAAAAATTGTAGTGACTGTTGATGGCATAGTTACCACAATCTTTCTCGTCAGAGCCGTCGTGACAGTCCTCTTGGCCGTTGCACTGCAACCCATAGTCGATGCAACTTCCGTCCGCGCAGCTAAATTCCGCAGCTTTGCAACCTGCTCCATACACCACATTCATGCTTTTTTGCTCTGCTTTTAACCCACCCATATAGACCCTCCACCGCATTTTTCATTATTAATTTCATTTTCATTATCAGCTTTTTGACGAACCCGCCACCCAACATAAAAAAAGACATAATCACTCAAACGTAAAAATCATGTCACCACATTCAATGGGACACTAAACTTTGAAAAATCAAGTGACTACTCATTTCCCCTTTTTTAATTAATTGTCATTCTGCGTGCCCTTTACAGCTCGAAAACAAAATTCCTCATTTTCAGTAAGTTTACTAATTAAGAAGTGGAAAAGTTTCTTGACAAAAGTCATGAAAATAAAAATTCTTGTAAGGTTCCAGGGACAGAAAAATAGAGAAATCCCTATGTCTCAATGAGTTTGGTCAGTGTAAAGTACTGGAAAATTGAAAAGCTCTGTCGTGCGTGATGGCGGATAAATTAAGTTAGGTATGCATTTACTCGGACGAGGTGGCGTAATGTAGGTGGTGTGAGAATCGATAAGAATAAAAAAAAATTTACGACGCCAAATTTGCATATTGCATATATAAATAATTCTTTTTTTGCGCCACTATATAGGCTGGGAAGGAGAGACGAATCAAACTGACCTTCTACCGAGTAAATAGTGAAAAACTCTACGGCAATGTGCAAATGATAGATTTCTGAAGACTAGTTATTATTAGTCGATTAGACAAATTATTATTATTCATATTAGAATCTGCTACGATTAGTAAACCAAGTTAGTTACGAGAAGCACGACGACTTTATGAGCTTGTTACTTTTTCTAGACTGTACACAAACTACATGTAACTGTATACTATTCAAGAATAATATTATAAATTTGTTTAATTCTTTTATTAAGAAATCAATATTGCAGCGCTGACAATTGAGAAGATTTGCTTGTGAGATTTTACCAAAAAGTTCGGTAATTTTAGGTACCCGTTCACTTTATACAACTTTTATGCGACTGAAACTTGAGATCTAGAATGATAATTTATGGTAATTTAAAAATATTCCAATTGTAAAACAAAATATCCTATATTGCACTTATTATAATTTGTAATTCATAGAATTTATATTCAGTGTAATTTTCATTTTGTCATCTTTATTTAATATGATATTTATTTTGCTATTATATTCATTTCAACTTTATGAATTTACCTAAATTTTTTATTATTTATCTACATGTTGCGCAATTTCCTTTTGCTCCAAGTGTTATTTATTATATTTTCTCTTTTTTAGAATTATTAATACATTTTCATACATCCGTATACATAATCAACTATATAAAATTTGTATTTAGAAATTTTGCTATAAAAATTAATCACATAACCTAAAAATCAGTTAATAAACAATCCCCTCCCCCCAATATCAAAAGTGGGAGGATTTTAAAAAAATTAAAAATTAAGGAGGAATTAGACACATTCTTGAGAAGAGGTTATGTTTGAAGTCATTGTCTTGTTTCTTGAAATAGAAAAACTAACTTTAAATCTAGTTTTATTTAGACAAAATTAATTTAGAACCGAATAAAACACTAACACTCATAATTAGATAAAAATTCAAGACTTCTGACCACTTCTGACATTCAGAAACAAATTTATAGTTTTTCTCTTTTCTTTAAAACATTTCTGAGTGTCAAAAATCTTTAATTTTTATCCAATTATGAGTTTAAATAGTTCATTTTATTTTAAATTAAATTTTCTACCTTTTGTCTAAAACAAATTGCATTAAGAGAAAGCTTTTTTTATTCCAAAAAGTAAAATAACGACTTCAAACATAACATTTTTTTCCAGTAGGTGTCCAATTCCGTCTTAGAATTAGAATTTAGAATTTAGAAGGATTACTAAAAAGTGAAAAATACTGCTACAAATTTACAAAATAAATAGAAAATGCCAAAAATAACTATAAATTAATAAAGATTACTAGAATTTATTAAAAAACAACTAGAAAATAAAAAATTCCCAGAAAATAAAGAAAAATCCCTTGAAAAATTATAAATAACTATAAATTATGGGGAAAAAATTAGTGATAAGAAAAGTAAATAGAAAAAATTTTAATACATTTTGAAAGATAGGTAATTAAAAAATATACATGTATTTGTTTGATTAGTTTTTGGAAATTTAGAAAATGCCTTATAAATCGTTGTGCTGGCCTAGTTTGGAAAAAAATTCTGGACTGTTTTAAGAGTAGAAAGGGTAGTTTTTTTGGAGCTTTTAAATTGTCCACAAGAGTAAAAAATAAGTTGTTTGATTGCAATAAAGAAATTTAGAAAATGGTTTTATGTTGTGCTGCTGAACCAATCTGGGATTTTTAAAAATTACTAATATTTCTCTGAGGGACCAATTTTGCATTTTTGAAGAAAAAAAACACTGTAAACTAAATAAAAATTGCTAGAAAATGAACACATAACTAGAAGTTGAAAAAAAAATTGACAAATAAAAATAACAGAGGTAGGTATCCGAGTTTAAAAAAATAATAATTAAAAACTATGTATTGATGGGAATTACGAAAATATTTTGAATAATATCTAGAAAAAATAATAAAATTAGTATACTAATTTTTTTTATATAAATATATATATAAAATTTAATTAAGAGGAATTGAAAATTGTGCAAATAAATATTATATCGAATAGAGATTAGAAAAAAATAACTTTGACAAGAAATTATGTGAAATACATATTAATTAATACATATTATTATAGTCAGTACAGCAAATGCAGGTTATGTCTGTAAAAATTATATTATTTTTAGATTATTATCATTCTGACCCTAAAACTTATATTCTTAAGTGAATTCGAATATTTTACTTTGATAATTTAACATTTCTATATTTGTTATAAAACCCTAAATAAATATTCAATATTTTCCAATAAGAATTACAATTTTAATTTAATTTTTTTTACAATTTTTTTCATCAAAAAAATTCAAAGAGTGAGATCTAATTACTCTTTAAGTGTCCTCTAAAAAAAACCCCTAACTTGTAAAAAATCAAAACAAGCATAAATACTTTTTATAAAATTAATACTTTATCTTAAAATTATTTTATAAAATGATTCTTGAATCGTACTCAGTTCGACAATTAGGAAACCTATCGACTAAATAACTGAAATAGTCAATAATAATTAGCAGTCATATTCGGCCTTTTCACAATCAACTTTTTTTTTATCACAGTAACATACACACTTATCATTCATAAGCTCATTTCAAATTGCTTAAGTCACCTATGTTTACTTTTAATCAAATTTACCAACACAGTAAATATTACCTTATAAATACTCTACAAATTAAATTCCACAAAAGAAGTACACATTCTTATTCTCAAAATGAGACTTAAGCATTCAAAAGACGATTAAACGATAATTGTGAATGGTACTGTGAAAAAATTGACTAAATGTCTATAATCAATTTATACATACTAAAAATACTGTTATCAACTGAAACTACTTTGAAGAATAAATGAAAGAAATTATTTCTGTAAAAATTGCACCCGCCTCGAATGCCAAGTAACTATATATATATAAAGGATAGATATATCTTTTGCCTAATGAAAATGCCACGCCTTGTGCAATAAGTCTTCACAGCCTCATAAGCTAATCGACTTATCCTCTAGGTGCTTATATATTTTTTAAAATTCGATTAAGTCGATCATTATCGAGGAAATTATTGCATATTATTCAGTTGACCCAAGTTTCTTGCTACTTGAGCATATATAGGTATTAGGTATACGAGAAAATCAATTTAGAGGAACTGTCAGAAGTAAATTATCAATAAACATGAACCTGGATAACTTACCACACTGGTTCTCATCGTCTCCATTACGACAGTCCTGAATTCCGTCACATCTTTTGTCGATATTCAAACAGGTGCCATCCAAACAGCGGAATTGATCCACAGGACATGATGTCACTGAAATTTAATTTTCAATCGATTATTATTAATCAATAATAGTGTAATTTTTATTAGAGATTTATCTTTTACAATTAATTTCTAAGGTCATAGATTAAAGCGATATTTAATTAACAAATAACAAATTGTGAAATTGAATAAGAATTAAAATAAGAATAATTACAAAATATAAGAAATGAATGTTTAACGAAAATAAAATATGTATCTACCATTGCAATTGAGCTCGTCAGTATAATCGCGACAATCCTGTCGACCATCGCACTTCAAATTTATGTTGATACAACGGCCATTATCACACTCAAATTGATCCGGACCACAGTTTCGAGTCGCTGTATAAATCGAAAATAAAGCAAACTCAAATAAATGAAACAGAAAATAAGGGAAAATAAATTATCTATATGAAATATATAAATAATAAAGTAGTCGAATAAAGAATTTTAAGTTCCTGTTTCAGTAAAAATCCATGGGAAAGTTTGTCAAACTAATTCCGTCTTTGGCAGAAAATATACTTAAAATTAAATTTCTCTTGACCCAAATTAAACATTTTTATGAAAGATTATCATCGTCGACTAAATACAAATGGTTTATTAATTTCCTAATAAAAATATTATTTGCATTCTCATGCGCAGGCAAATGTCAAATCAAAATTCATGCTTTAAATGTCCGACACCAAGTATAAATAATTTCTATAGGTTGATAATAAATTATTGAAACGGATTGATTTATTTTCTTTCTTCCTAAATTGCTAATGTACCTGTACTGTTCGAATGAAATTAAAAGAAAATACTTAGTCCTGATTATCTGGTTGGATTTTTTTTCGACACCAGATTTATTTGTAATGAAATAATAATATTTCGTACTGTTGTAGGATCCACAATAAAGCTCGTCTCTTCGATTTTGGCAGTCATTTACTCCATCACATCGTCTGGAGTTTGACACGCAGTACCCTGGCGTGCATTCAAATTCGTCGTCTCTACACTTTTTAGTCTCTGCAAGAATTGAATTCAAACTAATCGAAACTCCAATGATATGACAAAAATCTGGACGACTTTTCCAAGAGAATTGATCTAGCGGTCGAAGAAGAGAGAAAGCTCGAGACAAGCAACACGATTTCTGCTAAAGGATTTTTCTAGAGACGGAGGAACGTGGAGACAACACATTGAGATTCGTACAACAAGAAGCAGTATTTAAAAAAATAATAATAAGAATAATATTACAAAACTGCACTAAAATTGGATCATCTAATTCGGAATTAAATGTAAAGATTGTTTCCGGAAATTGGCGAGATCGTGTACATAATTTGGATATTTTAGACACTTGAATTATTGTTGCAACATTACTGAATCATTATTACATCATTAATGAAACATTTCTGCACAATTATTGCATTATTTCTGTGACACTACTACATTATTGTTGCACCAATGCTGCAAAAATTTTTATACTATTTCTGCAACATTATTGTTGCATTGTTAAATCATTAATTTATAAAATTTTTAGATAAACAAAAATTGCAAAAAATAATTGCAAATTTTGAAAATTAGTTGAAAAAAAATGAAAGCACTTAAAAATTGGGGAAAGTAATTTAGAAAATCATAGAAATGTTTTAAAATTGAAGAGAATAAATTAAATTTCCGAAAAATACTTGAAAATCTTAGAAATAAATTGAAAGAAAATTGAATAATGAACAATTAAAGAAAATAATTGAAAATTGAATAAAATGATTAAAAATTGAGATAAATACATAATAGCAAATGTAGGAAACTAATCAAAAAACAATTAAAATGATTGAAAATTGATAAAAATAATTTAAAAATAATGTAAATAATTTAAAATTGAATGATATAACTGTAATATAAGATAAACAGTTCAAAATTTTGGAAATTATGACAAAGAATTAAAATAAAGGAAATTTGAGAAAAATATTTAAGAATCTGAGAAAATAATTTTAAAAAATGAGAATAATTAATAAATAGGTATTTATTCAAATTTAAAAATTGAAAGAAATAATTGAAATTTCAAAAAATAATTGCATATTTTACAAATTAGTTGAAAAAAATAATGGAAGCAATTAAAAATTGGGGAAAGTAATTTAAAAAATCATAGAAATGTTTTAAAATTGAAGAGAATAAATAATAAATTAAATTTCTGAAAATTACTTGAAAATCTTAGAAATAAGTTTTAAAAAAATTGAATAATTAACAATTAAAGAAAATAATTCAAAATTAAAAAAAAATTAAAAGTGTAGGAAATTAATCAAAAAATAATGAAGATGATTGAAAGTTGAAGAAAATAATAGAAAAATAATATTAATAATTTAAAATTGAATGATATATTGTAACATAAGATAAACAGTTCAAAATTTTGGAAATTATGACAAAGAATTAAAATAAAGGAAATTTGAGAAAAATATTTAAGAATCTGAGAAAATAGTTTTAAAAAATGAGAATAATAATTAATAAATAGGTATTTATTAAAATTTAAAACTTGAAAAAAATAATTGAAATTTCAAAAAATAATTGCAAATTTTGCAAATTAGTTGAAAAAAATAATGGATGCAATTAAAAATTGGGGAAAGTAATTTAAAAAATCATAGAAATGTTTTAAAATTGAAGAGAATAAATTAAATTTGAGAAAAATACTTGAAAATCTTAAAAATAAATTGAAACAAAATTGAATAATGAACAATTGAAGAAAATAATTGAAAATTGAAAAAAATGATTAAAAATTGAGATAAATACCTAATTACAAATGTAAGAAACTAATCAAAAAATAATGAAAATGATTAAAAAATGAAGAAAATAATGTAAAAATAATATAAAAAATTTTAAATTGAATGACATAATTGTAATATCAGATAAACAGTTTAAAATTTTGGAAATCATGAAAAAGAATGAAAACAATTAAAAGTTAAACAAAATAATGTAAATTTGAGAAAAATACTTAAGAGTCTTAAAAAATAGTTTTAAACAATGAGAATAATTAAAAAATAGGTATTGATTAAAATTTAAGATTTGACAAAAATAATTGAAATATAATAGAAGCAATGATAAGTTAAAAAAATTAAATTAAATTTGAGAGAAAAAATTCAAATAATTACAGAATTTTTTTTTAATTAAAAAAATAATTGAAATTTCAGGAAAATACTTGAAAATCTGAGAAATTAATTAATAAATATGAGAATAATTAAAAATTGGAGAAAAGAATTAGAGGAAGCTAAAAATAATTGATATTTAAGATGATTTACTAAAAAAGTAATTTCACATATTTTAAAAATCTAATATATAATCACGTATTATATCAGGCCGTTATATTTTTGTATAACTTAAGTTTATTCTTTTTTCGCTTTTTTAATGTAATAAAGGGGGTCTCCCCGTTTATAAGTGAAATAAATAAATAAATAATTAATAGAAAATTTTTGAAATTATGAAAACAAATGAAAATGATTGAAATTTAAGAAAAACACTTAAAAATCTTAGAAAATAATTTTACCAAATTAGATTAGTAAATAAAATTTAAGGGAAATAATTTAAGAATGATGAAAATAATTTAAAATTGAAAAAACTAATTGAAATATGATAAATGAAAAAAGTAAATGAAATTTAAGAGAAATGATTGAAAAAAAACATAGAATATATATGTTTAAAAAAAAAAAATAAATTACAAAATTAACTTAAAAATGGTTAGTTGAAGAAAATAATTAAAAAATCGCATCAATAATTGAAAATTGATGAAAATAATTGAAATATCAGATAAATAATTGAAATTTTTGAAAGTTATGCCAAAAGAATGAAAATAATTAGAAATTGGAAAATATACATTATAGAAAAATTACAGAATGTATTTTTAAGTAGAAGAATGTTATCAATAAATCTTTTAAAAACTTGAAAATTGAAGACAATAGTCTAAATTTGAGATTATGATTGAATATTTATGAAGTTAATTGATGAGTAATTAAAATAATTAAGGGGAGACTAGGACGACATTTTCAGATACGTGAAAGAATGAACTTAACAAATCGACAATATAATTTTTATAGTAATTTTTGACAAGGAATTCAACGGTCATAAAATAAAGTCGGTCAAAAAATATTTTGACAATGTTTGAATTTTTTTTTTTCACAATTAAAATATTTTAAAATATATTCGTAATTTTTTAGAAAATATGTTTTTTTGCTGAGAAAATGAAGGACAATAAAAGACATTGTAAATTGTGGAATTGATGTAATATTTAAAGGAAACAAAAATGAAATTTTATCTCACTATTCGGGAGTGCCAATTTTTTCTGATATAATTTTAGATAAAAAACTATGCTATTTTATCAAAACTTGAAAAAAAAAAATTTTCGGCTTTTTAGAATTAAAATTTTTTAAAATCCATGCGCTATATTGTGGAAAATTATTTAAAAACTGAGAAAAAAAATTGGCGTTAGAAAATATTAAAAACTGTAAAAGAAGTTCAATTCTCAAAAATTTGCATTTTTTTAAAAAAAAAGAATCTAAACTGGTGTCAAAAAATTTTTTTTTAATTTTTGACATCGGAATATAGTATATATACTATATCTATTATAAATAAATAAGAAAAATAAATAAATAATTATATATTTTAAATTGTGCTAGAAAAAAAATTGAATTTTGATGTGTTGAAAATGTCATCTCAATCTCCGCTTAAAAAATGGAAAAAATAATTGCAAAATGATAAAAAGAAATGAAAATAGAACAAAATAACTAAAAATTGAGATATATATTTGAAAATTTAGGATATTATTTCAGAAATAATATAGATGATTAAAAATTGAAGATAATAATTGCAAATTGACAAATATAATGGTAAATTGAAAGAAATAATTTAAATTTTCGATAAATAATATAAAAATTAGGTAAAAATAATTAAATTGATTTAATGTCGAAGCAAAAATAATTAAAATTGAAAAAGTGATTGAAAAAATTAAAGAAAATAAGTGACATTACTTTTTGCTGCAGTTTCATTGCAAAATTGATACAACATTACTGTAAAATTACTATGTTTTTGCTGCAACACAATTGCATCATTGATAACATTATTGATGTTTCATTATTACATCATTATTATAATATCGATGTAACATTACCAGATTATTTTATGCAGTATTATGTCCACGACCTCTTAACTAAAAATAAGAAATTAATTTAGTGAATTTAATTAAAAGATTAATGATTACTTGAATTATTATTTAGGTGTCTCTATTTCGCATTAAATAAATCGTGATTTAGAAAGAAATTTTTTAAATAAACAAGAAAAAATATAATAATAATTTTTAAGAATACAGAAAAAATTTTATACCACGTAAAACGTGAAGTTTGGATTACAATTTTTAGAGAATGTTCAAAACTTTTACCTTTAACTGTCAAATAATTTTTTAAATAATAAATCACGGAAGTAACACTAAAGCCTAAAGCGTTGTACTAGACTCGAAGCATTGTGCAAAAGTGCAGAAACGAAATAAAAGTTGTGCAATTGTTCCTAAAATCGAAACTGATGAAAACATTTGTTGACGAGAACGATAACAAAAATTAAGACAATTTCACAATAACATAACAAATGAAGATCACAAGTAAAATTGGGTTCCGTTAAAACAATACAATTTTTACCGTTTCAGTTACTATTTGAAATAATGTTTAATAAGTCATAAATAATAAGAAATAAATAATAAGGTAAATAATAAATTGCAATTTAAAATAAAAAATGTTAAGTAGGTAATATCAAATAATAATAAATAAGTACATGTAATGAGTATAAATACTTCATTTGTCGTGTCATTAATTAAGTTCATGAAGAAGAACATTGTGGATGGACACAAAACACAAAAGATACACTGAGGAAAAACAACTGTAGAAGTCCAGAAGTAAATGGGAAAGATTGAATTATCGACTTCAATTAAACATCAACACAGATGAAAACACAAGTTTTAAGTTAAAAAAAACATATTGATTAATGGTTATAAGCTATAAATGTAATATTAATTTACTAGTCACCACGTAATCATTTATTTAGAATTATTTCCACTCAAATTCAATCATGCAAACACCATTCGGATTAAATGAACGGAAACATGCACTTATACATTATTGTAATATTAATAATGTCACAAAAGCAAGAAAATAACTAGTTAGTAATAGATTATTATTATAATATTATTATTAATATCACACGTGAGGCATAATTTCCCAAAAAGTAATTACTACTACGCAATTATGTTTACTTTTCGAGTTCAAAATAGGTACCTGCAAAATTATGTTTTAAATTCCTTCAGTTAAAAAAATGGAACCGATTGTTCATTTATGGTAAAACTTGAATTTTAAAATCTGTTAAAAACGTAGAACTCGTAAAACAGTTAAACTTTTAATAAATTATGCCAACGTGCTCAAAGTAACCTTAAAATATTAAATTCTTTTTGCACATCAGAAGTCATATTTATAATTACATCAACTCCTTTCATCATCATTACCATTTTCTCTAATTAGTTTATGCATATGCATCGAGCTTTTATCTAACAAATGACATCAAATTATTGCCCATAGGTAATTATAATATGTAGTCTTAAATTGAAGTAGAACAAGACTATTAAAAATAAAATTAATCGGAAAAAATGGAAACTTATCAGTATTGTATTCTTGAGGTAAATTGAAAAAGATGAAAAGAACCAATTGATTCTTTGATCGCAGTGACTATCTTCCATCATTTATCACTCTTTAAAAAAGTTGAAAAGGTTCTATTTTTGTCTGAATAATAAGGTAGTTATATTACCTTATTATTTGCCTTCCAAAGCAGTTCATCAATAGCTTCTCGTAAAAATCAATAAAAATCAAATTATAAATATAAAAATAAATTACCGACGAAATTCATTGCAATAATCCGTGATCTAAATACAGTGAATTTTGTAACAAAAAACTGTACCGAATTTTCCAGGTTGGAAATTATCTGATCTTGTCACATAACATTTTATCAGTATAAAATTTTTGACTTGACATAAAAATATAGGATTTTCTTCTGTTATTTTTAAGCTGTCCTGAAAAGTACTCAATTTAAATATTTTAATTAAAAATCCTGTACATTGTATTAAAATGCAAGAATAATATTTTTTTTCCGTTAGATCATAATTAAAATCACTGCGAAAGCTCAAAATCAAGCTGACTTGCCGTGGCCGACTTTTGATTGTTAGTTTATAATATTTTCAAAGTTCATCGGGGATTTTGATAATTTTAAATAGGTAATAATTATGTGAAAGCCATTGACATTAATTTAATTTTCACATGGCTCGATCAATTTCACAAGTGACATATTATAATTCTCGACCGAAATTCGTGACGGTGAATGCGAAACATGAGAATGAAAACGAAATTCCTGACAGCGGTAACTTTTGGCGAGCCGAGTCTCGAGAGATTAATGTCGGATTAAAATGTGGTCGGTCATTAGGGCGGCTAATAAACGCGAGTAAATTTCAATGAAAAGGGGTGGGATTTTGGTGGACGGTGAAATTTTTATGTCGCTCACAGCCATCCTCATTCCATAAGCATTATTCCTGGCAGCTTTATTCTAATATTGTTAGTGAATGTTCCCAGGCGATTAAAAAGAATAATTAAAAAAAAAATAAAACAAAAAAAATTCACCACCAAGTTCCCACTTGACTGGCACACCCCCGAGGCTTGCAAACGCGACTTTGATAATTTTTTTTTTTTATCAATTCTTACTGGTCGAGATTTAAATAAAATCTTTTGTAAACTTTTAAAAAGTGCGACTTGTGTATTACCATTAAGTTACAATAATGCTATTTTAAAAGTATAGTTATATTTAAAAATGTATGCAAAACTATAATTAAACAATTTTTTCTTGTAGTTAATTATTAGACGGAGAGTTAATATAATCATGGTATATAATTGATTTCTGAAATTAGGTTATGCTTATAGAATCAAAGCATTTCCATAATTGAAGAGTACTTCCTGATAAAATGGTACGTTCGAAGAATTTCAATATATATTTGGATTCACAGCTTAAATATTTTACCACTTTTTTTCAAAAATTACAATTTTAAACGTAACAGGGCTGCCAACAGACTTGCAGATTGAAAGTAAGGAAAAAAGTGACTTTTTGATTTAAAGAAGTGAGTAAATAGTGAATTCTTAAGTGAAAAAAGTGAGTAAGGAATAATGAGTTTGATATTATTGATATTAATTTGGGGCCCGTCACCAGGGAAAGACATTAAAATTTCAAGGAAATTATTCAAAAATGGCAAAAATAATTCAAATTTGAAAAAAAAATTGTAAAATGACAAAACTAATTGAAAATTAATTAAAAATCAAAAAATGAAGACACAAAAAATTGAAACGAAATAATCGAAATTTGAAGAAAATAATTGAAAAGTTTCAGAAACAATTGAAGTTAGAAGAAAATAATTAAAGAACGACAAAAATAAATAAAATATGAAAAAAAATTTGAGACTGGTGTAAAAAATTCAAATTTTTTAATGCAATCATTGAGATATTGACGAAATAATTAAAATTTGAAGAAACTAAATGAATAATGATATAAATTATTGAAAGCTGGTGTAAAAATAAAACTTTTTAGGCAATAGTTGAAAAATTGAAAAAAAATGTTTCAAGAAAATAATGAAAATAATGAAAAAATGTCAAAAATAACTGAAATTTGGGAAAAAAAACAATGAAAAATGAGAAATATAATTCAAAAAAGGAGTGAGATAAAAAATGTAATACATTAAGGAAAAAATTGTATACAATAATTGAAAAATTAAAGATATAATTGACATGGAAATAAACTAATTGAATAATGACATAAATAATTGAAGTCTAGTGTAAAAGTTAATAAATTAATGATAATAATGAAAGAATGGAAAAAAATGAAATTTAAAGAAAATAATTGCAAAATGTCAAAAATATTTGAATATTGACAAAAATAATTGTAATTTGAAAAAAATAACTGAGAAATGACAAAAATAATTGATAACTGGTGTACAAAAAAAAAATTTGAAGGCAAAACTTGAAAAATTGACGAAATAATTGAAATGTTAAGAAACTAATTGAATAAAGATTAAAAGCTGATATAAAAATTAAAAATTTATGGACAATATTTGAAAAATTAAAACAAAATATTAGAAGTTTGAGGAAAATAACTAAAAGTTGAAGAAATTAATTGAAATTTGAAGAGAAAAAATAAAAAATATAAAAAAAAAATTAAATATGAACAAAGTAATTAAAGTTTAAAGAAAATAATTGAAATTTGTAGAAAATACTTGAAACTAGTTTAAAAAAATCTATACTTCATATAAATCAATTAGTTCGTCTTTTAATCTAGAATATTTTATCCCAAGGACCTATGATTATAAAATAAAAATTGGAGAAGATAAAAAAAATAGTTTTAATGCAAAAAAATGATAAAACATTAATTATTTTATTAAATTTTAATGAATTATAAATTTTATATAGGTGGATCGATTTTTTTGGAGATAAGGAGTATGATTTTTGAATTTATTAAGTTGTATTTTAAGCATGGAAAAAATTGTAGAAAAAACGATCTTCTTCGGTGAAAAAAGGTGCTAAAAAATGATTGGGTATTTTCAAAATTCCCTGTGCCCAAATTTAGATATTTATGAGTTTAATAAGTCATCTAAATTTTATTGAAATCAGTTAAAGCATTCTCGAGATATCCTGGCGACAAAAAAAATTATACACACACACACATCTGGACATATGCTTGAAAATGAAAATTTACTTTTTTTGGATGAAATTGAGTCGATTTAGACTATTTTTGGAAAATCGAAAATCTTTAAGATCAAAAAGCTTCCTCTATGAGAAATCAGAAAGTATAAAAAATTAATAAACTCGTGAAAATAATAAAAAGAATGGAGAAAATGATTGAAATTTGAAGAAAAGAATTGAAAACTGGTCTAAGTTAAAAATTTCATCTTAATAAAAAGAAATTGAAAAATTTAATTCAAATTTGTAGAAAATAATTCTTAAATTGCAAAAATAATCGAAATATGAAGAAAATAATTAAAAAAAGATAAAAATACTTAAATAATGACAAAAGTAATTGGAAAAAAATAATTGAAAAACAACAAAAGTAAATTGAAACTTGCATAGAAAACTTAAATATTCTTGACAGTAATTTAAAGACTGATGAAAATGAAATTGATATTTGAAAAAATTAAATTCAAAATCATAAATATATTTTAAAATTGACAAAAGTGCTTTAAACTAAGTGAAAAATATGTCAATTTCATGGACAAGTAAGCAAAATAATTTATTTTCTAATAGAGAAAGCAATAAATTCATAATATAAAAGTTAATTCGAAAAGTAATTAAAAAAATTTTTTTTAATGCAAAAAAAATGGAAGAACATGAATTATTTTACGAATTTTTTATCAATTCTAAAGTTTTTAAAGATCAATCGATTTGTTTTGAGATAAGGAATATAATTTTTGTATTAATTATTAATAAAGTTGTATTTTTAGCATGGAAAAAATTGTTGTCAAAAAACGATGTTTTCCGATGAAATAAGGTGCTTATAAAAATTTTATTGGGTATTTTCAAAAATCCCTGTGTCCAAATTTAGATATTCATGAACTTAATAAGTCATCCAAATTTTATCGAAATCTGTTAAAGCGTTTTCGATGAAAATGTTTTGATGAAAATGGGTCGATTTAGACTATTTTTGGAAAATCGAAAATCTTAACGATCACAAAGCTACCTCTATAAGGATGCAAAATGACAAAAATAATTGAAAATAGGTGTGAAAATTAAGTATTTGTAGACTGTAATTAAAAAATTGTCGATGTAATTGGAATATGAACAAGCTAATTGATTTATAAGGTAAATTACACATCCCCACAAAAACAGAAAATTTTTTGTCCAAGACAGTACATTAGTATATTTCTACGTATTTTTCTTCGCTGAATCCGAATCCGAAGTCAAAATTGCTATAGATTGGTTCTACTTTTTGAGATATTCTCAAAAGAATTTTCAAAAACACAAATTAAAACCAAAAAAATTTTTTTCTTTTTTACCTGGACACTACGCTAATGTATTATTACGTATTTTTCTCCGCTGAATCCGAATCCAAAGTCAAAATGATCAGATCAGCTAAAACTGTTTAGATAATCTCAAAAAAACGATTTTTTTCGTGTTTTTGATCAATTTTTTGAGAATATCTCAGAAAGTTGAACCAATCTGTCAATCTAGCAATTTTTTTGAGGTTATTTCAAAAAGTGGAACCAATCTAACAATTCTGACTTCGGATTTGGATTCAGTGCAGAACAATACGTACATGAACATACTATAGGTACTGTATAGTGTCTCGGACAAAAAATTTTTTTTTTATGTAGCTGTGTTATTAATCAGGCACCCAATATCAGAAAACCCCGCCTCGCAGCTGGAATAGACATTCTACCAAATAAGTGAGAAAAGTGAGTTTTAAAAAAAAAAAAACAATGAGAGCGATTTTAAAAAAAATTGAGTAAAATAAGAGAAAAGCGAGTCACTGGCAGCCCTAACCCAATGAACTAAAAATGGAATATTGCGAATGATGAAACTTGTTTTGTATATAAAAAAAATTCTTCCCTTTAGGTAGCCACTTGAAAGAAATTGAAAATTCTTTTGTGGTAATAAAGAAGCGAAAGGGGTCAATAAAATTAAAAAAAGAAATGGTTCGGATAAAAATAAGGAATTGAGTGCAACGGCCTTCGCAGGACAAGGCAGTTCCCTGGTGCATGCAGTTATTATTGTCACAGCTATTATAATTATTGAGCTCATCGTACATCGTAATACGTGAAGGCTTATTCATGATTAGTTTCAGGACATTCACATGCGAGAGCAGGGTGACGTGCAATACTGACCGTAATAAATAATACCGAGTAAAGGTATAGCATTAGGTAGCACCCATAGGAAACATGCATATCCGCACGTGCTTATATACGAGTATTTCAACTATTGCATATAGCTAATAATTCAAACCAACAACAATAAAAACAATTGAAAACATCCTTTCTTAATTCCATGTACAATTATGTCTATTGTTACTTCATAATAATGATAATCTGTATTGGATAAATATAGTTCAATAATAATTTATGATAATTTTCTATTGATTGTGATTTTTGCTAATAAATCTGAAACAGTGATAAAAGGTCACTATAACAAAGATTGACCAATAGGATGGTCCAAAAATGCATTTTGTAGAAAATTTTTTTGATATTTTATGCTTTCACCCCCAACGATTATTTTTTATGGAGAAAATACCCTATTTTTTTAAAATTAATTAATATTTAGGCATTTAGGGGTAGCTCAAAGTCGATGAAGTTTCCCATTTTTTTTGCATGGGAAAAAAGCGTTTTCGGAGATTTGATATAGGATCCCAATCAAAATTTTTAATCAGATAACGTGGTTTCTCTGCCTAAACGTTCAAAGAATAAAATTAAATAATTTAATTATAAAGTTTTTGTTATTAACAATTTTTTGCAGGTCCGTAAAAAACCCCCATAATTTGCATTAATCCACGCAATTGTTAATTTGTTTAAACAAATTTCTTTTATTATTAACATAATAAAACTTTTATTAGCTTTTCATAAAACAAAGTTAGAGACTTGCAATTTTTTCTTAATTTTGTAAATTTCTAAGCATAAAGTAATTAAAAATAAACAATAACTTCGAAATTTATTTATAACAATTGCTTAACAATTTATTGTTGTTATTTATCAATTTTTTCTGAATTTTGCAACTTTTTATGCTTTGAGTAACCAAAAAAAGCAATAACTTTAAAATTCGTGTTTAACAATTGTTTAAACAAATTGTTGTTTCTGTTTATCAACTTTTCATAAAGCCAAGCTCGAGTGCAATTATTTCAATTACTTCCTTATAAAGGCAGTATTTTACAACTTTCTATGATTGAAGTAACCAAAAATAAAATGTAACTTTATAATTAGTTTCTAACAATTGTTTAAACAAATTATTGTTGTTAATTAACAACTTTTTATAAAATGAAGCCAGAAGAATGCAATTTTTTCTCAATTTTGCAACTCTTATATTTTAAATAACCAAAAATAAACAATAGATTGATAATATACTTATAACAATTGTTTAAGGAGGTTTATCCCAAAAATCGATTTTCTACAGATTCTTATAAAATTTTAATGACGTATTAAATACATTATTTTACATGTATGGTTACAATTTTATTGAAATTTACCGTTCTGTTTTCAAGATATAAATTTATAAAGTTGGAACTTTTACATGGAAACAGTAACAAAACGCGCAAAATTACTAAATTTTAATTAATTAAAAAAAAGGTCCTTCAAATTTTTTTAAAAAATTAATATATTTTAAACTATAACATAATACAGCTTTTACAACAATATTAAATTAATTTACCGTACTGCTGCTAAGAAAATGTTATTCAAGGTTAGTAATTCTTCTATTTTTGTGAAATAACCATAAAAGAGAAATTTTAATAGCTTGAAATTCTCAACGGAAAAAAACGTTTTTAACAAAATTCGTTTGTGTAATGATTTTAACTATTCAATACTATTTAGAAACCAAATTAAAAGAAGAAATGAAATTAAAAAGATTTTGAATATCATTGTCCGATAGAATGAGAAACGTTTGAGGGTATAAACGTCTTTAAACAAATTATTGTTGTTATTTAACAAGTTTTCATAAAATGAAGCTAGAAAGATGAAAATTTTTCTACATTTTACAACTTTTATGCTTGGAGTAACCAAAAATAATCAATAGATTTGATGTAACTAAAGAAACAAGAAAGTAATGACTTTAGAATTTGTTTAAAAAAAATTAATAAATAACAACAATAAATTGTTTAATCAATTGTTATAAATAAATTTCAAAATTATTGTTTATTTTTTCTTACTTCAGGCATCGAAGTTGCAAAATTAATAAAAAATTACTAGCTTCTAGCTTTGTTTTATGTAAAGGTGATAAATAGCCACAATCAATAATTTGTTTAAACAAATTAACAATTACATGGACTAATTAGTAAAAGTTTATAATTAGTTTTTTGTGAAAAATTGCAAGAAAATCCCTAAAAGATAGTAAAAATCATTTTTTAACGATTTTTCCATAAGTTTGCAATTTATGGGGATTTTTTACGGCCCTAAAAAAATAGTTACTAACCAAAGACTTATAAATAAATTATTTAATTTTATTCTTTGCGCGTTTATAAAGGGAAACAACGTTATCCGATTAAAAAATATTGGTTTTTGTGGATTCAATACCAAATTTCCGAAAACTTTTTTTTACTATGCAAAATACGTGGAAAACTTCATCGGCTTTGAGCTACCCCTAAATATTAATTATTATCAAAAAATAAAATGAGGGGTATTTTTTTTTAAGAGTAAGCCTAGGATGTAAGAGTATAAAAATTTAAAAAAGTTTTTTTTTACCACCCTAAATTGACCAAATTCATGTAAATTTTATGTGACCGAAATTTAAGATACGAAATGACACTTTATGGTAATTTTAAAATATTCGAATTTTTAATCGACGTTTTTTTAATTAGAATTATTAATTGTCATATATTTTATATTGACATTTAATAAAATTAACGTAATTTAAAATACTCAAAATATAAAATTATCGTTTCTGGCGTATTTCAACTCCATAATACCATATAGCTAAAATAAATTTATAATTATTATCTTTCTGGCTTTTAAATTTCTGTCACATAAAATTGAAATAAAGTGATATTTAGGTAATTTTTAACATGCTAAAAGGGATTTATTATAGAAGAAGGTATTTTGACATAATCTACCATTTCATAGATAACAATAAATAATTAATTTAATAGTAATTAGATCAATAATAAACAAATAAATGTTAATAAATTAATTATGGAGGCTTTATCACGCAGTAGTAATATAATATTAATAAAATAAATAGTGATTAATTTCACATACACATAAAATCTAAACCACATAAGCGTAGTTAATACCTTCATTCAACAAGTACATATGCCCATTGTACATATAAATACATACATACATGTATTGCACACGTACAGGTATTTAATAAATTTTATATACGAGAAAAACCCTCGTGTTGGTGTTAATAAACTAAAGCATTCGTAATAATACAGAGGTATTTTAGTAAAGATTATAAAAAACATGTAAATATTATTCACTTCGAAAGAATGACATTTACGCAATTATTCATAGTTGTGTAAATCTATTGTCAATCTCAGTTTCAATGCACGAAGAAAACTAAGTAGAATAAAAAATTTTTTTGTCATTCATCTAAACAATGGCGTTTAATCTGCGACAAAATACACTTTATAATCTCAATACCTTTCTTCGTGCATCAGCTTGAGAAAAGCACTTAAAAATAGCACCAAACATTTTTACAACATCACAATTTTTAAACAAAAGACTATAAATTTGAAAAATTAATAAATTACTCAAAAATTTTTCCTATAAATATCTAAAAAAAATACTACTTTTTTACGTAAAAATGTATAAAACTTTGATACACGCAAAAGAATACAAGATATATGTCCTGATAAGAATATATACGTGCATTGGAAAATAAAATCAGAAAGTGTTCAAGCTTTGTGAAATGGCAGTTAAATAAACAAGAAGAAAAAAAGTTGGAAACTGTCAAATTCAGACTGAGAAATAAAGTTTGAAAAACATTGATCTCAGGATCTTAAGCTACCTCTATTGATGCAGAAAGTGCTGTGCACGTGGGGTACATAATAAAAAATACAATGAAGCCGTTCTTTACGCTTCGGACAATGGCGCATGTCAACAAAAGATGTGCATAATGCTATTGCGGGTCAACATGCATCAACATTACTGAACCTCGACAAAAGCAACACGTTTTCGACGCCCTTCTAAACGCTTTCTTTTATATCCATTTTAATAATTTCTCCGCTTCACTTTTTAATGACTCGATTAATAAATTTAATCAACTTCTACAAAGAAAGTCAACACAATGTTGCGGTGAAATTTTAATTAAAGTTTTTTTTTTTATAAATAAAGCGACTGCGAAAATTGTAATTGATAACGAAATAACAAACAATGCGGTGAGGTATTAAAATAATAATTTTTAAAACCCCATAAATGGATTAAAAGTAATTTAGTTTGAAAGACATGAAAATTCGGCACATCTTGTGTATTTTTATGCATTATTGTCAAAAATATTATAAGCAGACAATTAACGAAACTGCGAATAAAATTTGCATATTATACTCACGGCACTTGATTTCGTCGGAACCATCCAAACAGTCTTGCACTCCATTACAATATTGTTTAATGTCTATACATTGATGATTTCTACACTTGAACTGATTGGGGCTGCAAGCTGAAAAAAAAAGAAAATTTAATTAAGCATCTTTTTCACTTATTTATAAATGTCAATGTTTTAATTAAATCAAGTTTGGCAATAACAATTATCATTTTTAATAATCTCAGTTTTCAGTAAAATTCCGAATATTTTCAACTTGGAAATTGTACCGTCCTCTCTATATCTTTCCCGATATCATTTTTCACTGACTTCCTATGCAGGAATTTCCTCCTGAAATTGATTCCCCACAAAATTGCCATCGCAGATGTTTTTCGAGACACAAGTTGGTCTTCACTTACCCATATATATATATATATGTATATAACGATCATGTGTTAGAAGTGGCAATGGCCCTTGAGTCAATGGGGTCATAATTTGATTACGAGGTTGGCTGGCATTTAATATAAATACCTGTCAGTCAATATCAAAGGTGCGGATAAGATTTCAAAGTCAGGTGTCACCTAAAATTCGAATAATCGAATAATATAAAAGATGATACTTGAAACGCCTTTATTCGTTTATGGAGAAAATAAGGGGTATTATGTTTTTCAAAAATGGAAAATTTTGAAAAATTTAGATCACATAATAAGGAAGAAATGTTTTAAAAATAATTAAGGATATTCACTCTCTATAAATCTGAATTAGTGGTTTTCTACTAATGAATTAGCGAAAAGTGAGTTACTATTAAAATAGTAAGAATTTTACTAACTCTTAGTAGAAAACTACTAAGAATTAGTAGAAAACTACTAATTTTGTAGTAGAAAACTACTAATTAAATTAGTAAAAAAATCTACTTTTTTTAAAAGTAAAGTTTCACTATTTCAATTAGTAGTTTTCTACTAAGAATTAGTAGTTTTCTACTATATGAATTAGAGAAAAATGAGCCATGAATTCGACTAATTCATAGTAGAAAACTACTAATTCAGATTTAGAGAGTATGTTGTAGGCTGCCAGTGGACTTACAGATTAAAAATGGTAAAAAAGTGACTTTTTAAAAAAAAAAAAAAAAAATGAGTAAATAGTGGATTTTTAAGTGAAAAAATTTTTTTTTTCTATATTAAGTCTTGGCCCGCTAGCAAAAAACCATTCAACTTTGAAGAAAATAATTGAAAAATGACAAACATTTATTTATTTATTTGAAACATAAACGGAAAAAGATCCCTTTATTCCTTTATTACATAAAAAGAGAAAAGAAAAAAGAAAATTAGTAAGTAAAACCAAAAGATGAATCTATGTGTTGACAAAAAAAGCATAAGTTTTGAATAAGTATTAGTATAAACATAAATAAAATTTTTATAATTAATAAATATAATTATAAATTTGATTCAAAAATTGAAAAAATTGATTTGAAAAAAAAATTGTAAAATGACAAAACAATAATTGAAAAATTTGTTAAAATTCAAGAAATGAAGACAAAAATTGAAAAAGTAAAAGAAAATAATTGAAATTTGCAGAAACTAATTGAATGACATAAATAATTGAAAGCTGATGTAAAAATTAAACTTTTTAAACAAAACTTAGTTGAAAAAATGAAAAAAATTATACAAGTTGCAAGAAATTAATTTCAAAAATGTCAAAAAAAATGTATACATGTAGAAAACAGTTTAAAAATGACATAAATAACTGGAACTTTGAAACAAATTACTGAAAAATGAGAAATATAATTAAAAAATGGAGTAAAAATAAAAAATATAAAATGATTAATTGAAAAATTGTATAAAATAATTGAAAAAATAACGATATAATTGAAATGTGTAGAAATGAATAATGATATAAATAATTGAAAACTGGTGTAAAAGTTAATAAATTCATGACATTAATAAAAAGATTGATGAAAATGATAGTTAAAAAAAATAATTCCAAAATGTCAAAAATATTTGAGTAATGACAAAAATAATTGATAACTGGTGTGGAAAATTAAAAATTTAAAGACAATAGTTGAAAAATTGGTAAAACAATTAAAATGTTAAGAAACTAACAGACCTTTTTATTTAAATTACTTTTTTGTGCATTTGCTCAGAAAGTTTCAGCCCTAAGCAGAAGAGAAAAAATGACAGATGACATAACCTCTCTCTTTCCACTCTTTTATAATTGGACCAAAACATAAATAATTGAAATTTGGTTTAAAAAAAATTGTAGAGACAATAATACAAAAATTGAATAAAATATTAGAAGTTTGAAGAAAATAATTGAAATTTGAAGAAAAATAGTTCAAGAATGGCAAAAAAAATTTAAATATGATGAAAGTAATTAAAGTTTGAAGAAAATAATTAAAATTTGTAGAAAATAATTGAAAAAGGTGTAAAAAGTCAATAAATTCATGGCAATAATAATAATTAGGTTAAAATTATGTCCATTTCATGGACAAATAAGCAAAAAAATTTGCTTTCTCATAGATGAAGCAATTAATTAATACTATATAAGTTAATTGGGAAATTTATTAAAAAAAGGAACTTTAAATGCAGAAAAATGAATTATTTTACGAATTTTCGATTAATTATAAGCTTTATATAGGTCAATTGATTCGTTTTTAGATAAGGAATACAATTTTTGTATTTATTAAGTTGCATTTTTAGAATGGAAAAAAATTTCGGCAAAAAACGATTTTTTTCGATGAAAGAAAGTACTTGATAAAATTTAATTGTGTATTTTCAAAAATCCTTGTGTTCAAATTTAGATATTCATGTACTTAATAAGACATCCAAATTTTATTGAAATCCGTTGAATAATAATAATCCTGGCGACAAAAGACGCTATACACACATACATACACACACACACACACTCACACAAACATACATACCTACATACATACATACATACATACATACATACATCTGGACATTAGCTTAAAAATGAAAATTTATGCTTTTCAGATTAAGATCACTAAGAAAAAAGATTTCTTTTTACAAGAATAAAATTATATTTACATTGATTGCATTGAAAGAAATCGTTTTTATGCTTGTTCCAAGAATAAGGTATTTAACTTAAACTTTTATATGCTTCTATCATGCGCAAAACAGTTTAACCTAACCTCAAATTCTTGAGTCTATAATATTTTTTACTAGGATCGATTATGAGCTTAATTCATACTTGATCCAATGCATTTTTGCATTAACGCAAGAAAAGTTTTCTCTCAGTGATGAGTCTATTTAGACTAAAAAACATGAAAAGAGGTGTAGACATTAAATATTTGTAGACTGTAATTAAAAAATTGACAGTGTAATTGGAATATGAACAAACTAATTGATTTTATAAGGTAAATTATTAATTAGGCATATAGTATCAAAATACCCCCCCTCCTGCATCTGGAATAGACAATTTACTAAAATAAGTGAGAAAAGTGGTTTTTTTTTTTAGAAAAGTGAGTAATAGTGAGTGATCTTAAAAAAAGTGAGTAAAAGTGAAAAAAGTGAGTCACTGTCAGCCCTAATATTGTCAAACCCAGTAAATTAGTTTTTACTGGTCACTACAATCCGTTTATCTACTTTTTTTATATTAAACCAAAAAAAAAATAAAAATCTACGAATAAATACTAAATCGTTTAGTAATCGTAAAAGATAAAGTTACAAGTGTAATAATTATATATGAACATGTATTTGAATTTCATTGACACTGAGTCTGTGGACACTGAGTCTGAAAAGCGGCAGGCCGCGAAATGTGAGGTGTACACTATCCCACAGGTTAAAGGGCATTCCTGACGTTCCTATTCACTGGTTTTGGCACGATTCAGAAGCAAATGACACGACAAGCCGGTGTCAAGTAGTATCATTGAATAGCAGTTTCCTATATCAAAGCTCACCTGCTTTCTATACTGCCACAATTTGACCCACCCTCTATATATAAACTACTTCCAATCCTTTATTTATCGCATAATTTATAACTTTAAGAAAGCCGCTTTAAACTGAAAAATGCATCTATTAAATCTCAGCAATAGCTCTCACGTGCATTGCATAAACTTCATCGACGAGGTTGAGGATTTTGAAAATTGCAGTTTATAGTATAACGAGAAAGCAGTGAAAAGTTCAATATTCCTTCTGTATATTCTGTATGTATGAAATTCATGAAGGCTTGAAAGAAGTTTTGTCTCAATTGCCTGCTGCTGAGACAGGCAAAACTTTCAGGTGGATATTCAAAGTGACTTTGGATTAAAAATTTTAGAAGCACTGTTTTTATTTTCTAAACTAGAATCAGTTTGAAAAAAGTTTCAAAAGGTGTTTTCAATCTTAGAGAGATGAATATTTGTTGAAATTTGGAGTACAATTAGGAACACTTAAAAAATAAGAGAAAAGAAAGAAACCGATTTAATTATTATATTTCATCAAGTCAAAATCGTAGTTATGAGTTTAACAATACGAGAGAAGCATAAGCGACATTTGTAATCATTATCTACAATCGTCTCAGTTTTCTGACTCGTTTTTCCATTTGCCGAAGTAAAAGACTTGTAGAGTAGTATAGCCCGTTACACGCGATATTAATGTCCTCGTTATAATACATCTAAACCGTGGAATAAGGAAAAAAATCAAGATGCCGCGTTGCACCACTGGTACAAATTCAATAATTTATTGTTATTCGTCACTTTTTATGTTCAAGGTGCTTTCAACATAATTCAATTTTACAAATAATGTGTCCAAAAATTTGCTATTTGTACTATATGTACGTACGCATGAACTTTAGCACTATTGAACTTATCTATATGACCATATTTTTATTTATTGAAAATATTTGGTGAGGTTTTGGGCCCTTTTAGATGAAAAATCCACAAAGTTACAAGCATTCAAAATTAGAAGTCTGAAAACCCTATAGTTTTGAGAAAAACGAATTTAAAATTCAAGATCACCATTAGCGCCTATTACATTTTAAAAATTAAAAATAAGATTTTTTTATGTTTTTTAATAACGATAAAGTAGTGCTAAATGTATGATTCAACGTGGGACATTACGTATATTTTTCTTTTCAGCGATAAAAAAATATTCGAAAATTTTAACCTCCTTTAGAAAAATGCGAATATCTCGGAAAATATAATCGACAAAGTTGTCTCTTTTCCTTTTCGGATTCAGTTGAAAAAAGGATGTTTCAGGATAAAATTACAAGATTGGAAGAAAATCATTAAAAAATTGGAAAATACAATTGCCATTTAAAAAAAAAATATTGAAGAAAAAGATTGAAACAAAATATTGAAGAATACAATTAAAAGTTTATGGAAAACATTTAAAAGATTGAAGAAATTATTGAACAAAGAAAAAATAATTGAAAAATGGCGAATAAATGACAAATAATAAAAATAATTGTACATTGAAGAAATTAATTTAGAAATTGAAGGGTAATTTAAATAAAATAGTTTAAAATTAAAGAAACTAATAATTTAAAAATTGAAAAATATTGTTGTAAATTAAAGGAAAATTTTTTAAATTCTGAAGAATATGGCTGTAATTTAAGAAATCAATTTTAAATTGCAAAATCCGATTTAAAAAAAATAATTGAAAATATTGAAGACCATTAATGAATATAAGAAGCAGAACAAAATAGTTCAAAATTAGAGAGAATAATTAAAAAATTAAAAAACTAACTCATAAATTCAAGAAGAAAATAGACATTTCAGGAAAATAAGTCAAAGTTTATTAAAATAACCGTATCAAGAAAACCATACAATTTTAAAATCATAAAATAAGAAAAATAATTGAACATGGAAGACAGTCATTCAAAATATATTAAAATTGATCATGGAAATTTGCATTAATAGTTTAAAAATGGAAAAATTAATTGAAAAAAAAATAAGTAAAAAATGAAGAAACGAATTAAAAACTATTAAAAACAATTACTTATTGATAAAATTAATGGAACTACTGAATTACAATTTTAAATCCACACGGAAAAAATTGTTTATTGATTTTTGTAAAAATTTTTGTACCTCGGGATATGTATCAAATATAATTCTGTAATAACAGAAGTTAGTTTTATCACAACCTTTTACGGCAGATAAGGTGTAAATTTAATCCACCGCGCCGCATCGCTTATCGAAGTCGAGCTTAAAGTATATAAACCCATTCTAATTAAATTAGTTGGGTATAAAAGATACCTAATAACTGTTGTAGGTAAACTGACCAGTTTTATTTTCATAAACTGGTGCGCTATTGTGCTGCGAACAATCCCCTGTTTTATTATAGTTAGATATTCAATTTATTCCTCTAACAAAAGTAAATCTAATAAAAACTTGAAAAACATTTTCCATTAACAATATTACAACAAAATTGTTAATTTAAAAAGTCATATCGTAAAGTGACTTACATTTTAAATATTCATTTTTGAAATCGAAGTGTGACAATCAGAAATTTATAGTAAAGACAGAAAACAGATTAAAAGTACTACAAAAAAAGAAATTTAAAATAAATTTTATTTAAGTATATAAGCAGAAAAATTTTGTTACGTACAACAACTAAATTTTGAAAGTTCCAGTTGTACATTTTTCAGAAAAAATTAGAGTGAGCTTAAATTTGTTGTTAAATAATAATTATTTAACATTTTATACTGTTTCTTTAAATTTATTTAAGCAAAATCTGTGATTTTCAACTAATTTAAAAATTTTTTTTTGCTTGAAAAATTATTATCTACAATTTTTATTTGTTGGGTTATGTTAAAGAATATTTTGTTTAAAAGTTATTAGGCAAATAAAAATTTTTCTACCTATCGTTAAAACAAAATAATCTCTTAATGTCATTTAAATCTAACATAAGTAACCTATAAATTTGCATTACCAATATAATTATCTCTTTCATAATAAGAAATTAATAACTTTATGCCTTGCACACACTTTTAGACTATTCAATAAGATTTTTAAACTTTTTTACATTAAACAATTTATGTAAAAATAAAGTGTGAGATAAATTGAGATTTTTAACATTGATCTATCTCATTCACTAAATAAAATTTTCCCATGCTTAAAATTAAAAAAAAAAATAGTTTGTTCTTTAAAAATATTGTTATAAACAAATAATATAATAATATATTGTTCCTTTATTATCCAAATTGAATGTATTTTATTAAAAAAATTTATTTATCAAAAACTTTTTCTTATGTTTTATAAAGAATTTATATGAACAAACGCACTATTTGGTCATTTATAAGCTAAAACTTTTTGCATTTCCTGGTAATTTTGACGAGACCATAAAATATTGAATATACAAATTCTTCCAGTAAATTTCGTTTGCAAATGATTTTTAGGTTCTTTTAAGAACAATTTTTGTAAACAAATAAAGTAAAATGGCATTTTAATAGATAACTTTTTCTAGATACATTCCTAAGTATACTACATTTGTTTGAAGCAATTGTTTAATAAAAATAAACTATATTTGTTTATAAATAGTGTTTATAAAAGAACGTTAATTTATTGCAAACGAAATTCTTACTGAAGAAATTTGAATGTTTTATTTCGTATGTTTTAGTCAAAATTATCAAAAAATACAAAAAGTTTAAGATTATAAATGTCCAAATAGAGCATTTGTTTAGATTGATTGTTAAAAAAAGGACATTTATTTCAAAACAAATTTTTCTTAAAAATAAATTTTAGTTTGACAAATCTAAGCATAATAGAAAAGAACGCAAGTTCTTTGTCACAAAAATTATATTTTAGTTTAATTAGTTTATGTAAAATTGTTTATAAAAAAGATAAATTTATTGTAAAATCAAATAATATAAAAAGAATGTTTACTTTCTATGTTTTAGTCAAAATTACCAGAAAATTCAAAAAGTTTTAGCTTATAAATGCCCAAATACAGCATTTATTTCTATAAATTAAATTATATAAATTGTTTATAAAAAATGGATATTTATTGTAAAACTCGAAATTTTTCTTAATAATAAACTTGTGTTTGATAAATCAAAAGATAATATTAAAAAAATGCGACCCTTTTGTCACAAAAATGATATTTTAGTTTCTTTGTATCTATAGATTGTTTATAGAAAAAAAGTAAATTTATTGTAAAATCAAATTTTCTAGAAAGAATGAAAACTTTGTATGTTTTAGTCAAACTTACCAGAAAATACAACAAGTTTTAGCTTAAAAATGACCAAATAGTGCATTTGTTTATATAAATCGTTTATAAAAAAAAGAAAAATTTATTGATAAATAAATTGTTTTTAATAAAATAGAATTGATTGATTCAAATCAATTTGAACCCTACTTTTTGATTTTTTCCCACTGGTGCGGCTCAATCGAAAATCATAGAAACCAAGATTGGAATAAACTGAAACCGCACTGAGAAAAAATTTTGTTTGAATCAAACATAACATGTTTGATTTAAATTTAATTTCACTTTGTTATACAGTCAAACATAATTAAGTTTGATTTGAACAAATTTAGTGGTTGATCGTCTATGTTTGCATTAAAAATATTTTTTGTTTGATTCAAATAAAAATTTCGTTTACTCTAAACAAAACATGATTTTTCATTTTAAACGCAGTAAATTTTATTTGAAATAAAAGAAATTTTTATCCTTATCATATTACTCTTTTATTTTGAACACAAAATTTGTTTATTTTAAACACAAAATATATTCCGCGATAGTTTAATTTTTGTTTCTTGCTTTTATATAAAGCATTCTTTATGTTTGAGATTACCTTAAGTCTTAATATATAAACTGTGAAAACTGAAGAAAATTACACTTTTCATTAACTGCACACAATTCTCGAAATGTGGAACTTTGAATCAGTCTAATGTACAGGAAAAATGCACAAAAGAAACAATATCTTTAGTAAATTTGACTTGTGCACAAAAGTTTTAATCACTTCAGATATACCTCAATTTTTCGATAAAATGATAACACAAAATCATTCAAACAAATACTTATATTTAAATCAAGAAAATATTTTTCTCAGTGCGATTCTTTATTATCTCAAGTCAAAATTTCACTAATTGAATTAAGCAGCTCTAATTTAAAAAAGACAATGCAATAATTTGGATCAGGTAAAGGACATAATTTATGTTTTGGTGATCTTGGTGATTAGGGATCGGTTTCCTTCCAATTGGATCGGACGCCGCGCTGTATAAGTCGCAAGAGCAGATGCCGAAGGCACTCGAGCCATAAATTACATAAATAAACACTGGGTGTGTGTTCGCGGATAAAGTCGATCCTAATACTTTGCGTACGAGAGAATGTATGACGTTATGTTTGGTACAGTGCACACAGGTACACAGTTGCAGAAATGAGTCTGGCTATTCTCGAGTTCACGCGATCGACTCTCGCACCGAAGAACCCCAAGAAATTTATTGCCACCCAAGAACCTTAATGGCTACCAAAACGTTTAACTTGCAAGGAGTTTATTTCGGAAACACTTTTATGGCACTTCCATGTGTGATTTTACACGTATGGCCCTTCACTTTTGACACTGTTTTGAAACATTCACGAGAAGCGATCTTATAAGAGGGGCAAATACCCGATTCATCATAACATTAAAAGTTTGCTTTAATAGCTTTGCTTAATGCAAAATAACTCATTGTTTAACGAATTCCATGCTGCGTTCAATAAATAGGAGTATTTTTATATTCATATGCCAAAAGTTTGGATATTTAAAGCATCATTCTCTCCTATAGTTATGCTGTTGTCATTTAATATTTATATGTAAAAACTCTGAAAAATAAACCTTCTTTATTTTCAAACAATAGGGGAGAGTCAGCCAAAATGACTATAGTAAAGTTTGGAGCAAAGAAAAAGTATTTAAAAATATAAACCATCACATATTTAGAAAACAACCTTTAAGAATATAATAAGGCAGTTATTTTAAATACTTATTTCAGAAAAAATAATTATTTAAATATTGATGTAAAAATTCGACATTTTGACTCACGAGAGGGTAAATTGCCTGTGCACAAAAATGTGGAAATATATGAATAAAAGTAAAAAAATTTTCTTTATATGTTTCCTATAGTCAATCATCTTGTTAATATTAAAAAATGAACTAGCTTTGAATACAAAAATATAATCTTTTCATAATAAAACTAAAGTTTCAATCCAAAGCAGTTCAACAAAAAATGTAAAAAAAATCTATAACAAACTGGAGCGGCGACTTGTGTATGTTACGTCTGCAAATTCCCTAATCCATATATAGAGCAAAAAAGTATCCCTGTGGAATTCTATATGTCAAATTTACAGACAAAAAATAAATTTCTTAATAAGAATGTGGATAAATGAATTTACAATTCAAAGAAAAAGAATTTAAAAAACACAAATTATATTTTGTAAAAATAATTGAAAAATGACGAAGAAAATTGGAAATTAATTAATAAATAATGAAACTATCTCTCTAAACCTGAATTCGTAAAAAATAACTAATCTGAAAGCAAAAACTCAGTCACTAATTGAAATAGTTATATTTCTACTAACCAATTAGTAAAAAATAACTAATTATTAGTCAAATTCATTTTTAGGTAATGTCAAAATTACTAATATTTTTAAAAAATTTTTTTTTACTAATTCGATTAGTCAAATTTTAATTATTTTTTAGTTATATTTTTACTAAAAATTAGTCATATTTGACTAATAAATTTTAATTGCTGAAATTTTCAATTTAAAATTTAGGGTAAAAATAATAAAAATCATTAGAAATTGAAGAAAATTTTTGGAACATGATAAAAATAGATATTAACTAATTCAAATTTAAAGAGTAATTTGATATTGAAGGAAATAATTAGAAATGACACAAAGTTTTATTTGAAAAAATTGAAGAAAATAATTTAAACTTGCTGAAATTTTCAATTTAAAATTTAGGGTAAAAATTAAATAATAATAAAAATCATTAGAAATTGAAGAAAATTTTTGGAAAATGATAAAAATAGATTTTAATTAATTCAAAAGAGAGTAATTTGATATTGAAGGAAATAATTAGAAATTTATTTATTTATTTATTTAACCAGATATACGGGCTACAAAAACACCCTTTTTTAAAAAAAAATAATTAGATTCTTATATTTAAAATAACAAAACTAAAAAAATCCGCCTCACGTTACAATAAAAACAACAAGCATGTGCGTTTTAAACAATCTTAGGATTCTGTTGAAACAAAAATTGCCTTAAGCTTGAAACCAAAATTTAAAAGTTTTATTTGAAAAAATTAAAGAAAATAATTAAAACTTGTGGAATTTTTCAATTTAAAATTTAGGGCAAAAATTAAAAAATAATAAAAATCATCAGAAAGTGAAGAAAATTGTTGGAAAATGATAAAAATAGATGAAAATTGTAGCAAATAATTGAAATCATAATAGAAAAGAATTGTTAAAAATTGAAGAAATTTTTAAATATTTTTAAATTTATTTTTCAATTAATTTTCAATTACTTTTTGGCATTTTCAATTATTTTTTTATTAATTTTCTAACTTTGTTATTATTTATCTCAAATTTTAGTTATTTTTTCAATTTATAATTACTTTCATCATCCTGCAATTATTTTCTTTTATTACAAATGTATTTTGTACTTACTTAGATTTTTATTTTATTTTTCTCAAATTTTAATAATTTTCTTCAATTTTCAATTATTATTGTTGTCATTCTGCAATAAATTTTTTCAATTTTTAATTATTCTCAAACTTCATTCCTCAATTAAATTCTTAAATTTTTAATCATTTACCTCATTATTCAATTGTTTTTTTCAAATTTCATTTTCTTTTATCTTTTTGCAATTATTTTCTCCACCTTTTATTTAGATATACCTATTAATTATTTTTTAATTAATTTCCTAAATTTTTATTTTATATCTCAAATTTAAGATACTTTATCCACTTTTCAATGTTTTATTCATTCTTCAATTATTTTTCTCAAATATCAAATACTTTCGTCAAGTTTTAATTACTTTTTTCTTAATTTACATTAATTTTCACAAATTTTATTTTATTTTGAATGTTTGCTGATTAATTCTAAAAATTTCAATTATTCATTTCAAATTTCCATTACTTTCTTCATTTTTCAATTATTTCTATCATTTTTCAATTACTTTTTGTCATTTTCATTTATGTTTTAATTAATTTTCTAGTTCTTTTTATTATTTATCTCTAATTCCAGTTATTTTTTCAATTCCAAATTATTTTTAACATTCTGCAATAATTTTCCTTTATTACAAATTAATATATTGCAAGCTTCACAATTATTTTTCACAAATTTAAATTATTTTCTTTAATTTTAAATTATTTTATTTCTTCGCAAATAATTTCTCAAACTTTTTATTATTTTCATTATTATTCTTCAATTAATTACATAGATTAAAAGGAAATAAAATAGATTAAAATAGATTAGTATTTCAATTAATATCCTCAATTTTCATTTATTATCTCAAATCTAAGTTATTATATCCACTTTTTAATGTTTTAATCATTATTCAATTATTTTTCTGAAATTTCAATCAAGTTTGTCAATTTCCAATTTTTTTTTTTTTTTTGTATCGATTTTTACAGATTCTATATTATTTTTAATATTTGTTTATTATTTCCGAAAATTTACTCTAAATCGTACGTACCTTGCTTAGAAGTATTATAGCAAGTAGGCAATTTAACACAGGCAATTTACCCAAAAACACACGATTTAATTAAACTAATTATTTTAATTTTAGAATTCATTTTCATAAATTAAATCAAAGTGTTTAAATAGCTAAATTTTTAAGGATTAATTACAAAAAAAAAAATTATACACATTTGTGAGGTAAAAGTATATATTTCCTGAAAGTTAAAATTAAAAAAATTATCGTTGCAAAGCATCATTTTCACAATTCTTTAATAAATTCTTTAATAATAATGAACTGATAATCATGAAACTTTATAGAAATCATATTTACCTTAATATACTTTATTAATAACAACAATTATGTTTAATAGTTTTATTTGGACAAATTATTAACGATTGCCAATGTACCCAATTAGGCATGTTACCCTGCTATCTCCTAAATGTCTGATAACTGGCTGCATTTAAACAAGATAAATATTTTTTTATTAAAGAGATAAACCATTGCACAAGAAGTGCCATCAAATGTAAAAAAGTTGGTAAAATTATTGTTATTAAAAATAAGATGACACTACTTTCGGTATGGGTTGAATTAACTAACAATTTAGTTAACGTTACTACAATTTCTCGTTTAAGTTAACTAAACGACAACTTTTTCATGCACATTTCCGTATAAATTTATTCTTGCCATAAAAATGGAATTTTCTTCCTCCTTTGAGACATTTTATTTTTGACTCTTATTTATAATTCATCGGGGACTACTTTAACTCGGCGCCAGTCGCGGCTGTTGATCGAATATGTGTACAAATATGTATATGTGATATGATCTTTAATAGTATTAACAGAAGTCTAATTGCAAATGAAGATTATTTTAATAAATCTTAATAGACGAATCATCTACATGTCTATTGAAATTTGAAACAAAAACAAAACTCCATTTGTCCAACTATAAATCTACAACAGTTTAAAAATAAAGCAACCCCGATGTAAAAATACCTAATTTTATAATCCGAGAGTTATTTTGGTGAAGGAAAGTCATTTTATGTTTCGGGCTCGAAAAATATATTGTCAACTTTTTTTCTCGGCCGATCAGCTCTTGTCAGTTATTGGCGGTTTGCCACTTTTCCCTCCTCGAAAGTCGTGTCGCGCGCCATTAATTATAACGTTCAAATTGCAAATCAGCTTGCAAAATCTGTCGAATCCCCAGACACACGTGGTTCAATTTATGTCGGTATCACCATTTTTCCAGCTCTGTGTACTTTTACATACGTCGAATTTACGTGACGTGGGTGCGTAAATACAAATGTACACGTGCCATTTATAAAGACCTCATAAACGAATTTTTCCAGCAAATTTGTATTCTGTGTAGAAAATCGTTGGTTAATTTTTATAAAACGATTATCAAGTGTTTCATATGCGTGGTTGATATTAAGCGAATTCCGGTATTTGTAGCAGCACTCCTATTGTCCCATTCAACAATCACGACAATGATAAATTGTCTTTATTTCTTCATTCTTATATTGTTCTTATTATCAAGGTAGCCGCTAGATTTAGTTTATCAATTTCCCTGACATTTTACTTACATTACAACGAAATTCCTGCCAAAAATTTTTTTGCTCAGAACAAAGAAAACCTAAGAAATTTCACTCCCACAGATTTGTACTGAATTGAAAAAAATACCCTTATTTTTTATTTTAAAATCAGACAATATTTAGAGGTCGCTCAAAGACCGTGAAAATACCCATATGAGAAAATTGTACTTTTTTGTAAATTTGCTATAAAATCGTCAAGAATCACTCATATCAATAATTCACCGGACCAGTTCTTGAAAAATGTTTAAAAAACAGTATTTAATTGTTTAAAAAATAATTGTTGATATTTGCTAAGAATTAGTGTAAGATTATACCGCTTTGCTTCTAACTTCGCAATTTCCTGAGCCAACTATAATAAAAAATTAATTCTGTTTCGGGTAAAGCAATTATTATTCTAAAAATTCTTTAAACAAATATTTGTTGTTAATTGATAACTTTTATTATCTAATATGTAGAAGCTAGCTATTGGCAACAAGTATTTGTAGAAAAAATTTTTAAATACTAACTACTTTATCAGAAGCAGAATTCATTTATTAATTGACATGTTTCAAGAAATTTAAAATTAGACAAAAATGGAATAACCTTACGTTCATTTTAAAAGAAGCTAGCAACTAACGATTAATATTTGTTTAAACAATGACTGAAAAAATAATTACGTCACCAGAAACGGAATTAACTTTTTATTATGGATGGCTCAAGAAATTGCAAAATTAGACAAAAATGGCATAATCTTACGTTAATTCTAAAAGAAGCTAGCAATTAACGATAAATATTTGTTTAAACAATTATTAGAATAATAACTACTTTACCAGAAACAGAATTAATATTTTATTACAGATGACTCAGGAAATTGCAAAATTAGGAAAAACGGGAAAATCTTACGTTAATTAAAATAAAAAGTTAGCAATTAATAACAATTACTTGTTTAAACAATTGTTAGAATAATAACAACTTTACTCGAAACAGAATTAATTTTTTATTACAGTTGGCTCAGGATATTAAAAAATTAAAAAAAACTGGATAATCCTACCTTAATTCTAACAAAAGTTAGCAATTAACAACAATTATTTGTTGAAACAATTGTTAAAATAATAATTTTGCTCTCAGTGTTTTTACAATATGCTGTAGAATATGATAATTTGTAAAAAGGTTCATCTTTCTAGGAATATTTGGAGAAAAGTTGATAATTTACAACATAAAATTGAAAAGTCGAAAAGTTTAGAAAAGACTATAATTTTTTTAGGATGATTTGAATAATTGTTTAAATAAATTAAAAACACATTTAATTATTATTAAAAATACATAATTTGCCAAATTCCAACATTTTTTTGCATTTTTGATAGTTTTTTAAAATTGCATAAAAAATAGTTAATATTAACAAATTTTAAAATAAACTATGAAATACTGTTTCACAGAAAATTGTTTCGGATAAAATTAATCTGCAACGCTCTTTTTTTTATACCAAATGGAATTTAAATAATCTGAAATTGGCTTAAAATAATCGCGCTGCAGATTATTTTAATATATAAAAGTTTTCAGTGTAATTTTTAAACACTTTTTAAGAAATGTTACCGTGGATTACTGATTTGAGTGATTTTTAACGATTTTATAGCAAATTTACAAAAAAGTACGTTTTTTCCATGGGGAAAATGGGAAATTTTATATTCTTTAATTACTTCTAAATATTGTCCGATTTCAAGATTAAAAATAGGGATATTTTTTTAAGTTGGAACAAACTTGGGGTCAGAGAAAACCGTTTTAAATTTTTTCTTGGCCATCTCAATTTCTTTAATTTCCCGGACAAAAAATATTTCCCCTGACATTTCCATGACTTTACTGACGCGTGGCCACACCGTTTATGTTTTCTTTGTTTATTTTTTAACTTCAATAAGCAACTTTTATAATAATAATAATAATTATTATTATTATTATTATAGAGTTAGTTCAACGAAAATCGTCTAGAGCCGGTTGCTCGATTATTTAAAAAAAGCTGAAATTTATATTTGAAATTCTAGTAAACAATTTTATTATCATTTTAAGTTTTACATCGCTGAAAATGTCTTAGTTCTTTTTAAATAGACATTTAAAAAGACATTTACAACGACGCAGTAAAAGTCGCTATAAAATGCAAAATATACTTAATATGTATTTTTTTATTACATATTCACATAAGATATCTAAATAAATGTAAATTGTTTGAAAATTACTCACCTAAATACTTAATTTTTTTTTTTTTTTTTTTTTTTTAATGAATATTTTCTGTGAAGAATAGTAAAAACATAAAACTCCTTTTGAGTTTTTTGTTGATACTAAAACCGGAAACAAATTTTACGAAAAAATCCTGATGGGTTCTGTCTCTTTATTAATTTATTTAACTTTAAAAATGAAGTGAAACTAACCTGATTTTGAAAGAAATTTTATTTTGATTTTAGGGTTGAAGTTAATGGGAAATTTTGAGGGATTAACTTCAACCCTAAAATCACAACAAAATTCCATTCAAAATCAGGTTATTTTTACTTAATTTTTAAAGTTAAATAAATTAATAAAGAGACAAAACTCATCAAGAGTTCATCATTCTCTACAGAAGATATTCATTAAAAAAAGGAGATTTTAACACTGTGCGAAGACGAAAAAACCACAATTTAAGTATTTAGGTGAAAATTCAATTTACATTTTATTAGATATGTTATGTGAATATGTAATATAAAAAATAGATATTAGGGTATATTTTGCATTTTATAACGACTTTTACCGGGTCTTTGTATAAAATAGACCATTCATAACCCTGAAGTCTATCAACTCTTTTAAAAAGCCATTAAAAAAGAAACTAAGACATTTTTATCAATGTTAAACTTTAAATGATATTAAATTGTATACTAGAATGTTATAATTAATTTTTTTAAATTATCGAGCAACCGGACCTAGACGATTTTCGTTAAACTGGCCCATTATTAATTATTACTATTATTATTATAATATTATTACTTTTACTATTATTATAACAATCTATAATTGTTTTAAAAAAAGAGCAAATATTATTGAAACGAAGATGGTTAAAAATGATAAATAAAGAAATGAAAAAGTGGACAATATTTTTGCGAGCGAGATTCCATTAGAAGCTTATACGGTCGATTTAGCTGAGGGTCGGGTTGCTCTTCTGGCCCAGCTTTTAGGTTCAGCAATTTGATGTTCACTACTTGTCATGCTAATATTCTCAACTTTATATTGCACTGGTACATTTCTTCTTTATCATTTATAATGTCTGCTTTCTTGTGTACCTGCCTTTAACTTCCTCATGTAAAAGTTACAGAAGAATGCGTTAAGTGTGTATAAACATTAAGGAAAGCAGACTGAATGCTTAGATATGTAAATACATATATGTGTATTATATCTATACATAGAAAGCGCAAGGAACTAGCTTAGGTGAATCTGAGAGGATGTAAAGTTTCTGCTCTCGTGCATCGAGATTGTGCTAATAATCTCAAGCTCCGCACAGTTATTCAGCTACTATGCACTGTTTTATTTTACATACCTTGATATCTTTCAATTTGTTCAATATGTAATTTACTGTTCAACGTCTATCGATTTGTATTAACATGGTAACAGTTTACAAGTTTATAGTAAAGTACGTAAATAGAGAATTAATCAATTTGCAACAATTTTATCAACTTTTGATTATTATCTTTTAAGGAAATCTGTACCTATTCAATTGAATTGGTTCAATGATAAAAGTGAAGTTTTACGTGGAACAATTAATCCCTGGAAGTGAAATGAAAGAACAGAAATAGTGTAAAAGCAAAGTTACGTCTTTAGAGTTCCATTTAAAATTCAAAGGAGTGATACAACTGTCTTTGCCCTCACTGTTTTGTTTCCGAGAGCGATTCCCTTATCTGAATCATCGACACGCGACATACTCTGCATTCCGTAAAGCTGTAAGCCTTCTTTTAATAACGTCCAACACTGAAATTTAGTTCAAAGTATGACGTTTCAACAAATAGATAAGTAATCCATGTAAACTCGCTTGACAAGAGTGTTGCATAAAATTTTATCTCTCTTTCCCTGTTCCAATGTTTTACATACCTTAGATAATTCTTTACTTAATATAACGTCGGTGAATAACTCTTTAGTTAATAATCATCAAAAGTATCTTCAGTTAATTATCATCAATAATCTTTAGGTAATAGCCATTATACTTATTCCATTAAAATATGTTAATTGAAAAGGTGATGCAAAACTCCCATAATTTATATTCTTTCATTAATCTTTTTAACACAGTGGTGTGTAAATTTGACAAGAGAGATTTAAAATTAATGAAAGAAAAGTTGCAATGAAACAAGAGGATCCTTTTAAAGGATGAATTTCACGTTGTTTCTTGACACGACTCAATGACTCGTGTAGCCAGTGACTCGGTCAAGACTAACGTTGACAATACCATCAGATAAAAATCATCCAGGAGGTCAACTGGGTTACTTTCTAGTTGCCTTATAAGTATATACTATCGATATTCCTCAGCACCATAACACACGTAATACCGCGTGCTTCTCGCTTCATATGATGCCATCAGTAGTGAATTGGAATATCCAACAAGACGAATTGCGTATGCGCAATCTTGGAATTCATGTAATCGGGTTGACAAACTCCGGGAATAAAGAGCTTTCTTGTCACTGAAGCATAAAAACCAACAATAGCAACAGCTAGAAGAACAGAATAATAACAATAGCTTCAGGAATAAAATAATAATAATAAAAGCTATACAGGAATAAAATAATAACAACAGCTATAAAAACAAAATTATAACAACAACTACAAGTACAAAGAGAAGAATGGCAACAACAAAAAATTAATTCTGCGATAGGTGCAAAAATTCATAGCATTCTTAAAAGACGTTTTTAATTCAATTTCTCAAATGCAACATTCAAGGCATAAAGCAATTAATTTACGACATTAACGAGGCTGCTGATGACAAATACTTGAAACAAGTGATATAAATCACACTAATCAAGCATCTAGTGTAGATTTTGCAATAATGATATCATTTGATATGCACAATTGTCCTTTCCACCACAGTGACCTGCATCTCAATGTTTTTCATTTGCTCTTGGAAAACGTTCTTACATTTAAGCACACACGTACCTCAAGTTATGTCATTATTCTGTCATAATGATGAGTTCATCAGGATAGATAAAAATGTATTGTACAGCAAGTGAGATCATGATTTGTGTTCTTTTACGAAATTTCTATAACAAAGTGCTGACAACAGTAATCAACAACAAAGATAATTAACTCTTTATATGATTTATTGTAAATTTATGTATTATAAATTAGTGTAAAAAGCTTCATTATGTTTTAAAAAATGCATAAGTGGCAAAAGGACAAAAAAAACTATTTGATTATTTGAAAGTAGACTTAATTAGGAATAGAACAAGACTATTTACAATATTTTCTGATAAGTAGAAGTAGCTTAAATAAGTTTGTAAAGCTGAATACTTTTTCTTAAAAATAATAATAATTTTAGAAGTTCATCAATGAATGATGTAAGAATGCTTCAATTGTATTCAAATTTCGTAATTTTATAAAAATGAATAAATTAAAACCCCATATGTATTTCTCGACAAGATTCAAAAATTCAAAATGGCGGATCCAATATGGTGGACAAATAACAAACTTTTAGCGAATTCGATAACTTTTCCAGAATTTATACGCCATATTATATCTGCTATTTTCAAGTTTTTAAATCCAATGTCAGATTAGTAATCAGCAACCCTGAAACCTGCAAGTGACAAGTCTTAAACGAATTAGATCACTTAACAAATGTTTGACATATTGAATCCGGCATCTTGGATTTTTAAAATCTGATATTAAATTCATAATTAACGATACAAAAAAACACCGAATAAAAATTTCCATGCGTATATTTTTGATTAATTTTTTTGATTTTTTTTAATCTTTCGCCATATTGGATCCGCCATTTTAAATTTTAAAAAATAAATATCAAATTCGTATTCAGCGACCCTAAAAACACGCAAGTAAAAAGTTTCATGTAAATTCAGTTAATTTTTAAAAATGCGTCTTCCTTAATGTATTAGATCTGACATTTTGAACTTTTAAAAACTGAATTCAAATTCATAATAATCAGCGATCAAAAAATCAGATACTTTTTAAAAAAATGCATTTAAATTTATTGAATTTTAAATTTATAAATATATCAGTTCAAATAAATTTAAAAAATCAATTAATAAATGAATCTATAATTTTTTCTATAATTTGTAACAATTTTCAATATACAATTATTCTCTTTAAATTTTATGATTATTCTTTAAATTGTCAACTATTATTTTAAATTTTTAATTTAATTCTTTAATCTTCAATTTATCTCTTTAATTTTTAATTATTTTCTTAAATTTTCAATTGCATTCTTTGTTTTTCAATTATTTTATTCAAAATTCAATAATTCTCACATTATCTCAAATATCAAATATTTTCTAGAAATTTCAATACATTTCTTCAAGTTCCAATTAATTTCTTTAATTTTCATTTATTTTCTACAATTTTTTGCATTATTTTCATCATTTTTCAATTGACAATCTATTATTCTTCATCAATTTAATGATTATTTATCAGTTTTAAAAATTTGTTTATTAGTTAGAATGTGATTATTCTCATCATTTTTCTAATTTTTTTTAATTGTTCATTATTTTTTTTAACAGTTAATTATTTTCGTCGATATTTAATTATTTTCGTCATATTGTAATTTTTCTTTTAATTGCCAATTTATTTCTCCAATTTTTAATTATTTTCTTCAATTCTCAAATATTTTCTTTAATTTTCAATTATATTGATCGATTTTCAATTAATTTCTTAATATTGAATAATTCTCGTTTTTTTTTAAATTATTTTTTCACTCATAAAAATTGTTTTTAAATTTTAATTTAATTATTCAATTCTAGAACTATTTTCTTCAATTCTTAATTATTTTCTTCAAATTTAACTTCTACTTTTCAATTATTTTCTTTAATATTACGAAATTATCGCCTTTTTTCTATTATTTTTTTCGATCATCATTAGGTTTCTTTAATGTTAAATACAAATGTTCAATTATTTCCTTCAATTATGAATTCCTTTCTTCAATTTTTATTCCCATTCTTCAGTTTTCAATTTTTAAGTAAAATTCCATAAATTTCAATTCCATTCTTCAAGTTTTAATTCAATATTCAATTCAATATTCAATTCAATATTCAATTTTTTTCAATTTCAATTATTTTTTTCGATTTCCAATCCAGTTGTTAAACGTGCAATTATTTCCAACAATTGTTCCTATAATTTCCATAATTTTTCAATTTGCAATTATATTCTTTTAATTTGATATTTCTTGTTTAATTTTTACAATTATTTTTTTCAGTTTTTGAATTTTGTTTTTCATTGACAATTATTCTCGTCATTATTCACATGTTTTCTTGAATTTTTTAATTATTGTCGTCATTTTTTAACTATTTCCTTTAATTATTATTATTTATTTTCCGCAATTTTGAATTATTTCCTACATTTTTTTCAATTTTTAATTATTATCTTAAAATTTCGTAATTATTCTTTGATTTTTTAAATTATTTTGTTCGGTTTTGTATTAATCTAGCCATTTTTAAAATTTTGCTTTCAACTGTCAATTATCTTCGTCATTTTTCAGATGTATGTATTCTTTAATTTAATCGTAATTTATATTTTTTGAATTTGCAAAAATTTATAGTTTTAATGTTGCTAGTAAATATCAAATTCGTATTTAGCAACCCCAAAAATTCCCAAGCAAAAGTTTCATGCAAATTTAGTTAATTTTTAAAAATTCGTCCGCCATATTAGATTTGCCATTTTGAATTTTTAAAATCGGACTTAGAATTTGAAATCAGTGACCCCGAAAACCCCAGTATATACCAAGTTTCATAAAAATTAGAATATTTGATTTTGAAGTTCATGAGTTTTTCGTTGTTTTTAGTTATTCGTCTCTCCTGATGTAAAATTTGTTTTTTTTTTAATTTTTTTTATCTTTCGTTATACTTTTCTCCAAAACTACTAAACAGATATACAAGTTTTTTTTTATTTTGTTCAGTAAGGTTTCAAGATAACGAATAAGAAGTTTGACATCATTTTGAGTTGTATAAACGGAGATATGAGTCAATTAATCCGAGAAATTGGGAATTCTTTTTACATTTTGGTTTAAATGTTTATAAAAAAAGTATCTATTTAAAATAGCATCTTATTACTTCTTATTCATATAATTGATTATATTTGTAATCAAATAAAATAAGGATGAACGCAATTGAAATAATAGTTTTCGAGAAAAGTGTACCGAAAGTGGACTCTTTTTCATTGTTTTAAGGTGACTTAGGCGTCCATTGAATTGTTCATATTACAAGTTATTATAGTTTAAAAATTTTACCAATTTAACCACAACTTCGTGTTTTTAGTCTACATTTCAATAACATTAATTTCCTTAATTTTCGATACCAAAATCGTTAAAAATACAAAACCAATAAAAAAAACACATTTGTATGTAAAACGTCCGTAAAAATATGTTTATTACAGAAAGAATTGAATTTTAAACCATGAAATGACTTTTTCGCATTGTTACGCATCAACCCCATTATAAACTCATAAATAATTACGCAATTACCCTATATTAGTAACACCTTCATGACGCAGAAATTCTGACTTTTGCCATTTGATTTTACGATTCTTTTGCGGGCTCCCGACTTTCTTAACGACTAAGGTGCTTTTCTTTCTATTTTCGTTCCGAATGACATCACTCCAGAGATCTCACTTAACACTATACTTAATATTTTTATACCATTAAGAATATTTCCCTGCTTTATTATAACATAAAAAAAAATAATTCCAAGTACAATGTTTAAAGTTGCTCATTACTGGAAATTCTTTCAAGAATCATTCAATATCGTCTGCTACATTTTGAAAACATATAGTGTGCATGTGAAAATGTGCTTTTCATTTCTATTTTTAAACGTATATATGTAACCAAATGCAATGTAACGTTAAGAGGAATTGCAGATAAGTTTTATAAAAGGTGGCTTTGAATTAATCCCCAACGAAACACTGCTCTTGAACCCTTTCAAGGATTAATGTAGAGCCAGCGCTTTCATTTTTCTCAAGCTATCATCGGAATCAACATGGTACTCTTCCGTCGTGGCTTTCGCAAATGAAATCTGCTACAAAAAATCGCGGATACGTTTATAGCCGAGTTGAGTTCATTACTTCGTCCAGAGGATATCTGCCGCGTGGCATCTTTCTTCTCTGCTTGCTTTTGGTTCCGGGATCTCAAGAGGCCACATTTATAAGCCAATTCGAACTATAATAATTCTCCTCCTAACTGGGTCCAATTATCACTTAAACATTTCTCTCCCACTCCCCAAAAAAAAAAAAAAGGGAATGACTTCATAATTTGCCTTTTAAATCAATTACCGAGATTACAATACGAAACACAAAAACCAACAACAATTTATCCAAAAAAAAAATACTGAACCTCGCGACATTTCCATAGAATGCCTTGAATATATAATAAATCACAAAAGAGAAACAATTATGAATGAAAATCTTGGAATGATATCGCAGCATTCTAAAGAAAGAAAAACTGAATACTATTGCAAAATATTGTCAGTTGCTGATTTATGGTTCATTTTCAGTATTCACATTCATTTCTTCATATATGTTTAATGTTTATATTCATTTTAATGCCCATACGATTTGATTTGTTTTTTCTAAGGTGAGAGCTACCTGCAGATAATTTATAAACTAATCTAATCAACCAGAGGCTTGTCCTGATTTATCATGCTCCAGAGGCCTTTGTTAAACCGTTATTTGCCTCTTGGATTAATTATCTGAACCTAAGCGTATGACATCCTGATGAGTATCTTACAAATGGTGCTTATTACGATAAATCTTTTTTTACGAGTTTCATTTTAAGTCAGTACACATTCGATCTATGATTTGGATTAAAATATGAGAAAGGTAAGTTGAGCTTCTTGATTATTTCTTTTTTCACTAGGACATTTGCGTTTATGATCTTTTTTGTGTAACTGTCTTTTCTAAAATTATTTCTTCTCACTTTTTATTAATAATTTAAGGTAAAAAATATTAAATTTATTTGTCTTTTCGGGAGGAAAAAAGTATTTGTAAAAGTATTTAAATTTCAAATTCTGTAACCAATTTCGGTGGTGCTTAAATTTTATCCCCCAATTTTTTCAAATTTAGTTTCAAAATTTTATTTTATTAAAATTTGTACATAAAACTGCTTAAATAATGAGAAATGATGCTTTCACCCTTTTATGATAAACACTGAGTCCTAATGAGCCATAAATTCCATACTTGTAAGATAATAACGCTGAGACTGACATCAGCAATTTTCTTGCGCATGGTCAGGGATATTTCTCTTCTCTTTTATGCCCTTTTTAATTTGTTTTCCAAGAAGAATGTCTTCAAAAGCACATTTATATAAATTCAGTTGGATATTATTTTTTATGTTATTAATACTCAAATTACAAATTAACATTTTTTTTGCACCCAAGAAAAAATCTAGCATTTTTGGAAAGTAGTGTTTTAAAAAATGTACCCGTATGTTGCTATTTTTTGTAAGGAACACTTAACCTATAAATCAAAGGTAATTGAAAAGTTACCGTATAATTTTTAGATTTTTATAAACCTTCGTAACCAAGGATTTTTCAGGTCCCTGATTAAAATCTGAAGTTAGTTTTTAAAAGTTCAAAATGTCTGATCCAATATGACGGACCAATTTAAAAAAATTATTCAATTTTTATGAGACTTGATATTTTTAAGACTTTTTGGAGTTTCTGATTAAAAATTTGAAGGTAGTTTCGAAAATTAGGACAGTAAAAAAATAATTGAGCTCTATTTTGCTATATTGATAATTTACCTCATTTCGGCATAATTTGTATTTCACGGTTATTCAGTATAATTTTCATTTTATATCTTACTCTCTAAATCTGAAGAAATAGTGAAAAATGACTATTTGAGGGTCATATTTTAGTAATTAAAAAACAGAAAACTCGTTCAACCCTCAAAATAGTGAAAACCTACTAATTGAATTAGTAATTCTGAGCGACAAGATTCTACTAAAAGATGATATTTATATTTCAATTTAACAATTAATTTTCAAAAGGTAAAGTAATCTATTTTTATATTTAAACTTATCAAAATTTCCATCTACCTAATGCACAAATTTTCCCTTAAAATCGCGTCCATAATTGAAAATTAAATAAATGTTAAAACTTTATTTTAGGTTAGGTGCACTTTTCCGATTTTTTGTTGACAATTTTCTGTAATTTCACTTTTAAAGTGCATTTATATAATACTTCTGTAAAAGTTACATTGTTTATTTATAAATAAAAGGCAAGAATATCATTTTATATAGCAAAAATAGGAATTTACCATTATTGTCTTGCTAATTGAATTAGTCATTTTAAAATAATTACTATTTCAATAAGTTAAAATAAAATAAACTACTAATTCATTTAGTCAAATACTGAATTACTAATTAAATTGGTGAAAATTCTACTATTTCAGATTTTGAGAGTAGAAATAATGGAATTTTTGAGAATGAAAAATTGAAAATTACACTGACAAATTTATTAAATAAACAAATTAAAACAAGTGATCAATAGAACAGAAAGAGGTTAAAATTAGGTCCTTAAACTGATTAAGGATTTAAATATCTAATTTTAAAATTAACGTCAACTGTCATTCTGTATCTTAAATTACGGTCACATAAAATTTATATTAAGTTGAGTTCAAGGAATCTTCAGGTACCTCTTTTTGCTTTCTCGCGAAGAAATCTTTATTGTATCTTTAGATGTCGATTTTCCAAAATTAGATTAAATCAACAAGTTTTCATTTTTAAGTAAAGTTTAGGATGTGTGTGTGTGAGTGTGTGTGTAGATTGTGTATAACTGTAGTAACTTTTTTTGTCGCGAGAATATGTTGACCACGTTTTAACGGTTTTCAATAAAATTTTGTATTAAGCTCATTAAACTCATAAATATCAACATTTGGACATATATATAAAATATATAAAGTCTACAATTCTCCAAAAATTAATCGTACAATAATAATTAATGATTTTTCAGTTCTTTTGACAATTAAAATTCTTTTTATTTCTATAACTTCAAAAATTTCGATTTTATACCCACAATTCTATCAGAAAAAATATTCTAGATTAAAAAACGAATCGATTGATCTATAAAGTATATTTCACCCCGGATATTAGTAGAATTAAAAACTACATTTTTTTATTTTCAACAAAATTGAAATGTTATTTTTTTATGTATCTACTCTATTTGTTATTTTTAGCTTCAATACCTTTGGAGAAAATATTCTAGAATAAAAAACAAATCTATATGAAGTATATGTATTTTCCCTAAAATAAGTCAAATTAACGGCTACTTTTGATTTTTGACAAAATTGAAATTTTCTTTTTCTTGAATTTCGAATCTATTGCTTATCCTCCATTGAAAAAGTAAATTTTTTGTTTACATTCAGTGTAAAGTATTCATAAAATAAACATAATTTTCAGCTTTTTTTGTCAAATAAATTTTTTTTCCAACATTTAACAATAAATATACCTTATTTTTCATAATTCAATTTAAAAACAAAACTTGAAACAACTATTTCTCTTTTCGCTGGAGAAAACTTTAATCTCTTGGGAATGTGCTTGATTAAAAGAATTTTCATGAATCATGGTAAAGCTACGTCATCGAAGATGCATATGCTTATTCATGAAATGGGTGGATCTTGGGGCTAGGTCACAATTCTTACCCCTGATTCTATATATTTTATAGAATTATAACTAGAGAGCAGATTTCTTTAGAAAGAAGCTATCATTGCATCTTATTGTTCTTTGTCGTCTTATAAATATTTCATAAGATGATATATAAATATGTAAGCATCTTTGCGGCAGCCTTAGATAGCAAAAACACCGGCATTGTGTGATAATTTATTAAATCATTAGTACCACTCGCTTTACATTAAACCATGTCAATATTGTTTTTTGCTGTCAGGTGCAATGATGTATTAATCAAAATCGCAGTAATTTAAAATATTTTCATTTCTTCACAGCTTCCGATAATAATATCTTTTTAAATGTAAAACCAAGTTTACCTATTCCCTTGAAAATATTTTTCTATTAAAAGCCTGAAACCGATCAACACGAAAGTTTCCTTAACAGTCAGAATAACAAGGTTTTATAAACAAAGAAAATTTTCACATCCTAGTTTTCATGATGCCCTAAAAGACTTGAGTGTACATTTTAGACATTCCCACGCATTACCTTGTCTTTTATAATGAAACTAAAGACTCAATATTATTAGCACAACTTGGCGATTATTAGCTTCATAAATACAAAGTGACATTCTTTTATATAGATAATGATTTGAAAAGTTGATTTATCAAAAGTAAAAGGACAATTCTGAGTAAGTTGCCTTACCTGGAAAATGTTATAAATCTGTCTAGTTGTATACAATTTTTACAGTTATTGTCAAGTTAATAATAAAATGGTAATGCTCTTACTCGCTTTAGGTTAATGCTTAAAGAATAATCTTATCGACAAGTACAGACAACAAGATATCATTATTCATTCTCAAAGCGCAAACATACGTTTCTCCTGATTTACTTCGTTGCTCTCCTAATCAGTCATTTGCATATCTGATTCAGGTGTGAAAATTGTATTAACGTTTATCATTTCATCATTATCCTTCTTAGTATCACTCTACAGTTTTCGTTTTCGACTTTCTCATTTTCATAGTAATTTTTATAGTAAAATATTAAAATTTAATTTTAAATTTATTTTACATGGCATTTTATTATTTTGGGAATTTAAAATTATATTAATTTTAATTAAGTTGACAGTAATTTAAAAAATAGGTTTGACCTTGAAATTATAATAGAAATACTTTTCTACAAACTTCACACTTTTTCGCTCTCTCATTGGTCAACAATATCTTCGATATTTATCGATAGTTTTTTATTATTTTGAGGGTAGTTTGATAGTAAGTATAATATTTTAAGTAAGTTGTTTATATTTAATTTTGAAATTTTTGAATATTTAATAAAACTTATTACACAAAATACTGCAAACCAATATCTTCAATTAAGAAAATAAAATAAATTTAAGAATCTTTGGAATGTAATAAATACAAATAAAAACATACAATTTTTTTACAAGAGTTTGGAGTTTCTAAATCGCCTTATGTATTGATAAAAAAAATAAATCAATTAAAAATTAGGGAAAGTAATTTAAAAAATCATAAAAATGTTTTGAAAATAAAGAAAATAATATAAATTTCAGAAAATTACTTGAAAATCTTAAAAATAAATTGAAAAAAAAAAATAATGAAAAATTAGGAAAAATAATTGAAAATTGAGATAGAAAATATAAAATTGAAAAAATAATTAAAATTTGAGAAAATAAGATAAAACATCATATAAATAATTGAAAATCGAATGAAATAATTTAAACCTTAGATACCTAAATAGTTTAAAATTTTTGAAATTATAAATCAAATGAAAAAAATTGAAAATTGAAAGATATAAATTTTGGAAAACAATTGAAAAACGATTTTACAATTTGAAACTTCAAGAAAATAATTAAAATATGATACAAACAATGATAAGTTGTAAAAAATAAACCAAATTTGAGTAAAATAATTGCAAAAACTACAGAATTTTGTTTTCAATTGAAAAAAAATGAAAATAACTCAAAATTGGAGAAAACAATTGAAGAAAGCTAAAAATAAATGAAATTTACGATAATTCATAAAAAAAATTTGTAAATTACGAAAATCAATGAAAATATTAAAAAATTGAAAAAAATAATTGAAATTTTGGAAAAATACTTAAAAATTTTAGAAAATGAGAAAAATAATTAACAATTGAGGAAAATAATTGAAAAATGATAAAATTATTTCAAAATTGAAAAAAATAATTGAAATATGCTGTAAATAATTTAAGATTGAGAAAAATAATTGAAATATGATGAAAAATATTTAAATATGAAAGATTGAAAACAGTAAATAGAATTTAAGAGAAATAATTGAAAAAATCATAGAATATATGTTTAAAAAGAGAACATAATGACAAAATAACTTAAAAATTTTAATAAAAGAGTATAATTTAAAAATCGCAGGAATAATCGAAAATTAATGAAAAGAATTATTGAAATTGCAGATAAATAAGTGAAGTTTTTGAAAATTATGCCCAAAGAATGAAAATAATTTAAAATCGGAGAAAATAGTATAAAATTACAGAATTTTTTTTTAAGCCAAAAAAAATAATTGAAAAATCGTTTAAAAAATTAAAAATTGAAGACAATAATCTACACTGAAAACTTTTATGTATTAAAATAATCTGCAGCGCAATTGTTTTAAGCCATTTTCAGATTATTTAAATTCCATTTGGTATAAAAAAAAGAGCGTTGCAGATTAATATAATCCAAAACAATTTTCTGTGTAAATTTGAGATAATAACTGAAAATTGAGGAAATTAATTGAAAAATAATGGAAATATTAAAAGATGGAGAAAATAATTGCAAAATAATAAAAAGAAATGAAAATTGAACAAAATAATTGAAATTTGAGATATATATTTGAAAGTTCAGTAAATTAATTCAGATAATATGAAAATGATTAAAAATTGAAAATAATAATTGCAAAATGACAAAAATAATGATAAATGACCAAAATAATGGTAAATTAAAAAAATGAATTTAAATTTGCGATGAATAATATAAAATTTAGGAATAAATAATAATTAAATTGATTGAATGGCATGACAAAAAAAATTAAAATTGAAAAAGTGATTGAGATAACTAAACAAAATAATTGAAATTTGAGGAAAGTAAATTTAAGATTTAGGGAAACAATTTAAAAACAATTAAACTAATTAAGAATTGTAGAAAATAGTTGAAAAATAATGAAAATAGTACAAAATTGTATTGTAAGTAATTAAAATCATAATAGATAAGAATTATTAAAAATTGAAGAAATTTTTTAATGACTTCAAATTTAGTATTTTTGAAACGTGGATTAATTGGACTTTTAACTTTTAACCAATGCAAGTTCACATTAACTGAAATTTCAAGAAATTAAAATTGCTACAAATTTAAAATTTGAGAATTTTTTATGCACGAGGAATCATTAACTTCATTTTAACACTAAATAAAACAAATACTTTATGATTTAAAATTCAATATGTAAGACGCAAAAATGCGCACTCCGGCGCGCGCTCGATCTCGTTAATGTAAAATCAGTGACAAATTTTCTATTTTATAATTTATCGAATCAAAATTTCATGTCTCATACAATTACAAAACTTCAATTTTTAACATATTGAACTTTATCTGATTATTATCATCAAGAATCTCTTTTCCGATAATATAATTACGACCCCAAAAAATGTATTATATTTATCAGAAAAATTCGCTAAATAAAGTTTTCTATCAAATTTTTGTCTTCCTTATAATCACATTACACTTTCATGAATTTTGCATTACTCGCAGAGAGCAGCAAAAAATTTAAACTTTCACAACTGAAAGCATTATTTAAAAATAAATTTAATCTTCAACTTGGAAAATCAATGAGATCGAAGAAGGAAGGAAACAGAATGTTTGCATAAATTATTTCCTGAAACGACTGGAACGTATATGTAATGAAAGGTTTAGGTTTGTACAGCCCCTTATGAATTTTTATGGGACTCATATATACGATAAGTGTAAAGGGGTAAATTTTTAGAAAAAAAGTACAAGTCTTATCTCAATCCGGGAATTTCATCAGACAGGAGGATAAACGAATATCACAAGCTTGGTGGTCGCTGTGCCGATGCCTCTCTAATCGTAAATATAGCAATTTAAATGATTGTACAGTTTATATGTAGGTATTTATTACCACATAGAAATTATAGTTATTTTCCTCGCTAAGGAGAGCTTTTTCATAAAGTGTTAATTTAAAATCACTTAAAGCATGTACTTAACGATGCTAGGGTTAAGTGTTGAAATAAATATGATTGCAAAATAACTAATCTGCATGTATTTTAAATTGGGCTGAATTTGTCTTGATTATTATGACTGTCTTTTGTCTAGAATAGAAATTTTAAAAACAGGTTAAATCCATTTCAAATCATGCAGGCCGACTAACTTCAAGTTGTAGATTTAACTGCCGCTAAAATGTGTTATTACAGATGAAAAATAAAAGGATACTTATTTTTTATTTTATCAAGGCAATTTTTACGAAGTTTTAAAGGCACTTGAATTTTGCATTAAAACTCAAAATAGTATCGAAAGAAATTTGTTTCGATTGTAATTTTTTACCCTTGAATCTTTTAGGTGGTTTTTTCTTCATCAAAATGATGTTTGAATTTTTTAAAAAGCTTCAAAATTAGCAACATTAAAGATGATTTTTAAAAAATAAATAAGGTCCATTTTCTCAAAAACCCCACCTTTTTTAGTTTAAAATTTTGATAATAATATTTAATAATATTAAATAAATAAATTGAGATTCATAAGTACTTAGCATGAAATAAAAATATATAATTAATATTGCTACATTTCCGTCAAAGTTTAATTAAATTTAATAAAAACAGTACATAGTTCTTCACATTTTACAATAAAAAAATATTCGTGGACAATATATTATTAGTCAAAATTAATTATTAAATTTAGTAAATTTAGTGCAGTTTTACAATTCTAATGTTTTATAATTATGGGAAAGTAAAAAATGTGTTTGATTCTATTTACCTTTTTTATTTTAAAATATCCGTAAAATCCATATTGACTAAAAGATTAAAACAATCATTTATACATAACTATCAGTAACAATCATTTGTATTTATAATTTCACTTTTTTCTCAAACAATTAAAAACCGGACAAAACAATTTACGAACTTTATTTTAATCGATATTTTATTTAGAATAAGCAATCGGTTTACAGATTTTTAAAAATTCCAAACGGCATTTTGAATAAGAAAATACTAGCTAGAAGATTCAAGAAACAAAATTTGATTACATTAATTAGTAAAAAAATTACAAGTAAAACAAATTTTTTTCGATGTTATTTTAAGTTTTAATCCAAAAACCAAGTTCCCTTAACTTCGTTAAAAACAACTTTGATCAAAAATAAAAAAATACGTATCATTTTATTTTTCATATTGAATAACATATTTTAGTGTCAGTTGAATCTACAATTTAAGGTTAGTCAGCCTACATGATTTGAAATGGATTCAAACAACTGTAACTTTAAAAAAAATGAAATAATTCATGTTTCAGTATTATCGGTTATTATACCTACTTTCTGCTATTTCTCGTTTGCTGGTTAAGTGATAAATTTAGACAAAGCTTTATAGCAAGTAGTTCTACCATAAATACTAAAACAAAGATTTTCTCAACAGGTCGGAAAGAGTGATGCAGCAGAAGGTAGAAATTTGATAGACTATGGGTAGTTTATGGTGGAGCAGACGTGGCATGTGCGCTTCTCGAAAAGTATATTTACTCCGGGGACGCGACGGCAACCGCAAATCCAATAAAAAACGCCAAGAGCAAATATCTCCCATGTGAAACGTCGTTTTATCGCAAGAGATATACCCGACAGTCTTTTTTCGTTGAACCATTTTCGATATACTATACACCCAAATAACATATACATTGTTTTTTTTTAATATTAATAATTTTACATTCCACGTCCACATCATTGTTGAGAAAAACTTTATCGAACTTTGCTTGATTTTTTTACCTCAACAATGTCATTACAGATCTTTTAAAAGTGAGGAAAATATTCCAATACGTTCGAGAAAAATATTGAAAAATATTTTACGATCAAGGCCGGCGGAATTACATTTTTTAGAGTATGGAATTCCCACTTAATCTTTGAAGTGAGAGAAGAGAAGGGAGGGAAAACCAAATCCAAAAATTATTTTCTAGATTTTTTACATTAATTTGTAGTTATTTATTTTCAATTTCAGTTATTTAATTACTGACCAATTTTTTTTATTTTTAGAAATTTATTTCATTTACTAATTTTTGCGCGAATTTATAGTTATTTTCGTCAAGTTTTAATTATTTTGTTCTTTCTAGTGATTTTTTCAGATTCGTTAGTTATCATTTTTATTTTATATTTATTTTTTTACTTTACAGGTAATTTTTAGAAATTTTTTGGCAAGTCTCTTAAGTTTGTAAATATCTTTTACTTTCTTGTAATTTTTGTTTATTTTGCTACCTCTTAGAGTAAGCTTTGTGAACGTTAAGATTTTCGATTTTCTAAAAATAGTCTAAATCGATTTATATTCATCTAAAAAGCCTAAATTTTCATTTTTAAGAAAGACTAGAAGTGTGTGTGTGTGTGTGTGTGTATACTCTCTAAATCTGAATTAGTCAAAAATAACTAATTTCAAAGCAAAAATTTAGTCACTAATTCAAATAGTTATATTACTACTAATCATTTAGTAAAAAATAACTAATTATTAGTCAAATTCATTTTTAGGTTATTTCAAAATAACTAATATTTTAGCAAAATTCTGTTTACTAATTCATTTACTCAAATTTTAACTATTTTTTAGTTATTTTTTTTACTAATAATAAGTCATATTTAACTAATTGATGAAACAAAAAATCAGCCAGGATTGGACAAATAATTAGTTATTTTGAACTAATTCAGATTTAGAGAGTATAACTTTTTTGTCGACAGCATATCGCGAGAACGTTTCAATGAATTTTAATAGAATTTGGATGGCTTATTAAGCTCATAACTATCTAAATTTAAACACAGGGATTTTTAAAAAAATATCCAACCAAATTTTTTAAGCATCATTTATCACCCAAAAATATCGTTTTTGCCAAAAAACAATTTACACTAAAAATACAATTTAAACAATAAATAAATCATATTCCTTGTCTCAAATCGAATCGATTTTCTTTTTATAACTTCTCCAATTTTTATTTTATAATCATAGGTTCTTTGGACGAAATATTCTATATAAAGAATGGATGAATTAAATTATATAAAGTATACATTTTATTCTTAAAATTTGAAGAAATAATAAAGATTCCTAATTTTTAATGAAATTTTAATTTTGCTTTCTTTAATATAGGTAACTTCTCCAATTGTCATTTTTAAGTAATGATAAAAAAATCATTCATCTTTTATAAAAAATTGTTTACAATGAAAAACGAATTAATCAATATTTATGTTGTATGTATCTTCCCATAAATTAATATAATTTACGAAAATTTTTCTTGCTATAAGAAATTTAAATTTATTTCCTAGATTTTATTATAGGTAGTTCTAGTTATTTAATAATTAAAATTTTTTTTATTAATTTCTAAATATTTTAAATAGAAAGTTCTTTTTATCACTTCTTACATTTTCTTGTTCTTTTTAAATTTTAAATAACATTTTTCCCTTTTGAGTTCCCTCTCTTGTAGATTTTTACAATTATTTCACTGCAAAGTAATTTTTTTAAAATTTCTGGATGGTTTTTTTTAAAATTCTAGTCAATGTTTAATCACAATTCTTACTTTCTAGTTACGCCTTTTTTATTATCTGGATATTTTAATCTACAAAATAATATCCATTTATTTCTTCCTCACTTTTTAAATGTTTTAAATCTAGGTATTTCAAGTTATTTATTTTCATTCTTAGTTGTTTAGTCTTTTCCAATAATTTTCATTCATTTTTAGTAATTTCATTAAAGTTTTAGTTTTTTTTAAATTAAATTTTAAATTTATAGTTATTATTATATCCTTCCAATTTTCAAAAATGTCTTTAATGACCCCAAAAATTACATTGAAAGTTACTTGTTCTTTTCTAGTAATTTGTTTTACTTTCTAGTTATCATTTACATTTTATAGTTATCTTTGAATTACCAAGAATAATAAAAAGTTCTATTTATTTTTCTTAAATTTCTAATTATTTTTTCTCTTCCTAGTAATTCTAACTTTATTTTACAGTTTTTTTTTCAATTTTAATTCTACATATCACTTTTTTAGTTGAAATTTTCATATTCTCTAAATATGAATTAAAAATAACTGATTGTCATTTAAATTTGTCTGATTCAAAAAACAAGAAGTTAGTCACTGATAATCAGTTAAAACTTACTGATTGAATAATAATTAATTAATACCTACTTTTGAGTCTTCTTCTTATATCGCGATTTTTTATTTATTTTGGCAAGTTTACTTCTTATTGTTTATTTATTTTTAGTTATTTTATCATTTTCTAGTTATTTTTTATCATTTTTTAGTTGATTTTATTGTGCCTGATGATTTATTTGTTTAGACTTAAGATATTCTCCCACTTTCAAGAAATTAAAATTTTTTGCATATAAAATTCTCCTTATTTTCTTCAATTCCTATAGTTATTTTTTACTGATTAGTAATTGATCCTTGTTTTAGTTGTTTTTTTTTCTTTATTCAATTGCTATTTCTTAAATTTCTAAAAATAGTTTTTCTGTTTCTAGATATTTTTTTCATTTTTCAGTAATTATTTTATTCTTTTGCGAAAAATAACTGTGTTTTTTAAAAATCTGGAAAAAGGAAAAAAATTGTTTGGAATCGCTTGAAACTTCTTGCTCGGGAATTTTTGAAGTCGGTGATTAAGAATCTGGTGTTAGGTTTTGAAAATTCAAAATGGCGGATCCAATATGTCTGACAAAATAATTTTAAACTTATCGGATTTCGTTAAAACTGGCTACTCAGTTTTTTTTACACGAAAAACCTTTAAGTGTGAGGATAAAATACAAGAAACGGAATACGAGTGTCAATAAAAATGAAGATTTTAACAATCCGATAAATTTTTTACTTTTTTTCCGCCATTTTGAATTTGCTAAATTCGTAATCAGCGACCTCGAAAATCTCCGAGTAGCAAGTTTTAAGCGAATCCAATAAGTTTTTAATTTTTTTGTCAACCGTATTGGATCCGACATTTTGAACTTTAAAAAACTGATGCTAGATTCGTAATCACCCAAAAACCTCCGAGTAAGGAGTTTTGAGTCATTAAAGCGTGAAAAAGTATTAATATCAACTTGCCGAATATAAAATGTCTAGGTCACATATATTATTTCAATTTTCAGAGTTTTCTTTATTTCAAAGTCATTGAAAAAATCTCTACCTTTTTAGTCATTCTTCTTTGTACTGTTTTCCTCTTTCTAGACATTTTCGTGAACAGTTTTATAGTACTGAATAACAAACTATGCCATTTTTTAAATTTCCATCGGTCCTAATTTTACCCTGTAATACATTTGGGTCCGTATCATTTTGACACAAATTTTTTCGGGCAACTTGTTATATTGTACTTCTGATGATGAATGTTATATTTTACTCCTCCTGAAATCAAAGATTTTTAAGTCTTATTTATTAAATAATTGATTTTAATACATTAAATTAATATTAAAAGACTTAATTAATCCAATAATTTCAATTATTGAATAATTAAAACTTAAAAATCTTTGATTTTAGTAGGAGTAAAATATAACATTCATCTTTAGGAGTACAATATAACAAGTTGCCCGAAAAAATTTGTGTCAAAATGATACCGGCCCATACATTTCTACAAAAATAAAGAAAATAAAAAACGTGGTTTTAAAACCCAAAAAGTTAAAATCAGTATCTAATATTTTATAATAGGTACATTTGCAAGAAAATAATCTTAATGACATAACAATCAATTTACCACGTCCCAAAAAGAGATGATTTACAAATTGCTCTGCATACAAAATGCATCGATTTTATGAGAAGAGTACCTCATCGATAATAGATAATTTGATAAGAAAATCAATAATAATGATGATCGTGTATTGAGAATGTTTAATGGTGAAGATTCAAAAGATTGGTATATGGTTAAGGCACTGATCTTAGTCTGGATCGTAATCGAGATCGATAATGGTGAGTGACCGTCTCCGACAAACTATACAGAAAGGGCCGATAATTAATGCCATAAATCCAAGTTCACCCCGATTCGTCCGCGGCCAAGACTTCGATTTATCGATTCCAGGGTGGATATGGATAGGTGCAGCGATTCGAGTACCGGCCGGAAGTACAAGCCGAGTATGACGTACCACTTCCGGCCTGTATAAGGATATACCAACTTGTACAAACGGCCCATTGCCGCCGTTGCCATTAAAAAGATTGGAAACGCCAAGACACGACGTATTTATAAGGCCGCCTGGCATTCAAGGAGCTCTATACGCACCCATGGACTTTTATTAGTCGATTTAAACGTCTACCCCTATGAAAATTGATATTCCGATAAAATATCACTTTCTTATTCACCTATAAATATTTTCTCTTTTCCTGTACTTAAAAAAATGTCTCCTTGAGTTAAAAACAAAAATTTAATTTTTTAGATAAATTTCATGCTTTTATTTAAACCGATTTAACCTAAAGGTTCTGGCACCTGGGGTTTTCTTCTTGATTTCGATTCTGGATTATTAATACATCATTTTTCAACAAAAACGAAAATCTTCTGTGGAGCCGTTTTTGAAAAAAGGTGATTTGAAAATTCAAAATGTCGAAAACTCAACTTTTCTTCAAGAAATATTCTTTTGACAAAAAATTTCATCAGATGGAATTTGTTGATATTAAAAAAATAATTTTTTTTTATTTCAATAAATTTTATCTAGAATCAATAGTTTACGAAAAAAAACCAACTTTATACATGTATTTTAAGTTTTTTTTTTACACTTTTGACTAGTTAAACTAAAATAATTCTATTTTAATTATTATTTTTTCTCTGTTGTAATTGCTTTTTGTTCATATAAATAATTTAATATAAATAAATATTTAAGTTAAACAAAATTAAAATTAAAATTTACACTGTGTGACAAATAGAATACTTTATTATAAATAAGGTTGGTATGCTTTAAATTTTGATAATGCATGGAGAGAGAGAGAGAGAGAGAGAGAGAGAGAGAGAGAGAGAGACAACACTATAGTATTGTCTCTTTCTTTTTCATGTATGACCCCATCCAGAAACCAAGTCTGGATCCGCCACTCTTAAAATTTTTAAATTTTTGACTTCAAGAAGGTTTAGGAAAAACACGAAGTTGCTAAGATTCACCCCGAATATCCAAATCCATTAAGACTGCTTTAAAATAAAAAAAAAAGCTAAAAATACATGCAAAAAGTTAGTTTTTTTCGTTTTTCGCGTAAACTATTGATTCTATGTAGAGAAAAGTGATGAAAATAAAAAAGAATTCTTTTTTTAATATCTACAAATTCCATTTGATGACATTTTTTGTCAAATCAATATTTCTTGAAGAAAAGTTGAGTTATCGACATTTTGAATTTTCAAATCGACTTTTTTTAAAAACGGCTACTCAGAAGATTTTCGTTTTTATTGAAAAATGATGTATTAATGATCTATAATCAAAATCAAGAAGAAAATCTCAGGTGCCAGAACCTTTAGGTTAAATCGGTTTAAAAAGCACCGTGCTTTGCATTATATAGGGTAGTTTTTGGCTAACTTTAGAATTATATTTATTTTTAGAATAATTACATATAATAAATAACTGATGCATGCCAATAGATTAATTGAAGTTCCTAGTTTTTGATTTTGTTGTCAGTGAAAGCAAGAGAAATACAAATTATAAAATAAATTAATAAATATTTCTAAAATTGAATTTCACTAGTTTTGGCCATCTGTGCTCCAGTTTTGGTTCCCTATTTACACCACTTTTGGACAGTTTTAAAAATTAATATAAAATCATTAAATCTGGATAAAAATCATTATTTTGTACTTTTACACAAAATATTAATCATCTATAATTCTATTTAAAAAAAGAATTACAAAAAAGCGCATAATAAGTCATGAAAAACAACATTTGTTGAAATGTCATTAATCAGGTCGAAAGGATAATTTCAAAGGTATTTATAATATTTGTAGATTATTATAACAAGTACAAACTGCAATATACAATTATTTTTAATTAAAATACTTTTTTGAAAAAAAATTACATTGTAGTAGTGCTTCAAAATCATTAACAAATGCTTTACACATTTTGCAGGTTAAAAAAGTTTTCAATATAAACAGTTTATAATTATTGTTTTTTTTATACCAAAATTTATTGAAAATTTATTTATTTATTCAAGTTAATTATTTCTCTTAAATTATTGTTTATTTAAATAACATTTAACTCACTTTTTTGATGGATTTTGTATCACTTTCTATTGCCTTTATAGCATTTTTACTTTGATAAATATGAAAAACACACATAAAAGCGTAACTTTATTTAACAAATTACTTCAGAAAGTTTTATTACATAAGTTTTTTATTCAAAAATATTTGGTTCCTCTTGTTTGTAACATTTGTTTCTAAAAGAAACATAATTTAAAATAGTATAAATTACATAATAACCAAAAAACGTGTAACCTATGAAAAAAAAATTTATATTATTATCTGGGTATTAATATTTATTAAAGTATTAAGTATTAATAACTTTTAATGAATTATTCATTTAGAATTAAATTTAGAATTTATTTCTATTAAAATATTTAATTATAATATAATTTTTTCTAAAATTAAAAATCGTTAGAAAATTATTTAAAGGCATGGCCAAAACTAGATAATTAAATAGAAAGTTGTTCCTATTTTGGCCACCCCTTTTTATAGAAAATAAGGCATTTTAAATAAAATATTTTATTGGTAATGTGTAATTTAAACATAACTAATAAATAACCAAAAAAACATTTTTTTCGTGTAAAATAAAGCAAAATATTGTATTTTTTTGCGATAATTCTCAGTAAAAGGATCTATAAAGTTAAGTTTTGTCATAATTCATTATGTGAAATAATCTAGAAATTAATAAAATAAAAAAAAAGAGATAATTGGACAAAACAGGTGCTGTGGCCAAAAATGGTACATCTACCCTACCTAATGTTTTTTCTTTCTTTTATTTAGAAAAGTCTCCATTTATTTTAGAATCAAGATCGTAAATTTTAAATAGCACACATTAATCAGTTGAAAAATGTCTGGAATCGACACTTTAGAGATTTAACAGATTCTGGATTCATGAAACGAAATGTAATTCAGAATTGTGAGATGTGCCTTCTGGTTAATTTTTTCATTGGAACACGAAAAAAAATTAATAGTGACTGTTAAAGTTTTATTCTTATTTTCTAACTCCTTCATGCATTACAATTTTTTGGCAACATTCAGAACTTTTAAAATCATTAAAATTGTTTTTCGAACTGTACTAACCTCCAACAATTTAAAAAAAACAAGAGGCTACTTTGATGATGTTTAATTTTGAACAATAAAAAAATGTAAACGATAACATATTATTTCAGTGTAGAATTGATAAAATTGCAGTTAATGCTTAAATCTTTGAAAAGCTTCCTGACGTATTTATGATTTGAAATTCCGGGATTTATTGAATCTATAATTTCCAGTCGGCAATTAAAAATTCAAAGTTCAAAATGGCTTACGACTTGTGAATAATTAATCAGACTCGTTTAAAACTTGTCATTTAAAAGTTTCTGGGGTCTCTGATTACGAATTCGAAATCAGATTTTTAAAAATTCAAAATATAAAATCGAATACAACTGACGTATTTTTATAAATTCATATCCGATATTTTGAATTTTTTAATTTGACTGTAGAAGTATAATTAGCTGCTATATAAATGTCTAAAGACGAAGAAGTGTATAAATTTTCTTAAAGAAGAAATTTTTAAGACAAAATTTATAGACACAATTATAGTTATTTAACCCATTACCGCTCATGTGGACGGAGTTTTTATGAAAGTTCAGTGGCCTTGTTTGATTTGTTGAAAATATTTGTGTAATATAAAAACCATCCTTTCTTATGTAAAATGTAATGCTCTTCCAAATTATGTCGAATTTGGCATTAAAAAACAAATTTTTTAAATTTTCGATTCAAAATGGCGGACTCAAAATTTAAAATTTTGAATTATAAAATTTTGAATATTTATCCTCTGATACTAGAATTGTAATAAGTGACTTAAAAAACCGCCCACTCTCCAAATCTGAATTAGTTTAAAGTAACTAATTATTAGGAAAATCGTGGCTGAGTTTTTGTTTCATCAATTAGTCAAAAATAACTAATTATTAGTAAAACAGTAATTAACAAATAGTTAAAATTTTATTAATTGAATTAGTAAACAGAATTTTACGAAAATATTAGTTATTTTGACATAATCTAAAAATGAATATGACTTCTAATTAGTTATTTTTTAGTAAATAATTAGTATAAATATAACTATTTGAGTTAGTGGCTAAGTTTTTGGTTTCAAATTAACTATTTTTAACCAATTTAGATTTAGTGGCAAAGTTTAGTTTCACTTCTATTAATCAAACATTTTCTAATTATGAGTTTGCAGTTTTGAATCGAAACTTTTGAAAATTTATTTCTTGACACCAAATTTGTAATAATGGATCCCAGAAAACCCCTTAAGTTCGGCTTCACTTTGATTAATCAAAAATACAAAAAATGTTGATTTTCAAATTTTTTTTCTGAGACGTCTACACAGAATTCTGAAATAAGGCTTGGTTTTTTAGAAATTTCCATGTTTATAGATTCGATATATTGTATCATGATTATATTTTAAAAATTGCTTTAAAGCGGAACAAAAGTTTTTTAATAAATAAACTTTAAAAAATCGTGTTTTTTCAAAAAGTAGCTGTAACTTGGTTAAAAAAAATTTCTACACAAATTTTGATGAAGGAATCTGAAAGCGTATAAAATTTCACAAAACAAACTATGATCCTTGTAGTTTTCAAATATTTTTAAAAAATTAAACAAAGCCGTTGAATTTTAATTTAAGAAATCCACCTACGTGATCGTATTATAATTGTTAACTTTAACAACATTTAGTGAATAATTGTAATTTTTATCCTATTTAAATTTCGGTTAAATAAGTATATAGGAAAATTGAAATTTTTATAGGAATAAACTACTTTCTAGTTTAAGGTTATGTAAACAGACTGAAACGATTAAAAATAATTAAAAACAAAATTAGGATAATCATGTAATATTTAGAATTAAAAGCTTTCAAATTGTAAATAAACCATAATATTATCACGTTTATTATATAGTTAATTTATTTTTCTCTTAATCCTCCTTGCTTTCTAAAAAGTGGCTATTTATTTCTGCAACTTTTAATTATTTTTAAATTGTTTCCCTGAATCTCAAAGTTAACTTCTTCAAATATTAATTATTTTGTTTAGTTTTATCAATCACTTTTTCAATTTTAATTATCCTTCCCTTGAAATTCAATCAATTTAATTATTTATTCATAAATTTTATATTATTTTACGAGATTTTAAATTAATTTTTTACTTTACCATTATTTTTGTAATTTTACAATTATTATTTTCAATTTTTAACTATTTTCATAATGTCTTAATTATTTTCCTAAATTAAAAATCATTTAATACTTTTATTATTTTTCAATCAATACTCTAAATATTCGCTTTTTATCTGACATTTAGATTATTATCATCAATTTTCCATAACAAAACGATTTTTCAATTATTTTCTTTTGTTTAAAAGTAACTTCTGCAATTTTTCTATTATTTTCTTCAATTTATAATTATTTTCATTATTTTGACATTATTTTTAAAAATTTTCATTATTTATCCGAAATTTCAATTATTTTCATAAATTCTCGTTATTTCTATGATTTTTTGATCATCCTCTTTAATTAAAATTTTTTAAGTAATTTTGTAATTATTATTTTTTTTTAAACATATATTCTATGATTTTTTCAATTATTTTTCTCAAATTTTATTTACTGTTTTCAATTTTTCAAATTTAATTTATTTTTATCATACTTAAATTTTTTTTCTCAATCTTAAATAATTTTTAGCATATTTTAATTTTTTATTCAATTTTAAATTAATTTTATCATGTTTCAATTATTTTTCTCGATTATTAAATATTATTATATTCTCATATTCTAAAATTATTTTCTTTAATTTTTAATTATTTAATTTACTTTCATAATTTTCAAATTATTTTATTAATTATCGTAAATTCCAATTACCTATTTCTCTTAAATGTCATTTATTTTTTACAATTTACCATTGTTTGTATCATATTTCAATTATTTTTTTCAAGTTTCAAAATTTAAAATCATTTTTAATTTATTTTTCAAAATTTATTTCTTTTAATTTTCAATTCTTTACATTTGTTTTATATAATTTCCAAACTTTTAAATTATTTATCGAACGATTCAATTATTTCATTTCATTTTCAATTATTTATATTATTTTTTATATTATTTTCTTTAATTTCCAATTACTTTCGTTATTTTTTATCGTTTTTACCTAATTTTCAAAAAGTTTTTACTTATTTCTCTTTAATTAAAATTTGTTCTTTTCAATTTTAAATTATGTTTATCTTTTTTCATTTATATTCTTTAATTTTTAATTATTTTCTTTTATTTCAATAAACTTCTGAAAGTTTTTAGTATTTTTCTGAAATTTTCTTTAACTTTCCTTTATTTACAATATTTTATCAAATTTTTTCAATCATTTTCTCAAATTTTAATTATTTTTTTCAATTTTAATTTATTTATCTCAATTTTCAATCTCTTTTTTTCAATTTTCAAATGCTTTCTCTACTTTTTCATTATTCAATTTTTTTAATTTACTTTTAAAATTTTCAAGTCCTTTTCTCAAATTTAAATTATTTTCTTTATGTTTTAAACATTTCTATGATTGTTTAGGGTCAGTTGGGGCAATTCGGGACAAACGATATTAAAGCTAAATTTGCAGACTTTTAAGATATTTTAACCTTAGATCACCTATAAGAGTTTCTGAATATTTGCCAATCTTTCGATTGTCAATTGTCAGCAAGGTATAGTTTGTCCCGAACTACCCCAACTGACACTAAATTACTTTCTCTAATTTTTAATTAATTTAATTTTTTTTTCAATTAATTTGCAAAATCTGCAATTATTTTGTTTAATTTCAATTAATTTTTCCAATTCTTTTTAATTCTAAAATATTATAAATTTTGTCCCAAATAAATATTTATTATATTTATATAAATTGATTTTTAAATATTATATTTAAAATAATTATAATTGTTGATAACACAAGATGTAAAAACTATAAATTACTACAATTAGTAAGGTTTTTGGAATTTTTTTTTTTAAAGGGTCTATTAGACTTGACCAATAAAACATTGCGCGAGTTTTTAAAAAACGAAAAAGACCCGTTTATTTCTTTAAAAAACAAAAATACAATTCTACTAATAAAACTTAATTATACATAAATTCGTTTCCTTGTAGTTCATATTTTATTTGATGAAATAAAATTTATTGTCTATATTTTAACAAAGCGTGTGATGGCAAACGGCACGAATTCTTTTCATGTAATTAGATTTTTTTATTCTATTGTTATTAACACAATTTCGTGAAATGTGAATTTTTCTTTGTTTTGTTGTCAGTTTTAAAGGAAAGGATTTTTCTTCTGTAGATTTTCGTGCAAGCTTATTTCCTTTTGACTAAAGTTGAGTTAATGCTGTGCCGCGGGGAAGGCGGACGCGAAAGCGATCCTGGCTGAACGAACAGTGAGAAGTGTGAGGAACCGAGGCTGAGCTGATTCCGGTTCCGGAGGATAAGGAAAACTATGCGAGACGAAAATGGTTTGTTGTTTGTAACGCGAGAACAAAGTTCCAATAAGCAATTCACCAACAGATTCTACCATGAAGAGCTCCGTTGGACCATTAACGACTCGCAGAAAATCATTTAAGTTCCTTCCAATGAAAACTGGGCAATGCTCTCGTAGTCGTACTCTGAACCTAAAGCTACTCAACACTCTGTTTTCATTTAGATAACGAATAAATTGTTTGGAATTTTGTTACTATATCAAATGTCCCACAAGTACATCCGGCACTCTTTTTAAAAAGAATCTCTTTCATAATCTTTCACTTTTTTCCATCTCGAATTTCTGTCCTATATTACTCATTAAACTCTGTTTTATTTCATTCATCGTTCTGTCATTCAATTTACTTTAGAATTTAATCGAAAGATTAGTAATTTAATTTAAAACTAATAAAAAAAAAAACTTTAACATGACTGAAATTAAAAGAAGTAAATAATTGTTGAAGTAATGAATGAATGTAACCTAAACTTGAATTTAACGATTATGATTCAGAAGATTAATTTGCAAACTCGTCATCCTTCCTTTATTGTCACTACATTTTAATTTTTAATAGATTATTGCGGTTTGTTTTTTTGTCATTACTCATGAACTGGAATTAGAAACGGGCGTCATATGTACAGTGGAAAATATGTGATAACAATCGAGATATGTAATAATTACGTGGAAAATCTATCGGTTATGCTAATTTGAAAAATGACTAACTCTTTAAGAATATTTGAATATCTTTAATTCAACGCGTAACCAAATATCACCTTTTTTCGATGAACATTTATTATTGAAAATTATAGCATGTCATGTGCGGTAATAACATCGATCTAGTATTTTTTAAATCAAGTACTTAATAAGATATTACATACAGAAATTAAAATGAAGGAATAAAAGAATCAGCGGAGAAGTTTTCAAACTAAATGAATTAATTACTAAAATAATAAACGGATATTTTTAACAATACACTTAATAATTAAAAATTAAGAAGTTGTAAATAATCAGGTTCAGAAATGATAAAGAATTAAAACTACATAGAGTAAGAAATACTGATTTACTAGAAGAATAATTGATGAAGAGTCGAACACTACAAAATCATCTACAATTGGAAAAAGGAAGTTAATTGGAATAATGGATTCGATTCTTGGCCAATTTGAGGCTACGGTCACTTATGTCGATTGAATTAATTAAACGGCGCTAATTTGATCGTTGAGCGTAAACTGAAGATCTGATTTACAATTTTCAATGTACCACGTGTTTGCCAAGCACATATAGAAAGAAGGAAGTTGAATGAGGAAATAGGAGCAATTATGGACTAACAAGACTCTCCCATGAAAAGACATTTGAATATCGATGAATTTTCCTTGTTCGAGAGAATTATTTGATAAATGGATTATTTTAAAATACTTCCTAACATCTTCATAAAGTACCATTTGAGCAGTTTCTATTCACTTTTTTTAATCTATACAGTATTATATTTGTATTTGTATATTTTAGAATTTAAAATGAAGCATAACCAAAACCTTTAGTATATTTGGATTAAAAAACTATTTTTTCAAGTGTGAAGTGAAAAGTTAAAGTATTTGTAAACAACGTACGTTTACACAATTAAATGTAAATGTAACTGCATGTTGCTGTTGAAACGTAGAGTGTAACGTTCCCTTCATTGCTCGATGCCAACATTCATTTTGTGACTCTATAAAAAATGCACAGTGCGTCCAGGAATTCGAAAAGACACGAAATCACGCTTTTCATCCATTACGAGATATAAAATTTCATGTGGGTTTAACGAACTTCCAAACAAGACTTCTTGTCGAGAATAAAAATGGTTATTCTTTTAAAGATTCAAAAGGTGCAAAAATATTTACAAAGCATATTTATAAACTTTCTCTCTAAATCTGAATTTGTCAAAAACTACTAATGAAATGATGAAAAGTCGTCCACTAATTAAATTTGTAAAAATTTCTACTAAGAATTAGTGAAATATCACTAACTGTTAGTGAAAAACTACAAATTTATTTGTAAGAGTTACTAATGTGAATTTGTAGTTTTTTACGATGAATTTGTATTTTTACACTAACAGATAACAGTTAGTGATATTTCACTAATTCTTAGTAGAAATTTTTACAAATTTAATTAGTGGACTACTTTTCGTCATTTCATTAGTAGTTTTTGACAAATTCAAATTTAGAGAGTTAAATAGTATTTTTCGTGTACAGAGCAACTGACATTTTAAAAAATTACAATATTTGCAAAGTGCGGAAATAAGTTTTATTGTAAAAAGTGTTGCTAATTGAAGCTAGCTGTCGCTTTTGAACTACAAATAAATAATTAGGTTCTACTGATCCCTAGTTGAGTGAGAGAAAGACGGAGAAGATACCTACAACAACATTTTACTTTCTGGAAAAATTATTCGCTTTTTATATTTTATCTCATATAAATAACATAGTATTTTTAATTTATTGTTAAATCACTTTTATATTTAATCATATAAAAATTTCTTTACTTTCAATTTTCATTCAATTCTTGGCCTACATTGCATAAAAGCATTACGTGATACTTTAAAAACAGTTCACAAGACGTGCCTAAAGTAGAACAGAAACTTTACTACAATTGGAGATTAGCCAATAATTGAAAAATATTTTTAAATATTTTATAAAGTATTCGAAACATGTAATAAATGTTCTATTTAAGGATCAATCGAAAATAGTTCCTTCAACGTGGAAATATTAAATGACACAAAGAATTTTGCACGGAACCAAGATTATAAAAATGCTGCACGTATCCTAAGAGTTATACTTAAAACATTAACTTTTTTAAAAAAATTTGGTGGTTTTAAGAAATTAAGTACAATTACATTTAAGACAAAAGACAAACAAATTCGAAACAAGACGACCTTTCAAATGATTTGTTAGGTAATTCTACAAAGTTTCGTAACAAAATATTCAAATTTTAAGAAAGACTTTTTGGTAAAGTTTACCCGAACCAGGGATGTTCTGACAAATGTCCTTAATATTTAAAATTGTCATTTTTTCATAATTTCCTTCGAGAAAAATGTTTAAATATAAAACATTTGTACGTATATGAATTATATATTTCATCGAAAATAAAATTAGAAAGATTTTGTATTTCTTTACCAAAAAACTTTTATTTTCCGAAAAAAAATATTCTTAACTTGAACGGAATATTCCTCTGCTAGATTCCTTTTATTTTTTCTTTATAATAGAAATCATTTTTTCTACATTGGAGAGGAAATTTTTTATTAACTTTAGAATATGTGATCTGAAGGATGACATTGTTTGCATTGACATAAACTTAAAATAACAAATAGACTTTCATGCAAAATAAAAATATTATTATAAATAATTTTACAAACTTTTGAATGATCCAGTTCTACATTATTCAAAAAGAATTGGATTGAACCAAAATTTGTTGATTGTTGTCAAATAATAATAATTATTATTAATTATCATTTTACGTTTTTTCATAAATTCTAGTTAAAATCTGTATTTCCATCCAATTTTGACAAATAATAGCTCGATTCTCTTTTTGCAACACCCTCTACAATATTTTATTTGTTAGATTTTGTTAAATAATATTTTGTTTAAATAATATATAAAAAAACTAATTTTATTCATTTAATAATTTTGAGATAAAATATTATTCAACAAAATCAAACAAATAAAATTGTGGGAAATGTTTCAAAGAGCAAAATAAGCTATTATTTTGTTAAAATTGGATGAAAATTAAAAATTTTTACTAGATTTAAAGAAAAAATCGAAAATGTTATATAATCATTATTTAACAACAAAGTTTGGCTCAATCCACAATCCACTTTTCTCTGAAAAATGTACAACGGAATCTTTCAAAATTTTATAAAATCAGTTTTAATAATATTTTTATTATGCGTGAAAAACCACTTTCTAGTTTGAGGTTATGTCAATAGAGAGAATCTCCTTAAGTTATCGTTTTTTTAATTGAACTTATTCCTTTATATTTAAGATTATTTCTTTGAAATAAAGATTATTCCACTATACAAGCAATTCTTGAAATTACTCGCAATTATATTTTATTTTTTCGTTTACCCAATTTCAAACTAGTTTAAAAATATAATTCAGTGTATTTATTATAAGATGGAATGAAAGAAAAATTCAGTAATCCATATTAATAAATTTGTATTTCATAATAATGTCGTTTTATTTTTAGTATTAACCATTTTCCTTTATAAATAGGTACAAATTAATGAGAAGTTAGATTATAAATTAATATAGGTATACCTACGATTATTTATTATTTTATTTTAATATGAAATATTTCTATTCTGGTAAAATGTATTTTATTTTCTAATATAATCTAACCTTATAAATACATTTATTTTTAATTAATTTAAATCAAAACGAGAAATAATAAACTAATGTAAAATTTAAAATAGAAATTATAACCTACTTAATTTTCCTCCGAGAATGCATTATTTATTTCATTTTTTTCATTTGAATAAATCGATTTCCAATCAATTGCCAAAAATATAATTATTTGTATTTAAATATTTATTCAAAGAATTTATTAAAAAAAAAATAAAAATATACTCCTTATTTTAAACAATCAGTAAAAAAGGTTAACATACATAAATTTGATACTTCTGAAGTTGCTCTGCATTTGATAAGATTATATTTTATTTGAAAGGGTTCCTTTTCAAAATAGAGAAAAATCCGTTCAATTAAGGGGTCAGTTTGGGTTTATTGCACATATTTTTAAGAATTTATTTTTCGTATTAAAATGCAGTTTTATAACCCAGTCTTTTTATACATAAAAATTGATATTTAAAAGTGCCAAAAAATATTTTTTATTTCTATTTTTGATAATTGTTTACTTCTGCGAAATATCTGCTTGAATTTAATCCTAAATTTTACTAACCGACACGATATATAGATTTTGAATTCTCTACAATTAAAAACTCGAATATTTTTTTAAAATTTAGATCTGTTATTAACTGAACTACGAACTTTCACCTGTGATGAAAAAACAAACAAAATGGGGGATATTAAATTTTTTTAACCCTTTTTTTACAACCTAAATTTTTTTAAAAGTGGGTTAAATATTAATAGATTATTATTTTCGTAGTTCATATCAAAGCGTCACATACATAAAAAGAATCCTTTAAAATTTGATCCAATAGATTTTTTTAAATCGTGTCGACCAGTAAAATTGAGGGTTAACTTCAAACAGATATTTTGCAGCAGTAAACAATCAAAAATAAAAATAAAAAATATTTTTTGGCACTTTTAAATATCAATTTTTATGTATCAAAAGACTGGGTTCCCTTTATATTGAGGATATTTTGTTTTCTGTCACTTTAATATTTTTAATCAACCCCAATACAAAAGATATAAAAAATAAATATTTCTTTTAATTATTATATAAAAGTCTAATTTTATTACTTTTTTTTCAATACAATTTTATATAATAACCAATTTTTTTTCTAACATTTTACTAAAAATTTATTCTTTTATTATTATTTTAATTTAAAAAAACTTTTAAAAATTAAATTATAATTACTTATCCTTTAGAAAAAAATATTCTTCACTAAAAATTGCTGCAAAATTCGTATTTAGTTGAAGAAAACAGGATTAACCAGAATTGTAAAATAAAATTCATTTAATCAAATACTATTCTTTGAAAATAAATTTCTTACTCATTGAAAGGTAAAAATATGCATAAACATAATTTTCACCTAATTGAAACCTCGTATAATTCTTGGCAAGTTTCTGTTGGCGAAATCTCATAAACATCAAGTTCAAAATGTGTTGTTGGAGTGTAACAGTATATAAAGGAGTAAAGTTGAGAGCGCGTTTCCGGACGCGTGTATGAACGTAGGTACTACCTAAATGTGATCAAAGTCGTTTGTTTATAATGGAACATCTTGCCCATTAGGTTTGCCATTTCGGACGAAACTTTCGGAAGCGTTACTGCCTCATTCGCGAAGCAGTTAATAAATGAAAAGCAGCGCCTAAGCTTTCAAAATCCCAATTTTTCCAGTTTCAAATTATACCTCCACCTTTTCACAATAGAATTATTCTTATTAATGAGAGCAATTTAAAAATCGGCAAATGAGAGAATAAAAACGATTAATTTCATTCTTATTGCAAAAAATGCCAAAACTCTAAAATTAGTTTTAATTAACAAATTGAAATGAAATAAACTTTTTTAATTAAAAGAAATTTCGTATATAGCGGAGAGGTATAATGTAAATTATGCTGGAAAAATCTGAATTTTTATTTCTACTTTGGGACAAGCGCAGATCTTTCTTTAGATTAAATTTACTTAGCTCTGATTTTTATCAAAAGAAAATTTATAGTCAAATGAGCGATACAAGAAAAATATAAATATTTAAAAATAAAATGAAAATGTAATTTATGTGAGGACACATGTTTTCTCAAGATTACAACACAATTCAAACAGTGATCACTTTCTTTTTTCTTATAAATAGATTATTCGGAAATGGTTGAATTCGTGTGAAGGAGAAGCAAAAAAAAAAATTATTTTTATTACTCACCTCGTCTGTGTTGGCCCCTATCTTCTCTAGCAATTGTAGCAGCTATTACAAGCGAAAGAAGAATTGCCAATAGCCGCTTCTTTGGACCTCCCATTTCACTTATTGTTCAATAATAAATTAATTATTTCATTAATACTTCATTTGCCAACACTGGAAAACGCTTTCTCACAGCAGAAGCTCCAACTCTGTACACGTATAATGGGTATTTTTAAGAGATAACCATCACGGACCGAAGGCAGATATTTGATATCAAGCAATGCAATTCAATTATACAAACGTATCACTATTCTTCGAAAGAATTCACCCCTGTTTATAAAAGTAATTACTATATTTTAAAAAGTATGCACTTCCAGCCATTATCTGCGCGCTTATAAAATTCTATGGATTATACCAATTACACAATTTCACGTTTTATAAACCTCGAGCCAATTTAGCTGAATTAATTGAAAGAAGAGAAAAACTATGATTATATCAAATGAGAATATTGACCCAATGCGACTTTTACTCTTGTGAATATAATTCGGGAGAATAAACGAAATATTTTTTTTTTTTTGAAAGGTAACAAAAATAAAATAATTTTTAAAACTAAAAGTCTAGTTTATGAAATAATTACTAAATAAAAATTTGAATTTAGCGCTTCTTTCAATGAATGCGTTTAAAAGAGAAATATTTCTTTGGATTTTCCTCTCGCTTTGTAAATTGTTTTCACTCTATCAGAGATTATTTTGTTCCTATTTGTATAAAGATTAAGAGACTCGGCTGGAAAGTGAGAAAACTGTGTTTTGAGATAAATAAAAGGACCACGCCGACTTTACATTTTTATTTTGTAATTTTCTTAATTATTTTTGTCAATGTTTCCTTGCCTGCATTTGATGTTCTCAAATAAGCATTTTTTATTTATCATCTTCTAAATATTCAAAATTTAAAGAATCTCCATTTTCCATCAAATGTTAAGAATAGTTAAGTCAATCATTGTTTACTCTCTTTAAATTGAAGTCAGTGGAAATTTTAATGAAAATGAAAAATCAGTGTCAAAATTGCTTTTAATAAGACGAGATTGTCAGAAAACTGACAAAGTACCTAATTAATTTTAGGACTGCTAATTCGATCAAATATCGATTAGGATAAATGATGAATTGAATCTGCCTTTAAAGGCAGTCTTGAATTAAAAAGACTTCATGTGATGTTTCACGAAAAACACAACTTAAGTCTAAATTTTGAGTTTTTAAAGTAGATTTGAATCGTTTTTTCGGATGATAAAAAGTTATTGTCAGGCTTCAGATTCCGGTATAGGATATCGCGTTGCCTGAACCTGGCAGGCTGGCACTGGCAAACTGACTTGATGATCGTAGTGGCATACTGAACTAACTAACTACATATACAACCCCACTGCTGCTGTCAACGAGTTAAGCGTGGGAGGCAAGTAAAGCTCTTTTACAATTTCTTTCCCTTGACGGCGATAGAGACGTCGCCGTCGCGATTATAGAAAGTTCGATAGACTCTTGACTATGCAACAAATTCCACAACTAAAGTCAACCTATCTTCCTTCCTCGAATAAAAAAATTAAAAATCACCGAAATTTCGTGAAACATAAATTTTACTGTATCTACATAAATTTCAAAAAATATTAATAGACAAAGATTTCAAGATTTTTAGAACCGATTTGTATCTCCATAAATTTCTTGGAGTTTCTACTCCACGAAGAGTGAAAATTGAGCCGCTCCAATTAGAGTGGAAAATCACTCCAAAATTAGAGTGAGTATTCACTTTTTGCTTGGGGTGAATTTCCGTTCGGATTAGAGTGAAAATTTACTCTATAAGAGTGAGATTTTTTTTAGAGTGGGTTTCTCACTCTGATTGGAACGGCTCAATTTTCACACTTTTTAAAGTGAAAACTCACTCCACTAAGAGTAAAAATTGAGCGACTCCAATCAAGAGTGAGAAACCCACTCTAAAAGAATAAGATCTCACTTTTATAGAGTGAATTTTTCACTCCAAGAAAAAAGTAAACTCTCACTCTAATTTTGGAGTGAATTTCCACTCAAATTGGAGTGAAAGTTCACTCTTTAAGAGTGTGATCTCACTCTTTTAGAGTGGGTCTTTCTCTCTGATTCGAGTGGCTCAATTTCCACTCTTAGTGGAGTGAAAACTAACTCCAAGAAATTTAGAGAGTTAGTGAAAAGTGGGATGCTAAAAAAATTAGTAAATATTCCCACTAATTTTTAGTGAAATTATACTATTTGATTTGAAAGTGTTTAAAGTTTCGTCTAAAATTTTAGTAAATGGTTAATATATTATTATTTTCTCTCTAAATTTCTTGGAGTGACTTTTCACACCACGAAGAGTGAAAACTATGTTACTCCAATCGGATTGGAAACCCCACTCTAAAACAGTGAAATCTCACTCTTATAGAGTAAAATTTCACTCCAGTTCGAGTGAAATTTCACTCTATTAGAGTGAGATCTCACTTTTTTAGAGTGTGTTTCTTACTCTGATTAAAGTAGCTCAATTTTCACTCCTCGTGGAGTAAAAATCCACTCCAAGAAATTTAGAGAGATAATTTTTATTTGTGCTAGCTAATCGACTCTAAAATTCATATTAGTGAAAAGTGAGATGCTAAAAAAATTTGTAAATGTTACAACTAACTTTTAATAAAATTATACTACTTGAATTGGTAGTTTTTAACTTTTAGTCTAAAATTTTAGTCAATGGTTAATATATCATTATGCTCTTTCTAAATTTCTTGGAGTGAGTTTTCACTCCAAGAAGAGTGAAAATTGAGCCTCTCCAATCGTAGTGAGAAACACACTCTAAAAGAGTGATATCTCTCTCTTATAGAGTAAAATTTCACTCCAGTTTGAGTGGAAATTCACTATAAAATTAGAGTGACTTTTTTTGCCTAGAATAAATTTCTACTCGAATCGGAGTGAAATTTCACTTTATAAGAGTGAGATCTCACTCTTTTAGAGCGGGGTTTTCATTCTGATTAAAAAGGTTCAATTTTCACTCTTCGCGAAGTGAAAACTCACTCCAAGAAATTTAGAGAGTGGTGGATATTTCTAACACTAGTGGGGAAAACTATTTTCATCACCAGTCGACAAAATAATCTTTTCATTGTAGTGGAAAAAAATCATTGCCATCACTAATATGACAAATTTAATTTAATTTAATTTTTTTAAGAATACTTTATTCTGAAATAGGCGCCAAGAATATTCTTAAAAGAAGAAAACCGTTTTTATAGTGCTATTGGTGTCTAGAACAACTATTCCATCTGTTAAATTCAAATTAGTAAAAAGTGGACAATTAATTTAATTTATTAAATATTTCCACTTATTTTCAGTAAAATTTTTCTGTTTTATTTAGTAATTTTTATCTTCTGGACTCAAAATTTTAGTTTAAAGTTTCTAAAATTAGTAGAAATTTTTACTAATACAAATTTAGAGAGTTTTTATTATTTAAACACCTAATCTAAACTTTATTTATAATTTTTGTAGGACCCAAATTTATTTTTCTGAATTTTAAATTATAATAACTTCTATTTGTTCTAATTCTTATGTATAATAATTTTTATATTTATAATTACCATTTAACACAGATTCGTTTTTGTATTATAAACACTAATCACTATAATTTTCAATTTTAATTTAATATTCATATTTGTTAAAAGTTTCATAAACAAAAAATTTGATTTATTATAATTGTTTTTCATTTTTAAATTTTAATGTCAAAAATTTATGATAAATGGAACTTTTTGTTTATGAAACTTTTAACATACGAATGTTAAAGCATATGTACATTAGGTCAATTGTAAGCTTAAAAAATTATGAGAATTGGTATATTTATATAAATATAAATTAATGAAAAACAGGTTGTTAGCAATTTTTAAGAGTTAAAGATTAAAGTTTTAAAGTTAAAGTTAAGTTAAGTTTTAAGTTTTTAAAGTTAAAGTTAATTAAATCAATCCAATTTAAATTTGTTTTAAAAATTTAGATAGCATCAATGGAAAATGGTTGTATGACAGATAATTTATATAAAAAATAAAACATGATGCTTTTAATTAATTATTACATCCAGTTGTTTTTAAAAATATACAATTACAGAAATAAATAACAAAACAAGTTGCTCGAATATTATAAATGCCAAATTTTCAACATTAGTATTCATTTCAGTTAAGTATAAAATACGCATTTAATTATCTAGATAAAAAAATACACGTAACTGAAAATATACAATAATTATTCGAAAAAGAATATAAATATGGTAGAATTCAATTTGGAAAGGCAAAGGGCATTCGGTTTTATTTATTCAGTTCATTATTATCGAATATAAAATTTAAAATATAATAAACTCTTTGAATCGTAAATAACCTTTTATTTGATTAAAATTGTGTTCATCATTTAAAAAAAAACTGATTTCAAAGCAAAGCATTCTGAAGAAAAAAAAAGTTTTTTAAACAAATTAAAATAAAATATTCCAAATTTATTACTTTACTATTGTTATTTATTTCTGTACTTTTGTACTTTTATTACCTATTTTTTCTAATTTCATTATCTTCTTTTTCTACTTTTATATCTATTTTTTGCCTTATTCTCTTTTTTATTATCAATTCTACTTTTATTACCTATTTCTTGTACTTTTATTACTGTTTTCTTAGACAGTACTTTTTATTTATAATGCCTTCTCCCCTTAATAAACACCTACAAATTTGTAAAACATTTTTTTACAAGTATAATGCACCTATAAGATATTCCGTAACAGAATAAATATTGAAGTTCCTGACAGGTCTAAATATACAGAAAATAAACATTTTTTTTCCTGCAAGCCAATGATCACTGTAGAATATAAGTTGTTTTTTCGATGACACGAAAATAGTAAAGTGATCCACTGGATAGAGATCCAGCCCCCAATGATCTCAATATAGATCCATCGTTTGAATAGGTACTTAAGTTTGTAATACTTTGAAAGATTGAAGAAACGTGCACAACTTGTTTACAATTAAACCAAGTTTACAAACTTTTATTTATTTATAACTTTTATCAAGAAAAGGTATTAAAAATCTCACGTAGTGTGTATTTAAAAATGAATGTTTATGCCTAAAGTATTATTTTGTACTTTATAAAATAATATTTTTCACTATACAAAAATATCAACCATTTAAAGATGTTTTACCAATTGACATAACCTAAAACTGAAAAATGTTTTTTCACATAAAATTAAAATATTATTACAATTGATTTTACCCAATTTTGCATTTTTTAAAAAAAACTTAGTTTCAGACCAAATGTGTTATCAAATAATAATTATTTAACATTTTGTATTTTTCTTTAAAGTTTGTGAATAATTCTAATTTTTATTCAATTTTGACAAATAATATAATAGCTCAGCTTAATCTTTGTAACATTCTCTACAAGTCTGTTTGTTGGATCTTGTTAAAACATTTTTATTTAAAAAATATATAATAGAAACATTTTATTTATTTAATAATTTTTTTAAAAAAATCAACAATCAGATCTCTAGAGAATGTTTCAAAGATTAAAATGAGCTATTATTTGTCAAATTTGGATGAAACTTACAATTGTTCACAAACTTCGGAGAAAAAAGACAAACAGTTGAATAATTATTATTTAATAACAAACATTGACTTAACCCAATTTTTTTTTAATGTGCAACTTGGTTTCCAAAATTGGGCGAAATCAATTTTAATATTATTTTTATTTCAAGTGAAAAACCATTTTCTAGTTTGAGGTTAAGTCAATGGATTGAACATCCTTAACAAAACTAAATTAAAATTAAACTAATCAAATTAATTTTTACTACACGGAAATTTATTGATGTTATAATTTTTATTTTTATCGAAAAACTAGATTTGAGTCTGGAAGAAGAAGTGAAATATAGGAATGAGAGAATATTTGCGATAAGTAAACATTCTATTAAATTTACATTCAAATAAATCATTATCTTCGTGTCAAATGTATATGTTGGTAGGCGATATATAAACGCGAGCGCACAACTTATTCATATTTCAACTGCTGACAAACTTCTTGAGAACAGCCTACGCGAAATCTGACAAGGATTTACTACTGCCGACAAAAGTGTCCGCTTTTTTACTGAACTTATCAACTCTTAAGTTTGATGGAAGATTAGTTGGAGATTCAGCGGCTTCTTAATCCTTTTCCGGTTTTTGTTATCGCAATGTGATTATAGCTCACTTTCCAGTCACGTGTCGTTGTTGTCAGAAAATACAAACCGAGATCAAAAACTTTCTTATACAATTTCTCACTTATCTGATTAAAAAATTCACAAAAAACTTTTCAAAAAAAGGCCTTAATTCCAAAAGCACAATATTATACTTTGTAACTATTAAACAATTTTTATTTCAATTTGTATTATCTTCTATTATCTCATATTATTTGCAATCTTTTCATAAAACACACGTTTCATACAATATTTTAAATTGTTTCAGTTCTCATATTTTCGAAATCAGAAGAAAAATGTTAAGAAACAAGATATGACAATTCCTATTTCCCAGAGGTCTCTCTCCTCGCAGCAAACTTTTTTAAATGACCGTAAAACTTTTGAGCGTTTAAAGTATGCAGAACTCAGGTCTAAAGTTTTAACACAACCGCGTCGATCGATAAACAAATTCTTTTTTCAATTTAAAAAATTAGCATAATGCTTTCCACAAGAACGAAAAAAAAAACTTTCGGGCAAACGTTTGCTATAAAATAAATCACAAAAAATAGGATAAGATTTTTACTTCACTGACGAGTGGATATTTTAAACTTGTTTGCTTGAGAAGGACAATTTTTTTCTACTTCACCAATTTGATTTTTTTTCTACCTCACAAAGTGGACTTTTTTTCTATTTCTTAGAGTGGATTTTTTCTCCTATTTCACATTTTTGTCTACTTCACAGAGTGAATTTGGCGGAAAAACTATCACAGTGAAAATTCACAGCGTGGAATATTTTGAAAACTGTCACAAAAGGGCGGCAAAATTAAAGGCGTTTGAAAGTGAAGAAAAGATTTACTGGATAAGTGGATAGTGCAGATATCTGCCTTGGTCCAGGATGTTTTGAAGGAGGAAGAACCGACCGAGTACGTGCGACCATCCGGTCGCTTCTGAAACCGAAGACTGTCCAACGATCGCATATGATACGAGACGAGCGCGAGAGTTCTTGCAGGTTCAACGGTTCCGAGGCGTAATGGACATTCCGCGCGAAGCAAACTGCACCGCCAACCAACGAAAGCGCACGCAACTCCACCCGCAGATTTGGCGCCTTTCAACTTTCGCCTCTTTTCGTGCTTTTCGTCTAGGATTCGGCCTTCCTCGATAAAAGCCCCAAGGATTCACTTCTTTCGCACAATTTATCACAAGAAACTCAGAAATGTAATTTCTATTTTCAATAAAAAAATACCTTCCCGAAAAAGTGCATATTTTTCGCTGTCCCTAACAATCCGGAGTAAAAATGAAAATTATTTTGGAGTGCATTTCTGTCAGGCCCGGATTGGCCATTCAGGATACCGGGAAAAATCCCGGTGGGCCGACGCCAGGCGGGCCGGTATTTTTGTAGGTCTAATTAATAATTTAATTTATGTAATTAAATTTCATTTAACTTTCAATTACTCTTTTCTATTTTCAATTAATTTTACAACATTCAATCATTTTCGGCTTCTTTCTATGTTCTTTTCAATCACAGAAATTGTAGAATTTCAATTAAATTGTTCAATTCTACAACTATTTTTTACAATTCTTATTTATTATTATCTTTAACTTTCAATTCCATTCTTCAATTTTCAATTCCATTCTTCAGTTTTCAATTATTATTTTTTTCTATATTCAAGAATTCTAGATTTTTTCAATTACTTCTTTCAATTTTTAATTACATTTTTTAAATTTCCATTACATTCCTCAATTTTCAATTTTCTCCTTCAATTTTTTCAATCCTCAATAATTCTCAAAAAATTTTATAACTAATCTTTAACTTTTTGAATTATTTTGTTCTCTTGACCATTATTTCTTAGTGCTTTACGATATCAAGACGATATCATATTTGAGCAATATTGATATTGATCTCAACATCTCTTGACCATCCAAAAATGTTCTCGTGTTGATAATATCGACCTAAAATAACTAAAAAATGACGAAAATAATTGACAAATGAAAAAAATTGGAATAATGACAAGATTAATAAATCGACAATTGACAAAAATAATTTAAAACTAGGTGAGAACTATGTCCATTTTATGGACATTTCGCTTCCATGTAAGCAAAATAATTTGCTTCCTCATAGAGGAAGCAAGAAATTAATAATATGTAAGTTAATTGGGGAAGTTATTTAAAAATGAAGAATTTTAAATGCAAAAAATATGAATTATTTTTCGAATTCTTGATCAATTATAAAAGTTATATAGGTCAATCGATTTGTTTTGAGATAAGGAATATGATTTTCGTATTCATTAAGTTGTATTTTTAGCATAAAAAAATTTTTTGGCAAAAAACGATTTTTTTCGATGAAAAAAGGTGCTCAAAAAAATTTGGTTGGGTATTTTCAAAAATCCTTGTGTCCAAATTTAGATGTTCATGAGCTTAATAAGTCATCCAAATTTTATTGGAATCCGTTAAAGCGTTCTCAAGATATCTTGTACACAAAAAACGCTATACACACACACACACACACACACATACACAGAAAAATTGAGGAATTAGGGAGTTAAATTGAGATTTCAAAAAAATTATTGATAATAAATAATTTACAAATTACTATATCAATAAATAAATAAATAGTATAAAAGAGTGAAAAAGCCCAGGATTGGTGAATATTTAAGAAAATAATTGACAATTAAAAACTGAAGAAAACTGTAGGAATAATTATAACAAATAATTGAAAATTGAATGAGATTTCAAAAAGTTAAAGTTGGTTGAAAATCGAAGAAAATAATTTGAAATTAGAAGAAATAGTTGAAAATTGAAAAAAAAATTCAAAATTAAAGAAAATAATAATTGTGAATTTAAGAGGATAGTTGAAAAATTGAATTGAAAGTTCAAGAAAAATATTGTAAATTGAAAAAATCATCGAAAAAAGCCGAGAATTATTAAATATTGAAGAAAATAATTGCCAATTGGAAAAAATTCTAAACATGGCAAGATTATTAAATTAAAAACTGACAGAAATAATTTTAAACAGAAAAAGATAAACATGAAATTAAAAAAAAACTAAAAAAGAAAGAAAATGATAGGAATAGTTCTAGAAACAATTGAAAGTTTAATTGCTTTTTGAAAAATTAAACTTTATTAAAATTTGAAGAAAATACTTCCAAATTGAGAGAATAATTGAAAATGAAAAAAAGTATCAATAAAAGGGTCCGTATCATTTTGACACAAATTTTTTCGGGCAACTTGTTATATTGTACTTCTGATGATGAATGTTATATTTTACTCCTCCTGAAATCAAAGATTTTTAAGTCTTATTTATTAAATAATTGATTTTAATACATTAAATTAATATTAAAAGACTTAATTAATCCAATAATTTCAATTATTGAATAATTAAAACTTAAAAATCTTTGATTTTAGTAGGAGTAAAATATAACATTCATCTTTAGGAGTACAATATAACAAGTTGCCCGAAAAAATTTGTGTCAAAATGATACCGGCCCCAATAAAAGACAAGAATTGTGATTGGATACAAATAATTAAAGAATTAAAGAACTGAATTGAAATTTCAAGAAAATGATTAATAATTGAATAATATGAAAGAAAATAATTGAAAAAAGACGAAAATAAAGGACAATTGCAAAAAATTCGAAAAATTGCAACATTAAAAAGTTTACATTTCAACAGAATTATCTTAAAAGTTAAGAATGTAAATTAAAATTTAGAACAGAAATAAATAAGAATAAAAATTGAAAGAAACTTACTGTAGTAATTGTAGAAAATAATTGTAAATTTAATTGGAATATAAAAAATTGAACTGGATTGAAATTCTTGGAAAATAATTGCCTATTGAAGGAAACAAGTGAAAATTGAAAAAATAATTGAAAAAAAATCGAGAATTATTGAATATTGACTGAAATAATTAAAAATTCAAGTAAATAATTGAAAACTGAAAAATAATTGAAAAAATGAGAATATTTGAAAACTGAAAAAGTAATTGAAAACTGAAAAAATAATTGAAAAACCGACAATATTTGAAAATCGAAGAAAATAATTGAAAACTGAAAAAATAATTGAAAAAACGAGAATATTTGAAAACTGAAAAGAATAATTGAAAAAAACCGAAAATATTTGAAAATTGAAGAAAATAGTTGAAAACTGGAAAAACAATTGAAAAAATGAGAATTATTGAATATTGAAGAAAACAATTGAAAATTGATAAAAATATTGAAAGAAGCCGAAAATTATTGAATATTAAAGAGAATATTTGAAAATTGAAAAACATGATTAAAAATTAATTAAAATAATTGTGAATAGAAGAAAATAATTGAGATTTGAAGAAAATAATTGTAAATTAAAGAAAGTAATTGGGTATTCAAATATTGAAAAAATGATTTTCAGGTGAATGAATTCTGATCGATTTTTAAAGCCGGGGAATTCGCTAAAAAACTTTTTATTATATTTATTTAATAAAAATTGTCCATTTCTTGATTGAAGATTAGGGAATGATTTTAAAGGGTTGTTTTTGATGCTGAAGGGGTTAAGGTACACTGAAAAAATTTTGGTACAGTATCCGTCCCATGGAAATATTTCATTATTCTGTTAACTTCAGATTAAATATTTTGCATTGATTTTCAACGTAGTGAAGTTAACTGAATAACGTAATTTTTCATTTAGGACGGATACTGTACTTTAAAGTACAGATGCTGCACCAAAATTTTTTTAGTGTAGATAGGAATACATTCAGAGCAATTTTTAAAGCCAGGAAATTCTCTCAAAATTTTTTTATTATATTTGTTTAATAGAAGTTGTCCATTTTTTGTCCTTTAAAATTGGTTAAAACCAGATTGATGTGTTCATTAAACTAAGAAATTACTGCTGCTTTCGTACAAATGGCAGTAGAGAATTCTACTGTTCAAGAAATTCCTAATAATTAAATTATTGATAAGTTTTAATAAAATAATTTAATAATTTAATATTTTTATATTTTAGTTTTAAATTTTAATAAAAATTATCAATTATATAGACAGGGGCCACTTTGAATATCTTTCCCGGGCCGCTTTTAATTCCCAATTCGGCCCTGATTTCTGTCCTCTAAATCTGAATCAGTTAAAAGGAAGAACTAAAAAACTTTGTCGAGCTCAATTAAAAAAAAATGTATTGCTACTTTGTTCTTTTAGTTGGAAGTCAATAAAGAAACATAAATTTTCATAATTGAGGAGCACTTTGTCAAAATTTGATAGGTGAGAGTGGGGCAAAACCGCTGGGTTTATATTTATTGATGCACAAAATTTTAACTATACGTTCAATTGGAGTAATTTTTGTTTGTTACACTGATGAAACTAACTAGTAACAGATTTTAAGAGGAGGAACAGTGATTTTAAGCTTTTTTTCAAGGATTTTTTTTATAGTAAAAAAAATATTTATTACATAAATTTTTTTTACAATAAAATACAACTCTTAAAGTAATTAAAAACATTTTTTTTTATTTATTTTTTTTAATGGAGTCTTAGAAAATGGCTGCCGAAAGTCGTCCTCTCTAAAAGTTGTTTACACTTTTTTTCTGCAACGGTTAATGTGAAATAAAAAAATTAAATAGTTTCTTAATCTGTACCATTTTGGCTATCGTGTAAACTAGGATTAAAAATATATATTGAAAAATATAACCGAATGACAGACTTTTGAATTTTTTAACCATAATTTTGTAACTTAAATTGTTAATAACTTTTTTAAATATTAATGGATCTTAAAAATCCTAGTTTAAACGAAAACTATACGTTCAAGGAACATGCTGTCTAAATTTCAAGTTATTTCAATGAATAGTGTCAAAATAAGAGTGTAAACAAGATGAAGATATGCAGTTTCGAGAAAAACGCGTTTAAAGTTTGAAGGACCAAATGTTCAAAAATTGAACTTGAAGTTCGGCAATATTTTTAAATAGTAAAGTACAATGAGAAAAAATTATATAAATAGTTATATACACATAACCCTTCAAATGTAACAATATTCATTTCTTATAGTTTAAAAACTGCTCTTTCAAGCGGTGCACCAGAAAAACTGTTAATTTAAAAATTAACATAGTACAGTTAGTTAATTAATAAATAATACAAAGTTTCAAAGTTTTTTTTACTTCAGATTATTTTTCCCGTTTTTTTATTTAATTATACACTGAGAAAAATCTGTTGCTATTATTGCTTGAAATCATTTTTGCATTTTTTCCATAATTCTATTGATGCTATATTTCTAACAGCACGTATAGTTATTGCTCGGACTTGGCCTGAAAACTAGGCGGAGCGGCCTAATAATTAGGTGGATTCTTGCAATTTTTGTATAGTTAGTGTCTATGCTATATTCATATCATTTGCTCATGCGATAATCGCAACAGATTTTTCTCAGTGTACTAACCAAAAATGGACAAAAAATAATTTCGATTTTTTGACAAAAAATCACTGGAACCTCCCCTTAATAGTCATTGTTACATTTATCATAATCATAATTACATTATTTAGTTGTTTTTTAAAAAGATTCAAATTAGCGGCTTTGCCCCAACTGTTGGGGCAAAGAAGTTTTTGCTAATATTATTATTCCAAATATAATAAATGGTCTAAAATATATACTAAATAACATTTATTGGTGCAATAATTATAAAACAGAAACATTTTACAGATTTTTAAAGAGATTTAATCCATTTTATTGAAAATAATGACGACTTGTATTTTTAACCTCATATTTTCAATTTAATTGTTTTTTATTTTGTTTCAAAATTAACTTTATCAATTCTACAAAAATAGAGGGTTATTTAAATTTTGATCAGTATAAGTTTATCTCAGACTTGTAAAATCGATTTTTTACGTATATTTCTTAATACATTTTATATTTTCAAGATTTTTTTTCTAAACAATAGTTCCAGTTATAATTATGATAAACTTTAAACATAAGTTGAAACGGTCTAGAAATAAGGGAGATATTTTAAAAAACGTCTTTGCCCCGCTTAGCGGTTTTGCCCCACTCTCCCCTAAATTCATTTGATATAGTTTTTCAGAAAAGCGACAAACGTTGTATCTTTATAAAAATAAGTGGTAAACAAGAGTCGAAAATTATTTTGCATCGATGCGATCGACTATATAAATAATCAGTATACCAAAAAAATTTATGTTATTCATTATACCCGTTATTTAAAGAACTAAAATGGATTTATTCAGTTTTGATTCAGCATACCTGATTTTCAAATATTGAAATAAATTAATAGAACAAATATAATACGTTGAAATGTTTCTGAACTACTAAAATCAGATAATCTTCTATTTTTATTTGGATATAATTTTATACATTCATAAATAAAATAATTATACCAGTGGCGTAACTGGGGGTTCAAAGGGCCCTGGGGCAAAAAGGAAAATGGGGCCCCAATTATATATAATACACTGCAAAAAGTAGACATCTTAGTTTAAAATACATTTGTAGTCACTTTTAAAATATTTCCAAATAATTAATGTGTACTTGCATCACGGTAAAAAAAGTTCGTATGAACTATCAAAAGTATTCACTGTAATAGGTAAACTTATAGCTAGAATGGAGCCATGGATAATCCAAATTCGCTACAATAGTGAAAATGACATTTCTTAAGATATTTAACTACATTATAGATGCATTATGAATAGGGTATAAATTCGATATGTCTGAAATAGTGATATTGAGAATCATCGAAATAGTCATTATCAACATATAACTGAAGTAAGATGCATACATAATTATCATGCAAATCTAAGATTTGAGATTTTAAAAAAAACCTTTTTAACAAGAGTCATAATTTTAAGAATGCTGATTGACGAAACAGCATTCTGAATATAGTTTTAAATATTTCCGATTAATAAAATATTTATTGTTTCTATTTTGCCAATTATATTATGAATCGGATTCAAAAATTTGGGGTTAGATTGTCATATATATTTCAAACTTAAATTAAAAACTTTTAACAACTGGACTTCTTAAATAAAGTATGAGCTCTATCATAAATATTGTAATACTTTTATAACTTGAACAAATATATGTATATTTTCGTCAGATGTACTTATTATACCATCCGAAAATTTGGAACCTTTTTTGCACTCATGATAACGAATTAAGGTTTTTTTTGGAAAGTAGAGAAAGATTCTTGCTTACCTATATGCTGGATTAATTAATTTACAGTTTTTAGGAGCAACAACAACCCTCAAATCGAAAGTTATAAAGTATATTTTCAAAATTCAAGAAAAATTATCGATTTAACAGAGGTTATGTATTTCCTCTAATTCCATTTAATTCAAATAGATTTTACAAATGCAACACACATTTTTCCTCTGAAAATGTACCAACAATAAAATAAGTAAGAATATTATAAGTTAAATCTTAATAGACTTGTATAAATAAAAAGAAATTTAGAAATTAATATACTGCTCCCTCGCGACTGTCTGCTATAGACTAAACCGACTAAACCACGTGACAATATTATCAAAACATTGGATAGACAAAAATTATTGTAACCACAATAGTGGAAATATATTAACATATAAATAGCAGGATTAAATGTTTTTATATTAGAAAATTGGATATATCGCCTTATAGCTTATTCTGTTATTTGTGAAGTAAGTGAAAAGTGAATACCTACGCACTGATATTCAATATCACTGTTTTAGGTATTTGATTTATATATACCGAAAAATATTATAACTATTTCATGAATGAGTATTGCTTTTTTATAAGTTGTCCATTTGTACTTTAAAGATAATAAACCTGTATTTATCATAAACAATATTCAATTTAGTTAAGGAAGTAAAAATACGAATATGCATATTTCAAATTAAACATTGATTTAAACTGAATAAACGATTTAAGCAATCGAGTGAGTTGAATTTCTTAATTTACTTATATTAATAATTTTTAGTATCCACGTTCATAAATTTTTTACCGTGGCATTGCTTAAAGGTTCAATTGATCCACGTTTCAAAAATACTAAATTTGAAGCGATTTAAAAATTTCACCAATTTTTAATAATTCTTTTCTATTATGCTTACAATTATTTAAAATAAAATTTTGTGCTATTTTTTATTATTTTTCATCTGTTTTCTTCAATCCTTAATTATTGTAATTGTTTTTAAACTGATTCCCTAATAAATCTTAAATTTACTTTCCTGAAATTTCAATTATTTTATTTAGTTTTCTTAATCACTTTTTCAATTTTAATTAATTTTTCCCTTCACATTAAATCAGTTTTAATTATTTATTCCTTAATATTTTATATTATTCATCGCAAATTAAAATTTATTTTGTTAACTTACCATTATTTTTGTCATTTTCCAATTATTATTTTCAATTTTTAATAATTTTTATAATTTCTGAATGAATTTACTGAGCTTTCAAATATTTATCTCAATTTTCAATTTTTTTGTTCAATTTTTATTTCTTTTTATTACATTGTAATTGTTTTCTCCATTTTTTAATTTGTATTATTTTCCAAATAATTATTCCTAAATTTTTAGTCATTATCTCAAATTTAAATTATTGTGTTTAATTTTCAATTACTTAAAAGATTTTTCAATTATTTCCTTTTACTGAAAAATAAATTCTTTAATTTTATATTATTTTTTCCGATTTTTAATTATTTTTATTCTTTTGGCCTAATTTTCAAAAATTTTTAAAATTTATCTGATATTTCAATTGTTAGTTTCATCAATTTTCGATTATTTCTGCGATTTTTTAATTATTCCTAAAACTGTTCTGTTTGATTACAATTTCTAAGTAATTTTATAATTACATATTTTCTTTCTATAAACATATATTCAATGATTTCTTCAATTATTTTACTCAAATTTTATTTACTGTTTCATTCTTTTATATTTAAATTATTATTTTTCTCAATCTTAAATTATTTTCATCATATTTTAATTATTTTTTTCAATTTTAAATTGTTTTCAATTGTTTTCATTACTTCCAAATTTTTTTATTAATTATTTAATACACACATACGGGTTCAGAAAACCCATTAATTAAATTACATATATCGGTAATAGTATCCGAAGTGAATTGTGGCCGACTTTATATTAATCAAAAACATCCTTATTATCAGCTACCAAAATTATATCAAAATTATAATAATCTCAAAGTTCATTTATTTTCAGCTTTCCTCAATTATTTTCTTCAATTTTTAGTTATTCTGATTTTTCTAAATTAATTTCTAAGATCATTGTGTATTTTTCTCAAATTTAAATTATTTTCTTTTTATTTAAAAAAATTCTGTAATTTTTTCCATTGTTTCACTCAAATGTGATTTATTTATTTACAAGTTATAATTGTTTTTATTATACTTCAATGGTTTTCTTAAAGTTTCAAATAAAAAACCCATTTGTCAATTATTTTCTCCATCTTTTAATATTTTCAATATATTTCAATTAATTTCCTAAATTTTCTCTTATTATCTCAAATTTTGATTATTGTCTTCAATTTTTAATTTTTTAAACGGTTTTTCAATTATTTTCTTTTGCTTAAAAACAAATTCTGTAATTTTATATTATTTTCTCCTCTTTTTAGTTATTTTCATTATTTGGGCATAATTTTTAAAAATTGCAATTGGTTTGTCTGAAATTTCATTTATTACTTTCATCAATTTTTTATTATTTCTGCGATTTTAATTAAAAACTTTAAGTAATTTTTTAATTATTTTCCTTCTTTAAATATATATTCTACGATTTTTTCAATTATTTCTCTCAAATTTTATTTAATGTTTTTAATCTTTCATACTTAAATTATTTTCTTCATAAATTTCAACTATTTTCAGCATATTTGAATTATTTTTTCAATTTTAAATTAATTTTATCTTTTTTCAATTATTTTCCTCTATTGTGAATTATTATTCTTATTTTCTAAATTTCTAAAATATATAAAATTGATGAAAATTACCAGAATTTATCAAAAATAGAACTATAAAGTGCCTTAATATCGAATTAATCGACTGATTAATCGAATTATCAAAATAACTAAATTAAAAATAAGCAACTTAAAACAAGCAACAATAAATAAAAACGGAATAATATTTAAGAATTTAAAAAAACTCAAAAGTAGACCGAAATTACCAGAAAGTAATAAAATAACTAGAAGGACTAAAAGTTGAATAAAAAAAAGTCAAAAAGAGGAGAAAAATTACTATAAGGTAAAAAAGGAGTGACAAAATATGAAAAAAAAACTGTAAAATAAAGAAAAATTACTAAATAAATTGGAAAATAACGACTATAGTGTAATTAAAGAAAACTCATTGAAGATGTGATAAATAACTTAAAAGTGATAAGAATATCTATACTTCAAGAAAATTTTTACAATATGATAAAAAATACTTAAATAGAAGAAAACCTTCACTAGAAAGTAAAATTGTATCTAGAAGTTGATTAATTAATTGTAAAAGTAACTAGAAAAAGAAAAAAATTACTAGAAAATAAAACAGAATGAAAATCTGACGAAAATTAACTTAAATTAATACTTTAAAAATATTAATATGAATAGTCGTAGTCTTAATACTACTTAAAATAATAAATTAATGCCTATAAAATGAAAAGAAAATGACAATAAATTTAAGAAAAAAGAACTGTAAACAAAAGACGATTTGACTTAATATGAAAACATAACTAGAAGTCGAGGAAAAATAAAAAATAACTAGAAAAAGAAAGAAATATTGCTATAAATCTATTAAAAAATACTATAAAATTAATATTAATATTAATACTTTAAAAAATAGACAAATTGAAAGAACGGAATTATAAAATAAACTAATATTTAAAAAATAACTAGAAATAGAACTAAATGTGCATTTCATTGAAATAAAAGTGATTCAAATTTTGATCTTGAAATCATATTCTTAAATCTAAAATTCAGTCACTTTTTAACTAACAAAGTAATTATTTCACCTTTCATGTATGAAATTTCATATAAATTAAGACTTTAGATTAAATATATTTTACATTATTGCTGCTGGCTTAAACTTGCTAACACGTGCTTAAAAAAAAAAAAGGAATTTTGCAACATATCCTAAATCTCTTTTGACAACGGCCAATTCTCTCAACAACTATTGTCATTAGATAATGAAATAGTTGTAATTAAATGCCCTCCGGTCTTTGTCCATTTCGAGGTGAAAATCATATTCATATGCCGAAATATGTATACAGGCATACAAATACATGTGATACGTAGTATTATTATTTTATAAAATTTTTAACTGGTCATAGCTTTTTCCGCAAACATTGAGCCAGTATCATTTTGACACATGACTTAATTTTAGATTGTTATATTGTACAGAATGGAAATGTTATTTTGTACAACTGCTAAATGATATTTTGTACAATTTTGAAAAATGAATTTGTTATTTTGTACAATTCTTTAAAAAAGCTAAAATATTGTACTTCCAATGTTTTATTGCTTTTTTAAAAAATTGTACAAAATAACAAATTCATTTTTCAAAACTGTACAAAATAACATTTAGCAGTTGTACAAAATAACATTTCCATTCTGTACAATATAACAATCTAAAATTAAGTCATGTGTCAAAATGATACTGGCTTCAAACATTACCATAATTTCGAATGTATTTATACGCAAAACAAGATTTAATAAATATTTTTCTCGTTTATTTGCATTGACCTAAATTCTTCATCACAGAGAAAAATCGAATTTGAGAAAATCTTGTTTAGGAATCATTCCGAAATTGTTCCAAATTCAATAGAAATATCGCAGTCAGTATTATTTTATCAAATTTAAATGTTCAATAAGTCTTTTAATTTAAATATTCTCCCTGAATAACTATCATCGACACCAAATTTTTAAAGAAACTGATTTTTAGAATATTTAAAAATTGAACAATTATTTTGTTTAAAATCATAATAGAATTATACACTTAGTGTACGATTATACATGATTTCAATAATATTACGAAAAGAAGAATTATTTTTACAAATAAATTGACATTTTCTACAATATTCTTTATAAAGATATAATAATTCTTTATAGTAAGAGATAATTTCTGTACAGCAATTAAAACTTTGATTAGAAACTTAATGAATAAAATAGTCCAGCTGCTCCGACTTCTTAATTGGAGATCTTCAAGCTGTCCACATGGCTCTTATCAGTAAATAATGTAAACAAAGCTATGAAAACGTCTCTTTCATCAGATAAGCGAATTAAATAATTTCTTTGTGATTCATCATTGTAAAGAAGAAATAAATATATAGAGATTCAATCATTAAAAAAAAGGGATTTTATTCTTGTGATTTTTTACCCATTATCTTTTTCTTGCCTATGATATAAAAGTTTGATATAAAACATTTTGTAACATTCATACGTATCTAAATGAACTCATATCATAAACGAAACTTCAAAGAAAGAATGAGCATCACAAAATAGAGATGAGAATGTAAAAAAGCAATCAATAACCATTCTGAATAAAGTTACTTTAGCTTATTAATACCGCTTATGCAATACTTGTTGACAATGCGTACAGTCATTAACAATAGACAATCAATTGAAATATAGTTTTCTTAACAAAAGACAAGAAGAGACAGTGCGTTTTTCCAATAATGGAAGAAACTAGTAGAAGAGAACTTTTCAACCAGACATCCTACAAAGTCTAAACTAATCGAATCAGAAACCTGATGCACATAAAACTTTTCCTTTGTTTTAATGACAATTTTCCACAATGGAAGAAAGAAAATTTCTGAAAATATCAATCTTGAAAAATTGTAAACTTTGATATTTGTGAAAATTATTTCTTAGAATACTTTCTTAATGAATATTTTCAGTAATAGTACTTTTTGATAAGTACCTCCTTATTTCAATATTAAAATTGTTCAATAATTCTTTTGTTTCTTTATTAAAGTAAAGTAACAAAAAATACGCGCGCGAAAATTATCTTTTACATTGGCTAGTATAGTTTAAATACGAAAAATAAACTATAAACTTATTTAGATTAAATTAATTGTTATCAGATTAAATTTTGTGAATTGATTTTTAATTGTTAATATTTGTTACAAATTAATAAATACAAAGAAATTTGAAAGAATAAATCAGATTTTCTTCCTGAGTTGAAAATAAAAAAATTTTATATACAAAAAGTTAGAATATTTTTTAAAATAGTTTTTTGAACAAAATGTATTTAAACTTCTATACAAATTTTATTTATTTCAAACTTCTATTGTTATTATTTCCTTATTCTTAAACTTTTTTTAAACAATACGAAATTCAATTAATATAACAAACTATTCTCCAAAATTTCTATCAATATAAATTTTAATTTTTCCAAATTGAAAAATTTCCAACTTCTATCGATTCAAATTTAAATTATTTCAAACTTCAATCAATCCAAATTTTATAGTTAAAATTTCAACTATTAAAAGGTTGATTAAAAGTTGTTTCAATAAAAATTGGAATTAATGGAACTTAAAATCAATTTAAAATTTGAAAATTATTGTTTTTACTTAATTTATAAAAATTTGGAAATTTTAAATTGATTCAAACTTGAATTTAGTTCAAACTTTAATCAATTAATACTTGAATTTATTGTTTCTAAATCCTTTAGTGATTCAGGCTTCTATTATATCAAACATTTTAATTTCTTAATTTGCAAAAATCTAAATATGATCAATTTAAATTTCTACGCATAAACTTTTATGGAATTTTCATATCAATGGAATTAAATAATTTTAATGTACCAAAATTTTAGTGAACCAAAAAAAAAAGTTATTCTTTTATAGTTATTCTTTTTTAATTTTCAAAATTTTTCAAAATTTCAAATTTTTTTTTCAAAATAAATAAATAAATATTAAGTAAATAAATGAATTTCAAATATTTTATGTACTTCTTTTAAGTATGTAATTTTTGTAATGAGTGTATTTTTCTGAAAATTTTGAGACTCTTGATTTTAATGAATTTTTTAAAATTAGAATTGACCCTACTTTTAAACCTACATACAATATAATTAGAATAAATTAAATAAGTTTAATAATTTACTCACGTAATAAAAAATGAGCAATTTGTATTAAAAAATACAATTTATTTGAAGAAATTTAATTTATTAGGTATTTTTATTTAAAATAGTGAAAGAAAGTTTTAAATTGTAAAAAAATCAAATTATTAAAATAGGAAAAAATTATAAAAAAGGCATTCAAAGGCCTTAAAAAATATTGGAAAACGAGATCGCTTTTTTCAATTTAATTTCATGATATTTTGCATCTTTTATTTTTATTTATGTTGTGCTTTATAAAATTTATTAAAACCTTGAAATATTGTTAACATTAAATTATTTATACATATTTTTTCATTACATATTTTGTTTAAAGTGTTTTAAATCTTTATTAAAAGCTGTAAAGTAGATTTAAATAAGACACATTTACGTTTTAATTCACTATTATTAAAAATAAAATATAAACTTGTTAATTAATTTAAAATTAAATTCCAGAGAAAGGAAAAAGAATGAATGAATGAATAAAGTTTACGATTATTATTATTAATTAATATTTACAACTTTAATTAAAAGTCGATACTTATGATGTTAAGGAAACTGAACAATTCAATTTTCTATAAAAGTATAGCTATATCCAATTTATCTTTATTTTATAACATAATAATAATTAACTATAATTAATTTTATGCATTAACTTCAAAATAATGTATCAATTTCCCCGAGTCAATGGTATTAAATTTATGGTTAATTAATTAATTAATTTCATCCTTTTAAATAGTTTATATTGCATTTCTTTAGTCTATTTTCATTCAAGAAGTACTGCATGGAACTTCGCACATTTGAATGAATCAGCTAATTATCCTATCTCTTATTTTTCTGTTTCAAAAATTATCGCGTGTGTCATTTCCTTTTCTCTAACATCAGCAAAATAACTAACGAAGTTTATTGTGTTCAATATGGAAAACTCTACCAAAAAAGTTTATTTCAATATCACTCCCAAAAATACTTTAAATTATATTTAGAAAATCCCAAAGCAGCTTCATTTCTTAAACTATATTTACATTTATTGTTAAAAGAGTAAAAATAATTTGATGATAAAAAAGCTTAATTTTTTCTTAACTTAATTTTTTTATCAGTTAAGAAGGTACTGGAAAGTATTGTTAACATGAGAGTACCAAAAAATGTATAAACACGATAAAAACTTGTGCTCATCATCGTTTAACAAAAAATCTCAGTGCATCTAAGATAGATAAAACGGGATGAGAATAAAGGGTAAGAGTGAAGGATCTCAGGAACCCGGAATGAGCGCCAGGATAAGATGAGTTGAAAAAGTCCATTAGTATGAAAATACGTTATACTATACTGGTTTGAATAAACATGCTTTAGCTCGTGCCCAGAGTGTCACCTACAGTTTACAATGTACCACTACTTCTTGTTCAGGAAAATTTTACTTCTCAACGAGGTGAAAAGTCGAGAACGAATCGAAGGAGATCTGGTTATTCAGTACGTTTCCAAACTTATTTTATTCAACTTTCTCTAGCGGAAAACGTGCAAGAGCACTTTTACTCCAACCCTAGAAACTTTAATAATTTCAGTTGATGAAACTCTCCCCAGTATATTAAAAACACGTTCTTTAATTGAAACACATATTTTTATTTACTGCAGTAAATAAAATTATCATGTTTTTTTTCTTGACAAAAAAATAATTCTACTTGATTTTCAGGGATCTGTGCCGTTTTAATGGAATACTAAAATCACTGTGTATAGTTCCTTTTTCGCACAACCCTTCTAACTTTCAAACTATTGGAGCTGGAGACTTAAAATTTGGTACACATATATATGTAATTTCACATTCAATTTTTCAGATTCCTATTTTGATTTACCCCATGGGAGTTGAAATTCTCGGCTAAATTTTTTTCACTGTAGCAAAAATATATAACTAAATTTGTTAAATCATTGATCAATTGACAATTTTAATAATCTTCAGCAAAATATTATAAATTAATAAAAAAAGATGTTAATTCTGATTGTTACAGATCTCGGACTTAATTCTGAAATAAATATAGTAAAAAGTATCATGAAATGTTTAAAACAGTTGAACATTATTTACAGGCTTTTTATCGAATTATCACTTTCGAATTCCCGAATTTCCCGGATAGTAACCGATAATAATCATTTCAAATTGGTATCTTTAATAATTAGGAAATAAATAAACAACAAAAAGATAACGAATTCAAAAAAATATATTTAAAAAACCTAAGTCAAGGTTATCACTTGAAAAATTATTTCGAATCTTAACATCAAAAAGTCTATAGAACTGAAGAAATCAACAAACATCTAAAAAAGTTGTAAAAAGTCAGATAAAATATGAAAAAGTGTGAATATTTAATAAAAACTAAGGAAAAACTATTTAGAAAATAAAGAAAATGTATTAGAAAATTTTTTTAATTATGAAAAAATGACAAGATTTTCAAAAAATATTTTAGAACTTTATTAATTAAATATCCAAATAATAAAAAAGTTGATGAAAATCTATTAAAAAAGTGATAAATAATCAGATAAGAAAATTAGATTTTATAAATAAATTAATAAGAGAAACACTGTAGAAACTGTAGACTGTTTTAGGGGCTTCTTATTTTAAGAAATAAGACACTCAGAGAGCGTCAAACAATTATTTCAAGTAATATCACTGGTTAATAATTTTATAAGAAGGTCTCTCATTGGTTGAAATTATCCAAAACTATTGAAAGAGATAAAATAAAATAAAAATAAAACAATACATTAAGAAATGGAGAAAATCTTCAAAAAAAAGTTTTACAAACAATGAAAATATTATAAAAAGTAATAAAATATATAAAAGTAGTGAAAAATAAATTACAAAATAGAAAATTGTAAGAATGAAATAAGAAAGTGTAAGAAGATAAATAAAAATTATGTAAATGAAATGACAAATTCCTTTAAAAATTAAAAAGATAAGGAAGTTATTCACAAAATGAAGAGAAATTAAAATGAATGCGTAAATAGCTTAGCGAAATAAAAGAAAAAGAAATTTTAAACAGTAGATTCATTTTGAAAATAATTTTAAAAACAAATATTGTTAAAAAGTCATAGATTGTAGAAATGATATCAAAGAGTCAATAAATTTGAGAAAAAAAGTCAAAATGTACAAAAATTTGAATTTTACAAAAGAAAAAGAAGAAAACAATTACACTGAAAAAAAATATGATTATACATAATACATTAACCCCTCAAATGGTTGGTTAAAAGGATTACTACTTTTTTTATATTAACCATGATTATGTAGTTAGATTTACTATTTCCATGGTTAAATGAACTTTTTTTTGTTGGCTAATGTAACCAAAATGTAAGTAGTAATAACTTTTGTTTTTTCAGTGCAGATAAATGAAGAAAGATTTGTACTTTTCAGTACCCTTAAATTATCAAGTTATTGAAAAATACAAAAATTAAATTAAATTTTTCTATCTTATTTGATGTATTCCTGGTATTTTATAAAAATTTAAGGAACACTCAAAAAATTGTCTATTCTTCTTACAAATTCCAAGTTTTTATCTTGATATAATAAATTGCCATCATCAATTTCTCGAATCATTAGATACAATGTTAAATAGATTGTTGTGAAAAATACGGTATATTACCTATAGAAGAAACTGTTACGAATAGGGGATTTTTAGGGGCTAATCGCAAAATAGGGGACTTTTAGGAAAATAGGGGACACCTGTAAAGCCTACCAAAGAGTCGAGTCAGTATTATTTTTAAACAAAACTCAATTTGAAAATTGTTATTTTGTACAACACCTAAAATCAAAGGTTTTAAAATTAATCAACTAAATAAATAAATTATTTAAATAATTAATAAACACTTCAATTGATTTATAAAAATAAAATATATTATAAAATTAGAACTTAAAAATTAGTAGATAGTATAGTTTTCTACTAAACATTAGTGAAATATTCACTATTTAATAGTGACCGATTTTTCTCTAATTCATTAGTAAAAAAAACCACTAATTCAGATTAAGAGAGTATTTATTACATCACATGCATATGACACGCAAAATATGGAAAATATGATTAAACATAATGATTACAGCAAAATCCACAATTTTTTGGTTAAATTGCATTAAAATGTCTATCTCTCCCCCTAGAGAACCATTTCAGATCTTTAGCTCATATAGTTAAAAAATTAAGAAGTTACAAAATCCTTCAATTTTAGGAAAAGTGTAACTCGTACTTGTCCGATTTTTTATTTCTTCTGCCTTCTTAAAGGTAGAAAAAGCTACGAAAATAATTCTTTTTTACGATTTACAATTGTTTTTTTTCACCAACATTTCACAAAATGTGTGCAAAAATGTCTTTTCATTATCGCTGGCTTAATTTGCCACTCGTGGTCATGGACCCTTCGAGGGCTGGCATCTCTTCTAATTATCTTTGAATATAAAATGACTTCGCTCCTCGACCTCTATCAGCAGCTAGCACTAGAACTACAAAACTCCTAACCTTTATTCATTCGTGCGCAACTTCCTTTTCATAGCACATCTAGTCAAAAATTAGGTACAATTACATTCTGAAGGAGACAAGAATAATTACAAGCCGCAAGCTCTCGTATGGTTTTAACCCTGCGTGAAATTCAAATTTGTACGATTAATCTTAAGACTTTCTTTAATAGGCAAACATTGCTATCAGGGTCTTTAATGCAATTGAAGTAAAAATTCTCCGACCTTTTCATTCAATTTTTGATATGCAGTTTTCATAACCTAACTATAAATTGTATTTTTGTCATCAAAATGACATTTATGTCATTTTCTTTTTTTCTAATGTTCACATCTTTTCAATTTACGATACATTGTCATTCAGGATTTTAAATGTTGATCACATTTTATATAAACTGGAAAAATAAAATCTTGATTCGAGAAAGTTTTTACCGATTTTTGCCATTAAACGACACACTTCATACCACTCTAACTACAAGCAAAAACAATGGTAAAAATTGACTTGCATCAAATTATCGGGGTTTGTTTAAGTTATATTTTTTTCTACGAGAATTCAGAGCTTTTAATGCAGAACAGTTTTATATGATCGGGAACTTTTGTAAAAGCACTAAACAGTTTTAATTGAACCCGAGTCCGAGACATTGGCGGGCATTGTTGCGCCAAATAAAAAGAATAATGCTGCAAACACGTATACATGGGTCCCGGGGGCTTGATTATTCCAGAAATAACAATTCTAGGGCAAGGTACTGGCGCCTGGATCTTATAATTAATCTAAGAATTGAACCAGATTACAAGCATAAAGCGCTGCCAGAAGAAAAAAATTATATTTACCATTTTTAAAAATTGCATAAAAATTAGAATAAATTTTCCGTGTTCAACTAAAAATTACAACATTGTAAATGCAAATTATATGCAAATTTTTGAATTAATAACTAATTATAATCCAAAAATAATATTTTATCTTCTGGGTTTCTCATACAGAATCTTTGCTTTAACATGAATTAATTTTTTATTAAATTTGATTTTCTTGTCTGGGGATTGTATTATCGTTCATTATCAGTTATTCAGTTATTGAATTATTGCAATTCAGTCAAAGTTTCAAACTGAAGTGCAAGTGGACAAAATCTGATAACTCTATTTTTTAAATAGATATATTCAAGTAATATAATCATTTTGCTCTAAAAAAATTCAATTTTATTAATTATTCGTTTTAGCAACGGCACAATGATGAAGAAATTTATACACTTTTCACAAAAACATTTTTTATTAAATTAGCATCAATCTCTACTGCAGGATGAGATAACTTTACCACGTGAATCTAAACTCGATAATCCATTTGCCATTTGTATTTTTATATTTGTTGCCATATTGAATTTTGGAAAAATAACTTCAAAATTTATACTTATTTAGATTCCAAAAACTCCCGTACACCCAGTTCCATAAAGTTGTATTTAAATTTATACATTGGGCCGCCATATTGGATCCGACATTTTGTATTTTGAAAAAGTGTCTTCTGTTACGTACTTAGCAGCTCCAAAACCCTACGGATGCTAAGATTTTTAAAATCTGTTTATTTCGCTTCCTTATAGAGGATATTTCAAAATCGGAACGATTTTTTATTTTCTAAAAAAAGATGCAATCTCAGACCCGAGTATACGTGTGTATGTATGTGTATGTGTCACGCTTTTTTATCTCCAGAGATATCTCGAGAACCATTAAACCTATTTTAATTAAATTTTCTAAGCTTATTATACTCATCAATAAGTATCAAAAATTCTACACAAGCATTTTAAAAAATATCACATTAATTTTTTTCAGTGCCTGAAAATTGCTTCCAAATAATGGTAAAAATAATGTCCAGGGGCGGCGAATTGTGTATGGTACATCTGCACCCTCTAAATCTGAATTAGTAGATTTCTACTAAGAATTAGTAGTTTTCTACTATGAATTAGTCAAATTCATGGCTCATTTTTCTCTAATTCATATAGTAGAAAACTACTAATTGTTAGTAGAAAATTACTAATTCTTAGTAGAAAACTACTAATTGTTAGTAGAAAATTACTAATTCTTAGTAGAAAACTACTAATTGAAATAGTGAAACTTTACTTTTCAAAAAAGTAGATTTTTTAACTAATTTAATTAGTAGTTTTCTACTACAAGATTAGTAGTTTTCTACTAATTCTTAGTAGTTTTCTACTAATTCTTAGTAGTTTTCTACTAATTCTTAGTAGTTTTCTACTAAAAATTAGTAAAATTCTTACTATTTTAATAGTAGCTCACTTTTCACTAATTCATTAGTAGAAAACCACTAATTCAGATTTAGAGAGCAAATTCCATAGAGCTAAAAAAAATTTTTCAAATAATTGAAAAATGACATAAGACATTGAAAATTAATTAATAAATAATAAAACTAATTTGATATTACAGGAAATAATTAAAAACGAAAAAGTTTTATTTATATAAAACTATTATTAAACTATTATTTAACTTTAGGGGAAAAATTAAAAAATAATAAAAATCATTAGAAATTGAAGAAAATTTTTGAAAAATGATAAAAATAGATGAAAATTGTAGCAAATAATTGAAATCATAATAGAAAAGAATTGTTAAAAATTTGGAAATTTTAAACTATTTTTAAAATTATTATTTTTAATGTAGATTAATTAAATTTTAAATCAATGAAATTTCAAATTAGTTGAAGTTCGAAGAATTATTATATATAATTGTAATTATAGTCTTGTTTATCTCAAATATGTTCTGAAAGTTTTTCATTTATTTTTTACAAATTTTTATTATTTTCTTCAGTTTAGAATGAATTATTTTTTTAATAAATTTATTTTTCAATTAATCTTCAATTGCTTTTCGTCATTTTCATTTATTTTTTTTATTTTTTTTATTATTTATCTCAAATTCTAGTTATCTTTTCAATTTACAATTATTTTCGTCATTCTGCAATTATTTTCTTTTATTATAAGTAAATGTTGTATAATTTTTTCATTTATTTTTACCAAAATAAAATTATTTTCTTCAATTTTTAATTATTTTTGTTACTTTCCAAATGTTTTCTTGATTTTTTTATTACTTTCATTATTCTTGAATTAATTTCCTATATTCTAAAATATTTTTCTTGAATTTTAATAATTTTCTTCAATTTTCAATTATTATTGTTATCATAAAATTAATTTCTTCAATTTTAAATTATTCTCAAACTTCATTCCTCAATTAAATTCCTAAATTTTCAATTATTTATCTCATTTTTCAATTATTTTATTCAATTTTAATTTTCTACTATCTTTTTGGAATTAAGTCAATTAATTTTCAATTATTTCTATAATTTTTCAATTACTTTTTGTCATTTTCAATTATTGTTTAATTCAATTTCTAATTTTTTTATTATTTATCTCTAATTCAAGTTATTTTTTCAATTTACAATTATTTTCATCATTCTGCAATTATTTTCTTTTATTACAAATTTATGTTGTAATTTTCTCAATTATTTTTCACAAATTAAAATTATTTTCTTCAATTTTTAATTATTTTATTACTTTGCGAATATTTTCCCAAATTTTTTATTATTTTCATTATTCTTCAATTAATTTCCTATATTTTAAATATTTTTCTCAAATTTTAATAATTTTCTTCAATTTTCAATTATTATTGTTTTCATTTGCAATAATTTTCTTCGATTTTGAATTATTTTTACTATTCTTGAATTAAATACCTAAATTTTCAATTATTTATCTTATATTACAAATACCTTTTTGCAATTTTCATTTTCTTTTATCTTTTTGCAATTATTTTCTTCACCTTTAAATTAGATATATTAATTATTTTTCAATTGTTTTTCCCAAACTTCAATTACTTTGTCAATTTTTAATTTTTTTTTTATTTGCAATGATTTTCACCATTTTTATTTTATTTTGAATATTTGTTGATTAATTCCGAAAATATCAATTATTTATCTCAAATTTCCATTATTTTCTTCAATGAATTTTCAATTATTTCTATAATGTTGTAATTATTTTCCTGAATTAAAAATGTCTGAAATCATTTTGTAATAAGGTTCATTCTTTTACATCATAAATATCCTGTATTTTTTAAAACTATTTTTCTAAAATTGTAATTAATATCTACAAATTTCAACTATTTTTATCATTTTTCAAAAATTTTCTTCAATGATTTTTATTATTTTTCAATTATTCCCCTAAATTTTAAATTCAATTCTTTAATTTTTATTATTTTTAGTACTTTGCAAATATTTTCTCGAATTCTTAACTAATTTAAATATTTCTCAATTAATTTCCTAGATTTTAAAATATTTTTCTCAAATTGTAGTAATTTTCTTCAATGTTCAATTATTATTGTTACCATTTGCAATCAAGTTCTTTAACTTTTAATTATTTTGACCCCCCCCCCCCCCCCACGGTCAATATCAAGTATGCAGATGGCAAAAATTTACAAGTCGCCGTCGCTGATAATGTCCTCTTTGTTAAAATATAGAAATTCACAAAAAGAAATTCAAGTTATCAAAAAACGTAATTCAAGACAAATTATTATTATTATTATTCAATTTAAAACACTTTCATTAAGAAAAGTGGGAGTTACAATTTGAATTGAGAATTCTATGAAAATATATTGTGGAAAGTTGAAGCCCACACGTAATGGGGAAAAAGTGAAATAAGAAAGAAACAAAAATGGAATATTTTATGATTAATTTTCTATTTAGAAAAAGTTTGTGTAAAATGGATAAAATTTAGTTGAGGTAAAGGTCGTTTCAAGGGATTCAGACACGCCTTCGAGTATTTTTGCCGTCCAGCACTAGTTTTCGCGGTATATCACGAGGGTGTCGTAAATTGCAAAAAATCAGAATTACTTCAGTAACAACGTCACCTCGCTATGAGTACTTATACAGGATTGTATACAGGTCGCCTCGAAAGTGGAAGCTGTTGAGAAACGCCTACCAATCTAGCTTTTCCTCGCACCTTTTCTCCTCTTTACAGTGGTTCTGCATAACGCGATGAGTTGGATTTAATTCTGTTAGAACGAAGCTTAAAACCAAAAATGAATTCTAAAAAGCAACGGACAACAAAGAACACGCTTCGCGTTAATGAAAAACATCGGTCACGTCTTATTCAAGCTTCATTCAAATATATCATATCCCCACAATCACTGCTCTGATGCTTTTATGAATCGAAAACACATTCCATCTTTCCTTTTTACATGCGAGGCAACATTATTTACACTTAATAAATATCAGCGGTACTTGAACTTAGTATTTATATGTATATGGGTGATTCTCTGTAAAGTGGGCAATTTTATGTCTTCGTATTATATATCTTTTAAACATCTTAACATTTAATTATCAATATTGGACAAAAGTATTATTTAAACATCCCTTAACTATTACACATAAGAAAAAACTATAATTTTGTACCAAACTTCAAAATGACATAACTCATAAAAACAGAACTATATTTAATTATTCAATTAATATTATTAAAGTTTTACTCAAAAAGTTCAATTTTTATCGATGCAATTTTTCATTATATCAATACAATTATTAATAATAATTAAAATATATCAAAATTATTAGGAAGTCAAAGAAAAAACATAGTTATTCTCAAATCCCCAAGAGAAATTGTGAAATAAATTATATTTTTCTTATTTTAAAATGAAAACAATAGAAAAACACCGCGTATTTTTTTTAGTTCCTTTGACGTGTCTTGTCATAACTATAGTAGTTCAATATAAATATCAATAAAAAACCGATGAAAACTTAAATATGAGAAGGACAAAACTTTGTGCCAAGACGTTTTTTATTTGCTTTTGTTTAAAATATGCACGAATGGATTTCGTACAAATTTTCTTTGTCGTGAGAAAATATTTACATCCAATAGGTGCGAAGTAAGAAAAAATTGGACCTGTGTCTGAAAGTTTACTTAAAATTAATAATAAAGTTAAAAGTTTTCCTCGCTTTATACATTTAATTTAATTTACTTTAAACGACGATAAAAACAAATCATTTAACTTAATTAATAATGCACATAAGCAAGGATATAATTTTTGGTCAATTTTTAAAATTATTGTTCTATTATTTTTTTTTAATTTTCAATTATTTTTCAATAATTTTTTAATATTTTTTTTCCTAAATTTTTCAATTATTTATCTCAAATTTCAATAATTTTTATCAATGCTCAATTTCTAAAATTATTTTTTTAAATTTTCAACTATTTTTCACAAATTTCAGTTATAGTTTTTTATTTTAAATAATTTTCATCAATTTGCAATTCTTTTCTCCAATTTGTGAAAATTTTCAATATTTTTTAGTCAATCACCTTAATTTACAATTTTTTATCTCATATTTCAGTAATTTTTATCAATGTTTAACTTTTTATATTATTTTTTAATTATTTTCTTATATTTTAAATATATTTTGTAATTTCATAATTGCATCTTTCAGAAATTTTAATTATTTCTTAGACTTTCAATTACTTTTACCATTTTAAAATTGTTTTCTCCAATTTTTTAATATTTTAATTATTTTTTAACTAATTTACCAAACATTTCTATTATTTTTCAATTAATTTAAGCCGTTTTCAATTATTAATTTTACAAATTTTAATAATTTTCTTCCAATTATTATTATTATTATTATTATTATTATTATTATTATTTTACCTACTATTTTTCCCCACTTTTAATTAATTCTTTAAATTTGAGATATTTTTTATAATTTTTAATTGCTTTTATCATTTTTCAACTAGTTTTCTTAAAATTTCTATTACTTTTTCAATTTTTTATTAATTTTCTAAAAATTAAAATTCTAATTCTTAAATTACTTCTCTAATTAACTTTTATTTTTTATATAATTAATTTATTGTTTCCTCTATGAGGAAGCAAATTTTTTTGCTCACATGGAAGCGAAATATCCAAGAAATTGACATAATTTTCACCTAGTTTATATAGTTAAGAAGGTTTATGACATATTAAATACATTATTTTACGTGTATGGTTAAAATTTTATTGAAATTTACCGTTCTACTTTTAAGATATAAATTTATAAAGTTGGAACTTTTACATGGAAACAGTAAAAAACACACAAAATGACTATATTTTAATTGGTTAAAAAAAAAACAGATTTAAAAATTTATAAAAAAATTAATATATTTTAAACTATAATATAATACAACTTTTACAATAATATTAAATTAATTTACAGTACAAGGTTAGTAGTTCTTCTCTTTTTTTAAATAACCAGGAAGGAGACATTCTAATAGTTTGAAATTCTCAACGGAAAAAAATGTTTTTAACAAAATTCGTTTGTGAAAAGATCTCAACTAATAATAATAATAATTTATTTCATTGTATACCCTTTTTCTTACAGAGTTTTTACAATCTTACAATCTACTATTTCTGTAACCTACTATTTTGTATCATATACATTATAACGTTTTCACTACATGTTTTCACATAATTCGCCTTTAATTTTTTTTTCGACCATTCTTACAAATTCACAAATTTCTTCTTTGATATCTCCATTTTATGTTTCTATTAACAAATCCCTTATGTCCTCCTCCTGCCTGTCACCTCTCCATCTCAACATCGATATTTTTGTTTCTTCTTCTTGGATCCTCCAAGCTTCCGAACAACAAAATAAATGCATCAATGTCTCTTCATTCCAAGAGCACAATCTACACGACCAATCTTTATAACCTTTTTTGTATGCCCTTCAAAAATTTCCGCATCTTAGTCTAGCCCACATCTCTTTATTATCTTTATTCTTGACTTTTTTATCCCAATAAACAGCTCCTTCAGCTCCTGGTAAAAGTTCTTTATAAAGCATATTATAAGATGAATTTTGTATTCCGTGCAATTCATTATCTAATTTTTTATTCCACCAAGAATTTAATCCCACTTTTAGTTTTTCATAAATTTCCATTTCGTTTCCTCTTTTCCAAATTAAACTACAAACCTCAGTAGCCTCCAATTCTGTTAACACTCCTAATAACGTTTCCCCCCATTTAGTCGGTTTATTATTTAAAATTAGTCTCATCTCCTCCATTAAACAGATCTTAGGCCATCTATCATTGTCCATTGCTGCTATGTCTTTGACAAACCTACACGCTCTTTTCCTTATTGTAAACTCTATATCCTGAACTCCTAACTCTCGTCTCCAGATATATTTTGGTGTGTTTCTCGCAACTCCTAAAGTCATCTTACAATACCTTCCTTGAACCTTGCGAATAGTCGTCAATTTACCCCATCCCCATACTTCTACACCATAAAGGAAAAAAGATCTTAACTATAAAATACTATTTAGAAACCAAATTATAAGAAGAAACAAAATTAAAAAGATATTGAATATCATGGTCCAATAGATTGAGAACCACTTGAGCGGATAAACGTCCTTAAGTGTTTAGAAAACATGTATTTTTAAAAAGGGTAAATGAATAAAAATAAGAATTTGATTAAAGAAATATAAAATGTAAAAATTAGAATAATGATAAATATTTTATAGAGGAATAATTTAATGTAAGTTTAGTGGCTAAACACTTACAAGAAGTGAAATTTTATAGTTTAGTGTTGCTTCGGAAATTATTGATGGAAAATAGCTATAAGGTTATCTCGTTAACTTGAAGCGTTTATTTACAAGTAAAATTACCCTCGAATTCAGTCTCCTTCGAAATATCGATTAACTTGTATAAAGTTTTTGATATTACTATCTCTCTCTCTCTCTCTCACACTCTTTCTCTCTGTAGCTTACCGTCAATAATATATGAAGTAAATGAAAGCAAAGTGCTGAGTTAATAACGATGCTATGAATTTTAGTATATAAATTTCGCAAGAATTTGTACATATTGAAGTATTTGTATATTGTTACAATCAATAAAACCGTTTTTTTTATAATTTTCGAGAAGGTTTTTGTATAATTTAAATGTATAATTTATTGTTAGCATTTCTGTTAATGCACTACCTAAGTAAAATAATTCATAAGCAAATCAAGTTGAAACAGTGTAGTTACATCTTAGAATTCATATTAAGTCGAAAGTTTCTCATATACAGAGGTGTAGTACACATTCATTAACGAATATTCCACTTTGAGAAGACATTCTATTCCGCAACTTCCTCTCAGAATTATCTCACAGTTAATATAGTTCGAAAAATTCAATCACCGATACCATATCAAAGTATAACACTTTTTCAATATAAATTAATGCAAAAAAATTATTATCTTTTCATTAATAATGAGAGTGTTGTAAATAATAAATAAGTAATGATAATAAAATAATAAACAGTAAGTAATGATAAAAGAGTAATAATAAAAAAGTAATGATACAAGTATAAGCAATGATAAAACAGTAATGACAAAAAAAGAAATGGCGCAAAAAGTGTCTTAAAATAAGACATTTTTGTATCTTATGGATACACAAAAACGAGACAAAATAAGACACTTGCAAAAACACTTGGTTTTTAGAGTGTAAGTAAAAGTAATAATAAGTAATGACAAATAAATAATGATAAAAAAGTAATGAAATAATAAACGAGAATCAAATACGAAAAATACTTTTATTTAAACAAAAGGAAGTATTAAATAAGAGCCAGTATCATTTTGACACATGACTTAATTTTAGATTGTTATATTGTACAGAATGGAAATGTTATTTTGTACAACTGCTAAATGATATTTTGTACAATTTTGAAAAATGAATTTGTTATTTTGTACAATTCTTTAAAAAAGCTAAAATATTGTACTTCCAATGTTTTATTGCTTTTTTAAAAAATTGTACAAAATAACAAATTCATTTTTCAAAACTGTACAAAATAACATTTAGCAGTTGTACAAAATAACATTTCCATTCTGTACAATATAACAATCTAAAATTAAGTCGTGTGTCAAAATGATACTGGCTCTTAAATAATAAATGAAAATTAAAATAGAAATCTACCTATATTTAGAAAAAAAATTATCATTTTACTGAAACTGCGTCAGTTATTAAAAGAAATATGATACGGAATATTAAAACAAGAATAAGAGCTACAGTTTTTTTGAAACTTCCACAAATAACGATCTGATTTCAATTTATTTCTGTCTAGTGCAAAAGTGGTCTTCTTTTAATCATTATATAAATTCTGTTGCAAAAAATCAAGTCTTTAATTTAAATGAAAGAAATCTTTAAAGATAGCATTACAAATTTGAGAAACCGTGTCAAGTCAGACAAATAGACTGGTACATATTTTTGATCCTTTATAAATAATTAGTAACATTTAATTTATTCATTATCTTGAAATACTTATATTACAAACTTCGCGAATAAGGAAAAGAAAAAAATAATAATAATAAATGAATAAGAAAAAGAAAAGAACAAAATTTTCAATTCAGTAGAAAATACCGTGAAGAGTCAGACATACATAATTTTGCATGTTTTGATTTGCCTGATGAATTAATTAAATTATTTTTCCCATTTTCTTTGTGAAAATATAATGTGACAAATTTTACCTGCAAATGCCAGAATTTCTAAATACACAGTAAAAAATTTTGTGTTAAATTTAACATTTTTCACATGTCCCAAACGGTCCACTCAAAACTTTGTGTTAATTCAACACAAAAAAATATGTTGAATTTTGTACACAAATTTTAACCTCTTATTTTACGCATTATAATAATTTAAAGCGTGTATATTTTATGCAATTACTATTGTATTTTATCTTTTACAAGTTAAAATGAATTTTCAATAAGGAATTTATGCTTTTGCAACAAAAAAATAAACATAAATTACAGAGTTACTACTAAAAAATTTGAGGTTATGTTCAAGAATCAAATGACATTTGAAGAATGTGTAAAATCAACACACGAAAAATGTTAAATTTTAACACAAAAAATTTAACAAGGACTGTTTTCTACACAAATACACAAAATTTTTAACTGTGTACGTTGCCATATTTAAATAATTCAAAATGGCCTATCCAATATTTCGGATAAAAATTCTATACTTAACAGAACCAGAATAAATCTTTGTTTTAGTTTCTATAGTATAGGAGCTTTTAGGATTTTTAATTACGAATTTGTTCATAATTTTTCAAAATTTAAAATGGCAGTTCCAATATATTGTACAAAAGTACAAAATTATCAACATTAATAAGTATTTAAGAACTTTTAGAGTTGCTGAATACGAATTCGCTCATGATTTTTCGAAATCAAGTGGGAAACAAAAATATAAAACTTTCTAAATGATTACGAACATCAATACAGCTTTTTAGGTTGCTTTTTTCTTTTTTTAGAAATGTACATAATATGGGCCATTCTATTTCAAACTGTTGCACCTACAAAAAACGATCGCAAAAAAGCTAATTTTTAAATAATATTAATTTGATGAAAATTAAATCATTGACAATATGTTATGCACTATTTTGAAAGAGAATTTAATGCTCTTTCGATTGGTATTTAATATAGTTTCTAATCCCTTTGATTTTATTATGGAAATTTTAGAAGATTTATGGATAAAAATTATACAAAATGTGTGTTTTTGACAAATTTGACATAAAGTGAAGTTGAATTACCTAAGTCAGAGTCGAATTTGGCTGTCTTTTGTTTTTAAATTTTGAAAGAAAATACAATTATTTAAAAAAAATTGTTAAAAACTTAGAATTATTCGTTATTTTAGTAGTATAAAATATACTTTAAAGTGATTCAAACAAATGAATTTCCAAGTTATTTTTCAAATAAGAAAATAAATTATAAGAAAAATACATTTTGTATATTCGTTCAAAATTAACGTAGTTATAAGCCAACGTTGCTAGTCAAATTGATTTTTTGGATAAAAAGATAATCATAACTACATTAGATTTAGTCAATAAATATTAAAAAAATCTTTTAAACTTGAATCATAAACTTTCAACATGAAAAACTAATTATATAAAAATAATTGTGAAAAATAAACCTAATTTGATTACCGATGTAATTTTCATATAGTTTATAGTGGCAACGTTGCTTTTTTAAAGAGATTAACTTCAAAATTACATTCAATTGTTTTTTACTATTAGTAAACATTAAATGTTTACAAATGTCAAACAAAGAGATTAAGAATGAAAATTTTAAATTAATTTCTGAATCATTAAAAAAGCGTTGTTGCCATATGTATAAACTTTCGATAAAACAAAAATAAAACTTGAAAAATTTAATTATTTATTTAATTTTACTTTCTTATCTTGCGGTGAAATAAGTTTAAATTTAAATTTATGTAATCTACAAACTTTTAATTATTGAAATCTAGTTTTTCAATTTAATGCGTATGATTTATCTATTGGATATTAGAAAAATTGTCATCAAAAAGATGTATTTTAACATATACACTTCAAAAACATGGTGTCTTAAATTGGCCAAAAATGTCTTAAATTAAGATACTTTTGGTGTCTAAGACAGGAAAAATGGCTTATTTTAAGACATTTTTGAACAATTTAAGACACCTGTTTTTGCAGTGTACCTGTGTAAAAATAGTGACTTTTAAATAATCATATCATAGAAGATAAACCGTAAATTAATTTTATATTTTATAGAAATACGTATTGAACATTAAACTTTTTTTGCTGAAAGTTTTATTACGTTCTCTATGATTTCGATTTTTGAAACAACTACGTTAAAAAACAAATGACAACGAATCAGACTTAGGTAAATTCAACTTCACTTTATGTCAGATTTTTTAAAAACACACATTTTATATAATTTTTACCCATAAATCCACTAAAATTTCCATAATAAATTCAAAGGGATAAGAAACTATAAAACCTTAGCTTTCTTTTCATATGGGTTTTAAGAAAATTTGAGGAGGGGTGTTTTAAGATATATCAAGAGTTTTACATTTCAAATAAGAATTTCTTTATGAAATTAAGAAATTTTTTTCAAAAATTAAATACCAATCGAAAGAACATTAAATTCTCTTTCAAAATAATGCATAACATATGGTCAATAATTTCATTTTCATTAAATTAATATTATTTAAAAATTAGCTTCTTTGCGATTGTCTTTTGTAGGTGCAACGGTTTGAAATAGAATGTCCCATACATAAAAAAGGCAAAAATAATCCTAACAATAGAACTGAGTAAACAAAAAATGTTTGTATCTGAATAACAATACTTTCTAAAAAATCACCCAATACGATTAAAATTGAATATTAAATGATCTCCATGTAAATTTCAAAAGAACATTTTCCTCTCTCTAGAAATTTCTGGTTTAACAACTTCATATTACATGATGCTTTCAAATAACATGTTAGTAAATGTATTGTTGAAAATTTCAATTCAATATATTCTAACCGAAAGAACAAGCTCTAACACAAAACGATAAAATAATGAATTTACCTTTTTTTTCAATAGAAATCAATTGTTTGTCGAAAATTGCGTATTAAGCAATTACAGAGATATTCAAAGAGTTAAAAAAAACCTCGTGGATACGATTCTTGGAATCAAATTTTTTAACTCAAACTCAACATCAAAGAAATGTTTCTTTGTATCTTGAGTTCGATTTGGTGCGAAATTGCAAAGTCGCGAAAACACTGCGATCTGAGTAGATCGATTTGCCTCGGGCTCTCGAAGCTATTAGCAAACATCACAACGAATAAATGGTGCAAATAGCACTTTATTATGAGACCGGCGAACGATGCAAACGAGCTTAAATGTTTTGTGTGCGCCAGACGATCATGGATCGACATTGTGTGTCTCCGAGGCTGAAGATGCGATCGCGAAAAGCCACGCAAGCGAGAAACACGTGAATTTCTGCAAAGTAGACATGCCAGGCAGCATCGTTAGTATCGTTATCGATAAAGGTCGCCGACAGCTTCATGGTTTTATAGTAAAATGTCACAAAAATTCAGTATGTAAACAATTTTTTAGTGCTGCATTCGATCCGATAATTTCTCGTTTGTTTCTCAATTTCGATCGTCTTCAAGCCGAAAACAAACATGTAATTGATCGTTATTTCATTTGTTTTAATCGATGCCTTCTCGTGTCAAAATTAAAAGATTCCGAGCGAGAAGATCGGAAATGTATTGAAACAGTTACGAAGATGAATAATCCCATTTTTAAATTCAGGTAGTTCGAGGGAAGCATTAAAATGACTTGCAAAGACCTGAAGAACTTATTTTCAATGAATATTATATGACATTTTAATTATTATTAGTTATCGATATAAAAAATCTTGTTTTAACCTCAATGATAATAACAAGGATGTTTTTTGTTAACATATTGCATTTTAATAAAAAAAAATCTATTTTCAATTTTTAATATAATAATTATAATTGTTTTTAATTAATATCATAAAATAGTGTTAATTCTAAATAAATTGTATAATAAATTGTGTTTCAATAATCTACTCTTAATGTATATTGATTAAATTCAATATTTGAAATTAAACATTTTTAAAACTTACTTAATTCAGACGTTATATACATTGCATATAATATGATAACGTCAAGTATTTTTAATTTAAAAACATTTCTGAGTTTTTAGAAAGAAAAAATTTTAGTTAGAAAAATCTTTCAAACAATGATTTATTATTTTTATTTAAAAAAAATTAATTAATTTTTGAAATTGGATATTTATTAAAATTTAGACATAAGAATTCATTTGTATATATTATACAGATTAAAAATTTTTCCTAATTTTAATAATCTATAATTATCCATGTAAATTATAATGTAATATTTTCAAACTAATCTAATTAATAATATTATAAAATTTTTAGCAAAAAAAATAGAACGAGAAGTCTCGGTCAATCGAAATTGAACAACAGAACTTCGATCGATTTTGAGAAACCGATTTGACAGCTCGGTTTGTTAAACGATAAAAAAAAAGAAAATCGCTCGTTTCTGGGATCGCCTCGATCGAATGCAGCACTGCAATTTTTATATTTCATTTAGAAAATTTATATATTTAAATCGTGAATTTTTAAAAAATGAAAATATCTTAAGTTTTAAGTGAATGTGATAAAATTAAATTTTTTTTTTCGGCTTGCAAAATTTATTTTGACTAGGTGATGAAAGACAGTTTAAATATTCTTTATGTTTAAGTTTTCTTTTGTTTTCAATGGTTGTTGTTGACAACGGATTTTTTATGTAATTCAGTCTAAAATGTAGGTTTTTGATTTTATTAGTTGAGAATTTTTAAAAACGATAATATAAAACGATTTTTAGAAACGAATGCTTGACTAATAACATCGAAAATCTACATTTAAGACTCAATTACATAAATCCGTTGTCAATAACAACAATTAAAAACAAAAGAAAACTTAAACATAAAGAGTTTTTAAATCATCACCTATGCAAAAAAAATTTTGCACGTCAAAAACAAAAATTTATTATCATTGTCCCTAATAGCGGAACATTTTTTTTTCTTAACGGTTTTATTATAAAAAAAGTGTGAAGAATAAAACAGTATTTTAAATTTTTACGTAATGCACGCAGAAACCTGTTTTTTATTAACATTTATTAAATAAATAATTCAAAGAACGATAACAATTAAAAATTCTTAGAAACAAAAAATATTTTCAGAAACTACGTTTCAATACAAATAAAATGCTTTTTTAACTTTTAAAATCGGTTAAGAAGATCTCGAGAAAAAAATGTTTTTATTTTGCACTATTAAAAATTTGAATCACTAATAACTGAAAAAAAATTTTCTATTCTAATAATTTTAGAGGTTAATTTATATAGTTTTAGGATAACAAAAATAATGTCTCATTAGAAACAGAATTTTTATAATTAATTTTAGCCGATCCGCTTAACGAAGCCTGATCCTTATTCAAATAATTTTAGAACCTAATTTACATAGATTTAGAATAACAAAATTGATGTTTCATTAGAAACAGAATTCTTATAATTTTAACCGATCCGCTTGGCAAAATTTTATTTAAAATTTTAAATCATATTTCACCTTTTCAAAATGTTCTCGAATTTTAAATTTATAGCAATTTTAATTTCTTCAAATTTTTAGTTAATTTGAACTTGCATTGCATGAAAGTTCAATTAATCCACGTTTCAAACACCTATACTAAATTTGAAGTGATTTAACTTCAATTTTTAATAATTTTTTTGTATTATGATTTCAATTACTGAAAATACAATTTCATACTATTTTTATCGTTTTTCAATTATTTTCTGCAATTTTTAATCGTTTTAATTATTTTTAAATCTTTTACCTAAATCTTAAATTTACATTCTTCAAACTTCCAAATATATACCTACATCTCAATTATTTTGTTCAATTTTCATTTATTTTTATTATTTTTCAATTATTTTCTCTATCTTTTAATATTTCTATTATTTTTCAATTAATTTCCTAAATTTTCAGTTATCTCAAATTTAGATTATTGTCATCAATTTTCCATGTTTTCAACGATTTTTCAATTATTTTCTTTCGCTTAAAAATAAATTCTGCAATTTCCAATTATTTTCATTATTTTGGCATAATTTTCAAAAGTTTAAATTATTTATCTGAAATTTCAATTATTTTTACCAACTTTCGATTATTTCTGCGATTTTTTAATTATTCTCTTTAATTAAAAATTTTTAAGTAATTTTGTAACTATTTTCTGCTTTTTTAAACATATATTCTATGAATTTTTGAATTATTCCTCTCAAATTTTATTTACTATTTTTAATTTTTCATTTTAAAATTATTTTCAGCATATTTCAATAATTTTTTTTAATTTTAAATTAATTTTATCGTTTTTCAATTATTTTCCTCAATATTGTTAATTATTATTCTCATTTTCTAAAACTATTTCCTAAGATTTTTAAGTATTTTTTTAAAATTTTAGTTATTTTCTTCAATTTTTAATTATTTTCATTTGTTTTCATAATTTCCAAAATTTGTTATCAATTATCGCAAATTTTAATTATTTTTAGCATTCTTCAATTCTTTTCTCCAATTTTTAGTTATTCTCAGTTTTTTAAATTAATTTCTAAGATCTTCATGTATTTTTCTCAAACTTTTTTTTTTTAATTTTTAAAAAATTCTGTAATTTTCTCAACTATTTTACTCAAAATGCAATTTAGTTTTTAGAACTTATCATTGTTTGTATCATATTTCAATTATTTTCTTCAAGTTTCAAATTTTAAAATCATTTTTCAATTGTTTTCCAAAATTTATTTCCTTCAACTTTCAATTTATTTTATTTGTTTTCTAATTTCCAAAATTTTAAACTACTTTTCTGAGATTTCAATCATTTCACTCAATTTTCAATTATTTATATTATTATTTACATTATTTTCTGCAATTTTCAATTACTTTCGTTATTTTTGATAATTTCCAAAAAGTTTTTAATTATTTCTCTTTAATTAAAAATTACTCTCTTCAATTTTAAATTATGTTTATCTTTTTTCATTTATTTTCTCTAATTTTTAATTATTTTCTTTCTTTTTTAATAAGCTTCTGGTAGTTTTGAGTGATTTTCTGAAGTATTCTTTAACTTTCCTTTATTTAAAATATATTAAGTAATTTGTTTAATTATTTTCCCAAATTTTAATTATTTTTTTCAATTTTCAATTATTTATCTCAATTTTCAATCATGTTTTTTTAAATTTTCAATTATTTTCTCTGATTTTTCATTATTCAATTTTTTTCAATTTATTTTTATTATTTTTAAGATTTACAAGTATTTTTCTCAAATTTAAATAAATTTCTTTACTTTTAAAACATTTCTATGATTTTTTAAATTACTTTCCCTTATTTTTAATTGATTTCATTAATTTTTTCAATTAATTTGCAATTTCGTAATTTCCTATTCGCCGAATTTTAATTTTATCAATTTGTTTTCAATAAACTTTAAATAAATCCGAAATTTTTACTGAAAAATTCAGTGGTTTTAGGCCACTAAATTCACATTTAACCGGATTTTCATTTAGCATAATTTTTATTTTACAGAATTTTTAATTAATAGAATTTTTAAATGACATAATTGTTTAATGACAGAATTATAACAGAATTATAATAATATAATTCGGATTTATTATTAAATTCGATTGAAATCGAAAAATTAAAATTAGTCAGAAAGTAAATTATGTATAAAATAATCCTATAAAATGAAAATTCGGTTAATTAAATATTCTGACATATTAAAATTATCAATCAAAATATTCAACCACATAAAAATTCGTTTAAATAAAAAAATATGCAATTTAAAAATTTGATGAAATAAAAATTCTGTTAAATAGAACATCGATTAATATTAAAATTTTTCAATCATATATTCTGCACCGAAAAAATTCTTTTTGATAGAAATTGAATTAAATATAAATCCGTCTGAATAAAAATTGTGTTGAGCGGAAAGTTGTGAAAATAGAAAATTACCAGTAATATAACTTTTCAAAATTTCAAATTTATTATCGTAATTTTTTTTTTTTTTAAGCAAGATTGATACAATACTCAAACAGTAATAACGGGGAAAATGTTTCCGAATAATTAGAGATGCAAAATTAAAATGATGTCCGAAATTCTGTGTGTAATGACCCAGATATTTTTCATTTAATTGACATTGACTAATTTTATTCCGCAACATTTAGTAAGAAAGAAATCAATAACAAAATAATTATAATTCATAAATAAAAAATAGTATATATAATAAATATTCAGCAAAATATTTTCCTTGGCAATTAAAATTTAACGCCGGATAATATAATAATTTTTTTTTAAAAAAAAAGTGTTTGAAAGCTCCAAATCCTAAAAGCTTTTAAAGCACAGGGTTTATAAAATTCAAATCTTCCTGTGATTTTTCCATCAGTTCTAAACTGTATATTTTCTTGCGAAATAATTTTTTCAGTTTCTTTTAGCAGTAAACAACTATCATTAGAGACTATTATTCCCCTCTCTGAGCATAAAACATAACTATTGAATTTTTAGGTATCTTCTAAATATCCTGGGATATAATTTTGTTTTGCATAACCGAAGAACAAGATGCGGAATATCCATTAAATTTCCTCGTTGAGCTCTTATGAGTTTGCAGTGTGTATACAGTAATTGTTGGTTGCATGAGTTAGATACAAGCTAGTGATTTGTCGCATGGTAATTACTCTTTCGCGGGTACATTTGCTCTTTCTGATCCACTTTTTAAATTTAAAGTAATTACATCCACAATGCCTCTTTCCTGTAACACTGACTTCTTGGAAATTGTTAACACAATTAAGCAAACACACATTAAATTACAAGAGGCAACTTGCAAATAATCATGAGAGGAAAGTATATTTTACTTTTTGTCAAAAAATAGAAATAATTGTTATTAAATAATGAGAACTTCTGGAAACAGCCTTTTCCGGGGCATAAATTTAATTAAAGTTGAATTTCAATAGTTTTTATAATAAATGAGTGGAAAAAGTCCTTTAAAAGAGCAAAGGAAATAAAGAAATCAAAAATTCATGACGTTATTTAAATTTTATGCACGTTTGAAGAAAAAACCTCTTTTTTGAAATATTTTGTTGTTTATTTTTCTGCACGAGTTCGAGGAAAATTCATAATTGTATTTATGAAATTTTTAGTTGCTTTATTTAAACTAGGAAAAATATTAAGGGAACAATTTTTAAAGTCTGGCATTCACTAATTTGAGTTCTTTTTTAAATATTTACCCGGAAAGAATATTCTTGACGAATTTCAAAATTAACCACCTTGTGTTTTTTATTCATTTCAAGAAAATATGTATTTAAGTACTGAACATTAAAATACTTTTTTTGAATTTCATAATTTAATGGTTAAAAAAGTATAATTAGAAACTGCTTTCAAATTATTCAGAACCTACATAAAATAGTAGAAGCTCTTTAGAAATGAAAAGTTCGAAATCTTCCGTTTCAAATCTACATTTTTTAATGAATAATTTGCTTAATTAAATTTGACGTGAATGTTAAGAAAATTTGTTGAAAAAAAGGTTTTCTGTGTGAATTTATTTAAAATCATGCAGAAAGTCCGACGGTATATTATAAGAATTAACTTTTTAATGAAATATATTTTTTTGCTTGAGATTATTATTATCTATTTAGAACTTGTTTAAACTTATTTAAAGCAGTTTAAAGCTGTTTAACTATTTTAAAGCTGTTTACAGTTAGTTCAAAACTGATTTGAACTAATTTAAAGAAGTTCTAAATAACAAACAATTTTTTATAATAACAAGCATTTGATGGACGGACCGACAGACAGACAGACAAGAATTAAAATCTCGTTATAGGTGTTTAAGTGCGTATTTATAAACTAAAATTGTTTTAAACAAACTTAAAACATATTTGAATTAGTTCTAAGCAATAGTCAATTTTGTCTCAAATAAAAAAGAGCTTACATTAAAAAAAAATCCCTTAATTGAGAAAAATTACTCGAGTTGAGTTTTTTTTACCCAGTCGAAAAAGTTCAATAGAATCTTTAATGAAAGATTCTATAGAATTTCTGTAGAACCATTCTATATAGAAAATTCTCTAAAAACAAATTGTTTGGCATTTCAAAATACATGTGAAATTTAGAATATAAACTTCTATTATCTGTTTTTAATTTATTTACAAACTTCAGTTGTATTTTCATGTATCAAAAAGTTTTTTTCTACAGAATGTTCTATAGAATATTTCGAGGAATATTTTATAGAACTATTCTTCAAAAATTCTACAAAGAATCATTCTATAAAGATTCTATAGAAGATTTCTGATTGGGAAATACTTTTAAAACAGTTGCAAACTCTTAAATATTGTTAAACCAGTTCTAAAAAATTAAAGCAATTAATTTTAGTTTTGAATAGTTTTAGATATTTCTAAATAGTTTTAAACAATTTTATAATAGTTTCAAAAAGTTCTAAAATTTATTGTACAATTTAAGCATAGTTTTAAACTAGTTACAATAAGTTTATATTAGTTATGAAAAGTTTTAAACTCTTTCTCAACAGTTTGAAACTAGTTCTAAACAGTTTTAAATTTTCTAAAGAAGGTATAAAACTCACGAAGAAAATGAAATACTCGTGGTAGATTTAATGAAAAGAAAGTCATTATCTTGTTATCTAAAAATGGGTAATTCACTAATTTATCATTGAAGGTTGACGTGTCCAAAAAGTTTTTTCGTCCCACTCTAAATCGGCCTGTCTACATGATTTGAAATAGATCCGTTCTTCTATGACATTAAATCCTTCTTTCTCTTTTTCTGCATTGAAAGTAGTTGTTATACAAAAACTGTTATTTCTTTTATTTCAGCGTGAATAGAAAACATTTCTAATATACAGACACATAGATAAGGAATAACTGAATGTTTTTTTAAGGTTTTCTAACAGCCTAGTTATTAGTAAATAATAGCGTGTAACTACTATAAGTACATTGGTATTGAGTAGACAAGAGTATATAAGTACGGTTTATGTATTTTCGTATGTATATCCAGGACGCATCTGAATAATGTGCCAAGACGTCGGAACTGACGTTTGTCGTGGTAGTGCCTAGCGTGTCTACGTTTCAGTCTCTACAGAGTCCTCTTTAACCTCCTGTCCTCAGTTCATAATTGTCCTTGTGAAAGAGAAACAAAAAAATGACACTAAAAGAAATTCCGACTAAAACCACCCAATCTTTTTCATATGCTTTCCATGACAAATACTCTTTTCTAAACATACAATCGTCTTTTCTTTCTTTACTGAAAAATAAACAGTACAAATTTCTTTGTTTAAAAGCGAATAACTTAAGTCACAGTGTTCTAGACACTAGGGTGAAGGAACCGAGAGAAAATAGTGACACTGCATTAGAATTTATTTATTAACTCATAAATAAAACTATTTACATGCATAGCAACGATTTATTTGAATAAAATATATTCAAAATTAAAAGTTTTGAAATGATTTTCTAGTAAAAAATAAATATGGGTGATTCTTTAGAAAGTGGTTACTTTGGAGACAACATTAAATTTTTAAATTAAAAATCTTTCTTCTTGAATATTATTTATGTAGTACTGATTAACAATTACTAAAATAAATAATTTTATAAAAATTTGAGCTTAAACTCATGTCTTTAGTCTTACAGAGAAAATTTAAAGTTTTAAATTTTAAAGGTTAAAAAAATTAATTTAAAATGTTTAATTTTTTACCTTAACCGAACATCCCAAGAATGTTGTGTTAGTTGGAGGATGCGCTAAGATATCCAAGGATTTTCTTGGATTATTTAATTATAAATTAAAATAAACGTATTTATTTAAATAATTATATATAAAAAAATCAATGTTTTGTTAATAATCCAGGTTAACGATATTTTGAATAGAAAACAAAACACTATTCCCATGCTTTTTTAATATAATGAACCAGAGTTTACAGAAACTGGAGTTTACAAATCAAAGAAAATAAATTATTATAGCCGTAAAACTGAATAAAATAAGAAGACCTTTGCAGAATGCTGCATAGATTTGCCTACTTTACATCACTATTATTTTAATTTTATTTTAAATATAAACAATTCAGTCATTTTTGATCATTATATCCATACGTCAAAGTGTTCATCTTACTAATATTAATAGTTAGTGGAAATTCACTATAAAAATGATTAAAATTGATGAAAAACAATGAAATTGTAAACTCCTGTTCCAAATAACGAAAAGGTGGAGAAAGTATTAAAAAATGATTTACGCAAAACTTATTAATAAAATCTGGAAGATAATACAACAAAAACAAAGTTTTTGAGGTAAACTGTCGATTAGAATAGATAAAAACATTTTAAAAGTATGTTTTAAGTGAAATAAAATGTATTAAATCTCACGAGTCCTATGTGGAGAACCTAGAAAAGTGCAGATTTTGAGTCATTTTTAACAATTCTATATCTTTTGATGTTAAAAAAAATATTTTTCAGTTATGATATTAATAAAAATGATAACAAAGAATAGATGTACAAAGTATTAAATATATTTTTAAATAATTTTGAAAGTTATTAAGTGGGTAAGTAAAAGTAACCACTCAGTAAAGAATTACCCATATATATAAGCAAAAAATTAATATGAAAATTTATTGCATATAAATACCATTTGTCGAGACTGCGATACCAATCGCTTGATTTCTGGACCAAATTGTTGTTTGCAATTAAAAAAATTCTGTTACTTAAAACTTAGGAATTAAAAAGTTATTATTTATTGAAATTTTTGTTTAAAAATATAAAGAATCACATGTATTATAAGAAAAACTTTATATTCTTGAGCAATTAAAATATCCAGGGGTGGCGACTTGTAAATTTTTGCCATCTGCACACTTGATATTGAACAGGGGGGGGGGGGGGGGGGCAAAATAATTAAAAAGTGAAGAACTTGATTGCAAATTGTAACAATAATAATTGAAAATTGAAGAAAATTACTACAATTTAATAAAATATTTTAAAATCTAGGAAATTAATTAAAGAATATTGAAAATAGTTGAAAATTCGAGAAAATATTTGAAAAGTAATAAAAATAATAAAAATTGAAGAATTAAATTTAAAATTTAAGGGAATAATTGAAAAATAATGAAAATCATTGAAGAAAATTTTTGAAAAATAATAAAAATAGTTGAAATTTGTAGATATTAATTACCATTTTAGAAAAATAGTTTTAAAAAATACAGGATATTTATGCAGCAAAATAAAGTACCTTATTACAAAATAATTTCAAGAATTTTAAATTCAGGAAAATAATTACAACATTATAGAAATAATCGAAAATTCATTGAAGAAAAGATAATGTAAATTTGAGATAAATAATTGAAATCTTCGGAATTAATCAACAAATATTAAAAATAATATAAAAATGGTGAAAAACATTAAAAATAAAAAAATTAAAAATTGCCCGAGTATTTGAAATTTAAGAAAAACAATTGAAGAATGATTAAAACACTAAAAAGTGTATGCAATTACTTAGATTTGAGATAATAACTAAAAATTTAGGAAATTAATTGAAAAATAATTAATACATTTAATTAAAAGGTAGAGAAAATAATTGCCAAAGTTTTTAGAAAATGAAAATTGAAAAAAAGTAATTGTAATACAAGATAAATAATTGAAAATTTAGGGATTTAATTCAGGAATAGTAAAAATAATTCAAAATCGAAGAAAATGACTGCAAATGATAACAATTATAATTGAAAATTGAAGAAAATTATTAACTTTGAAAAAAATATTTTAGAATATAGGAAATTAATTGAAGAATAATGAAAATAATAAAAAATTTGAGAAAATATTCGCAAAGTAATAAAATAATTGAAAATTGAAGAAAATAATTTTAATTTGTGAAATATTATTGAGTAAATTACAACATAAATTTGTAATAAAAGAAAATAATTGCAGATTGATGAAAATAATTGTAAATTGAAAAAATAACTGGAATTAGAGATAAATAATAAAAAAAATTAGAAATTGAATTAAAAAATAATTGAAAATGACTAAAATTAATTGATAAATGATAAAAATAATTGAAAATTGAAGAAAGTAATTGAAATTTGATATAAACAATTGAATTTTTCGAATTAGTCAATATTCAAAATAATATAAAATTTGTGAAAATCATTGCAAATTAAAAAAAAAGTAATTAAAAATTGACGAGGTAATTGAAATTTGAGAAAAACAATCGAAGAATGATTAAAACTTTGAAAAGTGGATACAGTAACTTAGAGTTGAGATAATAAATACAAATTTAGGAAATTACTTTAAAAATAATTAAAATATCTAATTAAAAGGTGGAGAAAATAATTTTAAAAAGATAAAATCAAATGAAAATTGAATAAAATAATTGAAAAACGAGATAAATAATTGAAAATTTAGGAATTTAATTGAGGAATGAGGTTTGAGAATAATTTAAAATTGAAGAAATTGATTTTTATATAACAATAATAATTGAAAATTGAAGAAAACTATTAACTTTGAGAAAAATATTTTAAAATTTAGGAATTTAATTCTAGAATAATGAAAGTAATAAAAAAATCGAGAAAACATTTGAAAAATAATTAAAAATTGAAGAAAATAATTTTAGTTTGTTAAAATAATTGAGAAAATTACAACATTTATTTATAATAAAAGAAAATAATTGCATAATGATGAAAATAATTGTAAATTAAAAAAATAACTGGAATTTGAGATAAATAATAGAAAATATTAAAAAATTAATCAAAAAATAACTGAAAATGACGACAAGCAATTGAAGATTAAATGAAAAATAAATTTAATAAAAAAATAGTTGATACTAAATTGAAGAAAATAATAAAAAGTTGTAAATAATAATTGAAAAAATTGCAGAATATATTTAAGATAAACAAGACTACAATTATAATTATATATAAAAATTCTTCGAACTTTAACTAATTTGAAATTTAATTAATCTACATTGAAAATAGTAATTTTAAAAATATTTTAGAATTTCTAAATTTTTAACAATTCTTTTTCATTTTTGACTATTTCCTTCAATATCAAATTAGTTTAATTATTTATTAATTAACTAATTTTCAATTTCTTACGTCATTTTTCAATTATTTTTGCAAAATATGATTTTTCTTTTTTAAATTTGAATCTTTTTCTTCGTATTGTAAATTCATTTATCCGTATTCTTATTAAGAAATTTATTTTTTATCTGTAATTTTGCCATATGGAATTCCACAGGGCGACTTTGGAAAAACGGCTTTACAAAGTTTTTAAAAAAAATTAATATATTTTAAACTGTAATAGAATACAACTTTCACAACAATATTAAATTTATTCACCGTACGGTTGTTAGGAAAATGTTATTCAAGGATAGTTATTCTTCACTTTTTTAAATAACCTTAAGCCAGTTTTTTTTTAAAGCAATTTTCACTATTTTTGATACAGTTTCTTTTTTTAAACAAATAATTTCCCTTAAAAAAACTCGTATTATTCTACTTAATATTTCCATACAGAAAGTATTCAACATTTATAATACAGAAAAAAAAAACTTGTAAATTGCACACTTTAAAAGCTTTTAAGACTTGACATACTCCTCGCAGAAATGAAATGCATTTTAAATTCTTTAAAAATATATTGTAGAAAAGCAATTAAAGTTGTGTTGTGTATTTATGAATTTTCGAAGGATTAAAATGCGAGAATTTTTGAAAGTTTAAAATACAAGAATTATTATAGAAGTATTGGAATAAAATTGTTTTATATGATTATAGGGACAAAAAAATTATAAACAATTCAATTCTAAACGATATTTTGAGTATGGACATGATGAAATGAATAAAGACAATCGCAGGGTACATAATTTAATTTGATTTATGCACTGATGGCATTCGACGTCCTGGTTTTAGGGCGATCTAAATCCGTCGCTTCAGCTCCTTAGTGACTTAGATTGAAAAATGGTACGGTTGCGGCGAAACTCGGAACCGCTTGTCCCGAGTCATCAAACATGATGATAAAAAAAATTAACGGCTTAAGCAGCTTTTACATATTAAACATTTCTAAACCGGTAAAGAATGTAGGATTTACTTACAAAAAAGTTTTTTAAAAAACTACTAAATCCCTAATGTAAATTATCGTTAGAATATTAATTACTGTCCATAAAAAAGTTCTTTTAGCAATCAATAGGGAACTTTTTTGACTTTTGTAAAAAATAAAAAAACATAATTAGTATACATAATTGACTATTGACTATTTACAAAAATAAATATATTAAAGTATGTTTATTTTATTTTATTTTATTTTATTTATTTATTGACTATCGACTATTTGCAAAGACTTATATTAAAAATAATAGATAATAAATTATTTCATAATGTTTATCATTAATTTATTATTGCTTAATTATTTCAGGAATCATAGAACACTTTTTTTATAAAACAGATAAAATGGTGAATATTTTTCCGGAAATAAGTGACAAAATAATAAATAATTGAAATTAGTACCTACTATGATTTTTATTAATTTAAAAGTTTCGATAAATTGGAACTTAATCTAATTAAACTCATTTTTAATTGATATTAAAATTAATTGGTGAAAAGTAGATTGAAATTTCCAGTCTTGACAATTTTTATTACTAAAAATTAAGAATGAGTAAGATTGAGAATTACTAAAATAAAAATAATTGAACGTTTACATCGTTTCATTTTTTTAATGAATAAAAAATAAAAACGTCTAAGAACTGAATAAATTCAAACTTGAGAGCTCATTAAATTAGTAATGAATGAAAATTAAAATCCGATTGAAGTTTGGATGAATTAAATTTCGAATCGACTAAAATTTTTAAAAATAAAATCTGGAATGGTAATTTACGGTAATTTAATTTTTATATACCAAGATCAAAGATTTTTAGAAAAATTCAGACACGGTTTAATATATAAAATTTATATTGTTTAAAGTTTTAATGTATTTAAGTCTAAGTTTGGACGAATTAATTTTAATTTTAATTCAATTTCAATTGATTAAAATTGTAAAACTGAAGAAACAGTATTCTTCTTTAAAGAATGATTCTTGGCGCCTATTTGAGAATAAAATATTCTTAATGCAAGAATTTTTTTTATATTCTAAGAATATTATATTCTTCAAAGAAGAATATTTTATTCTTACACAGGCGCCAAGAATAATTTTTAAAAGAAGAAAACCGTTTTTTCAGTGAATTAACAAATATTTTGACGAATCAAGATTAAAAGTTATTAAAATTTAAATTAATTAATATTTTGATAAATTAAGTTTGAATTTAAAAACTGCGAAGAGAAAAAAAATGGAAATATCTGACAAATTAACAAAGTAAGTGAAATGGGTGAAAAAGGTGACAAAATTTTAATTTAATTTTATATTTATATCATTAATCACAAAAAGACTATGTACTTTTCTGCCTAATGTACATAATCAGTATTAGAAAAGTGAACGTGTGTGCGCAATCGAGCAGCAAACTACACATTGGCCGACTTCCTAGCGCTTCCACCTTGTTGACTTCGCAATGATCCTCCAGGAGGAGGAAGAGTGAGAAAAAGCTCTTGAGTTTTGAATATTCATCGGATCTTGTCGGTTTCACTAGTCTTCAACTCTGCACCTGACCTTATTTTTTCTAAGGAAAAGTTCCAGAAAGAAAGACCTTTTTGAAAAAAAAAACTCTCGAGTTGCTACCTTAATTATCGCGACAGTGACAATCGTTGCCAGATTACATTTATCCCGAAGGAAATAAATCTTAATTTGAATCTCCGACAGTTTCTTTCAAATATTCTTGAACTATTTAATATCAAGTGATCTTCTTTACCCACAAACCACCTTTTGTAGATAAACACGAACACTGCTTTTCTGCAGAGATAAGATCATTGTATGATAAGAACATTCTTATCGGCTGTTGGAATAAATTTCTACTCTACCGACACTAGTTAACAGTTTTCTTTTTAAATTTGTATTTCTGTTCGAAAGGGTGTTGCAACCATTTTTGCAACTTTGAGTGACAATCAATTATTTGAAATAAAATTGTTGAATTGTAGTTTGCCGTTTTTTCAACAATTGCAAACATTTTTCGGATGATGAATTTCTGGTTAAAAATATATATGGGAAAATCCACAGAACCGGTCGATTTTCACTTATAAAAATAAAAATTTTCAAATTACGAGCACACCTTTCATTTATGGTTTATTTTATTTGAAAAGTATTTAAGAACAATTACCTTCTTGCGTGAACCAATTTATTTTAATGCCGTTCGAGTTAAAAGCCAAAAACGAAAATACCTATGTAATCTTTGTTCAGAAAATCTTAATGAAAAATGTGTACTTCTTTCTTTTGTTTTTTTGCATATATATTTGTGATATTTGCAAAACATTTTGACTAATAAAATATGATAAAATACAATTATTTATGTACAATTCATATTTACAATTGACATAATAATTAATAAATTATAATTTCATTTTAGCATTTATTTTTTTATTTTGCAAATTAAATTATCTTAACCAATAAACAGACATTATTGACATTGATTTTCATGCAAGTTTGAAAATAAAACAAATGAATTGTTATTTCATTTTTCATATTTATCAATACCTTCATTCAATTAAATTTCTTTTAATTTTAGTTTTATTTTTAACTTTTAGACATTATAAATTGAAAATAGAATTTGGCGTTTGTATAAAAAAATTATAATAATGTCTTTAAATAATCACACATGTTTTCAATTCATTATATTTTAATTTGTAGTTGTGCTCCTAAAAAAAGGCTAAGTTTTGAATCGTTCACGATCAAACATAGAGTGTTAATTTTTGTAATATTTTCTTTAATTCTAATCGCACACTGTTCTATTATACCTAGATTTGTTCATCTGCTAAAAAACAACAAGTACCAATTTAAAAAATTCAAATCGAATAATCGCCGTAAAAAATATTTATAAAAATGTATAGGTATTTCATTATTTTAAAATAATGAGTAACGCTACTTTCAGCGACTACCATTTCTTTTTAATTAAGGGCACATATTTTTTTCTGCCTTCAATAGATTCTACACTAAGTAAAGTATAATTCACCATCATTTGGAATTATTTCAATCTATGCCGAACAAGTTATACCCATAAGAATTAAAATTGATACCTAGAATAACACGACAAATTTGAATTTTTAAATAACTTAACTCTATTTTATTTTTTATATAAGACGAAAAGGTTTGCATTTACTCAATTTTCTTAGTTTAATTGGTTATCAGGGATACTATAAATTGGTAGAAATTTGGAAAAGATTAATATGATACTTCTAAAATAGAAAAATCTGTGAGTAACATGAAATCGACCGGTTCTGTGGATTCACCCATATTCACCTTTTGGTGAAACTGAAATTTATCCATTATTAGTGCGAATAAGAATAATTTTGACTTACCAGGATAGTCGCAATCGTGCTCGTCACTGCCATCATGACAATCTACTTTGTAATCGCATCGCTCAGATTCCAAAATACAACGCGAAACATCGCAGGCAAATTCTCCGTCACTGCATCCTGAAACAAATTCAATCTACATCAAAACTTTTTTAAAAATATTTTAGATTATCAGACACCTTGACAGATAACTAGTTTTTATAGTGCGTTTACTGAGAAAGAATATTTGCTTTAATAAAATTGAATTTTTTTGTTAAGATGGCAAAATTTTCTTAATTCTATTTTAAGAATAAAAACGGGTAAAAAAGTATGTATTTTAAGTTTCAAAGAGAGGATTTGGAAAAATGTCAGCTAAAGTAAATACAACAACAAAATTTAATTTTATCAAATTTGTATCATGATATTTTTTCTATTACCAAAGCAAATTTTATTTCTCAGGACAACCCATTTTATTGAACACCAAAATTGAACTATTAAAACCATTTTTTAATGAATTTGTGCTTAAAATTCAAAACATTAAAAAAAATCCTATCAGTGCTTCTGTAAAAATTTTGTAGAGAAATTTGTTCTATTCTTTTTTACTGCTTTCTAACGCTGAATTATTAAGAATTTTTACTAATTCAAGTAAGTCGGTAAATTAGTGAAATTTGACTAATATAATTAGTCAACTTTTCTTGACTAATTTATTTTACAAATTTCTAGTGGTTTATAACAACTCTGGTTATGGAAGACGTGACTTTAGACAATTTGTGTTTTTCAATTTATTCGTTCAATAATAATTAAAATTAATTCTTCGCACTTCAAAGAAAAAACATAAATATTCTGGAAATTAATTTAAATTATTATTTAACAAAGGAGTTGAAAAATACAAATTGTCTAAAGTCACGTCAATAACATACCCTTATCAGAATTAACCACAATACTAGTTAGATTAACTAATTTCTGGTTAATCTGACCAGACTGTTTTTCAGTAAAAGCTTCCAGACCATTAACATATAAAAATATCTATTACATAAACACATATTTATTTCATAAAAACGTGTCTTAAAACAATTCATATTTTTTATTTTATTATTTAAATAATAACTCAAATTACTTTTCATAATAGACCAGAAAAGTTAAGTTTTCCCTCTTTCCTGACCTGAAATAAACTAATTTTATTTATTATTTAACGAATAAATTGAAAAATACAAAATTGTCTAAAGTCAAATTATAGACCTTAAGGATGTTTGACCCAGTTTCATAACCTCAAACTAAGAAGTAGATTTTAGCATAAAAATAAAATAAAAATTGCTTTTAATAAATTATAATTTATTATTTATAATTTTTAAATAAAATTATTTTTGATTAAAATATTTGTCATTTATGCATTATTTAATTATTATTTTTTTTAGAGAATGTCTCAAAGAATCAAATTTTTAAAAACAATTTTTATATAATTTTCGTGTTAAAAACCACTTTTTAGTTTGAGGTTATGTCACAGATTCAACATCCTTAAGGAGATTCTTTCCATTTACATGACCTCAAACTAGAAAGTCGTTTTTCACCCCAAATAAAAATATTATTCAAATTAATTTAACCAAATTTTGAAAAATCCATTTGTACATTTTTCAGAAAAAAATAGGTTGAACTAAAATGTGTTATCAAATAATAATTATTTAACATTTAATGTTTTTTTCTTTAAATTTAATGAACAACTGCAATTTTTATCCTATTTTGACAAATAATAACTCATTTTTCTCGCTGAAACACGCTCTATAATTTTATTTGTTAGATTTTTTAAAATAATATTCTGTTTAAAAAATACAAAAAGAACAAATTTTATTTGTTTAACAACTTTTAAACAAAATATTATTTAACAAAATCCAACAAATAAACTTGTAGAGAATGTCCAAACGAGAAAAATGAGCTATTATTAGTTAAAATTAAATGAAAATTATAGATTTTAACTGGATTTAAAGAAAAAACATAAAATGTTAAATAATTATTATTTGAGAACAAATTTTAACTCTACCTAATTTTTTCTGGAAAAGATAGAACTGGATCTTTCAAAATTTGGTGAAATTAATTTTAATAATAGTTTTGGTTCAATCCATTATATTTCACCCAAAGTCGTTGCGGACTAATTTTGCAAAAATCTGATAATTTGTGGTATTTTTTTTTTTATATCTGTACAATATGTTTTTGACAATGAATTTAAAAATTGACTATGATTGCTTTGTTATTTGAGTTTGAAACTTAAGCTGCAAGAAAAAAAAGGTTATTTTGAAATCTGGTAAGATTAAATAAAAAAAACGCATTAGTAATTTAGATAACATAAATTTCCTTATTATTATTAATTTACTAATATTAATTAATTATCGAATTAATAATAACAAAATATTCGGTGAAAATTATTTTTAAAACTCACTTGCAAAATGTCAAAATTCTCAAAGTTTTAATTAAAGTCCTCTATAAAGTATTCAATTATTTTAATATTAAATATTATTTCATCTTGAGTACTTTTAATGTACTTTCATAAGACATACTATTTTTTTAATTTTATAAAGGAATAATATTAAAACTTTTACCTTAAACATGGCAATTTTGAGAAAAAACAGTGTTTTTGAATCCTATAATAACTTCTCCCTCGAAAAATGAAAAAATCAAATTTTGGATATAAAAATTAAGTTTGATCCTCCTTTTCACAGTATCAAAATTTGGCTTTGAGGAATAAGCTACTTTTTTAGTTTTTACAATTTTAAAAATGTGCTTTGAAATACGAATTTAAAGGTTAAAATACAAGTAATTTTGTAACAAAATTTAAATATATATTTAACAATTTGACAGTTGATACCTTCAGTTTTACAAAACTACCATTTTAACATTCAAGTCCGTATTTGGAAACACATTTTTTAAACTGAAAAAACTAAAAAAGTAGCTAATTCTCCAACGCCAAATTTTGATACTGTGAAAAGGAGGGTTAAACCTAATTTTGAATTCCAAAATTGGATTTTTTCATATTTCGAGGGCGGAGTTATTAGAATTCAAAAACATTGCTTTTTCTCAAAATTTCATTAATTAAGGTAAAAGTTTTCATATTTATCCATTATCAAATTAAGAAGTTAGTATGTCATATGAAAGTACATTAACAGTACTCAAGATGAAATAATATTTAATATTAAAATATTTGAATAGGGGAGAGGGCCCCAAGTTGGACACCCTATCGATTTATTGCTGTAGAATCCAAACCGAATAAAATATATTAAAATGTTTTATACCGGATGAAAGTACAATTTATAAGGTAACTTATGGCCACAGAGATAAAATTTTATTTTGAACATAAACATTTTTTAAAGCATTTTTTCTAATTGTTAAAATTTTCAGTCTAAAAAAAAGTGGCCCCAAGATGGACACCTTCTTAAAAGTCTTTGAAAATGGTAGTAAATAAAAAATTAACATCGTGTAACAATTCTTGAACTAAGTTTTAATCATTTTACGGAATTTATCAAGAAATAAAATTTCTAAAAACTTCAATTTAATAGCTCAACAGTAAAAAGTAATAAAATATCGAAAAATATCAATATAATAAATTCTCTAACGATAAAATCACATTTTATGGTGGAAAATAAAAAATTTTAATTAATTGACTCAAAAAATTATTGAAAAAAGTGTAAAATCGAAAATATGCAAAAAAATCATTGAGATTTTAGGCCTGTCCATCTTAGGGTACATGACACAATTTTTTAATCCCCAGTAAAAATATATATATGAAAACTGAATTAGTAAAATCATTTTAGAATATTATTATACTATAAATAAAGAATATTATAACGTTCAGTACTCATTCTAAATCATAAATTTAAATAACTTTACCAACTTGAGAAAAAACTGTTACAAAACTTTTTTAGACACAAAATTACGTGGTATGTGTAGAAGAAAAACCAACTGGTTTTTTTTCTTCAAATGTGCATCAAAATGTTCGTCTATACAAACAACAAAAATGACAGAAAGCATAAGGCGCTGTCACCTTAAACAAAAATTTTATACGAAATGTCCATCTTGGGGCCCTGTCCATCTTGGGGCCCACTCCCCTACTTTGCAGAAAACTTTAATTATAACTTTGGAAATTTGGACATTTTGCAAGTGAGTTTTAAAAGTAATTTTTACCGAATATTTTGTTATTATTAGTTCAATAATTAATTAATACTAGCGTAACAACCCTCGCTCGCTAACGCTCGCTCGTTTTTTATTTCTTTTATATATTTCTTTACTTTATGTATTCTTGAACATATATATAAATCTATAAATTTATAAATTTTAATAATCTATATTCTAATTCATATTAAGTCGATGCGGCCAATTTTTAAAAGAATATGATAATTGAATAACTTAAAAAGTAGTAAATTGTAATATGTATTATGTAATAATAATATATATTTTTAAATTGTTTTATAATTAATTATTAATTTTTTTTAGAAATATAAAATTAATTTTTAAAATTTTATTTGCTTTATTTTAAAAATAATATCTAGTATTCTCAAAAAGATTGTTTTAAAAAATATTGCCAGTAATAATGATAATAATACTAAATATTAATTAATAACAAATTATAACTTCCTAACATTAAAAAAAAGGCGTTTGAAAAAAGTATAAATACATAAAATCGATTGCATCTATAAACAACTAACTAAAAAATATCTTGATAAAAAAATTATAATTTAAAAAGCAATATAATAGAAAGGTTCTAAAAAATATATTTCGAATACAACAAGAAACAAAGAAGTAATAATAATAAAAGATGAAAACATATGTGCAGTAGCTTTTTAACAGACTTATACATGCGCAAAAGCTCCAAAAGGCAGTTACGCATGCGCAGTACTTTCCTATGAACGATACTTGTTACAGTAACAAAGAAAAATTAATGTCAAAAAATGTAATTGTCAAAGCAAATAGAGAAACAAGTTAACAAAAAAGTTAAAAACATTGCGTAAAGTATATAGTAATGCGCAATAGGTTCCTATGCCAGTAAAGCATGCGCAGTAGTTTTCTATGAACAAAAAACATGCGCAGTTGTAAAAATGTGAAGTATAAATGACATTTTAACTATTCTAAGGTAAAAAAATGTAGAAAAATGTGTAAACAAAAAAGTTCCATGTAATGCGTAAAACCTATAATTTATAAGAGTAAATTGCACAAAACGCAGCTGTGGTGCACTACTGCGCAAGTGCAACAATATGTTGTGCATAAAAAAATGTTCAGTTTAACATGTTTGACACGAATAATGCCAGTGCGCATTGTTACAAACTCTAATAACATGATAAATTGAACATTTTTGTAAGTAACCTATTGGAAAAAGTAGGTGAACTTTGAAGTCTGTACGACGATGAACGAAGTTTTCTCGGTATCATATTAATATAATAGAAGATTACAACGTACAATTTTATGAATATTGGGAGAACTTTCAAACTCTTTATTCTCAATAAATAAGTAAATTTTCACAAAACTTTTTTAAACACTAATTATATGGAAGATTTTCTGACAGTATGTTAAATATTTATTACCCCCCCCCCCCCCGGTACCCCTAGAAAATGGTTTTTAAAAGTATGAAAAATTGAAAACTTTCAGATCAAAATTTGTTACATTTTATAAATATTTTAAAGAAAAAAAGAATAAAATTAATAAAATTAAATACACTTTTAATGTTTTTATTATTTTTTATATTCAATAATATAAATTTTTCTATTAAATTTCTTGAATTCCAATATTTAGATTGAATTTTGAATATTCTTTTCTATTATGGGTCATTAATTACAATAATAATGAAAAAAAAAACAATTTTAACCAATTTTTTAAATAAAGGTACCTTTGCGCATGTGCAGTTATCATGTTACCGTGTTACGCGTGCGCAATAATAAAACGGATTTTTACTGCGCACTTATTAAAAAAAGTATGCTATATGTACTGAAAATGTACTTATCTGATAAAGTCCCGCACTGCGCATGCGTAATTTTTGAATTTAATTAGAGCCAATGTGTGACTATCACTGTGCATGATTGCGCATGTGTAACAGCAATACAAAACAACTGCGCATGTGAAATGTTTGTTAAGTAGTGCGCACGTTTGCACAGCTGTGGTGCACTACTGCGCATGTGCAACAATATGTTGTGCATAAAAAAATGTTCAGTTTAACATGTTTGACACGAATAGTGCCAGTGCGCATTGTTACAAACTATAATAACATGGTAAAATGAACATTTTTGTAAGTAACCTATTGGAAAAAGTAGGTGAACTTTGAAGTCTGTTCGACGATGAACGAAGTTTTCTCGGTATCGTATTAATATAATAGAAGATTACCACGTACAATTTTATGAATATTGGGAGAACTTTCAAACTCTTTATTCTCAATAAATAAGTAAATTTTCACAAAACTTTTTTAAACACTAATTATATGGAAGATTTTCTGACAGTATGTTAAATATTTATTACCCCCCCCCCCCTCCCCCCGGTACCCCTAGAAAATGGTTTTTAAAAGTATGAAAAATTGAAAACTTTCAGATCAAAATTTGTTACATTTTATAAATATTTTAAAGAAAAAAAAAATAAAATTAATAAAATTAAATACACTTTTAATGTTTTTATTATTTTTTATATTCAATAATATAAATTTTTCTATTAAATTTCTTGAATTCCAATGTTTATATTGAATTTTGAATATTCTTTTCTATTATGGGTCATTAATTACAATAATAATGAAAAAAAAAACAATTTTAACCAATTTTTTAAATAAAGGTACCTTTGCGCATGTGCAGTTATCATGTTACCGTGTTACGCATGCGCAATAATAAAACGTATTTTTACTGCGCACTTATTAAAAAAAGTATGCTATATGTACTGAAAATGTACTTTTCTGGTAAAGTACCGCACTGCGCATGCGTAATTTTTGAATTTAATTAGAGCTCATGTGTGACTATCACTGTGCATGATTGCGCATGTGCAACAGCAATACAAAACAACTGCGCATGTAAAATGTTTGTTAAGTAGTGCGCACGTTTACACAGCTGTGGTGCACTACTGCGCATGTGCAACAATATGTTGTGCATAAAAAAATGTTCAGTTTAACATGTTTGACACGAATAGTGCCAGTGCGCATTGTTACAAACTATAATAACATGGTAAAATGAACATTTTTGTAAGTAACCTATTGGAAAAAGTAGGTGAACTTTGAAGTCTGTTCGACGATGAACGAAGTTTTCTCGGTATCGTATTAATATAATAGAAGATTACCACGTACAATTTTATGAATATTGGGAGAACTTTCAAACTCATTATTCTCAATAAATAAGTAAATTTTTACAAAACTTTTTTAAACACTAATTATATGGAAGATTTTCTGACAGTATGTTAAATATTTATTACCCCCCCTCCCCCCGGTACCCCTAGAAAATGGTTTTTAAAAGTATGAAAAATTGAAAACTTTCAGATCAAAATTTGTTACATTTTATAAATATTTTAAAGAAAAAAAGAATAAAATTAAATACACTTTTAATGTTTTTATTATTTTTTATATTCAATAATATAAATTTTTCTATTAAATTTCTTGAATTCCAATATTTAGATTGAATTTTGAATATTCTTTTCTATTATGGGTCATTAATTACAATAATAATGAAAAAAAAACAATTTTAACCAATTTTTTAAATAAAGGTACCTTTGCGCATGTGCAGTTATCATGTTACTGTGTTACGCGTGCGCAATAATAAAACGGATTTTTACTGCGCACTTATTAAAAAAAGTATGCTATATGTACTGAAAATGTACTTATCTAGTAAAGTACCGCACTGCGCATGCGTAATTTTTGAATTTAATTAGAGCTCATGTGTGACTATCACTGTGCATGATTGCGCATGTGTAACAGCAATACAAAACAACTGCGCATGTGAAATGTTTGTTAAGTATTGCGCACGTTTACACAGCTGTGGTGCACTACTGCGCATGTGCAACAATATGTTGTGCATAAAAAAATGTTCAGTTTAACATGTTTGACACGAATAGTGCCAGTGCGCATTGTTACAAACTATAATAACATGGTAAAATGAACATTTTTGTAAGTAACCTATTGGAAAAAGTAGGTGAACTTTGAAGTCTGTTCCACTATGAACGAAGTTTTCTCGGTATCGTATTAATATAATAGAAGATTACCACGTACAATTTTATGAATATTGGGAGAACTTTCAAACTCTTTATTCTCAATAAATAAGTAAATTTTTACAAAACTTTTTTAAACACTAATTATATGGAAGATTTTCTGACAGTATGTTAAATATTTATTACCCCCCCTCCCCCCGGTACCCCTAGAAAATGGTTTTTAAAAGTATGAAAAATTGAAAACTTTCAGATCAAAATTTGTTACATTTTATAAATATTTTAAAGAAAAAAAGAATAAAATTAAATACACTTTTAATGTTTTTATTATTTTTTATATTCAATAATATAAATTTTTCTATTAAATTTCTTGAATTCCAATATTTAGATTGAATTTTGAATATTCTTTTCTATTATGGGTCATTAATTACAATAATAATGAAAAAAAAACAATTTTAACCAATTTTTTAAATAAAGGTACCTTTGCGCATGTGCAGTTATCATGTTACTGTGTTACGCGTGCGCAATAATAAAACGGATTTTTACTGCGCACTTATTAAAAAAAGTATGCTATATGTACTGAAAATGTACTTATCTAGTAAAGTACCGCACTGCGCATGCGTAATTTTTGAATTTAATTAGAGCTCATGTGTGACTATCACTGTGCATGATTGCGCATGTGTAACAGCAATACAAAACAACTGCGCATGTGAAATGTTTGTTAAGTATTGCGCACGTTTACACAGCTGTGGTGCACTACTGCGCATGTGCAACAATATGTTGTGCATAAAAAAATGTTCAGTTTAACATGTTTGACACGAATAGTGCCAGTGCGCATTGTTACAAACTATAATAACATGGTAAAATGAACATTTTTGTAAGTAACCTATTGGAAAAAGTAGGTGAACTTTGAAGTCTGTTCCACTATGAACGAAGTTTTCTCGGTATCGTATTAATATAATAGAAGATTACCACGTACAATTTTATGAATATTGGGAGAACTTTCAAACTCTTTATTCTCAATAAATAAGTAAATTTTTACAAAACTTTTTTAAACACTAATTATATGGAAGATTTTCTGACAGTATGTTAAATATTTATTACCCCCCCACCCCCCGGTACCCCTAGAAAATGGTTTTTAAAAGTATAAAAAATTGAAAACTTTTAGATCAAAATTTGTTACACTTTATAAATATTTTAAAGAGAAAAAGAATAAAATTAATAAAATTAAATACACTTTTAATGTTTTTATTATTTTTTATATTATTAATATAAATTTTTCTATTAAATTTCTTGAATTCCACTATTTAGATTGAATTTTGAATATTCTTTTCTATTGTGGGTCATTAATTACAATAATAATGAAAAAAAAAACAATTTTAACCAATTTTTTAAAGAAAGGTACCTTTGCACATGTGCAGTTATCATGTTACCGTGTTACGCATGCGCAATAATAAAACGGATTTTTACTGCGCACTAATTAAAAAAAGTATGCTATATGTACTGAAATTGTACTTATCTGGTAAAGTACCGCACTGCGCATGCGTAATTTTTGAATTTAATTAGAGCTCATGTGTGACTATCACTGTGCATGATTGCGCATGTGTTACAGCAATACAAAACAACTGCGCATGTGAAATGTTTGTTAAGTAGTGCGCACGTTTACACAGCTGTGGTGCACTACTGTGCATGTGCAACAATATGTTGTGCATAAAAAAATGTTCAGTTTAACATGTTTGACACGAATAGTGCCAGTGCGCATTGTTACAAACTATAATAACATGGTAAAATGAACATTTTTGTAAGTAATCTATTGGAAAAAGTAGGTGAACTTTGAAGTCTGTACGACGATGAACGAAGTTTTTTCAGTATCGTATTAATATAATAGAAGATTACCACGTACAATTTTATGAATATTGGGAGAACTTTCAAACTCTTTATTCTCAATAAATAAGTAAATTTTTACAAAACTTTTTTAAACACTAATTATTTGGAAGATTTTCTGACAGTATGTTAAATATTTATTACCCCCCCCCCCCGGTACCCCTAGAAAATGGTTTTTAAAAGTATGAAAAATTGAAAACTTTCAGATCAAAATTTGTTACATTTTATAAATATTTTAAAGAAAAAAAGAATAAAATTAAATACACTTTTAATGTTTTTATTATTTTTTATATTCAATAATATAAATTTTTCTATTAAATTTCTTGAATTCCAATATTTAGATTGAATTTTAAATTTTCTTTTCTATTATGGGTCATTAATTACAATAATAATTAAAAAAAAAAAGCAATTTTAACCAATTTTTTAAATAAAGGTACCTTTGCGCATGTGCAGTTATCATGTTACCGTGTTACGCATGCGCAATAATAAAACGGATTTTTACTGCGCACTTATTAAAAAAAGTATGCTATATGTACTGAAAATGTACTTATCTGGTAAAGTACCGCACTGCGCATGCGTAATTTTTGAATTTAATTAGAGCTCATGTGTGACTATCACTGTGCATGATTGCGCATGTGTAACAGCAATACAAAACAACTGCGCATGTGAAATGTTTGTTAAGTAGTGTGCACGTTTACACAGCTGTGGTGCACTACTGCGCATGTGCAACAATATGTTGTGCATAAAAAAATGTTCAGTTTAACATGTTTGACACGAATAGTGCCAGTGCGCATTGTTACAAACTATAATAACATGGTAAAATGAACATTTTTGTAAGTAACCTATTGGAAAAAGTAGGTGAACTTTGAAGTCTGTTCGACGATGAACGAAGTTTTCTCGGTATCGTATTAATATAATAGAAGATTACCACGTACAATTTTATGAATATTGGGAGAAATTTCAAACTCTTTATTCTCAATAAATAAGTAAATTTTCACAAAACTTTTTTAAACACTAATTATATGGAAGATTTTCTGACAGTATGTTAAATATTTATTACCCCCCCCCTCCCCCCGGTACCCCTAGAAAATGGTTTTTAAAAGTATGAAAAATTGAAAACTTTCAGATCAAAATTTGTAACACTTTATAAATATTTTAAAGAGAAAAAGAATAAAATTAATAAAATTAAATACACTTTTAATGTTTTTATTATTTTTTATATTATTAATATAAATTTTTCTATTAAATTTCTTGAATTCCAATATTTAGATTGAATTTTGAATATTCTTTTCTATTGTGGGTCATTAATTACAATAATAATGAAAAAAAAAACAATTTTAACCAATTTTTTAAAGAAAGGTACCTTTGCACATGTGCAGTTATCATGTTACCGTGTTACGCATGCGCAATAATAAAACGGATTTTTACTGCGCACTAATTAAAAAAAGTATGCTATATGTACTGAAATTGTACTTATCTGGTAAAGTACCGCACTGCGCATGCGTAATTTTTGAATTTAATTAGAGCTCATGTGTGACTATCACTGTGCATGATTGCGCATGTGTAACAGCAATACAAAACAACTGCGCATGTGAAATGTTTGTTAAGTATTGCGCACGTTTACACAGCTGTGGTGCACTACTGCGCATGTGCAACAATATGTTGTGCATAAAAAAATGTTCAGTTTAACATGTTTGACACGAATAGTGCCAGTGCGCATTGTTACAAACTATAATAACATGGTAAAATGAACATTTTTGTAAGTAACCTATTGGAAAAAGTAGGTGAACTTTGAAGTCTGTTCGACGATGAACGAAGTTTTCTCGGTATCGTATTAATATAATAGAAGATTACCACGTACAATTTTATGAATATTGGGAGAACTTTCAAACTCTTTATTCTCTATAAATAAGTAAATTTTCACAAAACTTTTTTAAACACTAATTATATGGAAGATTTTCTGACAGTATGTTAAATATTTATTACCCCCCCCCTCCCCCCGGTACCCCTAGAAAATGGTTTTTAAAAGTATGAAAAATTGAAAACTTTCAGATCAAAATTTGTTACACTTTATAAATATTTTAAAGAGAAAAAGAATAAAATTAATAAAATTAAATACACTTTTAATGTTTTTATTATTTTTTATATTATTAATATAAATTTTTCTATTAAATTTCTTGAATTCCAATATTTAGATTGAATTTTGAATATTCTTTTCTATTGTGGGTCATTAATTACAATAATAATGAAAAAAAAAACAATTTTAACCAATTTTTTAAAGAAAGGTACCTTTGCACATGTGCAGTTATCATGTTACCGTGTTACGCATGCGCAATAATAAAACGGATTTTTACTGCGCACTAATTAAAAAAAGTATGCTATATGTACTGAAATTGTACTTATCTGGTAAAGTACCGCACTGCGCATGCGTAATTTTTGAATTTAATTAGAGCTCATGTGTGACTATCACTGTGCATGATTGCGCATGTGTTACAGCAATACAAAACAACTGCGTATGTGAAATGTTTGTTAAGTAGTGCGCACGTTTACACAGCTGTGGTGCACTACTGTGCATGTGCAACAATATGTTGTGCATAAAAAAATGTTCAGTTTAACATGTTTGACACGAATAGTTCCAGTGCGCATTGTTACAAACTATAATAACATGGTAAAATGAACATTTTTGTAAGTAATCTATTGGAAAAAGTAGGTGAACTTTGAAGTCTGTACGACGATGAACGAAGTTTTTTCAGTATCGTATTAATATAATAGAAGATTACCACGTACAATTTTGTGAATATTGGGAGAACTTTCAAACTCTTTATTCTCAATAAATAAGTAAATTTTTACAAAACTTTTTTAAACACTAATTATAGGGAAGATTTTCTGACAGTATGTTAAATAGTTATTACCCCCCCTCCCCCCGGTACCCCTAGAAAATGGTTTTTAAAAGTATGAAAAATTGAAAACTTTCAGATCAAAATTTGTTACATTTTATAAATATTTTAAAGAAAAAAAGAATAAAATTAAATACACTTTTAATGTTTTTATTATTTTTTATATTCAATAATATAAATTTTTCTATTAAATTTCTTGAATTCCAATATTTAGATTGAATTTTGAATATTCTTGTCTATTATGGGTCATTAATTACAATAATAATGAAAAAAAAACAATTTTAACCAATTTTTTAAATAAAGGTACCTTTGCGCATGTGCAGTCATCATGTTACCGTGTTACGCATGCGCAATAATAAAACGGATTTTTACTGCGCACTTATTAAAAAAAGTATGCTATATGTACTGAAAATGAACTTATCTGGTAAAGTACCGCACTGCGCATGCGTAATTTTTGAATTTAATTAGAGCTCATGTGTGAGTATCACTGTGCATGATTGCGCATTTGTAACAGCAAAACAAAACAACTGCGCATGTGAAATGTTTGTTAAGTAGTGCGCACGTTTACACAGCTGTGGTGCACTACTGCGCATGTGCAACAATATGTTGTGCAAAAAAAAATGTTCAGTTTAACATGTTTGACACGAATAGTGCCAGTGCGCATTGTTACAAACTATAATAACATGGTAAAATGAACATTTTTGTAAGTAACCTATTGGAAAAAGTAGGTGAACTTTGAAGTCTGTACGACGATGAACGAAGTTTTCTCGGTATCATATTAATATAATAGAAGATTACAACGTACAATTTTATGAATATTGGGAGAACTTTCAAACTCTTTATTCTCAATAAATAAGTAAATTTTTACAAAACTTTTTTAAACACTAATTATTTGGAAGATTTTCTGACAGTATGTTAAATATTTATTACCCCCCCCCCCCGGTACCCCTAGAAAATGGTTTTTAATAGTATGAAAAATTGAAAACTTTCAGATCAAAATTTGTTACATTTTATAAATATTTTAAAGAAAAAAAGATTAAAATTAATAAAATTAAATACACTTTTAATGTTTTTATTATTTTTTATATTCAATAATATAAATTTTTCTATTAAATTTCTTGAATTCCAATATTTAGATTGAATTTTGAATATTCTTTTCTATTATGGGTCATTATTTACAATAATAATGAAAAAAAACAATTTTAACCAATTTTTTAAATAAAGGTACCTTTGCGCATGTGCAGTTATCATGTTACCGTGTTACGCATGCGCAATAATAAAACGGATTTTTACTGCGCACTTATTAAAAAAAGTATGCTATATGTACTAAAAATGTACTTATCTGGTAAAGGACCGCACTGCGCATGCGTAATTTTTGAATTTAATTAGAGCTCATGTGTGACTATCACTGTGCATGATTGCACATGTGTAACAGCAATACAGAACAACTGCGCATGTAAAATGTTTGTTAGGTATTGCGCACGTTTACACAGCTGTGGTGCACTACTGCGCATGTGCAACAATATGTTGTGCATAAAAAAATGTTTAGTTTAACATGTTTGACACGAATTGTGCCAGTGCGCATTGTTACAAACTATAATAACATGGTAAAATGAACATTTTTGTAAGTAACCTATTGGAAAAAGTAGGTGAACTTTGAAGTCTGTACGACGATGAACGAAGTTTTCTCGGTATCGTATTAATATAATAGAAGATTACCACGTACAATTTGATGAATATTGGGAGAACTTTCAAACTCCTTATTCTCAATAAATAAGTAAATTTTTACAAAACTTTTTTAAACACTAATTATATGGAAGATTTTCTGACAGTACGTTAAATATTTATTACCCTTCCCCCCCCGGTACTCCTAGAAAATGGTTTTTAAAAGTATGAAAAATTGAAAACTTTTAGTTCAAAATTTCTTACATTTTATAAATATTTTAAAGAAAAAAAGAATAAAATTGATAAAATTAAATACACTTTTAATGTTTTTATTATTTTTTATATTCAATAATAAAAATTTTTCTATTAAATTTCTTGAATTCCAATATTTAGATTGAATTTTGAATATTCTTTTCTATTATGGGTCATTAATTACAATAATAATGAAAAAAAAACAATTTTAACCAATTTTTTAAATAAAGGTACCTTTGCGCATGTGCAGTTATCATGTTACCGTGTTACGCATGCGCAATAATAAAACGGATTTTTACTGCGCACTTATTAAAAAAAGTATGCTATATGTACTGAAAATGTACTTATCTGGTAAAGTACCGCACTGCGCATGCGTAATTTTTGAATTTAATTAGAGCTCATGTGTGACTATCACTGTGCATGATTGCGCATGTGTAACAGCAATACAAAACAACTGCGCATGTGAAAAGTTTGTTAAGTAGTGCGCACGTTTACACAGCTGTGGTGCACTACTGCGCATGTGCAACAATATGTTGTGCAAAAAAAAATGTTCAGTTTAACATGTTTGACACGAATAGTGCCAGTGCGCATTGTTACAAACTATAATAACATGGTAAAATGAACATTTTTGTAAGTAACCTATTGGAAAAAGTAGGTGAACTTTGAAGTCTGTACAACGATGAACGAAGTTTTCTCGGTATCGTATTAATATAATAGAAGATTACCACGTACAATTTTATGAATATTGGGAGAACTTTCAAACTCTTTATTCTCAATAAATAAGTAAATTTTTACAAAACTTTTTTAAACACTAATTATTTGGAAGATTTTCTGACAGTATGTTAAATATTTATTACCCCCCCCCCCCCCGGAACCCCTAGAAAATGGTTTTTAAAAGTATGAAAAATTGAAAACTTTCAGATCAAAATTTGTTACATTTTATAAATATTTTAAAGAAAAAAAGATTAAAATTAATAAAATTAAATACACTTTTAATGTTTTTATTATTTTTTATATTCAATAATATAAATTTTTCTATTAAATTTCTTGAATTCCAATATTTAGATTGAATTTTGAATATTCTTTTCTATTATGGGTCATTATTTACAATAATAATGAAAAAAAAACAATTTTAACCAATTTTTTAAATAAAGGTACCTTTGCGCATGTGCAGTTATCATGTTACCGTGTTACGCATGCGCAATAATAAAACGGATTTTTACTGCGCACTTATTAAAAAAAGTATGCTATATGTACTGAAAATGTACTTATCTGGTAAAGTACCGCACTGCGCATGCGTAATTTTTGAATTTAATTAGAGCTCATGTGTGACTATCACTGTGCATGATTGCGCATGTGTAACAGCAATACAAAACAACTGCGCATGTGAAAAGTTTGTTAAGTAGTGCGCACGTTTACACAGCTGTGGTGCACTACTGCGCATGTGCAACAATATGTTGTGCATAAAAAAATGTTCAGTTTAACATGTTTGACACGAATAGTGCCAGTGCGCATTGTTACAAACTATAATAACATGGTAAAATGAACATTTTTGTAAGTAACCTATTGGAAAAAGTAGGTGAACTTTGAAGTCTGTACGACGATGAACGAAGTTTTCTCGGTATCATATTAATATAATAGAAGATTACAACGTACAATTTTATGAATATTGGGAGAACTTTCAAACTCTTTATTCTCAATAAATAAGTAAATTTTTACAAAACTTTTTTAAACACTAATTATTTGGAAGATTTTCTGACAGTATGTTAAATATTTATTACCCCCCCCCCCCCCCGGTACCCCTAGAAAATGGTTTTAAAAAGTATGAAATATTGAAAACTTTCAGATCAAAATTTGTTACATTTTATAAATATTTTAAAGAAAAAAAGAATAAAATTAATAAAATTAAATACACTTTTAATGTTTTTATTATTTTTTATATTCAATAATATAAATTTTTCTATTAAATTTCTTGAATTCCAATATTTAGATTGAATTTTCAATATTCTTTTCTATTATGGGTCATTATTTACAATAAGAATGAAAAAAAACAATTTTAACCAAATTTTTAAATAAAGGTACCTTTGCGCATGTGCAGTTATCATGTTTCCGTGTTACGCATGCGCAATAATAAAACGGATCTTTACTGCGCACTTATTAAAAAAAGTATGCTATATGTACTGAAAATGTACTTATCTGGTAAAGTACCGCACTGCGCATGCGTAATTTTTGAATTTAATTAGAGCTCATGTGTGACTATCACTGTGCATGATTGCGCATGTGTAACAGCAATACAAAACAACTGCGCATGTGAAATGTTTGTTAAGTAGTGCGCACGTTTACACAGCTGTGGTGCACTACTGCGCATGTGCAACAATATGTTGTGCATAAAAAAATGTTCAGTTTAACATGTTTGGCACGAATAGTGCCAGTGCGCATTGCTACAAACTATAATAACGTGGTAAAATGAACATTTTTGTAAGTAACCTATTGGAAAAAGTAGGTGAACTTTGAAGTCTGTACGACGATAAACGAAGTTTTCTCGGTATCGTATTAATATAATAGAAGTATTAGTAAATTAGACTGTTCTTAATAATTACCGATAAGGAAATTTATGTTATCTAAATTATTAATGTATTTTTTTATTTAATCTTACCAATTGTCAAAATAACCTTTTTTTCCTGCAGCTCAAGTTTCGAATTCAAATTACAAAGCAAGTATACAATTGTTAAAAATAATTGTCAAAACCATATTGTACAGACATAAAAAATAAATATCACAAATTATCAGATTTTTCTAAAATTAGTCCACAACGACTTTGGATGAAATATAATGGTTTGACCCATATTATTTTCGTGATAAAAACCACTTTTTAGTTTGAGGTTATGTCCCAGAGTCAAACATCCTTAAGAGAGAAAATAAACTTAAAAAGATTTTTCTATTTACATTACGTACAAGAAACATGAAGCAAATAACGAAAGCTATAGCATGCAGGGTAAGCAAAACACGAAATAGACAATTAATAGCCAAGTTTTAAAACGTTTTTTGTTAAATCCGTCTCCCCTCCACCGACCATTTGAAAAGGTCGACCTGTACCTGGATGTGGGCAATTTTCTTCGTCACTTCCATCGTCACAATCAGGAAAGCCGTCACAAATTTGAACACCACAAATACGTCGACTTCTATCATAACATGTCACTACGTCATCGGCACGACATTTATTTTCTATTGGTCTGTGTGTTGTATTGACAAACTGGTTTGAATCCGTTTCTTCATCCCGATCGTGTTCTGCTGCTGTTATGTCAGTAGCATTGTTGTCTTTTCATATTATTTACAGGAGATTTAGATATTGGTAAAAAATCCTTCAATAAATGAAATTTTCACTGTTTATTTCTACCAATTTTTTTTATTGTTACTCAATTTATTAAAAAAAAATTCTTACGAATTTGTTTTTTCTTTTATGAATTTCTTTTCCTTTTATCTTACGTGCTTTTCTTATCAAACGCACATTACTTTAACTTAAAATAGATTAACTATTCATAATAATCTTCTTAAAATATGATGAATATTTTAATACTATTTTTTAATAGAAGATTAAATCCTCTGATAATAAATTAGATCAGAGAACTTTTAAATAATTAATAGATACAGTTAATTTGATCTCTAGAAGGAACTTTTTACCAACAGGACTCATTTAATTTAATTCTTTAATACTGATTAAATAATTAAAAATAAATAATTGAATTAAAATTTTCTAGAAAATCCATATGAATCTGATAAATTTAAAATTTAACTTTCTTTTTATATAATACGTCTAAGAATCAGCGCAATTCAAATTCAATAATCATCGGAAATAATAGAATTAGAAAATTAAATCTGCTATTATATATCTTTTTAGTCACATTATCTCTCTGAATCTAAATTAGTGAAAATTTAATTATTTCATAGTCAGAAGTCGGTCACTGCTTTCAAATTGAATTTTTATTGTTTTAGATTAAGAGAGTTGATGAAAACCACAATAAAAAATGGAAATTAGAAGTATGAATATTATAACACATTCAGGATAAAAAATCGAAAGCTTGTAAACAAAAATACACTTTCACAAAGTGAATCTGAATTATTAATTTGATTAATTAATTTTTTAAGTATATCATTTTTATCTTGTTTCATGTTTTATGAAACATGTTCTGTTAAATTGCGTGTTAAAATTTTTCGGCAATACTCACTTGAAGGACAGTCCAATTCGTCAGATCCGTCATCACAATTTTTAATACCATCACAACGAGAATGAAGAGGAACACAGTCACCACTACGACATGTCAATTCGGTCAAGCTGTTGCATTCAAATGCAGGTACGCCTACTCCTAGTTTTGAGGCACATTCATTTCAAATAAGGAAGCCAAATCCGGTCGAAAATCAACATGTAAGGAATTAAAAATCCAATCAAATTAGATTAAAAACTTAGGAGAAAATTTGACTACATAAAATTAAACTTTAAATTTACTTTCTTAAAAATAAAATTAACTTTTAATAATAATTTAATTCTTTGTATTAAGGAAGTTTACCCGCTTGACATAACCTCAAAATAACAAGTGGTTTTTAAGAGCCAGTATCATTTTGACACATGACTTAATTTTAGATTGTTATATTGTACAGAATGGAAATGTTATTTTGTACAACTGCTAAATGATATTTTGTACAATTTTGAATAATGAATTTGTTATTTTGTACAATTTTTTAAAAAAGCTAAAATATTGTACTCCCAATGTTTTATTGCTTTTTTAAAAAATTGTACAAATAACAAATGCTAATCACGAAAGCGTGCTAATTTACCTAGTCTCATTTTATTTTGCAATTTAAAGTGTTATTTTTACTTATTGTGATACATGTTTGAATACAAACACTAAGTTATAGTTGTGTTTTTTGCTTCGTATATAAGTTTATTACTTTGTGAAACTCTGAACGCTATAAACTGTGTTTTAGTAAAACTAACCTCAAATGTCTAACTTAACCTTGAAAGTTCCTGATACTGATAAATTATGTAGAGGTTGTAGCAGTGAAATTCAGAAGGAAATTACAAGGTGTAAAAAATGCAATGCCCCATATCACCCGGGATGTGCTAGAGCCAAAACGGATAGAAATGGCATCATGAAAAAATGTTGTGGATCAAGGTCATCGTCACCTAGTAGTGAGCATAGCAGAGCAGATCAGGATTCCGAACAGCCTGTCACGATGACTGTTTTATCTAGTTTATTTGCGGAGCAGCTTAGTAATTTTACTAATTTACTTGGTTCACATATTAACCCGGTGAAGGAGTCAATAAATGAGGTGTCAAATAAACTAAATGGACTTGAGAGTAAACTAAATGATGCCATTGGTCGTCTTAAT